>JASAUF010000063.1:1497500-2097500 GCA_030180095.1 Magnolia changhungtana | reverse complement strand
TAAACTATAAATAGAGGTCCCTGGGGCTTTTCTAGGGTTATGAGAGTTATTATAAAGTGTGGGCAAAGAGTTTTCTCTATACATCCAAGGAAAAAGGTTAGTATATTGCTCGTAATCTCGTTTTCTTCATAGTGGAAGTTTGCACCCGTGTTTTTTTAACCCTTGTTTGAGGTTTTTCCACATATATCTTGTCTTGTGGTTTGTTTGGTATGCTTTGATTCTACTTCTAGATTATTTTTCTTTTTGTTTATCGTTTGTCGGTGAGACCAGAGATTGGATCTCGGTTCACTGCGTTGTTGGCGTGCAGCGCAACAAGTTGAACCATGGCTCAATTGGACATTGCTCTGCATCGCACTGTTATGGTCACGAATTAAAAATTAGGTTATTTTCATGTCCCAAATAATGTTCAGGGTTAGGTCAAAGTACGCCTCATTGGATTGGCATGACGTGTTCTCCACGGCAATGGCGCCGCCCCCTTTTAAATTAATTATAGATCACCTACAGTACCACTACCTTTGGTGCCATACAATCTTTCCCACCAACATGAAATTAGCACAAAACATCTGTGCCATGAAAACAGTAGGCCCCACTATGAAGATCACACATCTCAAAATTCATGCTATCCACTCACTAGGTGGGGCATATACATATGTTGAGTTAAGCTATTAGTTCTCCATTGATTTCAATAGTGTTGTCCATCCAATGAGCAGAATTTTTGTGCCATGTGATCTTCATGGTGGGGTCTACCGTTTTGATGGTATGGGTGTTCCACACTGGTAGCACAAGCTGGTAGAAAAGATGGTACGGCACCGGAACTCGCCGTGCATTTGCCAGCAGGTGATCAGCTCTTTTTTAAATTTCCGGTTCTGGCAGCGACTTTTACCTAGAAAGTTAAACAGGCACTTAGATTTCTCATGGTGATGTATGCTTCCCCACTAACAATGCTTATTAAAATTTCAAGTATTTTTTTAATGCCAGAGGCTCAATTTGTGGTCCACATTTCATTAATCTAAGTATACTTAGAGCCGAATGGGTGGTCCACGTTTCATTAATCTATACACAGGGTTTTACTTTTTCTGGGTCTTTTTTTATTCATTGGCTTCTTGGATTCAAGCTACCAAAGGGTTGAGGAGTTGGTGTGGCCATACATGGAAAGACAAGTGATACCAAAGGGAAACATCAGTTTGTTGTTAGCCTTGTGACCAAGATCGGAGAAATGATCAGAATACAACGGCTGTGTATGAAGCCATTTCTTTCCCTCAACATGTCACGTGAAGAATATCGGATCCATGCAAAAGGTGGGACACACCATGATAATCGTCTGGTACGAAAATTATTTTGATTCACTCATTGGGCAGGCTACAATACGAAAATCTATGAACAGCCGAAGGAATGACTCATAGTGCTGGTGTGGACCACCCATTGATTGAATTTGCTGATTTCAATATAGAATGATTATCATGGTGTGGCCCACATTTTGAAGGGCTCAGATATTCTGCAAAATTGACATGTTAGTGGGAAAGAAAGTGATGTATACAGCCGTTGTATCTGATCATTTCTCTCAAAATTAGTATTATTTCTTTAATCAAATGGAGCGTAATAATTGCAGGAAAGTGGGGCCCACTGAATGGTGTGGCTTTACAATTGGCATGTTCTGTGCAAGTTGTTGCTAATTATATATTAGAGTTTATTAGCTACTACACGTGAATCCATGTGAAGGGGGCCCACCATGTTGATAATGCCTCTGAAATTCTTTGAGTGCTGAGATAACCATCACTTAAGACCGGTTTTAATAGAATGTAGGCCACATCACTCTCCCATGCGGGGGCTGCTTTCCACTGTTGTACGGAAAAATAATACTGGTCCACTGATTAATTAGGCAGATCACACTTACATGAAGAAAAAAAGGACGGTTAGAAAAAAAAAAAAAAAAAAAAAAAAAAAAGTCCAATATTTCGAATTTAAATTCAATTTTATGGGCATGCTCACTTGATGTACTACCATGATTTTAATGGCACATAGACTAACTGATGAATGAGCTGGATCTCTAACAGATGCCACATAAGGCTGATAAGCAGGCCCTAAAATCTGTCAAAACTCAAATCCCCTCTTAAGGCCTTCGTAAGATTAGGTTCCTATCCAAGTTAGGGTAGTTTGTTTGATACTCAGACTGCCTGTGACTTTTTCTTTTCTTTTTTTCGAAGGAAAGTGGGATAATGCCACTAGAATTTCATTGATTTGAATCATGTACAGGCTATAGGGAGGGTCCAAACAAAAAGATTACAGCCACTCCTATCATGTCAACCTATAAAGGCAAAACACAAAAGGAAACAACGGGTAGCCTGTGACTCTTGAAATGCAGGCACTTAGAAATAGTATATGTGGCATACATTAATCAAATCAAACTGACTAAAATCATTAAGTTACAGACCAAAAATAGGTTGGTTGAGCAATCTCATCATCTGATTTCTGGACACTTCTTTATTAAAATAAGAATACCATTCGGCTCTTGTTAATGTTGACCATTGGTTGTAATTTGTATATTTTCATTGTATGGCTAAGAGAACTTCAGTAAGTGGGGCCCTTCCATGATAGGGCCCACCACCTAGCAATGAATTAGTTTGATTGAAATGTGAGACTCCAACAATTATTGGGTCAAATAGACTATTGTTGCATTGGATTGAGCATCATATGATACCTTATTCTCCCATCCATCCGACCTTATTTGGTCAAATCAAGAGTACGGTGCATCGAAAAGAGACAAGTGCATTGAATTTGTAGAAGTGAAAATACAATTCAACCATGATCTTGGATTCACTTTGCGAGGGAAATTATGACATGAAGTCGTTGTGTGAAATCTCATATACAGCCCTTTCTTCCAGGATCTGTGTTACATTTCTCGGGAAATCCAATCCGTACAAAAGGTGGGGTCATACAACGGAGATCACCTAGCATGAAGGAAGAAGCCTATTCACTCGTTGGGTTGGCCCACACCTGTATATTGAGTCATATCATCTGGTATTGATTGATTTAAACACTATTTCCCATCTAATGAGTGGATTGACTTACCTACGCAACAAGTCATCTTCATGGTGCTGCATGTCTTCTGCATGGCTCCAATATTCCAACATAAGTCATGTGATGGTTTCTTAAAAAAATAAAATAAAATAAAAATAAAAATAAACTGAAAGAAGGAAAAGAATTAGACTTGAATCGAGATGATTTTTCATGTTTCCTAAAGATTGTATACCCATGCTCACATTCAGCTGATGTAGTATTTTACGTATTATGTGTATGCTTTGCTGCCGACAACTCATCCAAGGTTGCCATGCATGGTATGCGCACATGCCATTCTGGACCTTCCAAATTGTGGGCACGTTGTGGCTGGAGAAAATATATATAAAAGCTCTACCATCTAATTTCTCCACTTAAATTTGCAGCTGATCGATCAACTATTTCCTTTCAACTATTGGAGTCGATGGAATAAAAAAAGAGAGTTGATGAACTAAAAAGGTTAGAATTAGAAATGAATGCAAGGGAGGAAACCCTTTTTTCTTTTTTTTCAAGCAAGAAATTGGATTTTCTTCATCTCTAAAGCTCACACTCTCAAAGCTTCTTTTTTTTTTTAAATCCCTATTTTCATTAAAGAAAAGGATCTATACAGGGAAAAAAAAAGGCGGGGCACCACAAAAAGGACGGGCCGCACCACAAAAGCCACATTCGGGCGGCCACAATAAACTAGACAGGCCGCCTATCATATTTTAAACTGCATAGGAAAAGAAAAGACTCTCCCCAAAGGGTTTGACGGAGAAGCCACAAAAGGGAGGAAAGGAACTGCTGTCAAGCCCTGAACCGCAACCAGACCCACTGCCACTACCTCTTGAATTTCTTTCTGACAGCCCCTAAGCCCACCTTATCAAGGAAAAGAAGCCCTCTCACCACCTGAGGGAGAGCCGCAATGTTTGGGAAAAGGGCGGAGTGTTGCTTCCCACACCCGAAATTTGTCATTCCGTCCGCCGGTCCATTCCCTTCTTTACAAATATGGTGAAACTGAACATTACCGAAGGAGCTGAGAATTCGAATCCTGTCAAGACAATACTCTCATTTCCAACTAGGGCTAGAGCTACCTGACAGACAACTAACAACTATAGAGGAGTCAGATTCAACAATGATATTTGTCAGTCCGTGGTGGATGCAATGTAGGAGACCATCATGGGCCGCACGAAACTCAACCCTAGTATTAGAAGTGAGGCCGTAATCAGCGTAAAAATCAAAAAGAAATTGTCCATCCTCATTCCTGCAAATGCCCCCTCTAGCAGCCACTCCCGGGTTACCTCGAGATGATCCATCGACATTTAGTTTGACCCACCCACTTGGCGGTTTCATCCAACGCACCACGTGGGATACATCGTGAAGGGGCTGTAGATCAATCCCCAAAGAAGAGAGAACCCTGCTTTGACTGCATGCACGAGATGTCGGTGAGGCTCGGCTGTTGACAATTCTTCTCAACCAACCAGAAATGCGCGAAATAAGGATTTCGACACGCAATAAGATCCCATCCAATCTGGCAGAATTCCTACACTTCTAAAGTTCCCACAATATAAAACATGACAACTGAATCTTGAATGGACCTGTAAGGCCTAACGCTAAACGCAAGCCCCACCAATGTGAGAGCCGCTCACCTACCGTCAGACCGCAAATCGTGGGAACTCCGTAAATCCGGGAAAAATGGGACTAGACGAACCTTGCTTTGGCACTGTGCAAGAAAACATGTTCAGCTGTTTCCACCGTGGGCCTTTGCCTACTAGACTGATCACAACAGCAGCTGCACCTCGAGGCCATCTGTACCCCTCGAGATTGAACGGCTGAATCTACCGCAACCGCCCCTCTGAGGATCCGCCACACAAAGATGGACAACTTTCGGGGGAATCATAGCATTCCAGATTTTTCAGCCCCAAAACGTCAGGGGGCTGCGTGCACGACAGCTTTCCCACGCCAAAGAAATTGAAAACTTTTCAGAAGGATGACGCGGCCAGAAGGGGTTATTGGTGCCGTCTGAAACACAAAAACCCCTATGGAAGATGGCGTCAATTTGATCCTGAGAAAGCACGGAGAAAATGGCAGAAGGGGGAAGGGGGCCCATCTTCCCCAAGAAATCCTTCACTTAAATGAAATGATTGGAGAGCGGGAGGAATAGTGGCCGTCAACCTATCCTGCACAGGAGGAAACCTAGGAGCATCAATAGGTGGGTAATACGATGAGGGAAATTAGACTTCAATGGTCTGAACATGTACAATAGACACCAAGAGACGCACCATTTCGAAGGAGTTGGTTAAAGTCAAAGGCTCTAACATAGGTGAAGATAGTAAGAAAAGATATGATCATTATTATCATTTAAGCTTTATTCCAATTAATTGAGATTTAGCTGCATGAATCTTATTCCATCATTCACTATATCGACAATAGGTTATCAAGTCTTTTCTTACGACCTCTATCCACATCTTTTTCGGCCTTCCCTTTGCCTTTTAGAACATTCAAATGGTACCAACTTACTCCAAACGATGCGGATTTTGGTCTCAATTGCACATGACTAAACCATCTAAGTCTACCTTCCCTTATCTTATTACCTATTGTTGTTACTCTTTAAGTTTTCTTGAATACATTCATTTCTAATTCTATCCTTCATTGCCTTGCCATTTATCCATCTCAGCATTTTCATTTTAGCTTCACTCACTCTATGAACACAAGTTCTTTAAATGGCCAACATTCTGGCCCATAAAGCATGGTCAATCTTATAGTTCTATAAAAATTTCCTTCCTGTTTGAGTAGTACATGGCAATCACATACTCCAAAGGTATATCCTTATTTAATCCACATAGCTTGAATGATCAAATGGTCATCTTGGAACACTTCTTAGTTAGCAATCTCAACTAACTTTCAGTTTTGGCTCATATTATTATAAAATTACATTCCATATACTTTGTTTTAGTCCAACTAGTATTAAATCCTTTAAATGATAAGTATCCCTCCACAAATCTAGCTTCATGTTCATGGCCTCCCTCATCTTGTCAGTTGAAACTGTGTCATCTACAAATAAAATATATGACATATATACCATTGGATCTCTTTCTGCACATGCCTCATTAACTTGTCCACAATTAATATGAAAAGATACGAACTTAATATTGACCTCTAGTGTAAGCCTACAGTAATTGGAAAATCACTTGTCTTTCCTCTAATGGTCTTAAATTTTGTTAATGCTACCTTGTACGTATCCTTAACAATATCAATATATCCTCTTGAGGCTCCTTTGTTTTTCCACACCCATCGGATTAACTATCTAGAGACCGTATCTAATGCTTTTTCGAAGTCAATAAAGACCATATGGAGACCTTTCATCTTCTCCCTATATTTTTGCTCCAACTCTCTATATAGAAAAATAAATTTAGCAGTAGACTTCCCAGGCATGAAACTGACTGAGTTTTATATACATTCATCTCATGCCTTGGTCTTTGCTCAATCAATCTCTACAAAGTTTCGTAATATGGGTCATAAGTTTAATCTTAGGATAGGTAGTACAATTCTACATATCTTGTTCTTATAAATAGAAACCATGGTACTTTTTATTCATTCATCTGGCATTTTCATTTTTTTCTTTTTCAAATTTCTATTATATATCATTTGGTCCAATAGCTTTTTATATTTTTATCTTTTTCAAAGCTTTTGTTACTTTAGATATCAGCCATGTAAAGTTTGTCCATATTTGTAGAGAGGGTAATGGGCCGGCGGATGCGATGGCCAAAATGGGCAGCGAGAAGTAAGGGTTGGCCCTACTTTTAGCCCAAGCAGACCTTCCTGTGGTGGTCAGGGGCCTACTTTTCCTTGATAGAGTGGGAATAGGGGCCGTTAGGAGGGAGGATTAGGAGCTAGTGATCCCTGTTTTGTCTACTTTTCCCAGCCCTGTGTTTGTCGTTTTATCTCCTTACGATAGGCTCCCCCTACGCTTTTGTTAGGGGGAGTCCAAACCTAGGATGCTGATCTGTTAACTTTGTAAATCCCTTTTGCTCTTATGAAATGAATAAATCCATTTTTATTTATTTTTTTAAGATATCCCAAACCTACAAAAGTATCTATGGTATCCAACATCATTCAAGTTTATGGTTAATTCTATTTCTATCATCTCTATTGTTGTTATTGAATAAGTTTTGAAAATAGCATTTCCACCTTTCCTTGATCTCTGTCTTTTACTAACATTCTTTAGTTATCGCTTAATCTATCTAACATGATATAGGTCTCTACCATTTTTCTCTCTCATTTTTGAAAGTTGGAAGACATCTTTCTCACCTTCTCTTATCCCTGTTCTATTATAAAGATTAGCATAAACCTCACATTTATCCCCACTTATTACTTTCCCTCTAGATACCCATAAAACATCCTTGTCACTTTCCTAATATACTCAGTCATTTCATTCCACGTGACATTTACTTTTTCTTCATATTCAATTTCCTTCTTCCATCTATTTATTTCTTAATAATATTATTTTCTCTCTTTTTAAATTCAACCACCTAGTTTTTAGGCAACTATTAATTTCAGAACATTTCTTCCATTTCTTAATATAAACATTTAAAACCATTAATCTATGTTGCACAGTTAGACTCTCTCTGTTTTGTTTTGTTTTTTGTTTTGTTTTTTTTTTTTTTTTTGAAAGTAGGAAAAGATCTATTTAGCTTGTATATAATCCACTTTTGGAAGTTATTAAATGTTCATCTCTTTTTTAAAGTATGTGTTTCCTAAAGCTAGATTGTATGTCATGGTAAAATTAAGAATGGCATCCCCATCTCATTTCTTCTCCCAAAAGCATATCCACCATGTATGCTCTCATTTCCTCTACTTTGTTTTTCTACATGAACATTTAAGTCTCATCCTACAAATATCCTTTCTCCAATTAAAAAAAAAAAAAAATCCTTGCACTAGTTCACTTTTCTTTTGATTTTATCATCTAACCCTACACCCATAACAATGATTATCTCCTCTCCTAACATAAACTTTATTAGTAAAAATAAATAAATAAATAAATAAAATAGTAAAGTCCCATTATTTACTCTCCTAATATCTACAATTTTATCATTTAAATATTTATCAACCACTATCCCTATCCCATTTCTATTATTATGCTTTCCTATATATCAAAATTTCTAATTTTGGCCCCCTTCCACTTGTTCTCATGAATGTTAGCTACTCTTACCTATCAATATTCTTATATTCCTGTGGCAAGATAAATCCCATCCTCTCAAATCAGTTTCTTTACCCGCATGGGTCTTAAATGGCGGAGGAACCTTTGCCTACTTTTCAAAGGAACCGAGCATGTTGCAGCGTGTTCGTTTTGAGGGATGCCCTAGCCAATGCTTGACCATTTATCAATACACCTGAGTTCCAACGCGGCGGGTGCCCTAGCATAACTTTGGAATGCCATATTGTTCAGATTCATGATGTAAATAATCGCATAAGTTTGACGCTAGCCGCCAATCTCACGCAACCCTTCTTTATCTGAGCTTGGGATTGGCAACGAGAGTAAAAAAAAATTCTCATGGCACAATGTACTAGACTATGTAATAGGTTGATTACAATCAAGCACTATCTAATAGTCTAGTACATGTATTGAGTACAATAAATGAGTGATTACAATCTTTTACCTTATAGTAAATTGAAGATAAGGACAGTGATGGAATAGAACAGCGGAACAACATTCATGTACCTCACCCCGTTAGTTCTGATAAGGCTTAGATGATGATCATGCACACCAATTGGATGAACATCCACTAACCGTGCCTTATGGGCCATATATACTTCATCCGTACTATTAAAGACCCTCATTTGAACAGTTCAGATTTGTATGCATGTATGCCATGTGAATGGTCCCGATTTTAGTGCATGTATGCACTTGTTCTGGTTCACTTTAAAAGCGTAGGCGTGTCATGCGTGGAAGCAAGTGTGCCAAAATGGAGCCACTCAAAGATCTGGCCAACGCGATCATCTATTGAGGAAGATGTATACAAAATAAATGATTAGTTAAGAAAAATTGATCAACCACAAAAATTATATTCAAACATGTGGCCCACCTGATGATTTGATCAGACTCACATTTTAGAAATAGGGTTAAGCTCTTAGCACACATGTTCCTCACTTCCACATGTGAGGGGAGTGCATTTCCAAATGCACCCTGCTGGGTTGGTGCACTCAGCATTCCTCAATGTCTGTAGATTTTGCACCTTGGCCAAAAAGATAAACAGGTTTGCTCGAATGCACCACGACCTATTACAATAAGATGGGTTGGGACTCACGGCGGTTAGATTCGGACCTTTTCAATGACACAATCCTTTATCTGATAGTGCTCCACTTGGATCGGAAAAAAAAAAAAAAAAAAAAAAAAAAACTCAAATTGAATATTTCAACCCATTGATCATACAAACAATCATGTTCAAAGCAAAAAAGCCAAATTATAATTAGGTTGAAGTAATCCAATTGAATTCTTTTATTTGCTGCCTTTCCCCAAACAATGTAAGACTGGTTGTATAAATAGTTTGACGTATCATATTGCAATACATTATGATGTATTCAAACAAACCTCAAAATTATTTTTTAAGAGAGAGAGTAAAAAAAGAAACAAAGGAAAACGATGTCTAGATTTATAGATTGAGCTACAGACATACGGATTGATGTTTCTTTGGAATTGGAATCTGTAGCCATAATTCCCAGATCCCACGACATACAGTAGAAGCCTCTTATCTTGTTTTCTTCCTATAAAAGAGGCAATTTTTACAATTTAAGCTTTTTGTTCAGGGGAATTGATATGTACACCCACCTTATTTATAGCTGCACTCTTTTTTTCTATTTTGGGTGAAAGTGGTATTAAGTTTGTTTGTACCATTGTATTGCCAAAAGTAGGAAAGATGGGTTGTGGATAGAGGCTCCTTGATTGAGGGGAAAGAAAAGAGAACCTCCTTTATTCTTGTTTTACTTTCCATCTTTTACTCCTCAACTTGCCCGAGACAATCTTGTGATGTGAAAGCTTGTTAGCCTAAACATTTGTGACTGTAGATACAGTCCATTATGATGGGCTCAAATGGACAGATGCCCATGAAACCCAAACTTGTTTCTTACTCATTTGCCATACAGGCTTTCAATTCATCCAGTGTCGAGTCATTGAAAGAGAGAGAGAGAGAGAGAGAGAGAGAGTCTGTTTGTGCAATAGTGATTTTAGGTTAAGGTACGAGGAAGATGGCTAGAAAATCTCCCCATTTGATTTTGTGCAAACACATTTCCATGATGATGGCCTCAAATGGAAAGATGCCCATGAAATCCAAACTTGTTTCTTACTCATTTGCCATACAGGCTTTCAATTCATCCAAGTGTCGGGTCATGATATATATATATATATATATATATATATATATATATATATAAGAGAGAGAGAGAGTGTGTGTCTGTTTGTGCAATAGTGATCATTTTAGGTTTTTTTTTTTTTTTTTTTTTTTTTTTATAAAAGAAGAAAGATTGTATTAAAAAATCAACGGAGATAGACAACCATTCGGGTGGGAGCCAACAAAAAGACCGCCTATCATGTGCTCAAAACAGAAGAGGGACTGACTAAGAACTGCAACTCGGTCGCAGGGGGGAGAGGCTAAGAAGTTCTAATGTTACCAATCCCCACATTATCAAGAAAGAGGGAAGTTCTAATGTTACCAATCCCCACATTATCAAGAAAGAGGGAAGTTCTAATGTTACCAATCCCCACATTATCAAGAAAGAGGAAGCCCCTTATGTTGGGCGGAAGGTCAACTCGGGAAGTATAAAGCCTGTTGGGGCAACCTTCACTAGCCAATTTAGCCATGGCATCTGCTACCGAGTTTCCTTCATGGAAAATATGGTGGAAAGAAAGATTGAGAAGGCGATTGAAGCGAAGAATAGATCCCAGGTGGTACCAGATGTTCCAAGGGGCGGGGGATGCAGGATTTGTGGCAGCATCCACGACGATCTTCGAGTCTGATTCAACTAAAATGTTCGTTAAACCCAATTTGGCACAAATGGTAATACCGTCAAGCATCGCCTGAGCCTCCGCCATCGTGTTCGTTGCCCTGCCGTATCTTCTGTGGAAAGTGAAGATGAGCCGCCCTTAATGATCCCTGCAGACACCCCCACCACCACTCTCCCCTGGATTTAGGTTAAGGTACCAGGAAGATGGTTACAAAATCTCCCCATTTGATTTTGTGCAAATACAGCGTCTAAACTATTCAGTGTCCTTTATTTTGACCATTTAGTGTAGCTGACAAGCAATTGAATTTGGTTACATAATCAGTCTTGAAATTAAGAGCCTTAATGGCCTCCTAAATCAGTCTTTGTTCTGGATAATGCTAAGCTCATAAAAACCCTATGGTGCATGTCAGCAAAACTCAATATTCAAAATCTAAATCTCAAATCCTTGAAAACCCTGAATCCAAAAAATAATAATAATAATAACAACCTAATCTAACTACAAGGTTTGTCATCTATACCATGTGCAAACTCTTCATGTCTAACTGAACTTTCAAAATAAAAAATAAATAAATAAATAAAACCTAATTCACAAAGGAGGACTCACCACCTTATTAAACAAGAAGAAACCAACCTTCCAACTCTTAAAGAAAGCCTCTCCACAACAACTAGCTACATGGGTTTGGCTCAAACACCAAATTCCATCAGATCTATATACTGATACCAAAGGAAACACAACAAACAGGAAATCGAAACAATAACATTAAAGAGAGAAGACAGGAGCACTATTTACACTCACCCCTTTTGATTTACTTACACAACATTTCCATTCTGGGATTTCGAAATACTAAATAGGTCCACTCTTCCAGATCCCGAATTGGATAATTTGGGCATGCAGAGTCAATCAGGATGGATGTAGATATCAATTCCCAAGAAGAATTTATTCTAACCTCCCAAAAAACCCCTAAATTTTAGAGTTGTAAGAACATAAGCAAATCAACCTTCTACCATATGGGTGTAGATATTAAATCCCAAGAAGTAGAAGTCTAAAAAGCCTAAAAATATCTCAAATTTTCAAGTGGTAAGAAACATAAACAAATCAACCATCTATTAACTCTTTTAAAAATGAAAGAAAGACAGAAAACCTCGCCACCATAATAACTACATGGTTTCTTTAAGAACACTCGGAAATCTGTATTATATCAAAAAAAGAAGTTAAACCCATCTAGAGCCACAGCCAAAAGAAAATACAATAAGCACAACAAACACAAAACAAAATAGAAAGCTGAGAGGGGACTTGACAATGGATAAGCCAGGAATTGGCAATGATCGGTGGAAATAGCTGCTCGTCTTTGTTTTGGGTAATTTGTTGGGTCATGTAATGTCTGTAAATGAAAGGCGTCGATCAATTCCACTGTATATTTTGGTGGGCCAATCGTCATTATCTCCACACTAATTTGTATACTTTCGCTTGAATAAAATTACGGGTGGTGTGCTCCACCTTTCGGTATAGGAAATTTTAAAAAATAAATAATAAATAAATAAATAATGATAAAACATTCCAATATTTCAAATATATATATATATATATATATATATATATATATATATATATATATATATATATATATATATATATATATATATATATATCAACCTCCTACTAACTCATTTTAAAAACAACAATTATTAGGGAAAGAAAGAAAGAAAAAAAAACCCTCTCCATCCTAATCATAACGAAGGATCTCTAAAACACTACTCCAAATCCATAATCTATCAAAATAAATTAAACCCATCTAAAACACGGCCAAAAGAAAATACAATAAGCAAAACAAACACAAAAACAGAACTAAAATACTAAAAAACATGTCCAATAAAAATAAAAAAAAAATCACCCATGAAAGAAAGAAAGAAAACCTCTCCACCCTAATCACTACAAGGCTTCTCTCAAAACACTACTCCAAACCCATAATCTATCAAAAATCAAAATAAACTATACCTATCTAAAACCCCACTCAAAGAAAAGGCAATATGCACAACAAACACAAAACAAAACTAAAGTAATAAAAACAAAATTAAGTTTCCAATATTTTAAAAAGAAAAACTCACCTATCATGTATTGCAGACCTAAATATTACCATAATTCAACATGTAAATTATACATATAAAACCATCCCTTCTTTCTTCTGCTTCTTCTTCTTTGGTTTGATAATATTGAAGGGAAAACAAAGGTGGATTCTACTCTTCTTGTTTCTTTCCTCTTTCAGTAAGGTGGGCGTGCATGAGCCCAACCATAAGCATCATGGCCCATCTGCCCGCCATTCGGCAGCAAATTCGGCGGCAGATTGTAAACGGGCATCGATGAAGGATCGGGAAGTCCATGCTGCTGTGGTGGCCCACCACTGCCACCTCCTCCAATTCCTGGTGGAGAGCTTCCAGGCCCATTCCCAGGCATCTGTCCTTGACCTCCACTGCTTCCAGCATCTTCATCATCCTCGATCGGCAACCGCTCGTAAGTAGCATTAGCAAACGTCGCCGCGACAACCATGACTGGCCCAGCAGCGATAAGCGATCCCACTACGCTTCCCCCCACCACCTGCCCCTGCCCGCCAGCGAGATACACAGTCAGACCTGTGGAGCCAGGTGGTGCGGGGCCGGGCAGGAATGCCCCCGTCAGGGACAGTATCTCAAACCGGCCGTGCAAGGCAACGACTGCGCTCGGTGCAGCCGGCTGCCGGAGAGTGACATTTGCAACGGAGCCACTCCCGCTCAGTACACAGACTCCACGCTGCCGTCGCCGAGCGAATTGTGCGATTGACTCCGCCACGTCAGCACCGCCTGCAACCTCCATCACATGGCTACGGAGTGCGTTGGGGCTGTCGCGAGTGATGAAGATGGGCGGCTTGGGTTTGTTCTTGGAGCCTGGTGGACGGCCACGGGGGCGACGTGTACCGACCTCAACCGCACCTTCCTTGGGCTCATCGCCGTTGTCTCTCTCTTCATCATCGCCACCACCGCTGCCGCCGCTGTTCTCGTTCATCATGGCCATCTCCCTCTCACGTTTGACCAACGCTTCGGAGTTGGCCGCGGCTGCCGCAGCGTGGTCAACGCCGGGTAGCCCCACATGCCCGGCCCACCACCGATTCGCCAGGCTGCCAAAATTCAATAATCTCACACCCAAACAGAGCTACCAAAGAAAGACTCTCTCTCTCTCTCTAAATTCTACTAAAGAAATGAAAGTTTCTTATTTATATGGATATTTTTCTTGAAATCTATGAAACAACAAAGGAGAAATGAAATCTATAACGTGAGTTCTTCCTTTTGGATTTCCTACTTGTTGGAGGCAGAGATAGAAATCTAAGCGTAGTGTAAAACTGAAGACAGAAAAGAGAAAAACAAGATATAAGGGGGGAAAACCTAGACACTGAGAGGTTTCTCTCTTTCTTTTTTACTCTCTCTTTTTTTTTCTTCTCCTTAAAAATCTCTACCTTAAGAGATAAAGGCTTCAGGAGATCTATCAATTAACAAACAAGAAAATACAAATCTAACGTGGGTTTTTTTAAAAGCTCTGAGAGAGACCAGAGAGAGAGAGAGAGAGAGAGAGAGAGAGAGAATGAATAGAGAAGAGGGGAATTGGGAGGGGTTAAAAAGGGTTTTGTTGCTGTGGTTGTTAGTATTGGTTTGGAGGGGTATCGTGGTTTGAGGTGCGCGGTTTTCCTATTGGCATTTTTCACAGAAATGCAAATGATACTCGCAGTCACCAACCAAAACACGCGTACAACGGAGTTTCCGGAGAATCCATCCCGATGTACTGGGATAAGATACGTTGACACTCTGGCAGCTGGACTAGGGTTTTTTAAATGATCCAAACCCTTGAAATGATATGGATCTCTTTGGATTGAGAATACCAGACTTTTCAAGGTTCTTTTTAGCAGCATAGACCTAGGGTAGCTAGGAATTGGGGATCCATGATTTTCAATCCAAATCTTGTTTGACACCTCTAAAATTTTAGATTTCTAATCCAACTTTGGTTTGACATCTTTAAAAAACCACCTTTCTAGATCTGAGGTGTATTTGGTTACATGAATACTTATTTAAAGAATCCAAACGTTAAATTTTAAAATATGGATTTTGCATCCATTCAGCCATGTTTGGTGCCTAGGAGTTTTTAATCATGTGAAATTAAAAAGTTAATTAATTTGCTAACTAGGTTTTTGACTTAAGGCCCTAAGGCTATTTATTTCATTTTTTTTTTTTAAATTTACCATAGACAAATTTAATTGAAGGTATGAACAGAGAAGAACAGATCAGTATTTCAGGTGGGCACCACAAAAATGTCGGGCCCTACCTTTCATATAGCCAAAATATGTAGCGAAAAAGAGCAAAAAGAGAAAAACTATAGCCATCCTGCAGTGAACAAGGCAAAATTGAACCCCAACAACGACGAAAAAGGAAAGCTCAGCCAGACTAGAAGCTGGGCTAAACGAAAGAGGCAGAAGCTCAACAAAAAAACTAAGGGGAGCAAGGGACATAAGCTGCCAGACAGAGCTCAGGACGAACCGCAAAACACACTAATCTAACCACTGAGAGGACCAAGCCGAACTACCCCTAGGCCCAGCCTGTCAAGGAAAAGGCTGCCTCTAACATGCCTCGAGAGGAGCGATGAGCGACGAAAGAGCAAAGAAACTTGGGACTCGCTACCCATACGAGCCATACCATCTGCAGGACCATTACCTTCTCGATAAATATGATAAAAAAGAATTTGAGCAGAAGATCTCCATCTTAGAATTCTGTCTATCTAGTAGACCCATTTCCATGAGGGGCATGCGGTACCGTTGAGGAAATCAACCACCAGTTTAGAGTCGGACTCTACCATAATCTGGGAGAAACGTAATCAAAAACAATGGGCAATCCCATCATGGACCGCATGGAGTTCCACATATGTGTTGGAAGCTAGCTCATAGCCAGCTGAAAAGGCAAAAATAAAGTCACCATTATCACCCCTGGAAACACCACCACCCCCAGCCGGCCCTAGGTTACCCCTTGTCGAGCCATCAATGTTGAGCTTGGTCCATCCCCTGCGAGGTTTCTCCCACCTGACGATTGTAGGGAGAGAGTAAGGGCGGGGAGAGACAGAAATCCCCAAAAAAGAGCGAAAAGAGCTGGAAGGAGGCGGGTACAATAGGTCAGGGGCGCGCTTAACTAGCGATGAAATCTCACACCTCACCTTGAACACAATCTCAACCACCTTCATAGGCTTGCCATCATATTTAGCCGAGTTCCTAGACTTCCAGATCTCCCACAAAATCAAAGAGGGGGAAATCCTAAGAAGCGGGGAAAGATGCCGCTGCAGTCCTACTGGGTTCCACCATAGATCGAGGGTGTCTAGGATAGACAAATTGACGACGAAAGGAATGCTAAAAGCCTGCCCAAAAATTTTTCACACCTCTGAAGCTGTCTCACTGCTGAAGAAAAGATGATGCAAGGATTGAGATTTATAGCCACCGGATGCAATGTCATCGCAGCAGACGCACTTAGAGGCCAAAGATACACTGAAATGGCCAAGCTATATGTCCTAGAGGGGGGGTGAATAGGACTATGCCAAATTAAAATTAAAAAAGTGGAATAAACAATAAAGAGATAGCCTTACAATAATAAATCAATTCACAATGCTGAAATAAACTTAACCTCAATTAACAAGTATTGAGAGGTTGATATGAATTCAGTTCTAAGGACAACCTTACACCATAAAAACCAAAGGTTTATGGCAGGACAACCTTATTTCTAGAACGTCATTTGTATTAAGAACTCAATAAAAATAAATAGTAAGGAATTGAAATAAATTGCTGAAATTTAAATCTAACTTATTACAACATTCCCCACACTTGCGTGAAATGTAAATAATTACAACATTTACAACCTCACATACATTCCATAGCTTTGAATGATAAAAGACAAAAGATTAAGCAAGCATTCCATCCACAAGACAAAGAATTATAGTGGTTCGCCTGTGTGTTCACCAACTGTTAAACAATAGCCACACAGAATGCTACTCCACTCCTAATATCCTGACATAGGGGATATTAGCATTCATTAATAAAATAGGTTTCACAGGTTCACCTAAAACCTTCACAATTGTGACTTTTTAACTTGGGCTTACACAATCAAAAAAATCCCTCTTTCTGAGTTTTCTGGCTCTCCTCAAATAACCACATAAATGGAATTTTTCTGGCAAATCCCAAACAAAAACCAAAGGAAAGAAAATTTTACAGAATTGTAAAATACCTAGATTTCTCCTCTTGTAGCAACCCGGAAGAACCAATCGGAGTAGAAGTTCAAATATGGAAGTTCAGTATCCAATACTCACTTTAAAATGGTTCTAAGTTCTAATTGATTTTAAGTTTAATCAACTTAGGGCTAGCTGTATTTGATTTTGATTCTGAGAAGAAAGAATTAAGAATTTCCCCTTTTTCTAATCAGATTGGAATGCAAATCAAAATCAAATAACAATAAGCTAACAAAAGGAAATAGAATTATGCACAATATAGCTTAAAAACGAACACAAACTTATCTCAAAGTGGAGCCTTGAATTCACTTCATTTTTTTCAATGAAAAACTCTGAAATTCGTGTGCTATTTATAGCTACAGAAATTCGTCTTCGACTGGTCCTAGTGTCACCACGACTGGTCAAAGGAGAAACATATTTTTGAATTTTTTAGCGCGATCGGATCAAACCGTTGTACGACCGGTCGTAGGCAGTCTACGACTGGTCGAAGGCAGTCCACAACCGGTCGAGACCTCTCTACAACGGGTCGTCCGACACTTGATTTAGTCACTAGAGTTTGAGTTATAGCTTTACAACTGGTCGAAAGTCGAGTTGAGACCATCCCACGACCGGTCGAGCAGACTCCAGGACTGGTCGTAGCCGAACCAGAAAATCTGATAAATTACAACAATTCTAGGACTGGTCTTGAAATTTCTTAAACTGGTCGAACCAGTGCTAGGACTGGTCGAACAAGGTCTAAGACTAGTCTTAGAATAGACAAAATTCAAGTATTAATATCAAAATGAATTATGTAGCCAAAGTGACCTACCCTAAGGTCAATCTAAGGTTTATCATACTTGGGGCATGAAGTATAGACATTGAAAACTTCATTTGTTTAGACTTTAAACATTATGAAGCTTGAGTTCTTCTTGATGCAGCTTGACAACTTCACAAGCTTTGAAATCAATGTCATTTTGAGTTTGCACTTGAGTCCCAAACTATGCTTGAATCTTGACCTTGAATACACATGATCTTGAGCTTAAGTCTTGCATGTGAACTTGAACTTGAGTCTTGAGTGTAAACTTGAACTTGAGTCTTGAGTTTGAACTCTTCTTTAATATCTTTTATATTGTAGCTTAAACTAGCTTGAGGAATTCATCTTCTTGACATGGTATCTCGAACAAATTTATCAAGGTATAAACACAAGACACATACAGAGGTTTTGACACGCAAAATTTGATAACCAAAGAGGAATCAAACCATGACACTTACATACACCTTGCCCCTGAATGTCTATGTCAGTTGGAATCGCCCTATGCAAGATTTTCCAGACGAATAGAGAGACTTTGGGAGGCATTTTCTCATGCCAGACCCATCTTGACCAGGCCCTGCGCGGGAGGGCTGCCCTGCTGAACTGCCACGCTGACTTAACCGAGAACACACCTGACGTAGTGAAAGGCCAGATACAGCAATCTACTCTTTCTGACAGGCAGAAGCCTCCCTGAAAGATAATGTCTATAACATGCTGAGGGAGAAAGGAGAACAGAGACGTAGGTGGGAGATGTCTGTTCCGCCCAAGCACCTGGTTAACTAGGGTGGCAAGCAGAAATTTAGGGATATGAGACGTGGAATGATTGATAAGTGGGCCCATACCTGTCTAATTGTCTGACCAGAAGCTGCAGGATCCACTACCGATTTGGCAACGCACATTACCATCTAGAATAGGCAGCAACACATGAATCTACTTCCAAAGGGGAGAGGCGAACGAAAGCGGGCTGACAGAACCAGCCGCAGACTAAAGCAACTTGTATTTCGCCTCAATGAAATTTTTCCACAGGCTATTACCTTCCTTGTACTTGGCAGCCCACCCCAGCTTCAACCAGAGAGCCTTCATGAATTTCGACAATTTTCTAACACCCAATCCGCCTTCAGCTTTAAGCAAACCTACCGACTGCCAACTCTTCCAATGGAGCTTCTTCCTACCCTTAGACCAGCCCCAAAGAAAGTTGGTAAAATGGAGCTCCAACGCCGTTAGAACACTCGATGGGACAAGAGTTGCAGCCATGGAGTGAACTGGAATACTCCCGAGAACATGCTTAACCAACACTAGCCTATCAGCCTGAGAAAGAAAACGTGCTTGCCAACCACTAATCCGGCTCTCAATCTTGTGGATAAGAGGGAGAAATGCACTCAATTTCAATCTACCTAAAGCCAACGGCACGCCCAAATAAGTGAGACCTAAAGAGCACTGTGAGATGTCAAGCAATCGTTCGATTCTTCTAGCCCTGATTGGAGGAAGTTTGGCCGAGCAGATAAGCATGCTTTTGTGTAAATTTATTTTCTGACCTAAAACTCTTTGATAAGATTCCATGAAAAGCTTGATCGCGGGAAGAGAAGCAATGCCCCCATTGACGAAAATGAGAGTGTCATCTACATACAAGAGATGGGAGATGATTGGACACCCCCTTCTAAGCTTGAATGGAGCACATTTACCTTGATCGATCAGGCCTTTAATCCCTCTACTGAGAACCTGAGCTGCTAGAATAAACAGACTTAGAGAAAGAGGGTCGCCCTGCCGAATACCTCTCGAAGATTTAAAGAAACTGGTGGCTTCACCATTGATGAGAATCGAAAACCAAGCATTACTCCAATAATTTTCAGCCATCTTGACCCAGGAATCACTGAAACCAAACTTCAATAGTACTAGCTTTAAGAAATTCCAGTTTAGCCTATCATATGCTTTCTCCATGTCGAGCTTTATCACTACATTCCCTCCATGAACTTTCCTGTCTAGCTCTCTAACCACTTCCTAGGCCAGCACGATGCTCTCAGCCATTGATATGCCCCTAACAAAGGCTCCTTGCTCCAGGGAGATAAGTAAAGGGAGCACTGAATTCAGCCTCGCCGCGATGATGGTGGATATGATTTTGTATATGCAGTTACATAGGCTGATAGGCCTGAAATCTGAAAAGGATAATGGGGCAGAATTCTTTGGAATAAGAAAGATAAGCGATGCTAACATGGCCCTGGGAAAAATGTCACCCTGAAAAATGTGTGTGGTCGCTTTGTGAAGGTCGTTTCCGACTATCTCCCAGCAGGAGGAGAAAAAACTACTTGCATAGCCATCAGGCCCAGGGGCAGCATCTCTGGGGATGTTCTTCATCGCCGAATAGACTTCGAGGAGTGAGGGAAGGGCCATCAGAGTAGCATTCATCTCCTGAGACACCAAGGAAGGAATTAGAGCCAAAATAGACTCGTCAATCTGCACATTTTCAGCTGCTAATAGGTTCTCAAAATAGCTGCAAGCAGCCTCTTTACCTGCGGCCTGAGTCGAGCTTGATAAGTCTGATCGATGCCCTTCTCTGTTTCTCCTTGGCTGAAGCATGGAAAAGCTTGGTGTTTCTATCGCCCTCCTCTAGCCAATTGATTCTTGCTTTCTGCTTCCAAAAGATCTCCTCCAACATCTCTACCCTCCTAAGATTTTCAGTAGTTGCTGTAAGTTAGATCTGGGTTGTCCCGACTGAATTAGAGTCCGGCTATAAATTTTGCAACTGCTCCTCTAAGGCCGAAACATTACGCTCAGCTTCTTTAAGTTGCTCGAAAATATTCTCAAAGCTTTCTTTATTTTAATCTTAAGGACCCTCTTAACATTTTTTAGCTTCATAATTAGGTTGAACATGGGGTGGGAGGAGGCAGGTAAGTCCCACGCTTCTTTCACTACCTGCGAGAAATTTGCATGATGGGTTCACATCCGCTGAAATCTAAAAGGCTTTGGGCCCGAAGGAACGCTGCGGGGAAGGGCCAACAACAGAGGGGCATGATCAGAATTTAATCGAGGGAGGTGCTTCACATAAAAGGAAGGAAATGTTGATGACCAAGAACCATTGATGAGGACCCTATCAAGCCTCGCCCATACTCTAGAGGATCCAACTTGATTGTTACACCACGTGAATCTTGGACCCACAAAACCTACATCCATCAGGCCGGCATCATTAATCACATCAACAAACTCTTGAGAATTAGGACTGGCTTGTTGTCTTCGACTCCTTCTTTCTGACATATCTGACACAGTATTGAAATCTCCACTCACTGCCCATAGACCCTGCAAAGACCTGGACAATACCGATATTTCCTGCCATAAAATTCTTCTACAATTTCTGTCATAGCTAGCGTACACAAAGGTGAGATATATAGGGGATGGAAGATGTTGAGACTGAGATGACATAAGAATTACATTAACAGAAATTTCATTATGACAGAACAACTAAATCTTACCACCTGATTCGACATTGGAGAAAGTGGAGTGAAAACCGAGTTTTAGACCGGTTCTGACTCTCTTGTCCTCGCCAAGCATAGGTTCTAAGAAGGCAACGATCCAAGGCTTGTAGGTTTTAATCAGTCTTTTTTCCATTCTAATGGAATTTTGATTTCCAATACCCCGAATATTCCATACAAGAATGCTATCCATCAACAATTCTCCCCAGAAATTTAGCCATTGTTTTAGTGTTCTTAGCCTGGGCACGGCTGTGTCCTTGGAGCCGCTGATTAATGGTTGCTGTTGAGATGGACTGGCAACTGACGCTGATGTTGCATCCTCTGCTGAGAAGATAGGCTAGACAACGGACTGACAAGGGAGAAATGGGATTACCGGTGAATCATCTCCATGTCGAGAACTGATATCCTCGACCGGGCTCGCGAACCTGGCCTGTTGAAATATGGAGACAAATCCACCATTAATTCAGAGCTGCGATCACATGAGTTCAACTCTCCCTGAGATGGAATATGAACAGGCTGCTGGGGGAGGGGGTTGTTGCTCGAAGAAAGGAGGTTGAAGAGCTCCTTGGGGGGTCTTTGGGGTGTTGATGGTGAGAGATGTGGAACAATTTCCATTCCATGGAGAGTAGAAGAAGAGGGGAAGTCACCAGTGGATCTGGATTTAAAGAGCTTCCTGCTTATTATGATAATGTTATGCTGGTGCTGCGAGTAGTTGAGCTGCTTCCTACCAAAAATTGATGATTGGAGAGAGTGTGGTGGGTGCTCCTGGTCGCTACTATTGCTGACTGCACCTTCTAAAATTCTTGTGTAGGTCTGAAGAGGGCTGATAATCTCAGTCGTGCCTATGAGTTTCTGGGTTGGGCTAGGTGACAGAGCTGCAATATCTGCCCTGTCTGATTGTTTCAGCAACAAGGCGTTGTCTGGGACACTGATGTAAACGTCCTATCTAGTGTTCTGAGGAGCAGCATCACTGTCTAGGATTGCTAGTGTCATCTCACAAACACCTGATGTGGAGCAATTTAGAAGCATGTGCTCCGACTGAAAACAAGTTTCCACCCATTAATCTAGTGGAACCAAGTCGATCAGATGGTTTGCCTAATGGAGGTCTGGTAGTTGGGATAGTGCTGGAGGAAGAGGGCTTTTCCAACTCTGCCTGAACCGGGAACGATCTGTCACCGACTCTAAGCTCAATGATGCGTTGAAGATCTACATCCAAGTGTAGAATAACTTTGATCCTGGCGAAGGCTTGAAAAATAATATACCTACTAATAGTATCTAATTGAACAATTCTTCCAAAAGCTCGCCCAAGATCAAGTAGAACGGATTCAAACCAGGCATGGGGGGAACGCTATAGAGCCTGATCCAAGTCCCCACCTCCCCACAGGCCGACTCCAGAGTCCAAGGTGTCACTGACTGAAGGCCCATCTTGACGTGCAGCTGTTTTTCTTCTACAAATTCTAAAATTTCTGATTTGGATTTGAAAGTGATGAGGAACGAATTAACAGATATCTTGGAGATGTCAATAGCAGAGGCATTAAATTTAGAGTCTCTTATAGCATCTAGCAGCCTGATAATGGACGTATTTGGGTCTGCCGCTACTCCGACCAGAGCTAACTTGAGTTCATTCAATTTGAAATTCACCAGATCTGGATCAGCAACTATCGAAACTACCATGATAATAATAATAATGTAAGATCTTATTTGGAAGCTTGTATTTGGAGTGTATTGGATTATACCACTTAAATACATTGGAAACAAGGAGATTCTAAATCCTACATTTGACAACTTATAATTAAAATACACAATGATGCAAATATCTTGTTTGGGAGCTTGTATTTGAAATGCATTGGGATTCTTTAGCATATTCATTAATCTTGAGTTTGATTAAACATAATGATTGTAATAAGCCCAATTAAAATATATATAGTTTGGCTGAAAATCAAGAAATTCTAAGACTTAGGTGGGCCACAAATGCAAGGATCACAAATGAGCAATTCACCAACACTTTTTAACCTTCCATTTAGATGGCCAACATTTGGACAATTCAAATCATTCTATTGATGTGATTTTACTGTTGCGGTTGATTATTAGATTGTTTTGGGGTATCATCAACATGCCACATATTGTTAAAAAGGATGTCTTAAATCTTGTTGTCCGAGGTCCTCGACCAGTCGAGGGACTGCCTCGACTAGTCGAAGGTCCCTTCGATTGGTCGAAGCCCTCCTTCGACTAGTCAAGGGTTATGTAGACGGTGAAAGTGCATAAGTGGGGTTTCCCCATCTATAAATAGGAGTCTCTAGAGTCATTCTCAGGCATGATAAGGCTTTCTAAAGGTATTCTAAGGGTTTCTAGAAGGGTTTTTAGGGTTTCAAAGGGTGTAGCAAGGGTAAGATTCGAGGTTGTTCGAATCGGGTAAGTCCTTTCTCTTTGTAATTTATGCTTTCATAGTGGAATTCTGTCGCTTTGTGCCGTGGTTTTTTCTCGAAAGGGTTTTCCACGTTAAATCTTTGTGTCTCGTGTGTTTGCTTTGTGCTCTTAGATTGCTATCCTAGATCCAAATTTGTATGATTTCACAGCACAAATTCCAACAAGCGGTATCGAAGCTATCGTTGGGGCACAGATCTGAATCTGAGGGATTAGCATCAATGGGAAGCACTAGTTATGAGACTAAGAAGTACACTCAGGGAAAAATAACTTTGAGTTATGAAAGATCAAGATGATCAGTTCCTTAATCAAGCAAGGCGAAGATGGTGCTCTTGAGGAGCGAAAGTCTACTATGACTGATGATGATTGGAATACTCTTGATAAGAAGGCCTTATCATCGATTCGTTTATGTCTCACGGATGAGATTCTCTACAATGTCATGAGGTAGAAAATTGGCTAAGTTGTGGGCAAAGTTAGAGGATGTCTATGCAAAAAAATCCTTTAAAAATCACCTACACTTGAAGCGTTAGTGGTATAACTTCAAGATAGCAGAGAGTGGAGATCTAGAGGCTCACATTAACAACTTTAATAAATTGGTCTGCAAATTGTTGAATATGGTGAAAGTGATGAAAGATGAGGAACAAGCATGTATGTTGCTATCTCAACCCTTCAAGGAAAGGCCATGAGAAAGCTAAACGGTGACATAGAGACATCTTTTGATGCACCGTTTACGAGGGACAGAAATTCTGAACAATATACAGGTTCTTCAAGCTCTAGATCCAAATCCAAGGGCAAGAGTAAAGGCAAGATAAAGTGCTAGAACTGTGGGATAGAAGGACATGTGAAGAAGGATGGTACAAATCCTAAATCTAAGAGAGGAATCTGAGGCTTCATATAGAGAGGCCAACACTGTCATGTCAGATGGATCGAGTGGATGTGATGGTGATATTTTGTCTGTGTTTATAATCAGACGGACATACGATGATCGTAGAAGTGAGTGGATTCTAGACACATGGGCATCCATTCACATGACTCCTCATCGGAGTTGGTTCACCAGCTACAGGGAGTGCTATGGTGGATAGGTATTTATGGGCAATGACAGTGCCCGTAATGTTGTGACTATTGGTAGGGTGCTTGTCAAGATGTTTGATGGGACAGAGCATACCCTGACTGGGGTGAGGCACGTTCCTGACATGAAGAAGAGCCTAATTTCTCTCGGTGCACTCGAGGTTATAGGGTGCAGGTTCACAAGTATTGATGGTATCCTTAAAGTATCTAAGGGGGCACGAGTAATCATGAAAGTGCGATGACTTGATAATGTTTATAGGTTGATTAGGAGTACTTCAAAAGGTGGAGATGCAGTGGCTATAGCAGATTCCACCTCTGCACATGTGTGACATGTTGGGCATGGCCACATGAGCGAGCAGGGCATGAAGGTTGAGACGCGTGAATAGAGATACAGAGAAGGTGGAGCAGCCACCTGTGAGAAGAATCACACGGCATAATCGTGGGATATCGGCGAGGTATATGGACGACTCCAATATCGTAGGGGATTCGTCCTCTATTCAGATGGATCTAGGTGAGCCTGGTACTGAGAAGTGGAAGGTGACTATGGATGATGTGATGGACTCGTTGTACCAGATCGACACATGAGAGCTGGTGGAGCTTCCAGTGAGCCGAGAAGTGGTTTGATGTAGGTGGATCTTCAAAAGGATACAGCATGAATATAAAATGAGGCTGGTAGTGAAGGGCTATGCTCAGAGAGAATGGATCGACTTCTCAGAGATATTTGTTCACTCCCCAAGTATAGGGTTGTGATGTAGTAATAAACTCGGTAAGACCGAGGTCGAATCCCAAGGGACTGGAACTTGTACGTAATCTAAAAATAACTAGATCTAGAATTAGGCTAAGATGAAATCTAAACCAATTATGATTTGAGGAATAATGGTGAAATATTAAATCTAAAACTTAGGAGAAAATTCAGAAGTGGGAAACTAGGGATTCAGAGGATCCACTTGTAGAGATCAGGGAGATCTTATGCCTGTATTACAAATCAGGAAAATTAACTAAACTGCCATTGATATGGATTTCAAGAGATGAAAGGTGTATGAATTAGAATGGATTCCATCACCAAACCATGCCCAGGAGACAAAGCAAACAACAGAATTAAACTAATTACCAACCAATCAACGTGTTTATGAAGGTTAGGAAAGGGTACCGTCATCCGACCATGCCCAGGAGACGATGGTGAACAATAGGGCTTCCTGACGTCATAAACATAAAGAGGAAAAGAACATGCTCAAAGCCATTGCAGACCCATTGTAATTTCAGTCACAACAGACCATTAAAGACTAAAAACATTCCCTTAATAAAAACCCAAATCAACATCAATTCAGTCTAAACAAAAGGCAAGCAAAGAATTCCCATCACACTACAAGCTTCACCTCTTGGCCCTAGCCAAGAGGTTTAGCTAACTATAAACATGGTTAGACTAAAGCTTAAAACAAAAGAAAGAAAAAGAAAAGTAAAAAGAAAAAAATCTAAAAACAACTTCTTTCTCTGCTCCTACCTCTCTTGCCACGTCCAAAACAAAACTTGTTCTCCAGCTGCTCCAAATATATCTCCCTTTTATAGATGAAGAAACGGACACTCAAGTAGGAGAGAGACTCCTCCGCAGCTTCTCTCCCTGCGAACAGAAGGTGCCGCAGACCTGCGTAAACTTGGCTTCCGCTGATTCTCGGTGGGTCCCACTTAACTGCTTTTCTGAAAAATCCACACCGTCCACTGGATTATTCTCGCAAAAACGGTCGGAATTACTGCGGTTTGGCTCCGATTCAGCAAGGCCCACCAGGACTTTCTATTCAGCCATCCAACCTGCGTTCAACTGCTGAAAGCCTGATAACCACTGCCTCCTCAATTTCTATCCTCTAGACTTTGGTAAAACGCACCTTGGCGTTCTAATGGACGGCCCAGATCAAGCCGAAGATGCATGATGGTGGCCCAGAAGATCCGTCCGGAAGCTCTGTCTGCGAACAGAGCTCGCACCGACCTCCGCTGGTGATTGGTGGGACCCAGGATACACGCTGGTAAGGAAATCCATTCCGACCATTGGAATCCTCAAGAAAAACCGGTCGGAAATGGTGTCTTTGGAGGAAAAATCGTCGCGGCCCACTTGAGTTTCAGTTTCACCGTCCGTTCTGCGTTTGATCAAGTGAAAACCGATCTCCATTGTCTTCAGAGATTTCGTCACCTAGGCGAGGGCCTTGGCCACCTTGTGAGTCTGTTGGACGGTTCTGATCCTCCAAATAAATGGTGAGTGGGGCCCACAATCACGACCGGAAGTCGGCCGTGAAGACGCTGTGGCGTCTTTTGATTTTGAAAGAAATCGTCGGTCAGCGCAATCGCTGACCGACTTTCTCTGTTCGGTGCACGGCCAGTGATTTTTCGCTGTGTGCACGCCTGTGTACACGTGTGATCCACTGTAATGTTTGTGTGAAATCCGATCCGCTCAACAGCTGTGTCACCTCAGTTTAACGGTTGAGACCAAAATTGAATCATATCCAGATCTCAGGTGGGCCCCGAATTGCTGTTTTATGGGCTGATCTGTCCATTCAGTCACTTCTGCAAGGACTGAACGGTTGAAATTAGATTTGTACGGTTAATTTACATTCCTCAGGCCCTGTATGAAGTTTTGAGCTGAACAGATGGCGGGAACCCTGTGATCTTGCATTTTGGCTGACTTTCAGGCCACTTGAACTTCAGTTTCGTGATTTTCTCGGGTCTCTGGCGTGTAATTCCGTTGATCTTAGTCCCCTGGGGTCCGTCCCTTGCCCTGGTGTCATCAGAGCTTTAAATCCATGCTTTTTAACGACTTTTTACCGTTCATGCTCTCAAATACACCCTGTATCACAAACACAGTTAAAACCGGGCGTTAAACAATATTGTGCTCGTAAATCCAGGTAAAAGATGGGGTCTGATATGCAATATTTGACCCTCAACAATATTCACGTCGACGGTATAGCAGGTGTCTTTTAAATCCATATTGGCACTGGTTGCCCAATGTGATCTTGAGCTGAAAGGATGGATGAGGAGAGTGTGCTTCTACATGGGAAATTGGAAGAGAGGTTCTTCATGAAGCAATCAGAGCGGTTCGAAGTTAAAAGGACTGAGAAAAAAGTTTATGGGAGGTCGTTGTACGACCTGTCGCCTAAGCAGTGGTATAAAATTTGATTCCTTCATGGTGAGTCAGGAATTGTATGTTAATGATATGTAGATCGCTAATCATGACTTATCTGAAATCAATATACTAAAGACTCGGTTAAGTAGGACATTCAGGATGAAGGATCGGGGGGCTGTAAAGAAGGTTCTTGACGGTGATATTCATAGAGACTGGAAGAGGAGCAGGTTTTGGTAATCAAAGGTAGAATACCTTGAGTAGGTATATGATGGACCAGACGAAGCCGGTAAGCGTTCCCTACGCAGCTCACTTTAAGTTTTCCTCCGGACATGTCCCAAAATAGGTGAGGAAAAGGAGGATATATCTTATGGGCCTTATTCGAATGTGGTTAGCAGTGCATGTCATTGTCTGTATTAGACCGGTTATTTCACAGGCTATCGGTGTTGTGAGAAAATACCCCGACAAGCAATATTGGGTAGCGGTGAGATGGTACAAAAGACTACGTCTTATTTTTTAAGAAGACAGGAGCAAAGGTGGTTGGTCATGTGGATTCAGATCCGACAGACATGCTCACCAAGGTCATTCTTACAGAGAAGTTCAAGTTTTGTGTAACTTCTCTAGGCTTGGCGATGGCGTAAAAGAAGGACGGAACTATGATATGATGCAGAGATAAGAGAAGATGTCAAAAAGTTATACAATTGAAGATTAAAGATATGGTGGAGATTGTTGTTAAAAAGGATATCTTAAATCTTGTTGTCCAAGGTCCTCGACTAGTCGAGGGACTGCCTCAACTAGTCGAAGGTCCCTTCGATTGGTCGAAGCCCTCCTTCAACTAATCGAGGATTACGCAGACGATGCACGGTTTATGTAGTGCAGACTGCGTAAATTTGAGGGCAGTTTCTAGTGAGGTGTGTAAGTGGAGTTTCCCCATCTATAAATAAGAGTCCCTAGGGCCATTCTCAGGCATGCTAAGGCTTTCTAAAGGTATTCTAAGGGTTTCTAGAAGGGGTTTTAGGGTTTCAAAGAGTATAGCAAGGGTGAGGTTCGAGGTTGTTTGAATCAGGTAAGTCCTTTCTCTTTGTAATTTATGCTTTCATAGTAGAATTCTGTCGCTTTGTGCCATGCATGGTTTTTTTTCGAAAGGGTTTTCCACGTTAAATCTGTGTTCTCTTATGTTTGCTTAGTGCTCTTGGATTGCTATCCTAGATCCAAATCTATTTGTTTCTACAGCACAAATCCCAACACCACATGTACCTCACTCTCTTTTTCTCCTTAGTAGGTGGATGGGAGAAATTAAGACTCACTTTTCCTATCTTATCCTCTTTAAGATGAGTGGTGTTGGTTAGTAAAGAGGAAATTAAATTTATAAATGTGAGGGGTGACATTTTGGAGTTGGAAAGTTTAGGGGCTAAAAAAGGCTAAGAGGGTTGTGATTGGCTATGGAAATGAGTGTGTCGTGTGGCACATTGTCATTAGTTGGATGAATGGTAAGGAACATAATTTTAGAGAAAACTAGGGGTAAATGGGCTATTTCAGCTCAAGTATAACATTCGAGGCAAGGGTTTAGTTTTTCTCTCCTTCACCTACACCGTCACAAAATCTCATAATTTTCCACGTGGTAAGTGGCGCATCATACACCATGAGCGACGCATCACGCACCACCCGCCACATGGATATGGCTCGGATTTTACCGGGAGCTCCAGTGAGACCAGTGTATCCTTCTAGGTTGCTCCATCTTGCTTTATTAGGGTTCTAAGGTTAAATGGGCATAGGCTTGAGCTTGAACTAAGCTTCGAACTGGGCTTTTGTTTTGGGCTGGGTTTTAGGATTTTGTAGGATGCATATTAGCTATCTACCTGGATGGGGTGTCTATACTGTGGCTCACATATGTTGGTTCTTAGGTGGGCTATAATTGTGGCTTGGTATTATGTTGTCACATGTGGCTAAGGATGGTGCATGTTAGAGTAGTTGTGAAGGTTTTCTTGTGGCTATGTTGGATCAACTATGGATGGTATGTGTTGGATCATCGCCTATGAATGTTTATTGTAGCATTTTTTTCCTATGGTTGTGGCTGGCATATGTTGGTTCGTAGATGGGCGGTGACTGTGTAGTTTGCTCTTGATGTTGTGGTGTCCTTTGTGGTTTTGGATGGTGTATGGTGGATTAGACGGGGTTATGCTCTTAGGTGGCCTATGGAGCATCAATTGGCAGTGGGTTTGATTCCAATTTTCTAGCCAAACGATACATTATGGATAATCAAAAAGCTCCAAAAAAATGAGAAACTGTTCTCTACACTAGTATGTCGAAGCCCGGGGGATTTTCAAACCCAATTGAATACATCACTCAACCTGAGTTCTCATCTATTTAAGGCATTTTTTAAAACTGTCAACTGTGAAACTCTAGTTGCTTGTCTACCCTTGTGGATTTGTCCTTTATGCTAGATTCTAGACCTAGGCTTTTTGTATTGGATGCTAGCTCTGTCCCTCTACTCTAGCCAATAGTTATGGGTGCTCTATAGCTCTGCTTCTTAAAGTTGTTTGTCTCTGGTGGTATGGGGTCCTTGGATGATTGTATCTACTCGTGTAGCTGCACATGGTGGCTAGTATTTGCTCTTGAAGTTGTTCATTTTATTGTGTCACTCCAGTGCTACTAGTATTTTCTCATAGTGGTTGGAAGGTCAAGGTATCTGATAAAATTGAAAAGGACAAAAAAATAAATTGAAATATTAAATCATTTTCTTATATATTTCATTTAGTATAGCTTTGAATTTATACAGAAGAAATGACTTCAAAACGAAAGATTTATAATGAAATCAATTCTATCCTAAATTAATTACAACCCAATTAAACCCTAACACAAAAGGAAAATAAATAGAAATGAATATAAAGAAATCATTTAATTCGTAATACTCCCCCTCAAGTTGGTGCATGGAGATCCGTAATGCCCAACTTGTTAAGCAGAAGATGAAATTGATCATGACAAAGAGCTTTGGTAAAGATATCCGCAAGTTAGTTATTGGTGGGTGCGTAAGGAGTGCAAAGAATCCCATAAGTAATCTTTTTCATGGATAAGATGACAATCAATCTCAATGTGTTTTGTCTGTTCATTAAAAAAAGGGATTAGTGGTTATGTGAAAAGCAGTTTGATTGTCACAATGGAGGTGTACGAGGTGGGGATGTTGAACATTTAGATCTTTGAGAAGCATTGTAAGCAAAGTGAGTTCACAAATAGCATTGGTCATGGTGCCGACTTCGCTTCGACAGATGACTTGGAGACAGTAGTCTTTTTATTATTTTTTTAAGATATAGAACTGCCCCTAAGCATTGTAAAGTAACTCATAGTAGATCAATAGGTTTTAGGACAACTAGCCCAGTCAAAATCACAATTAAGTGATAGTTAGAGGGAGCCAGAGGACAAGGGTAATGTGGTGCCGCGATAATGAGTATCGAGTGTTGGATGTATGTGGCAGCTATTGCTATTGCGGTGGGTTTCAATCGCTAATTTTAATGGTTGCCACTAGAAACACTATCTCTGTCGATCATTACTACATATCAAATGGGAGATCACACCGGCTATAAGCGGTCGGAGACATCGCTGGAAGCAAGGATGATGGTGGTGCAGGAATAATGATGGGACATGTTGCCGCAGATTAAGGGAAAGGGGTTTTTAATGGGTTACAACCGCAATGAAGGTGGTGGGTGCATCGGCAAAGATGGTTGGACAATATGCTAGGGTATTCAGGATTGCGGGTTTGGCCCTGAATGTTAGTGACGATGATGGTGGTTGTGGCAGCGTGGGTGTGAGTTCAAGTTAGGTTGGCGGCAGGAGGTTACTGTTAAGATGTGGAGACACATCTGGGACCGCCTTCGACCGGTCGTGAGCCATGCTCGACTGGTCATAGGGTCCGGCTCAACTAGTTGTAGGGTCCGGCTCAACCAGTCGTGGACCGGTTCGACTCAAAGTTCAGCGAGCACCGTTTTTTTATCCCGAGGTGCTCGACCGGTCATGGCCCATTCACGACCGGTCGTAGGGGTCGCTCGACCGATCGTGCAGTCTGCTCGACCGGTCGTAGTTATGCAGACTCGTTCTGTGATTTTGCATAGATTTCATGTTACAAGTCCTTTCGCAACTGGGATGCGAAAAGGAGAGTTGCCTAAACTATATATAGGTGTTCCTAGGGCTTTTCTAGGGGTATTGGAATATTAGAGAAATAATTCTAAGGTGTGGGCAAAGGATTTTCTATGTTCTTCCAAGGGAGAGGTTAGTATATTGCCTTGTAATCTTTGTTCTTCACAGTGGAAGTTTGCATCCGTAGTTTTTTACCCTAGCTTGGGGTTTTTTCACGTTTATCTTGTCTTATGGTTTGTTTTCGATTGCTTTGATCTACTTCTAGTTTATATTTCTTCCTATTTATCATTTGTGGGTGAGGCCTGAGATTGGATCTAGGCTCACTGTGTTGTTGACGTGCTGCACAACAACTGGTATCAGAGCTATTGGTTTTGTTCTATTGGGAGCGATGACGGAAGAAAGGAAAACTAGAATTGAGAAGTTTGATGGTTCAAACTTTGTCTTCTGGAAGATGCAGATGGAGATTATCTATATCAGAAGGACCTCTATATTCGTCTAGGAGGAAAAGAGAAGAAACCAGAAAAGATGACAGATGATGAATGGTTTTTACTGGATAGGAAGGCTTTAGGAATGATCCGACTCTCTTTGTCTAAGAGCGTCACCTTCAATATATCCAAGGTGAAAACTACTAAAGAATTAATGGAAGCCCTAGCCACCATGTATGAAAAACCCTCTTCATCCAACAAGGTTCATCTTATGAAACAGTTATTCAACATGAAGATGTCAGAAGGTGAGAGCGTGGCTGAACATCTAAATGATTTCAATATAGTCATGAGCCAGTTGGAATCTGTTGGCATTATTTTTTAGGATGAGGTCAGGGCATTATTGATCTTAGACAGTTTGCTAGACAGTTGGGATGGTTTAGTGATTGCTGTGAGCAATTCTTCAGGATTGACAAAGCTGAAATTTGATGATGTGGCCGATCTAATTCTTAGCGAAGAATCTAGAAGAAAGGCATTAGGAGTTTCAAGGGATTCAGGGAATGCTCTAAACGTTGAAGGAAGAGGAAGATCGCTGAACAAAGGAGACAATAAACACGGGCGTTCTGAGTCGAGCAAGAAGGGGCACATGAAACGTGATTGCATGGCACTCAAGAAACAAAAACTAAGCTCTCAAGGCAGGAAGGATTCAGTGAATCTATCTGAGGAGAGTGACATAGAGGTGTTGATCTTGTCTCTTGATGCAAAAAATGAATCTTGGGTTATAGACTCGGGTGCTTCGTTTCATGCTACTTCGTGTAAGGAAGTTCTGCATGATTATGTGTCAGGTGGGAGAGTCTACTTGGGTGATGATGAGTCGTGCAGTATTGTTGGAAAGGGAGACATTCATGTAAATCAGAAAAATGGAACGGTCTTGAAATTGATGGATGTCAGACATATACCGAGTTTGAAACGTAACTTGATCTTAGTGGGGCAGTTGGCTGATACTAGTTATGTGACGACATTCACCAATGATTCCTGAAAGATCACAAAAGGTGCCTTGGTGATATCTTGAGGCAAGAAGAAAGGTACTTTGTACGTAACTTTAGGATCGTATAGTTCACTTGCAGTCGCATCAACTGGAGTGAATGGGCAGTTATGGCATCAGAGGTTAAGACATATAAGTGAGAAGGGAATGAAAGTGTTATTGTCAAAAGGGAAGCTACCAGGGCTGAATTCTATTGACTTGGAATTCTGCAAGGACCACGTGTATGATAAGAAGAAGAGGGTAAGCTTCAAGAAGATGGGACGCACTCCAAAGACGCATCTATTCGAGCTTGTACACACTGATGTATGGGGACCGGCACATGTATTATCTCTTGGTGGCTCACGTTATTTTGTTTCTTTCATTAATGATGTTAGTAGAAAACTATGAGTTTATTTCTTAAAGCATAAATCTGATGTATTTGATGTATTTAAGAAGTGAAAAGTTATGGTAGAAAATGAGACAGGTAAAACAGTAAAGTATCTCAGATCTGACAATATGGGAGAGTATTGTGATAAGAGGTTTGAGGAGTATTATGCAGCAAATGGAATCAAACATCAGAAAACGATTCCAGGGACACCACAGTAGAATGGTGTGGTTGAGCGCATTAACAGAACCATCCTTGAGCGCACCAGGAGCATGAGATTACATGCGGGGTTGTCCAAGACCTTTTGGGCAAATGCTATAAATACTGCCACATATCTCATCAATAAAAGTCCCTCAGCACCATTGCATGGTGGATTACCAGAAGAAACATGGATTGGGAAAGAAGTGAACCTTGCACATCTCAAAGTGTTCGGTTGTACTTCATATGTTCACATTGATGCAGAGTACAGAAATCAGCTGAATGTGAAGTCCAAGAGGTGCACGTTTATAGGCTACGGGCAACATGATTTTGGCTATAGGTTTTGGGGTGCATAAAATAAGAAAATCATCAGAAGCAAGGACGTAGTCTTCAATGAAAAAGTGATGCATAAGGACAATGTATAAGAAAATAAGGCCAATGAAAAGAAATTCGTAGAGTTGGAAGAGTTATCGGACATGGGTGTTACAGCGTCACAGGATGATCATGCACAGGAACATTATGAGGCAGAGCCACAAATACCGATTGTGAGGAGGTCTACTCGGGAGAGGAGACCCACGGTCCGATACTCACCCTCTTTACATTATCTACTGCTGACAGATAATGGTGAACCAGAATATTTTGAAGAGGTGCTATAGTCAGATACACGGGTTAAGTGGGAGCAGGCCATGGATGATGAGATGGACTCTCTTGAGTCTAATCGTACATGGGAGCTAGTCACTTTACCTAAGGGTAAGAAAGCTCTTCATAACAAGTGAGTTTACAGATTGAAGGAGGAGCACGATGGTTCGAAACGGTACAAGGCCAGATTGGTTGTGAAAGGGTTTCAACAAAAGGCAGGTATTGATTTTACTGAAATATTTTCACCTGTGGTGAATATGTCTACGATTCGCATGGTCTTGAGTATAGTGGCTACAGAGGACTTACATCTAGAGCAACTAGATGTTAAGACAGCTTTTCTTCATGAGGACCTTGAAGAAGAGATATATATGCATCAGCCGATAAGATATGTGGCATCAGGAAAGGAGAACAAGGTGTGCAAACTGAAGAAGAGTCTATATGGCCTGAAGCAGGCCCCGAGGCAGTGGTACAAGAAGTTCGATGGTTTCATGTCGAAAAACAGTTTTAAGAGATGTCATGCAGACCACTGTTGTTATTTGAAGAAGTTTGATACGTCATACATCATCCTTCTTCTGTACGTTGATGACATGCTTATGGTTGGTTCAAGCATGAAGGACATCTCAGATCTCAAAAGACAATTGTCTAGAGAATTTTTCATAAAAGATTTAGGAGCTACAAAATATATCCTAGGCATGAGGATAAAGCGTGACAGGGAAAGCAAGAAACTGATTTTGTCACAGGCAGAGTACATAGCGAAGGTACTTGATCGATTCAATATGGGAGGTACTAAGCCGGTTACTACTCCATTAGCCAACCACTTCAAGCTATCTAAGGAGCAAGGTGCAAAAATACAGGAGGAACGAGACTACATGGCTAAAGTCCCATACGCGTCAGCCATTGGGAGTCTCATGTATGCTATGGTGAGCACGAGACTGGACATTGCTCAAGCAGTGGAAGTTGTTAGTTGGTTAATGAACAACCCCGAGAAGGAACATTGGGAAGCTGTGAAGTGGATCCTTAGATACTTGGTAAGAACTAAGGATGTAGGGTTGTACTATGGTGGATCGAAAATCAAGCTATAAGGCTACGTGGATTCAGATTTGACCGGAGATATCGACAGCAGAAGAAGCACTACAAGTTGTCTTTACTCTAGGTAGTGTTGCAGTCAGTTGGGTCTCTCAGTTACAGAAGATAGTATCTATCAGTACGACAGAGGTAGAATATGTTGCGGCTACAGAAGCGTGTAAGGAGATGGTATGGATGCAAGGTTTCATGGAAGAGTTAGGTAAGAAGCAAGCAGATTGCAAGTTGTACAGTGACAGTCAAAGTGCAATACACTTGGCTAAGAATTTAGCCTTTTATTCAAGGACCAATATATTGCCATCAGATATCACTTCATACGTTCGTTATTGGAAGATGGATCAATTACTCTAGAGAAGATTCATACAAGTGAGAATCCTACGGATATGTTGACCAAAGCGGTCACACGAGATAAGTTGAAGCTCTGTTCAACTTTAATTGGTCTTCAGGCTTGAAGACTGGGAGGTGGTGCACTCCGGATGAAAAAGACGAAGGCTTAAAGTGATGTGTCTCTAAGTGAGAGATTGTTAAGATGTGGAGCTACATCTGGGACCGCCTTCGACTGGTCGTGAGCCATGCTCGACTGGTCATAGGGTCCGGCTCGACCGGTCATGGACCGGTTCGACTCAAAGTCCAGCGAGCACTGTTTTTTTATCCCGAGGTGCTCGACCGGTCATGGCCCATTCACGACCTGTCGTAGGGGTCGCTCAACTGGTCGTGCAGTCTGCTCGACCGGTCATAGTTACGCAGACTCGTTCCGCGATTTTGCGCGGATTTCGTGTCGCAAGTCCTTGCGCAACTGGGATGTGGAAAGGGGAGTTGCCTAAACTATATATAAGTATTCCTAGGGCTTTTCTAGGAGTATTGGAATATTGAAGAAATAATTCTAAGGTGTGGACAAAGGATTTTCTATGTTCTTCCAAGGGAGAGGTTAATATATTGCTTGTAATCTTTGTTCTTTATAGTGGAAGTTTGCATCCGTAGTTTTTTACCCTAGTTTGAGGTTTTTTCACATATATCTTGTCTTGTAGTTTTTTACCCTAGTTTGTTCTACTTCTAGTTTATGTTTCTTCATGTTTATCATTTGTGGGTGAGGCCTGAGATTGGATCTAGGATCACTGCGTTATTGGCATGTTGCGCAACAGTTACAAGGTGGTCTTGCTGGTGGAGGTGGGTTTCAGTGACGAGGAGATGCTCTTATGGTAGGAGAATCAGAGCATGCATATCTTATTTAAACAGGATTAGGGCGTTCGACAATGAGGGTGGTGATAAAGGTGGGGTTACAGCAAATCTCGAGGGTGTTGCGCCGGGTCTATATATAGCACAAATAAAGGAAACCACGAGGAGAAAATGTCGGACTTAGTGTTTTTTTTATAGTAGAGGAAAGGTTCGATGGCCGATTAAGATTATTGGGATTCAACAAAAACAATCAAGAGCTTTGGATAAGATGCTCTAATACCATGATAAAACTAAAAAGGAGGAAAAAAGGAATTGAAATATTAAATAATTTTCTTATATATGTCATTGAGTATAGTTCTAAATTTATACATAAGAAATGACCTCAAAACAAAAGATTTACAATGAAATCAAATCTATCTTAAATTAATTACAACCTAATTAAATCCTAACACAAAAGGAAAATAAATAAAAATGAATATATCAAAACCATATATCATTCGTAATAGTATCGCATCTCGTTGGCTTTTGTCAAAATGACTCATCTAGGCCATCAACATCTTTCAAAAGGATTATCGTTGCTTCAACTCTCCCAAGCATGATGTCTGCTCCTTGCTATATATATGTGGGGATGCAGGGTTGAATATGGAGGTGAATGGATGCTGGGATGGCTGGAAGTTGAGTGGTTGATGGATGATGTATGTTGTGTTTTGATTCGTTGTATGGTGGAAGTATTGGTGGGAATTTTCAAGGGGTTGAATGTAGAGGAGGATGTAGTTTTGGAAATTTATTATGAGTTACCTATCTAGAGGGAGTGATATTTTACTAATAGGCTTGACTTCACTCCGCCCTTCAGCATTTACGCTGTAACATTTAACAACAAACAAATATTTAACCCAACAAATGCTCTCTCTGAACCAAGCTAGGTAGTCTCCTCCCGGGTATACCAAGCCCACCCCTTTCTAAGATGGGAAAAGGGGTCTACTAATCATCCAATATACCACTCCCTTTTCAGAGATCAGTTTACTCCTCTTTAGAGGAGAGGAATTTTCTCTTGAGTAAATCTTTCTCTTTTTAGATCTCTTCTTGTTTCTCAATCTTCGGAGATGGGTCTGACTGCTAACCGGAGATATTCTTCAACTAGAGCGAAATGTTGAGAATCCCTCCTCATGTGGAGGTGGGAGCCACATATGTGTGGCTTAAGTAGTGTTTCATTTGCCACATGTGTGCGAGGGGTATTTTGGTCTTTTGGCCAAGTAAAATAAGAGAAAAAGGTTTTTTTCTAAAAGAGAGTTCCAACCACACAAATAGGGATTTTTCTTTCTTAGATTTTTTTTATAAAAAAAAAAAAAAAAAAAAAGGAGAAAGAATAAGGGAGAAGGTATTTTGTAGAAAAGGAGAATAAGAGCCTTTTACCATCGTAATATTTGCATATAGGTTCATAAATGTCCATTCGCAACGCCAGTTTCTTTAGTTGTCTTCTACAAAGGTTGTGTTGGGTTTTCTACAATCCCTAGTTGACGAGAAATTCTTCTTATTATTGTTTCTTGTCATTCATATTTGTGTATATAAGAGAGGTCTCTTGATGATTGTACGTCTATTATTTCTATTATAGTGGATTCGTGTCAAACTAGGTCCCGTGGTTATTCTCTTCACATTAGAGGTTTTTTCATATATAAAATGTTGGTATCTCTTGCATCCTACATGTTTGATGATTTTCTTGTTTGTGTTAGAAGTGATTTTCATTCACTGAATATTTTATATTGTTAATCCCATTTATTTACACATAAAAGCAATTGGTGTATGGCTTCCTAACAAGTGGTATCAGAGCTTCAGGTTAATTCTAATTATTTTGTGTGTGAATCATGAAGGTGAGCACAAGTCAAATGGGTAGTTTGAATGGAACTAATTGGATGATTTTGAAAGCCGAGATGGAGAATTTATCGTATTATAAGGACTTATGATGTAAAGCGGGTTGTGGACACTTTCATATCCAAGATGGACTAGAGAAGGCCCAATCGGAGGCGAAAGTCATCAAGACTGTCAGAACCTTAAAACAGACATATCTCGCAAATCGAAATGAGTTACTCGACATACCATATATGATTTTAGGGTACGACAAGCTACTTTAAACAACCAACCTGGATATTCTGGATTGCCCACACCAAGTTTGAGAGATTTCATCAGATCGACGATCAAATTCCATGTTTATTTTCGTTTTTACTATTTTTTGGTAAGTTTTGGTTTGATTGTAACTCTTCATTTGTTGGGCTTTAGGAGTTATGTCCAACATGAAAAGTGCTTAGAATAATTAGTAGAATAACGTGGTTAAGCCACATAGGACACTATAAAAAGTAAATTTACTATTTATAGTAAGTTATGAATTTTAGGGAGTTTTAGTTGTAGTTTAATTCCATAACTTCTTCCAAGGCATGGTATCCTTATTTAAAGGGTTGTAGACTTGTTTAATTCAATCAATTAATCAATTTATGAATTTTCATGAATATTATTTCAATTTTCTTTTTTTTTTCCTCGTGGATTCGAGAAAGCTCTGTGAGGAGTCCAGAGAAGCTTCGTGGATTCAAAGTAGTTATCCTTGAGGAAGATGGTGATCGACCTCATCACGTTCATCCATGCGTCAACTTGTACGTGCATGTTGAAGGTGATGGGGCCAAACCGAAAGATATGATGATTAGTGAAAGAAACTAGACCGGAAAGACGTTGGGTTTATTTGGCAATAGTTGATGATAGTGTATTTCATCATGTGTCTTCTCAAATTCCTCACTCAGTACGAGAATGCTTCTGGCCAAAAGGTGAATGCTTCCAAGACATCCTTCATTACCCCGACGAAATCTTCGAGACTTAAGGTGCAGAAGCTTCGTACGTTGACAGGGTTTAGCCAGGCGTCTCTCCCCACTATGTACCTTGGAGTTCCTCTCTCTAAAGGAAGATGTCCCGCTTCTTTCTTTCACCCCCTGATTCAGAGGATTATCAGTAGAATCGATGGTTAGAAGGCAAAACTCCCCAACCAGGCGGCCAAGATAGTATTGATTAAGCATGTTTTGACTGCAATTCCCATCCACATGCTAGCAGCCACTTCCATCCCCAATTCTGTTTCGAAGGCAATCGATCGGGCCATGTCGAATTTCTTCTGGGGCTCCTCGGAACAAGGCAAGAAGATGCACTGGATCAGATGGTCCTCTTTGTGTACCCCGATTCAGGAAGGAGGCTTAGGAATCCGGAATTTTCATGATACTATGCAAGCATTTAGAATTAAGATGGGATGGCGCCTTCTACAGGGCAAGTCCTTATGGGCTAATTTCTTTTCAGCCAAATACCTGCACAAGATTATGGCAGCTCAAGGATCTAATGGCTCTACCAGCTCTTCCTCCTGGAGAGAGATTTTCAGATCATTGCAATTCGTCATTCACCGCTCCAGATGGTTGATTGGAAAAGGGGAGATAAACGTTTGGAATCAGAACTGGTTGGGGAAAAGGCTTTCTAGCAGGTGCGACCATCAGGCCTATACCCATTCATCTCAAGGATGCTTCTATCCAAGATTTCTTTGCTAATCCTCCTCCCCGGAACTTGTCAGAAATACAGCCATATATAACCCCAGCAGCGATGCAAGCAATTTCAGTCATTCCAATTGCATTAACAGATAGACCGGATCAGTTTATTTGGGATTTAACTGCGACAGGTAAGTTTTCTCTCAAATCGGCTTAGAATGGCATCAGGCAGCACCTCCCTCCTCTCTCTTGGTCCAAAAGGATATGGAACAAAACAATCCCTCCGAAATTGAGTATCTTCGCCTGAAAGGTCTTTCAGGAAGCTGTTCCAGTAGATCAGGCCGTGCAGACGCGTGGGGTTGCTTTACCTTCACGCTGCGAATGCTGTAGACAGAATCACAACAGTCCCCTGATCAAGCCGCCTGTGTAGATCCAGAACCACCATTCGACCCAACTTCCTTCCACAAGTCAGCTCTGGATCCCTCCGCCTGCGCATCAATCTTACAATGGAATTAGATCCTGTGATCGGCAGCAACTTCGGCAGACCACGAATGATCGTACCCATTCTCCAATTCAACTGCCGGTAACCCTCTCTCCCAGTGCTCCGATCAGGAGCCACCACGACCTCTCTGTTCCTCGTTCAACTGAAGTGGAGACACTGAATCATCTCTTCTGCCAGAGCGTAATAGCCACGTGTATTTGGAGCCACTTCGGTCGACTTTTTGATGTTGCAATCTTGCCGAATCAGACTATCTAACAGAGAATTCAAAGTTGGACTGTCAGAGCCAACAAGAAATTCAGAATATCTTATCTCATCGGTCTGGCTCCTACCATCATCGTTTGGGAGATTTGGCTCAGTAGAAACCAGGCAAGATTTGAGGGCCACCCTATGTCTGCCAATCAGATCATCCTCAAAGTTAACCGTTGGTTGCATGATCTAGGAGCAAGCATCCAAGCCTCGGATAGGAACTCCATGGCCCACACCATCACCCTCCAAACCCTCAGAATCTATAATCCCAACCCTCCCCCAGCAAGAAAATGCATCAAAGTCACTTGGACAAGGCCCCCTCGGGGTGGGGTGAAGTTAAACGTTGATGGTTCTTCCAAGGGTAACCCGGGTCCGAGCAGGGGTGGTGGAGTCTGCCGAGATCACCAAGGCAACATTATTTTCGACTTTCACAGAAACTATGGCCACTTTATAAACACTATTGCTAAGGCCTAAGCAATGTTAGATGGCATCACTATTTGCTCAAACCTGGGGCTCTCCAGTATAATAGTGGAATCTGATTCAAAGACCATTACTAACCTGGTAGATGATCCTGTTAGTCATAACTCTTGGACCACTTGGTACAAGGTGGGGAAAATTCTGCAATTTCGGCACTCCCTTAAGCTTCATTTCAGCCACATCTACCACGAAGGGAACTCGGTAGCGGATGCACTGGCCAGGATGGTGAGTGAAGGGTGCCCAAATAGACTGTATGATTCGAGTGCCACTCTCCCAAGGCTGGTGCGCGGGGCCATTCTCTTGGATAAAGCTGGTATGGGGAATATGAGGATAGTGTAGCTGAGGTGTTTCGGTTGCTTTGTTTTTCCTTTGCTTGTGCAAATTGACTTATACGACAGGAGGAGTCCTCTCCTTTTTGTACGAACTCTCCTGAAAGGCTGTATAATTTCCAGTGGAATGAAAGCTTTGAGCTGGTTTATAAAATTAAAAATAAAAATAAAAATAAAAATAAAAACATCAATATTAAAATAACCAAGTCACCAAACTGGTTCGATCTAAGTTCAATTCGAGCTCGGGCAAGCTCCAACTCGGTTCGAGATTTTTTTTAGCTCTAAAAATTAGCTCGACTCAACTCAAAATCGATTTCGAATTGAGCTTTTTCGAGTCCAGTTGAGTGAGTTAACTGAGCTAACTCGGTTCGTGTACAGCTCTCTCTCTCTCTCTCTCTCTCTCTCTCTCTCTCTCTCTCTCTATATATATATATATATATATATATCTCTCTCTCTCTCTCTATATATATATATATATATATAAGGTATCATTGGATTTAGGATGTTCTTGAAGAAAATTTGCTATAACTTGAGAAGATCCATACCGGCAAGAATGGCATAAATATGATGACCAAGGCCTTAGAGAAAATCATGAGTTTTGCAGAAGCATTGCAAGTTTGGGCATAGTGGAGCCCTCCTCATGTGGAGGTGGGACCACACATGTGTGGCTTAAGTAGTATTTCTTTTACCACATGTGTGTGAAGGATATTTAATTTGGTCTTTTGGCCAAGTAAGTAAAATGAGAGAAAATTAGAAGCTTTTTTTTCCTGAAAGATATTACTAACAACACATAGAGGAATTTTTCTTTCTTAGAGAAAAGAGAAAAGAGAAGAAGGGAGAAGGGGTTTTGTAGAAGAGAAGAACAAGATCCATTTACCACCAAAAATTTCACATCTAAGTTCGTGAAGGTTCATGCACAACGTTAGCTTTTTTGATTGTCTTCTCTAAGGGTTGTGTTAGAGGTTTTGTACAATCCCCAGTTAGTGATAAATTCATTTCTTTATTATTGCTTGTAATTCACCTTTACTAAGGTAGTTTGGGTATCCAAGAGAGGTTTCTTGATGATGGGTTTTTTTTTTTAACCCGTTGTCCTTTCGCAACTGGGATGTGCAAGTCCTTTCACAACTAGGATGCGGAAAGGAGTTTCCTAAAACTATAAAAAAGGGTCCCTAGGATTTTTCTACATATGTTGTGTTGATGAGAAAAACACAAGAGGGCTATCAAAGGTGAGAGAGAGGGGGAGAAAGAGAGAGAGGAAGCTTGTAGAAGGGAGGTTATGCTCGTGGAGGTGATCTACGGTGTAGTCTATCTCTCAGCGCTCCTACGTCCTCGTAATCGGTGAGATCTCTCTGGTTTTCTTTATTCTTTCATTATTCATCCACTCTTGCGTGAGTGAAGAAGGTTGTAAACATTCTACTTCATAGTGGATTGTTGATCTGGACAAGGTCCCGTGGTTTTTACCTCTTTGAGAGTTTTCCACGTAAAAATCTCTTGTGTGGTGTGCGATTGATGCTTTAATTTATTTCATTGCTTTATTATCCATAATTCTGGTTTGTTTCGGGAGGCTAGATCCTAAGGTTTGTGCAAGGCATCCCAACAAAGTGGTATCAGAGCTAAGTTTATTGAACGGGTAAGATCGGTTTTGAATTATGGAAGGTGGCTCAAGGATGATCAGCCTCAATGGTTCTAATTGGACCATATGGAAGGCTAAGATGGAGGACTTGCTTTATTGCAAGGACCTATATTCTCCAATCTTAGGCATATCAGAAAAATCCAAGGATATGACTGATGATGATTAGAAGAAGACGGACCGAAAGGCGGTGGGGTTTATTAGACAATGGTTGGATGATTCTATGTTCCACTATATGTCTACGGAAACCTCAGCCGCAAGCCTATGACTAAAATTACAAGGGCTATATGAGAGGAAGACAACCGGTAATAAGATATTTCTGATAAGGCGACTTGTGAATCTCAAGTTCAAGAATGGTGGTTCTGTGGCCGAGCACATGAATGAGGTCAGCAATATAGTGGACAAACTCGCCTCTATGAAGATAGTCCTGGATGATGAATTGCAGGCTTTACTATTGCTTAGTTTATTGCCTGACAGTTGGGAGACATTGGTGGTGTCTCTAAGTAACTTCGCGCCAGACGGAAAGATATCCATGGAACAGGTAACCAGTTGTCTCTTCAATGAGGAGACAAGGAGGAAGTCTCAGGGGTCTACTCAGTAAGAGGCTCTTGTGACGCAGGAACGAGGGAGAGGAAAGAACAGGAAGGGCGGAAAGGCCCGATATAAATCAAGAGGCAAGTTGAGTAACAGAAAAGATGTTGATTGCTGGAATTGTGGCAAGAAGGGCCACTACAAGCATGAATGTCGTGGTAAGAAAAACGACAAGAAAGGAAAAGGGAAGGAAGATGAATCAGATTCCACTGCGGTTGCTTCAGATGGCGACATGGTAGTTATTCTTTCTACAGATCATGATGTATGTCTCACAGCTACGAGTCAGGACACCGACTGGTTGATGGACTTTGGAGCTTCTTTTCATGCGACTCCACACAGGGACTCCTTCACAAGCTACAAGTCAGGTGACTATGGGACTGTGAAGATAGGAAATTCTGGCGTATCAAAAATTGTGGGAGTCGGTGATATTTGTGTGAACACCGATGTGGGCTGCACATTGGTTCTCAGGGATGTGAGGCATATCCCAGACCTTCGCCTCAACTTGATATCGACGGGAAGGTTGGATGATGATGGCTATGAAAGCTGGTTTGCTGGTGGACGATGGAAGCTCATCAAGGGTTCGTTGATCGTGGCCAGAGGAAAGAAGTGTTGCACCCTTTACAAGGCAAGTATCAGTATGTGCAAGGGTGGATTGAACGCAGCAAAAGATTCAGTTATTGACATGTGGCACAAGCGTCTAGGCCACATGAGTGAAAAAGGGCTTCAGCTACTAGCGAGAAAGCGGCTCCTTCCAGACGTAACAGGTATACCTCTCAAAACCTGTCTTGATTGTTTATCAGGGAAACAACATAGAGTTTCATTCATTAAAACTGCTTCTCATGTTAATAAAGAGCATGCATTAAATTTGGTTTATTCTGATGTTTATGGTCCTATGAGGACAAAAACTATGGGTGGGGCATTATATTTTGTCACTTTTATAGATGATGCATCTAGGAGGGTTTGAGTTTATGCTTTGAAATCCAAAGACGAGGTCTTTGGTGTGTTTAAATTGTTTCATGCTATGGTCGAGAGAGAGACAGGTAGATCATTGAAGTGCATCAGCACTGACAATGGTGGTGAATACATTGGTGACTTTCATGAGTACTGCAAGTCCCTGGGTATATGGTATGAACAGACAGTTTCCAAGACCCCCCAGAATAATGGTGTAGCTGAACGAATGAATCGCACCATTGTAGAGAGAATCAGATGCATGTTATCCCATGCAAAATTGCCCAAGACGTTCTGGGAAAAAGTAATGCACACGGCGGTGTATTTGATAAATAGGTCTTCATCAGCCCCATTGAATGGAGAAGTACCTGAGAAGGTGTGGACTGGACATGATCCATCATACAGTCATCTCAGGGTATTTGGATGCAGGGCATCCGTTCATGTACCAAAGGATGAGAGGTCCAAGCTCGATATGAAGATCAGGCAGTGTGTGTTCTTAGGGTACGGTGATGAAAAGTTCAGTTATAAATTATGGGATCCGACCGAGAGAAGCTCGTCAGGAGCAGAGATGTGGTTTTCTTTAAAGATCAGTGTATAGAAGACATTGGTAAGCCAGAGAAGAATCAGCCTAGTTCAAGTAAGCTAGAGGATATGGATCCGATTATTCCTCCCATGGTGCCTGATGACGGGGGAGTACAACAAGGTGTAGAGGACGAGAGAGTTCCTTCAGAAGATGGACCAGGGGAGCAGCCCCCACTTGATCCACCTGTTGAGCCAAAGGTGAGGAGGTCATCTAGGGACAGACAGCCTTCCAAGAGGTACTCGCCACATGAGTACATTATGCTGACTGATGGGGGAGAGCTAGAAGATTATTCTGAGGCCCTAGCCGACGAGCATAAGGGAGAGTGGTTAAAAGTTATGTAAGAGGAGATGGAATCCTTGCATAAGAACTACACTTATGATATGGTAAAATTGCGTAAGTGCAAGAAAGCTTTGAGCAACAAGTGGGTGTTTAGAAAGAAGATTGAGCAAAAGAATTCACAGACGAGGTTCAAGGCCAGACTTGTGGTGAAAGGGTTTGGTCAGAGGAAAGGTATAGACTTCGAAGAGATATTCTCACCAGTGGTGAAGATGACATCCATACGAGTGTTGCTTGGGTTGGCGGCTAGCATGGATCTGGAGATAGAGCAGTTAGATGTTAAAACTGTCTTTCTCCATGGTGACCTAGAAGAAGAGATCTACATGCACCAACCAGAGGGGTTCGAAGTCAAGGGCAAGGAGCATATGGTGTGTAGGCTGAGGAAGAGCTTGTATGGGCTGAAACAAGCTCTATGGCAATGGTACAAGAAGTTAGAGTCGTTTATGTTGAAACATGGGTATGACAGAACGGAGTCGGACCACTGTGTGTTCATGCGCAAGTTCTCAGATAGTGATTTCTTAGTTCTGCTATTATACGTTGATGACATGCTCATCATGGGAAAAGACATCAAGAAGATCGACAGGCTGAAACAGGAGTTGGGCAAGTCTTTTGCGATGAAAGACTTGGGCCCGGCTAGACAGATCCTAGGAATAGAGATAACCCGTGACAGAAGCAGCAAGAAGCTTTGGCGATCACAAGAGTGGTATATTGAGAAAGTCCTAGAGCGGTTCAATATGAATGCAGCGAAGCCGGTCAATACTCCACTGGATGGTCACTTCAGATTGAGAGACAGGCAGTGTCCTAAGATGAAGGCAAAGGTGGATAAGATGCAGAAGATACCCTACGCGTCAGCTGTAGGAAGTTTGATGTATGCTATGGTGTGTACACGCCCAGACATAACATATGCGGTTGGTGTTGTTAGCTGGTATCTTGCCAATCCTGGTAAAGAGCATTGGGCAGTGGTGAAATGGATACTGCGGTATCTAAGAGGCTCATCCAGGTCAAGCCTATGCTATGGTGACGGTAAACCTGTGTTAGAGGGCTACACAGATGCAGATATGGTAGGTGACATAGACTCCAGGAAGTCTACATTGGGGTTCATGTTCACGTTTGCAGGGGGAGCGGTTTCTTGGCAGAGCAAGCTACAGAAGGTCGTAGCATTATCAACTACAGAAGCCGAGTACATTGCAGTCACAAAGGCATGTAAAGAGATGCTTTGGATGAAGAAGTTCCTACAGGAACTTAGCCTGAAGTAGGAGGAGCACGTGGTCTATTGCGATAGTCAGAGTGCTATACACTTGAGCAAGAATCCAAGTCAGCATTCCAAGTCAAAGCACATAGAGATTCGGTATCACTGGATCAGGGATACTTTGGAACAGAAGGTGTTACAGCTTGAGAAGGTCTACACGGACGATAATGGGTCAGATATGATGACCAAGGCCTTGCTTAAGGGCAAGTTTGAGGTTTGTATAAACCTGGCTGGCTTAAAGAAGGTGAATCCCTCCTGGGTCAAAAAGGGGGAGATTTGATGAATTTTTTTTTTGACCCGTTGTCCTTTCGCAACTAGGATGCACAAATTCCTTTCGCAACTGGGATGCGCAAGTCCTTTCGCAACTAGGATGCACAAGTCCTTTCGCAACTAGGATGCGCAAGTCCTTTCGCAACTAGGATGCGGAAAGGAGTTTCTTAAAACTATAAAAAAGGGTCCCTAGGATTTTTTGACATATGTTGTGTTGATGAGAAAAACACAAGAGGGCTATCAAAGGTGAGAGAGATAGGGGGAGAAAAAAAGAGAGGAAGCTTGTAGAAGGGAGGTTATGCTCGTGGAGGTGATCTACGGTGTAGTCTATATCTCAGCGCTCCTATGTCCTTGTAATTAGTGAGATCTCTCTGGTTTTCTTTATTCTTTCATTATTCATCCACTCCTACATGAGTGAAGAAGGTTGTAAACGTTCTACTTCATAGTGGATTATTGATCTGGACGAGGTCCCGTCGTTTTTACCTCTTTGAGGGTTTTCCACGTAAAAATCTCTTGTGTGGTGTGTGATTGATGCTTTGATTTATTTCATTGCTTTATTATCCATAATTCTGGTTTGTTTCGGGAGGCTAGATCCTAAGGTTTGTGCAAGGTATCCCAACACTTGATAATTGTACTTCCATTATTTCTATTGTAGTAGATTTGTGTTAAACTAAGTCTCATTGTTTTCCCTTTCACATCGGAGGATTTTTCACATATAAAATCTTGGTGTCTCTTGGTTGATGTTAAAATTTGGTTGTCCCTGCTAGCTAATCGAACACCTGCAAAACAGAAAGACACTTGGGGCACCGGTTGTGGCCAAGAACCCTCCGATGCCTCCTAAGTCAAGCTAGACACGCAACATGAGTAGTAGGGTTAGGGTAATTGAGCTTACCTTCTTTAACAAGGGTCCTTATTTATAACTTGTGAGATCACTTACGTATACGACAATGAATCCGCTAGATAGGTCTCTATAATAAGATGACTCTATTCCCGGATACATCGACCATTCCTAAGCATGATCCTCAGCTGAGATCTTGGAAGGCAATCCCACCTGTATAAAGGGAAGATCCTTCCTTCTATTTTGGGGTAGCAGTCAACGGCCGATGTTGAGGTTGATAACCGAGGCCAACCTCTAAGTTGATGGTGGAGCTTGACCTCTAAGTCGGTAGTTAAGGCCGACCTCTGAGGTCAGGAGCCCTTGGTCGAAGCTGGTCCTCAAAGCTAATCGGTCTAGGTCATCCCTCGAAGTCGGCATACACAACCAACTCCTTGGTCAAGACAATGAAATATCAACTTGGCGGTTAAGGTCGTTATTCATAAGCGCCACTGGCACTGGTCGCGTAAGTTGTGGTTGGCATTTGAGACCGAGTTGACTATCCGATCCTCCAGGCTAAGGTTTTTCCTCTAACCCTCACGTTTTACTCCAGGTGATTAGTCAGTTCAATTTTACCCATAACATCTTGCATCATGCATATTTGATAATTTGGTTGTTTGTGTTAGAAGTGATTTTTATCCGCTAAATATTTTATATTGTTAATCTCATTGATTTGCACATAAAAGGAAAATGTGTGTGGTTTCCTAACACGAGAGGGTTGGTTGTATATGTTTGTTTCAGGTTCTTTTCCTCCTCTCATTCACTGCTCTCTCGCCTTATTTTCATAACACTAAACCTAGATCATCTCAAATCCCCAAGTTCTATTCTACTTTTGCAACCCTAGGGTTTTCCGAATTGAAATGTGTGAATCCCTTAGATTGGGAAAGTAATCATTTGCATGTGTTGATGAATCTACTCTCATTTGATTATTGTTTGGTCTATAATTTTTAATTGATCCAGCCCTAAACATGTATAGGCTTGGACCCTCATAGACTACCCTTATTAAATGTTTGAACGTATGTAGGATGTGATTTTTTTGTGATTGTTTAGAAATTAGTACGATTTAAAGCTTGAAATCTTACACTTCATATTTAATTTTATGTCCATGTCAGTACGAGATGTTGTGTTTGCTTAAAAGGGTTACGAGTTAGTAGATGTGGATGTCTCTCTTTCCTACTTCCAAAATTAACGATGGAGCTAGGGTAATGATCCTAGAGTTTTTTGTTGTTGGGCAGAGTTAAATTCTTTTCGGGGCTCTTTTCCTTTAAGAATTGTATTTTTTTTATTTTTATTTTTTTGGCACTATAAGTTGAAATCACACGATGGGTGAGGCCCAAAACTTTTTTGACACCCGCCTGAATGAAGAATGTATGCACAACCATTTTCCATATTACCAGAAGACAGTGAACTACCACCCTTATGGAAAAAAGAAAAAGGAAAAACATAATTACCCTTAGATTGAATATTTCAACCCGGGATTATATGGAGGCTACATTGTTCATCATATTTTAAAGAAAAAGGCTAAATTATGAAAATTTTGAAATAATTCAAATGAGTGTTTTTATTTGAAGCCATCCACATGAGATGCTTGGACCATTGACTCATATTCAAAGGCCAAGGTTTCGCCGTATTATATTCTAACACATCGGGATGTATTTTAGGAAATGCGTATACGACGTCGCTGCTGTTCATCAAGTGGCCAGGCCACATTTCTATCAGTCATTACTACAATTTATTCATTAGGTGGGCCACGCATTTACTTCAACCGTTAATTAATGGTCAAACCATCCGATGTTTTGTTTGCTTTCAACGAACAAGATTTGATATCTGCACCATTATACATATGTCGATGGTTCCGTCTGATGGACAGTTCGATTTCGTGTCTGTCTCATACGTTTCGAAGTGAGACGTTTTAATCCTACTCGCGCGAGTACCCGTGGCGAGTCTCATCTTTTACTCTCATTCTTGTGGGAGTGTTGGAAATGAGTTCGTTTTGCCGCTTTGGTGACTCTGGATCAGAATCAGTCACCTCCATTGGGGCCACATGATGAGATTTCCAATGATCAAGACCGTCCATATTGTGGAATCTGCAATATATCGTTTATTAAATGAAATAATGATTGTGATCATGGAAATATGTCGGTAAATTATTAAAAATAAAGAAATTTTCCAATGGCTCAGGCTAAACTCCAAATTTTAAATTTAGAATCAGTAATTAATTATTATTTAAAATATTAAAGATAAATGAACGGTTACGATCCTATGAGTATATCGACATGTGGGCCCCAGTTGACTGAGACATATGGTGAAAACAGAATCGCGACGGTGGGAAAACAAACTCGTTGGGAATTAGGGTTTTTTTGTGGGGCCGCGTGCGCGTGGGCAGGTGGGGAGCACGTCGTTTTCTCGCGGCCCGACATATCAGCGAATGCCGAGAGGGTCGGGAGACGGAAAAATAATAAATAATAATGAGCACTATCACCTCTCCTTAGTTGAGCAAGTGCCCACCCATAGGTCAATGATCCAGACCATTGATCTGATGGGCCCCACCTGGATTTAGGTGCCCAAAAAATCTACATGATTAGGTTGGCACCATCTTCCGTTGAAAATGGATTGTTGCTCAATTGTTTTACTTTGTTGGCACTATCAACGGGATTTCGATCAAGGGTTCAGGACCTTTGAATTTGAAGATCTAATTGGACCCATGTAGAAGGTTGGTTTCATTGGATGAACGGTGTGGATAACTGAAAATGGGGCTCACGTGTATGCAATCGTGCCATTCACTGAGGTACAAGTCTACAACTATTTAGTTCTTACATGTGTGGCCCATAGGTCAGTGATCAGACCGTTAGTCTCGTGGGCTCCACCCGGATTTGGGTGCCCAAAATTAGGTTGGCACGTCTTCCATTGAACATGTGACGGTAACCAAGGTTCAGCACCTTTCAATTGGTAGATTTTCTTGGATCCCATATACAAAGCTGGGTTGGATGACTGAACAATGGGCCCACATATACTAATCATGCCCCCTACTAAGCTACACGTTACAACTATACATTTATTACATGTGTAGCCCATATGTCAGTGATCCAGACCTTCGATCTGACGGACCCTACTTGGATTTGGGTGTCCCAAAATCTGATTATATTGGCACGTCTAATTATATTGGAGGTGGATTGTTACTCTACTTCAGGGTTCAGGAACTTTTCAGTGGAAGATCTTACTGGTCCAATATGGTCCATCATGTTAGGGCTGGAGAAGCACATGGAGATAAATAAGTAAAGTATTTCAATAGCACAATTAAGACCAATCACAAATACTTTAAATTTAATGTAGAATAAAATTTTCTAGAAAAAAAAAAATTCACAGCATAAAGCAGTAGAAATCATTATAAAAGATATCACTAAGAAAGCAGAAATTGCAAGTGATATAAAAGATATCCAATTCAAACAAACCTCGAATCTTCCTTTACAAGCCCTTGAAAACTCTATGAACGAATTAAAAAACCTCAAGACGCTCCTTAATCTCAATTACATTATATTTATAGCCATTTGGAGAATCACAATTGGAATCAGAAATAAATCCTATAAATACACAACTCTGCATAACTCTGTGCGGTCGTTCGATGGGACTTTGATGGCATCGACAGACGGTCGATGGCATCATACCCCTTCAATGTCATTGAACTAAACACCAAAACGCTCCAGTGATAAATCATAAATTTTTCAAATTTTACCGATGGCATCAAGCAGGCCTTTGATATCATCAAACAAACTTCGATGGCATCGAGCAGGAGACCTTAAGTGTCCAGCAATTAATATGATAATTTTAAATTTTTCCTAATAGCATTGAGCAAGACTTGGATGCCATCAAAGTCGGCGGGAGAACCTGTCATCGATGGACCTATTAATTTACATGTTTAAAACATCAATCAACACATCATATGAACAGCACGGAGAATTGAACAATGCGCCCAAATGTACCAGAGCCACACTGACCTACAAGTCCTTGCAGGACACGATAATTCCGGAGAACTATTCGATACTCTGGCTGCATAAGACGTTTGATAGGAAGGCACGTAGAAATTTTGTACGAAGCATGCATTAACTCAAATTAAACCGAATAACTTGTGTTATTTACTGTCTCTAAGTCAAAAGTCCCAAAATCAGATTGGTCAAAGAATCCTAACCACTGATTCGTGGACACTTGTTTGTCAGAACAGGACCGTTGGATGCTTTCATTTTTAACTGTCCAATATATGTCCAGTAATTCAATAGTCAGCTAACTGTAATTTTTGGTTCATAATATATATAAATTGGACCTTCAATTTTGACAGTTTAACTTGAATGATTTGCATTCCATGTATACATATTTCTAAATAATTTATTAGTGCCTGTGTATCATTCTCACACTGCCAGAGTATCGAAGTTTTAAACCTTGAGCACGTCCTCGAGCAGTACATAACGGTGAACTGGCTTAGTACGTACGTAAAGCACGCCACTTGTGTTGAAATTTCATAAGATCCACGACGTCCATCAGGTACATTGCGTCATGTTCACTCCGGAACCCAAACATTATGATAATCCAAAACTCAGGTAGCCCACACCATAAGTAATAGTCGGGATGGGACCCTACACCATTAGTCTTCTGTATGGCCCACTGTGGTATTTATATTCCATCCAATCCATTCATCTGATGTTCTTCTTGTGGATAAAAAGATTACCCAAAATCCTCATACTCAAAAACTCAGATAGTCTATACAAAGAAATTTTAGTTTTTAAGCTGCGAGAGTATTAAATCAGCTCGATTTTTGCGATCAAGCCCAAAAAAGAGGTGGTCTACCTGATGGACGGGGTAGATTTGATGCATCTTAATCCGTTTCCCCGTTTTCCTTTAAAAATAAAAATAATAATAAAATAAAATGAAGTGTTTTGGTGAGTTTTATTTTTTAAACCCTACTGTTTAACCACCACCACCTTCATGTCTACCATGCTCCTCTCCTTATCCCCCAACGGTCCCATATCTACTCCCACAAGAAATTCTCTCGTGTCCTTTGCCATTGGCCATCTTTCATTCAGTAGATGGTTGGAGAGTTGGAAATGTGGGCCCACTTGTGACTGATACATACGTAAAAATACACCAATGGTAAGATTTTGACAGTTATATTTTGTCCACCGTTCCTTCTTTTTTTTTTCATTTACGGTCCATTTTCTAACCACCATTCGGAATACTGGATTTATCTGATGGCTGTAAATTTTTGAACCACAACCATCCACGGTGGGACCAACCATTTGGGTGGTCTAAATTAATGTATAGGTATGCATGTGTAGAGCGGACATGTACGTGAGTACGATCCACCGTACACATACCCACTACTATTGGGGTTATTTAATCTCTCTTTCCATTGATTTGGATGGACCCAAGTTCTGTGGGGTCCAAAATAATGTATTTGTAAAATCCACTCCGTATATCAGGTTCTATCCACGACAAGATTGACACCCTAGGAAAAATATCAGCTAGATCCACAACTGACGTGGGCCACACCACGGGAAACAATTGGGATGGAATGTCAACCATAGGTTTGTGTGTGGTCTCCAAGGTGTATGTCTTTCATCAAACGCATTAATCAGTTGTAACTCAACAATACTAAGTTCGATAACAAAAATAATCCTGATCAAATACTCAGACTGGCCACACCGCTTGAACTTAAAACTTTTTTGGAGCATTTTTATATTTTTCCCATTGATATGGCCCACAGGTGATTTTATGGGGATAATGTTTTTTATTTACGGTTCAAATAATGGTTCTTACCCGATGGACGGCGTAGATTTATGTATACAATATGGTGAGTACCACAGAGCTTGTGTGTTTTACGCAATTTTGTGAAACAGGTGTTGTAGACGTTTCTGGTCCATGTTCAGCTAAGAATGTTACCGAACAACTCATCCGAAAGCGTCATCAAACATGTGCTTCATACGTATTACCTAAATATGAGTGCCACGTGGCACGACTTGACACGTGGCATCTCCTTAGGTGCTCCATGTCAGATGAGAGGAGTTTCAACGTGATGTGGGCAATATTCCATCTTAATTGCGTTTGTTTTAGGCTGCGAGGCTATGCTGATAGTTCAAAACCATTTCTGTGGTGGTGCCGGGCTATAGTGCCGCCGTCTTGATGTTTCCGTCAGATCCGGACCGTCTATTGGGGCTTAAATTTGATTTTAGAAAATTAGAACAAAATTCAGACTTAAAAGAATTTCAATTGGACCACACTTAATGGGACAGTTGGGAAGGAGCGCCAACCAATAAAACTTTCCTGGAAGTTTGTGGAACTTATCATGTTGTATATACATCATCCAAGCCATTCATCAGACAGCCCCACCAGTATGAAGTGACAAATTAAAATCAGGAGAACTCAAATGGGTCACACCAAGTGATTTTAGTGGATTTAATCACGATTTGACATCGTTCCCTTTTATGTGCCCCATATAAGTCTTGTATAGAGCTAATTTTTGGGTCTTTTAGATATTATGATAAGGCTAACATGATGGACGGATTGTATCTGATGCATACATCACATGGGCCCTAAAATAGATGGCTGCTGCCACAATTTGTGGGTACGAGTGCCAATGAGCGCACCCCTTTTCAAACGGTGGTGAACTGCCCACTGGGTGGATGGCATACATGTAAAGCAATCCAACCGTCGAAATCATTGGCTCCAATTTGGATGATGCATAGGCTAATCAAAATAAATAGGACAATCTTGACCATTAACTTCAGGTCAAGAATTTAGACAGCGGATCATTTTGTTTTCAACTGTCCATTTAATAGCCTCCATCAGATGACTAGATCATTCAATCACCTGATTTTTTTTTTCAAGCTATCATACACTGAAAATCAGCCTTATGATCTCTGTGTAAGAAGAGTTGTTTGATACTACGTCAGAGAGTGATAGTCAATGCACATTCAGTTGCATTCATATACATGGCATGAATATGGCTCAAAAGTAAACCATCCAAAACATTGAACCTGCTGTTATAGGTTATAAAGCTAAAATAAAATTAATTAGATGACGGTAAGTGTAATCATCAATTCATGAAATATATTGCTTGAAACTGACCAGTGATCTTATTTTACTGTCCATTAGCTATCGACTAATCACCCAGTTACAGCATTCTTTCAGTATAATTTTTTCCTTTGCAAACCATCTAAAGTGGGGCCCACTATCTGGACGGTCTAATTTGAGCTACATGTATACACCATGTACAATTTCTCAGCTCCTGTGTATCATCCATTACAGTTTGCCAGGGTACTACCAATGTTTCTCTACTGTGGGAATCTAGATTTTTGGAAAGGTCTAAGGTCCACTGCAACTACAATTCTAGTACAATAGGACCTTTGATTGGACAGTCATCTTAAGTTGTTGTATCAGAATGTTTTTTTTTTTCCAATTTGCATGGAATTAGGTACAAGGGTTGTTTGAATTCTAGTTAGAGTTGGTCTACTTTTTGCTTGCTAGGTGCCATTGTTGTGGACCATTTACTAAAAAAAAATATCTGTTTGGTGAGATTTTGATGAGCCGTTTTTTTTTTTAATATCTTATTTTCTATCTAAACGCTTCATTTCTTGATAGCATTTCATTTATATATGTGGTTACTATACTTTCTATAACTATGGATTACATGAACATCACCATAAGAAACTATTTTCATCCATATAATATTTTTCTAATGTTGTTGAGTTCTTATAAAGTGAGAACTTTATTAAAAGAGAGAAATTGACCACACCACCTTGGGGAATGGAACCAATTGTCCAAAATCATTACACCATTGCAAGAACCACACCCATTGTGACAAATATTATAGTTGAGATTTTGAAAATCGCATTATATTTTCACAAGAAATAAATCAGTAATATCATGAGATTTTGAAAATCGCATTATATTTTCACAAGAAATAAATCAGTAATATCATGAGATTTTAAAAATATTAGCAATTTTGAATTTTTTGCATAATTTTCACAAAAATATCTCGCATAAAAGTATTTAAAATTTTACTAACTCATTATATAATTATATATTAAAATTTACAAATTATTTCTTAATTTATAATAAATATTTATTTATTTTATTTTTAGCAATATTTTCCCTATAATAACTTGAGAAAACCTCAAATTTCAAATATCTTCCAAGAAATTACCAGGAATGAGATTTGTCACGTACAATGGACCACCTAAAACTGCAATTATTTTTTTAAAGTTTCCTACTTCTATCAATATAGAAATGAGGTGTACCAACATTTCCCAATAGAAATTTAAACAAACATGATATGCCTACCAGAAACTCCAACGAAGTTGAGGCTCCTTTTAAATAAAAACAATGAATTTTAAGGTTAGACTCCATTTATATATAAAGAATTTCTTTTCTTCAAATGAAATAAAATTATGATCTTATACTTTAATAGATGGGAAAAGTTTTAACCCATGTGAAAGAAACATTGTAATCTTACTTTAGTAAGGGTTGAAAGTTACATTGACCAATAAAAATAAAACACCAATGTGGAAGACAAAGTACATTGCATGAAAATCTTTTCTTTTCTTTTTTTGGAAAGGTGAAAGCACACCACCTGCCTTTCATTGATCCCAAACAACATTACACCTAGAGGGAAGGATGGGTATGAACCTAACCCACCTTTACTTCAAGATCTGCTACACTCACTCCAAAAAAATTTAAAATTTTAAAAATTTTAAAAAATTAAAAAAAATTAAAAAAAAAAAAAATCTATAAAACCGGTTGTAGAACATTTGTCTCCAATTCCTTTGTACAGCCTATATTAGATCTCCACCAGGTGATCTGAGGTCCACAGACCAAAGGCCACCCATAATATATAAGCGATGAGTTTATTATGGGTTGGGAAATGGTCAGAGGCAAATCGAAATGGAGAGAGATCCATAGCATCTACGTAGGAAATTTGCCATTTGAGCTGATGAGGGAAGAAATCAGTGAAGTTTTTGGGGAGGTGGGGGAAGCAATAGATACCTTCATTCCAAAATCCGTTGAACTAGGTAAGTATAGGAGTTTTGCATTTGTGCAGTCTGACACAAGAATCAAGTAAAGAAAGTCACTGTAAAGCTTAATGGGAGGAAAGTAAAAGGTAGGCGAATTTTTGTCTGGAAAGCCGAGGAAAGAGAGGGGTGATAAGAAGGAAACCCATCCAGAATGTAATAGTAAGATTCAAACCCCATCCACCTTAGCTCAGCTCTAGTTGTTTTGACCTAAAGATAGCATCATCATGTCATGACAAGGAAGTAGAAGACCCGTGCACCATGAAGAATATTAAGGTACCGCCTCAAGATGCTAGGAAAATCAAGCCCCACTGGCTTATAAATACCACCACACTCATTTCGAGAAAAATGATACAAACAAGAACTTGCGAATTTTTCAAAAAAGACAAGAAACTTCTAAGTGTAGATGCTCCCAAAGTGAGCCTCGTTTACATGAACATTCTACCTCTCATTGGGAGGATCCTAGGTCATGAACATTCTACACCTCATTGGGAGAACCCTACGCCAAGAACTTCATGCAAAATCCTAAAAGTTGACAAGACCCAAGCTTTAGCAGTACATGGTTCACCTCTTGCCCTTTGCTATCCAGTAGTCTGGGTGTACGATTGGTCATGGAAACATGATTTTTTTAGGTAGAATTGGGTAGGTGATGGCTTAATCGTGGAAGCAAAGAGTACTGTTACCATCCCGAAGGAATTGAAGTCGTGGTTGAATTCTAGATGCGAAAGGGAGGTTGGGATTTTGAAGGAATTGGTCAACACGTGTCAACAGAGCTCCTGAATCAAATCAGGGAAAGTATAATCAAGATTAGGAATCTACAGATGAACTTTTTTGGTAACAAATAAAAATAAATGGTTTCTCAGTAACGCTTATAAAACCCAAAACAAGTAAGTTTCTAGCCTCTATAAAAGAAGAAATACATGAGAATCCAGGGTAGAGCTTGAGAAATATAATAGGTAGAAAATACTTAGTTTTGGCATACAGAATCCTTCTGTTGGGACTCGGGGAAGCACATGAAGCATAATCAAGCAAGGTAATTAATCTCAATCGCAGAAATAAATCTAACAAGAAGGCAATCCGAATTTTACATGGAAAAACTCTTTCGGGAAAAAACCGCGGCACAAAGCAATGAATAATGCATTATGAAAGCAATATTACAAGAGATGACAGATCTTACCGATTCGAATAGCCCTTGAATCTCCTTTGAATCACTGGCTATGCCCTTGAACCCTATAGAACAACTAAGAAAGTCCTAAACCTAATTAATTCTTGCTCTAATCCCGATTACACCATATATATATACTACCCAATCGGAATAGGAAACAAACCGTGCACTTAGACAATCCTGTGTGCGCCTTCGATGGGTCCTTCGATGGCATCGACAGACATTGAGGATTAGTCAATGACATCAAAAATCCTTCAATGCCATCGAGTAGCAACCTCCAAAACTCTCTATCAATCAACTATGATTTTTCTAGATTTTCTAGATGGGATCGAGCATCTGGCAATGGCATCGACATATGCTCGATGGGATTGAGTGGTTTGTCGATGACATCGACAGACCCTTTTACAAACAGATTTAAGACATTAGACAACACCTTCAACTAGCGATCTAGAGACTTCTTTTTTTTTTTTTGGAACAAAATCCAAAGATCTCCACCGTAGAACAACCCAAGTGGAAAACACCACCCTAAAAACTGATTGAACTGTTCTGATCTGTGGCCCATTGTATTCATCATCAATTATGTAAAAAACAGAAAGATCTAAAGAAAACCGAGCAAAATCAAATTCTCAGTGAAATCATGTGTGCCTCCTTTTCTCTTATCATTTATCCCAGATCATCGCGATCTTCAATGGCATCAGAGCTCCAGGTTGATAACGAATGCTCTATTGTGATTTTTCTTCCGGTTGATAGAACCAATGGCCTATGCCATAATCAACGCAAGTCATCTGTTTGTTGCCAATAACATGAAAGAAAGAACCCTTCTAATAAACCTTTGCCTACTATTCTATTAGTAAAAAATGGCCTGAAAATTTGTTGAATCAGTCCGCTGCTAGAGGCCCCTTCAAAATCAATGAGTATGACTTTTCCACACAAAATCTCTTGCCAAAACAACGGCCCTCATTTGTCATTGTTGATTCTCGCCCAAAATTTCTAACATGTATGGGCTAACAGCCATGAACACTAGTGATCGTGAAGGTCTGAGAAAAAAGAACGATGCTTTTGGCTCTTTCTCACGTTTCTAAAAATGGGGCTCCACGAAGACAATGAAGAGAGTCGAAGACCGAGCGAGTGATTTATAGAACTTATAGTCAGCAGTGAGTCCTACTCATCGCCAATTCCTTCGGTTCCACGGCAATCTATAAGATGAACTTATTTGGAAGTCTTTGCCACCTAACACATTCTCCCTTAAACTAGCATTGGATTTTCTAGTTACTTCATGTACATCTTCTCCTCTAATTCCCTATTTAGGAAAGCAGTCTTTACATCCAATTGTTACAATTCAAGATTATATTGAGCAATCAGCGCCAACACGAATTTGATAAATATATGCTTGACCACAAGTGCAAAAATTCCACTGAAGTCAACACTCTCCTTCTGCGCATAACATTTCTCCACTAGTCTAGCCTCATATCTATCTGGTTTCTTCACAAAGATCCACTTACACCCAATCGCTTACTGAGTAATGGGAAGCTCCACCAGCTCTCATGTCTCGTTTTTGTACAAGTCCATCTCATCGTATATAGCCATCATCCACTTCTCAGCATTAATGTCATCTAATGCTTCCTGAAAGGTAGAAGGATCTACATCATCTGTAATGAGAGCAAACGCAACATTTGAGTCATCCCTATATTGCAACAGCATCCTGTAATTTCTTGGTGGATTTCTTTTGATAGGTGATTGCTCCACCTGATCCTATACCTCTTCCTGTGTCTCACCCTTTTCAATTTTAATGTTAATTACAATTGACTTTTCTGTTTCCTTGTGTTCATCCTTACAAAACAAGGAACCCTCATCAAACTTAACGTCACGGCTTATTGTGTTTTTTTTTGTGGCCGAACCATACAACATGTATCATTTCACACTATCACCATAGTCAATTTTTATCCATTTGATCTAGCTAATTATCTCTTTAAACTGATGGTACATGAGAATAAGTGTTATAATTAAATACACACAGCCTTGAGTAGTCAACTTCATAACCAATCAACACTTCTTAAATTTTACAATCAATCGGTCTAAACGGATACCAATTCACTTAGTAGCAAGAAGTAGCAAGCCATGTCAACGGCTTTAGTCCATAGCTCCTATCTTATGCAGCTTGCTCAACATACTTCATGCTCTCTTCAAGAGAGTCTGATTCATATGTCCTGCCACACCATTCTATTCTGATGTGTGTCTAACTGTGTTATGTCTTACGATCCCCTCATCCTTATAAACCAGATTAAATTATATAAAAGTGAACTCTCTACCATTTTCGGTCTTGAGTACTTTCAGTTTCCACCCTAACTATTTCTTCACCATGACCTTACACTATTTAAAGGTGATGAAAATATCATATTTATGTTTTAAGAAGCAAACCCGCACCTTTCTAGAGTAATCATCAATGAACATGAAAAAAAAAATGATAACCCCCTTTCAGAAACAATCGGCGATAGTCCCCGCACATCAGAATACACATCAAGCAATCATTTAATATTGTGTTTCTCAGTTTTAAAAGACAATTATGAATATTTACTATATATGCAGTGCTCACATACATTCATATCAAAATTCTTAAAAGTAAGAATTAAATCACAATCAAGTAGTACTTTCATACCCGCTTACTCATGTGACCCAAGTGTACATATACCCCAAATGCATTAATATACAATCTGCTATAGCCGCTGCAGCTCCACTTGATATGGTGCTACCAATCAACCTGTAAAGGTTTCCACTTTGTGTACTTTCATTACTGTAAGTGCCCCTTTAGAAACTTTTAGAACATCATCGTATCCAGAGAACTTGCATCTAAGAGCATCAAGCACTCCTAGAGATATCATATTCTTCTTCAAATCTGTAACGTGTCTCACATCTGTCAATGTCCACCCCATCGAACATTCATATGCGAATTGAACCAATCCCAACCTCTTACAAGCATGATCATTGCCCATAAGTACCAGGCCACCATCATACTCGTTGTATGTGGTGAACCAACTTTGGTAAGGACACATGTGATACGATGCCCACATGTCCAAAATCCACTCATTCTGCAGTGTCCAACCTTGGACATGGACATGACATCATAGCCACTGATCCTCGTCGAATTCCGCTGCATTGGCCTCTTTAAGAAATATATGATTTCTCCTCTTTATGGATTTTAAAGTTTGTCCATTCCTTCTTCATGTGACTCTTTTTTTTTCTTTTTTTTTCTTTTTTTTTCTTGGAGAAACCGCTTGAAATTCATTCCATAAGAGAATTTACATCCATTCAGGAGGGCCCCGACAAAAAGGATAGGACCCCTCCCATCATATAGAAAAAAAAACTGCACAAAAACTGCCTCGAAAAGGAAAACACTGAGGTAGCTAGAGCCCCAGCTACTGACGCTTAAAAGTCCCAATACCAATATTATCGATCGCCACTAGGCCGCGCACTTGTCTAGGAAGGTTGGGATGAGAAATATACATGTTATTTGGGCATCCTTCACTGGCCATCCTGGCTAAGGCGTCTGCTACTGAGTTCCCCTCACGAAATATGTGGCTGAAATTTAGATATAAGGACCGCCTATAACGCTGAATCTCGCCCACAATATACCAAATGTTCCAAGAAATAGGGCAGTGAGGATTGTTAACTGAATTTGCAATGGTCTTTGAGTCAGTCTCCACCAATATGTTGGAGAGGCCCAAGTTGGAACAAAGCTTGATGCCATCTAACATAGCTCGGGCCTCCGCAATAGTGTTCGAAGCGCGTCCATAATTTATGTGAAAGGCAAAGATGAGCTTGCCTTGATGATCCCGGCAGATGCCTCCCCCCCCCCTCGGTCTGGTCCGGTTACCCCTCGACGAGCCATCAACGTTCAGTGACTCGTTCATGTGACTCGTTCTACCACAATTTCAGCACTTCATGTGACTCGTTCTACCCCTCGAGAAATATACATGCTATTTGGGCATCCTTCTTCATGTGACTCATTCTACCACAATTTCAGCACTTCAACTTCCTTTTACCCTTTGACTTAGACCTCGATCACAATTTTCCTTTCTCCCACTTAGACGTTCTTCTCCTTGAAACCAATGCATCAATATATATACCTTCCCCACCATTTTTTTTCTTTCTCAATTGCTTCAACTGAGGTGATGAGATAACAATGTCTAGGTCCAAGGTATCTCTACCATGGTACAAAGTATTAACCAGATTCTTATAGGAAATTGGAAGGGACGTCAACAACATTAGAACTTTGTCTTCATCGTAGATCTTCACCTCCACGTTCATCAGTTTGAAAATTAGTTTGTTGGAGGCACTAATATGCTCATTGAGATTCAATCCTTCTATCATCTTAAGAGTATACAATTGTCTCTTAAGATATAAGCGATTAGAGAGAGATTTAATCATTTAGATGCTCTCCAACCTTACCCATAAGTCTGCGTCAGTCATTTCATTGATCACATTATATAGGACATCATCGGCCAAGCACAATTGAATTGTGCTCATTACTTTTTTATCTAAATCTTTCCAATCTTCACCCTTCATAGTTTGAGGACGTCTAGCTTTACCAAGGAGTGCATGTTACAGTCCTTACTGAATCAGGAGGGTTTTCATCTTCAACCTCCATTATTCAAAGCCATTATTTCTTGTAAATTTCTCTGTCTCATATTTAACATTTAATCCCTTGGAGGCCACGTCTCAGATTTGATCTAAAACTCCAACATAATAGCCTATGCTCTGATACCACTTGTTGTGCTCAACCGCCACATGTTAAGCGCGGAAGCAACCTTAGAATGATTCAAACACGCAATAAAGAAACAAAAAGAACAAGCAATCACAGAGAGATACAGCGATTTACGTGGGAAAACCATTTCGAGAAAAAAAAAAAAACAAAACTACGGCACCAAGCGACAGAACAATCCACTATTATCGAAGAATTACAAGAGATATGCGACTTGCAGATCCTTGAAACCCTCATCTTTCAAAAGGAAATCCCCTTTCAAAACCCTATAAAACTCTTTTAGACTCTCCTACGTTCATTCATTAACCCTAATCATGTATTATACCCATATACATAAGGTTACACACATAATTAGAAACAAATCATGCACTTAATCGAAGCTGAAAAATTCAGGATCTTCTCGATTATTCGAAGTTGTGCTTGATCGATCAATGACCCCTGTTTTCCATCAAATTGAAGGCACAAATTTCAACAATCGCTTGCACAATTCTAACCGATAATATGTGGACAATTGTTTGTTGAAACAAGAACATTGTATATTTTTCATTTTTAGTTATCTAATAAATGTCAACATATCTGACAGTAAGATTAAAAATAAAATAAAATAAATAAAAGCTCAATTCTTTTACTTATAATGCATTTAAATGACTCCAATCATCTGTAACACTCATTTTATTTTACACAATGCATAAAACACTCGATTTGGGACCACCATGTTGTAAGTGTGAAATTCAGCCCGTCCATCACCATGCTTACAAAAGATTATCTTGATGGAAAACTCAGATGAACCAGACCAATGGGAACAATGTAAAATTGAGTCTAAAACCACTAAGTTAAAAGTGTTGAGGCAAGCCTAAGCTTTGGAACAGGTTGATTTTTTTGGTCTTCCCTTCATCACGGTGATTCACACCTAATGAATGGGTTTGATGAAAGATAACCACCATCATGGCCCACACAAACCAACGTTTAGTGTCCCATCCCATTCTTCACTGCGGTGTGGCCCACTTGAGTTGTGGGTCTAGCTGATGGTTTTCCCCAGGGCCTTACATCTAGGAGCTCACCTGATGGACTGACGCAGGGGAGGACATGAGGTCGAGCACCGTCTTCCTCAAGAGGATAACTATTCCGAATCCACGGAACTTCTCTGGACTCCTCACGGAGACTTTCTCGAATCCACGAGAAAATAAAGCAGAAAATAGAAATAAATTCTAATAAATTCGAAATAGATTAATGAATTCATAAAAACGAGTTCACAACCCTTTAAATAAGGGTACTAAGCAATGGGAAAGAAATCATAATCAAACTACAACTAAAACTCCTAGAATTCGTGACTTACTATAAATAGTAAACTTACTATTTATAGACGGTCGTGATGTCTACTAGTGCGCAAGGTTTTCAGCCAAAAATAGTAAGTGTCCTATTTGGCTTCACCAAACCGTTCCCCTAATTATTCTAAGCTCTTTTCACGTTGGGCGCAACTCCTAAAGCCCGACGGATGAAGAGTTATAGTCAAACTAAAACTTACTATTTATAGTAAAAATGAAATTGAAACAGGGAAACGACCGTCGAATCAGGGGTTTCACACAATTCTGAGCGTCGCAACCCTGCATAGCTAGGTTAGTTGGCTAAAGTAGCTCGTTCTACCCCAAAATCATATATTTTACGTCGGCTAACTCATCCCGGATTGCAAGATACGCCTGATTGAAGGTCTGATGGTCCAGATCACTTCTGTCGCCGACCGGGCCTTTTCTGATCCATCTTTGCCATGTAATTGTCCGCGACCCGCTCTACATCATGGACGGAATAGATTTCACATATCCAAAACATGAGAGACCCTAAAGAGCTTGGTGTCTTAGTCTCTACCTAAAACATGTGCTGTGGAGGATTCGAATCCCATTTAAACTTGTATAAATAAATGGGACGATTTAATTTAATTTTAATTCTCGTAAGCCACATGCAATTTCCAAGTAATTTGTAAGTGTTCGTGTATCATTCATCAATGCTTTCAGAGTATCAACGTTTTTCTCTTTCCCAGCCGTCTCATGAATCACATGAGCCAAACGTTTCATAAAAAGATGAAGGCTAAGCTCCCTATCACCTTAGACTTAGAAATGAAAAGGTTTTCCCAACTATTCATTAGGTGGTGGGGTATGATATGATCGGACAGTGATTGACATCCCTTGTACTATGTGTGTGATCATTCTTCTAGAACAAAATAATAGTCCATGCAAAGAGTGAAATAACAATACATTGAAAAGGGAATGTGCTTTTGCTGCAAAACTATAACCATTGTCAGCTAAATAGATTACTTCACGATTTAAAGCAAATGCTAAGGTGTTGGTACAGGCAACTTAATTGATTCCTTTATTATGAGCTTGGGATTTCTAAAATATATGTAGACCATTGTGCCTATGTTTGTAGCTCTGTTAATGGTAGCTTCGTTATTTTGTTATTGTTTGTGGGTGACATACAAGTTGTAGATATTAGTAATGATATTATTGCAACATTTAAATAATAATAACTCATTTGGCTAGAAAACTTGATATGAAGGATTTGGATACTTTTGATTAAATTATCAGGATGACTATTTTTTTATTTTTATTTTTTAAGTAAAGGACTATTCATATTCAAATCTGGACAAAATTACATATTTCAGGTCTTGTTAGGAAAAAAGGACCTAAAGAAGACCTATCGTAAAAGGCCGGGACATCCGGGCCGAAAAAAGACAAAAACCCAAAAGAGAAAGGGGGCAGCTAATGTGAGGCAGGCCTTAATTCCTCCTCTCTCGAATCGCACCAAGGCCAACCTTGTCCAGGAAGAGTAAACCCCTCACTGCTGAGGCAAATCCGCCCTGTTGAAAAAAACGACACGAGCTTGGGACGCACTTGCTTTATGCGCGAGCGCATCTGCCGACGTGTTTCCTTCTCTAAAGACGTGGCTGAACTCCACGGAGGCAAGATCCCGAAGTCTATTCGTTATGATTCTCCAGCCATTCCATTTCCAACCGATGTTTGCTTCCTCATTGAAGACCTTAATCACCAGATCCGAATCTGATTCCACCAAAAAGAACGGAAAAGTCTGAATAACTCGAAAGAGTTATGTTGAAAAAGTTTTGTCACTTCAATCTACAAAATTCTAATACAATTAATACTCCATTTCATAATGGTTTCAAGTTATCTTCATATCAGTGTCCTAACATAGAAGCGGAGAAAAAAGAACTATCTCAAGTACCATATTCATTGTGGTATGGACCGTTATGTTTGTTATGATGTGCAGTAGACAAGATATTACACAAGCAGTAGGAGCAATCAATCAATACATGATGAACCCAGGTAGAGATCATTAGACTTTTGTGAAGTAAATTTTTCATTACTTGGAAAATATTTTTAGGCAGTTATTTGTTATAGTAGCCAAAATTCAGAGTTGGTTGACTTCGTGAATGCAAATTATGTAAGAAATCATGATAAAAGAATATTTCCAGTGTTCTGATTAGTTGGATGTTGAAATTACAATCAATATTGGTATTGTCCACCAATGAAGCAAAGTACATGGCAACTATATAAGCATGGAAAAAAAAAGTATTTTTAAGATGCTAGAAAATTTGAAATTCAAGCAAAAAGTTATGGTGATTCACTATAATGTCAAAGCACATTATGCTTAGCTAAAAATATAGTTTTTTATGCTTAGACTAAGTATATCAATGTTCACTATCACTTTGTTCGTGACATAGTGTAACATGGACAGATCTCATTATAAAAGATTCATACCAGATATAATATAGCAGATATGCTAATGTAAGTCTATTGCAAGGGAGAAATTTATTTAGTGCATGACTTCCCCTAAGCCTGTTATTACCAAGTAATTGTTGGGGGACCGCGGAAGCACACGAAGATGAATCGAGGATAGCAATCTAATAGCACCAAGTAAATACAAAGAGAGCGAAACAATTTAACGTGGACTTTCGGGAAAAAACCACAGCACAAAGCGACAAATGATCACTATGAAATCAGAAATTACAATGAGAAAAAGCTTAGCCGATTCAAACAACCTCGAATCTCCCCCTTTCTACACCCTTTCAAACCCTAAAATAATTTAAAATACCTTAGAATACCTCCCAATCCCGTTTACACCCATATATATAGCCTTAGAAAGAATCCCAAATGAAATCGGAAATAAATTTCTCAATTTCACAGTTTTGCAAAAAAAAATGCGCGGAATCTGTCGATGACATCAAAGCCATGTCGATGGCATCAAACTAATCCTGTACATGGCATCAAAGCCCTGTCGATGGCATCAAAAAGGTACGCAGTTAGTCCAGCAACCAACTGAAGAAAATCCATCACGATAGGTGTGGCCCGTTCTTTTTGTCTGGCCATGCCCGAAGGGCTGTACAATCCTTTTCGGTTTCTAAGGAAAAAAGTTCAAAGCAAAAAAAAAAAAAAAAAAAAAAAAAAAAAAAGCTGAAGAAAATCCAGAAAATATCAATAGGATCGAGAATTGTTCGATGTCATCAAAGGTGACATTGAACAGACTGTCGATGTCATCGATAGACCTTGTATCTGACTCGATTTAAGACATAAAATACAACAGTAATAGGTAATGTTTGGGCGGCTTTTATTGGGAGTGTTTTCACACTATTAGAGAAATTAGTCTTCAAGTGGGAGAATGATAAAGCGATAGAGGGTTATATGCATAACATCTTCCTCTTGAAAAAGATCTCTTTGTACATAGGTATGTAGGTGTGAGGTGAATCCTAGTTGATGCAAGACAACTAACCACTTACTCTAAAAGCTAGAACTAAAAAAATCTCAAACTGATAGATCATGGCAAATCAATCCATTTATCTCATAGCCTAGGCGGCCGAACCCCTCCCATAGGCCCCACATCACATGGGTCCCACCTCATACGAGCCACTCACCTCACATGGACCGTCCACCCTAAGTGTGCCCCTGCATCCCACAGGCCACCCCGCTCAAGCCCTATGTGAAAATGCCCCTGCATTAATCACCCCCGATGAAGAGTTTCTAATACGAGACCTCCCGTTCTAATACCACTTTGATATAGGAAAACTGACCACTTACTTTAAAAGCTTGAACTAAAACAAGTTCGAACTGATAGAGTGTGACAAATCAATCCCTTTATATCTCATAACCCAAGCCCCACAACCCATGGGTTAAGTTCTCGATTGAACCCCCCTCGTGGGCCCTCACATGAGTTGTTCACTCCGAGTGTGCCCATGCATCCCATAGGCCACCCCACTCGAGCCTGCTGTGAAAATGCCCCTACATTTCTAGTTCTTTTAGGTTTTGGCTTATGCTTTATCTTGTAGTGTGGTCTGTATAAGGGGAACACAGGTAAAAATAATGTATTCTTCTAAGATATTCCTTAGTAAGAGAGTTTTTGTGCAGAGAAATAGTGGAAAAGAGGTCAACCTTGTATTTTTGATTTCTCTTGTTTTAGTAAAGGAAAAAAAAAAAACTATGTTATTGTCCCATGGACGTAAGCATATTGTCAAACCAAATAAGTCTCTATACTTATTGTCTCTTGTTTTTGCTTTGACCTTTAGGTTTTTTGTTTAGTCCTTTTCTTTTGTGGATTTGCATTACCTACATTAATCGTGCGTGAATGTTTTTTTACAACAAAATAGACAAGTAAAAAGGAAAATGATTAATAGTTTAATTAAGGGGTTATTTCACAACATGGATTTAGATTCTGACTTAGTAATCGAAATCGTAGATTTTCTAATCTAGATTTTGCATTTTTTTTAATTGGCTTAGCAACTTGGATTTTTAAATCCTATGGAATTTAGAATTTATATTTAGAACCTAAGTTTTGGCTTTAAAGAGAGGTGGAAGTAGTTATATGACAGTTGAAAAAGATTAAAAATATAGAATTTTACACTCCACATTTTCTCTGAATTTTAAAAGAAAATGTTTTAAGGATTTTCGATCCAAGTTTATTTAAAATCTTGGATTTGAGAGCCACCAAACATCATTGATTGAAAATATGGTATTCCAATTTCTAATTGCCTAAAATCTCTACTATAAAACGACTGTTATGATTGTTTGAATGGAGTTTTTATTTTTACTAGTGTTAATGACATACAACGATCAAATAAGATCTTTTTTTCACTCAAGACCTTTTGTTTTTTTCATCATGTAATAATTAGATTTATTTCATGTTTACCTACTTCTATTCACGTGGAGAGATAAGAAATATTTGTAAATTTTAGACATTGTAGGGGGTTCTTATTTTTTAGACATCTAACATTTCTCAACGCATTTCTTTAAATAAACATTTCATTTTTCTCTCTTTCTTAATGGTGAATCTTCCTAAGGGTATGGAGTGTGAATCAAATCCATGTTTGAATTGAAACTAAGATACTGATGCAAGTTTTTACTTTTTGAATTAGATATATTTTTATTCAAAAGTAGCTAATGAAGTTCTTTTAAAATTAATCATTGTTCCCTTGTTATGTTTCAAAAAATATCTACAATCGAATAAATAATAATAAAGAATTAATGTAATCAAATTGAAGAATGAAAAGATGTGTAAAAGTTACATGTTTCACCCCACCACTTTGTAGGAAATTGTTATGTATGAATATATCATATACATGTGCTTTGATTAGTAAAATAGCATCTCTCAAAAAAAGATGTTCTCCATGGGGTCATGATGTCTTTCTATGGGATCATTGGTTTGTTCATTGGTTCCTATTGGCTATGCATAGTTTCATAAAATATGAGTAGTGGTTATGATCTTTTTTTATAGAAAAATAAAGTGTATATTCCATAGGGGATTTTCTAGAATTTATTCACATGATAATTAGATTCCATTTGAGAGATATTCAGTCAATCATAATGGAAGTTTAAAAGGGTCCTTATCCTTGTCACATCCTTTATATAAAAATCAAAAGCCAAGAAGCAATTGTTTTTACTCATATAGTAAAAAATTTAATCCAAGAGAAATTGAACAAAATCGATAGTTATTCAAAATCTTAGTGAAATACTTGGTTCGTATCCCATGTCTACTTTTTTGTAAAAAGAGACAAATTGAAGTGAAGGATTTCTTTAATAACAAAGAGCTTATACAAGTATTCAATCAAATGATATTGATTATGTTTCTCATCTCTTAGTAAGAAACAAATGGAGTATTTAATTATAAAATCGTGCTCAATTTCATGTGAGAATTCTATCAAGGTCTCTTATGTAGTTGCGAGAGAACAAGTATGAATCATACTTTTTTAGGAATGTGTCAAGAGAGAATTGATTTGATTGGACAATGCGTGGTTGGTAGGCAGGAATCAACTTTTTAGCAAGGTACAAAATACCAAAATCCTCTTTTCAACTTTGACTCTCCTCTTTTCAACTTCTCTAGCTTCTTCGACACTCCGTTTATCCATGGCCAAACTATCCAGCAACGAATCAGCCTTTAGTTATCTAAAGCGTCCCGCGCCACTCGCCTAAACCTCCTCCGGGGCCTCATGCCCTCTTTTGTTTGCTGGAAAATCTGGTTGAGCCTCAATTCCTCTAGATTTGAAGGTGCCTCCATGTAAGATCAACAGATCATTGTCCGTGTTTCCAGGCATCTCCAAGAAGTGGGCAATCTGATGCTTGACTCTGCCTCTCGTCCTCTCTCCTACTTAAATGCTGCCCAGGCCCTTCATTTGAGCTTCTCTTTGCCTCCCATGGTTAAAGTCCCCCTCATTGTCAAATGGGTCAGGCCTCGCCCAGGGTGGATCAAATTGAACGTTGACGATTCTTCTTGTGGGAACCCAGGGGAGAGTAGCGGAGGGGGTGTTTGCAGAGACTCACATGGCCGCATGATCTTTGCGTTTCGCAGATATTACGGCCACGGTTCCAATTCCTTGGCGGAGACCCAAGCCATGCTTGATGGTATAATTCTTTGCTCTAAGCTGGGTCTATCTAACATTGAAGTTGAATCGGATTCTTCGGTGGTCGTGGAAGATGCTTCACACCCTTTCGCTCCCTGCCCGTGGAATCTTTGGTACAGGATGGGCTTCATTCATCATCTGTCCAGATCGCCTAACCTATCTTTCAGGCATGTCTTTCGGGAGGGAAACTCTATCGCCGATGCTCTAGCTAGATTGGCCAGCGAGGTCTGCCCCCAACAACTTCTTCATGTCTCGTGCTATGCTTCCTAGGACCGTAAGAGGTTGCCTAAACCTAAACGCCGTCGGGATTGGTAACCTTTGGCTCTAGAGTTTTTGTGTGTAGTTTTTTGTCGTAGCCTGTGTTTATGTTCTCATATGATGGGTACGGTCCTTTATTTTTTGTTGGGACCGCTTTGCTTGGTTGTACATGTTCTCCTTTTGAATATATTTGGTGGCGCTGATCCACCTTTTCCTTTAAAAAAAAAAGGACAAAAAGAGATTATTGATGGGATTTTTCCTCCTCAGTCCGAGTTGCTCGACCGGTCGAGTGAGCTGCTCTACTAGTCAAGTGGGCCACTCAACTAGTCAAGTGGTGCTCGACCGGTCGACTGGTGCTCGACTCAAAGTCCAGCGAGTTTTTGGTGTTAGAATCCCATAGTGCTCGACCAGACGAGGGTCAGGCTCGACCGGTCGAGTGGCCCACTCGACCGGTCGAGGACCCTGCTCGACTAGTCGAGGCTATACAGATTCTAGTACAGATTTGGTGCGGACTGCATAAATTTGAAACAGTTTCGCAAGAGGTACGAAAGGGAGTTGCCTAAACTCTAAATAAGGGTCCTAGGGTTATTCTAGGGCAATGCAAGAGAATCTCCTAAAGATTTACAAGGGTTTGCTAAAGGGTTTAGGGCTATCAAAGGGTGAGAGAAAGAGAAAAAGAGAGAGGAAGCTTGTGGAAGGGAGGTTCTGCTCGTAAAGGTGATCTACTTTGCAGTCAACGTCTCAGCGCTTTTACGTCCTCGTAATCGGTGAGATCTCTCTGTTTTTCATTATTGTCTTATTGTTCATCCACTCCCACGTGACTGAAGAAGGTTTGATCCAAGCGGTGTATGCTTGTGATCGGTTGTAACGTTCTACTTCATAGTGAATTGTTGCTCTAGACAAGGTCCCGTTGTTTTTATCTCTTTGAGGGTTTTTCACGTAAAAATCTCTTGTGTCGTGTGGTTTATGTTTTGATTTATTTCATTGCTTTATTATCCCATAATTCTGGGGTTTTTGGGAGGCTAGATCCTAAGGTTTTTGTGTAACGGCTCCCAACAATGTGCTATCAAAGCGTTTAGCTTGGTTGAACAGAGTGGGATCGGTTCTGAATTATGGAAGGTGGCTCATCAAGGATAATCGGTCTCAATGGTTCTGACTGGACCATATGAAAGGCTAAGATGAAGAACTTGCTTTATTGTAAGGACTTGTATTCTCAAATTTAAGGCATATCAGCAAAGTCAAAGGATATGTCAGATGATGATTGGAAGAAGTTGGACCGGAAGGCAGTGGGGTTTATTAAAAATAGCTGGACGATTCCGTATTCCACCATGTGTCTACGGAGACTTCAGCATCTAGCCTATGGCTGAAACTGCAAGGGCGGTATGAGAGGAAGACAACTAGCAATAAGATTTTTCTGATAAGACGACTTGTAACTCTCAAGTTCAAAGATGGTGGTTCTGTGACTGAGCACATGAATGAAGTCAGCAATATATTAAACCAGCTCTCCACTATGAAGATGGTCCTGGACGATGAATTGCAGGCTTTACTATTGCTTAGCTCATTGCCTGATAGTTGGGAGATATTGGTAGTGTCTCTAAGTAACTCCGCGCCAGATGAAAAGGTGTCCATAGAATAGGTAACTAGTTGTCTCTTCAATAAGGAGACAAAGAGGAAGCCTCAAGGGTTTACTCAGTAAGAGGCCCTTTGTCATACAAGATCGAGGGAGAGAAAAGAACAGAAAGGGCGGGAAGGCCCAAGATAAATCAAGAGGTAAATCGAGTACTAGGAAGGATGTTGAATGCTGAAATTGTGGCAAGAAGGGCCACTACAAGCATGAATGTCATAAAAAGAAGAGTGACAAGAAAGGAAAAGGAAAAGATAAGGAAGACGAATCAGATTCCATTCCGGTCGCTTCAGATGGCGACATTGAAGTTATTCTTTCAATAGATCATAATGTTTGTCTCACGGCTACGAGTCAGGACACCGACTAGGTGATAGATTCAAGAGCCTCGTTTCAAGTGACTCCACACATGAATTTCTTCACAAGCTACAAGTCAGGTGACTTTGGGACCGTGAGGATGGAAAATTCTGGCATATCAAAGATCGTAGGGGTCGGTGATATTTGTGTGAAGACTGATGTGGGCTGCACATTGGTTCTCAGGAATGTGCGGCACATTCTAGACCTTCGCCTCAAATTGATGTCAACGGAAAGGTTGGATGATGATGGCTATAAAAGCCAATTTGTTGGTGGGCGCTGGAAGCTCATCAAGGGTTCATTGATCACGGTCAGAGGAAAGAAGTGTTGCACCCTTTACAAGGCAAGTGTCAGTGTGTGCAATAGTAAGTTGAATGTAGCGAAAGATTCAGCTATTGACATATAACACAGGCGTCTAGGCCACATGAGTGAAAAAGGGCTTCAGCTACTAGCAAATAAGTGGCTCCTTCCAAACGTGATAGGTATACCTCTCAAAATTTGTATTAACTGTTTATCAGGGAAACAGCATAGAGTTTCTTTTGTTAAAGCTGCTTCTCATGTTAATAAAGTGCATGCATTAGATTTGATTTATTCTGATGTCTGTGGTCCTGTGAGGACGAAAACCTTGGGTAGGGCATTGTATTTTGTCACTTTTATAGATGATGCATCTAAGAGGGTTTGGGTTTATGCTTTGAATTAATCCAAGGACGAGGTCTTTGGTGTGTTTAAATTATTACATGCTATGGTCGAGAGAGAGACAGGTATATCATTAAAGTGCATTCGCACTGACAATGGTGGTGAATACATCGGTGACTTTCATGAGTATTGTAAGTCCCTGGGTATACGGCATGAATAGACGGTTCATAAGACCCCCCAGCATAATGGTGTGGTTGAGCGAATGAATCACACCATTGTAGAGAAAATCAGATGCATGTTATCTCATGCGAAGTTGCCCAAGACGTTCTGGGAAGAAGTAATGCACACGGCAGTGTATTTGATAAACAGGTCTCCATCGGCCCCGTTGAATGGAGAAGTGCCTTAGAAGGTGTGGACTGGACAAGACCCATCGTACAGTAATCTCAAGGTATTTGGATGCAGGGCATCCGGTCATGTACCAAAGGATGAGAGATCCAAGCTCAATACGAAAATCAGGTAATGTATGTTCTTAGCGTACGGTGATGAAAAGTTCGACTACAGATTATGGGATCCGACTGAGAAGAAGCTTGTCAAGAGCAAAGATGTGGTTTTCTTTGAAGATCAATGTATTGAAGACATTTGTAAGCCAGAAAAGACGCAGCCTAGTTCAGGAGAGCTAGAGGATAAGGATCCAGTTATTCCTCTCATGGCGCCTGATGACGAGGGAGTACAGCAAGGTGCAGAGGACGAGGTAGTTCCTACAGAAGATGGACTGGGGGAGCTGCCCCCACCTGATTCACCTGTTGAGCTACAGGTGAGGAGGTCATTTAGGGACAGACAACCGTCTAAGATGTACTTACCGAATGAGTACATTATGCTCACTGATAGGGGAGAGTCAGAAGATTATTCTGAGGCCCTAGCCGACGAGCATAAGGGAGAGTGGTTGAAAGCTATGCAAGAGGATATGGAATCTTTGCATAAGAACCACACCTATGATATGGTGAAATTGCCTAAGGGCAAGAGAGCTCTAAGCAACAAGTGGGTGTTCAGAAAGAAGATTGAGCAAAAGAATTTACAAACGAGGTTCAAGGCCAGACTTGTGGTGAAAGGGTTTGGTCAAAAGAAAGGTATAGACTTCGAGGAGATATTCTCACCAGTGATGAAGATGACATCCATACGGTGTTGCTTGGGTTGGCGGCTAGCATGGATCTAGAGATAGCAATTAGATGTCAAAACTGACTTTCTCCATGGTAACCTGGACGAAGAGATCTACATGCACCAACCAGAGGGGTTCGAAGTTAAGGGCAAAGAGTATACGGTGTGTAGGCTAAGGAAGAGCTTGTATGGGCTGAAACAAGCTCCAAGGCCAGTACAAGAAGTTCGACTCGTTCATGTTAAAGCATAGATATGATAGAACAGAGTCGAACCACTATATGTTCACGTGCAAGTTCTCAGATGGTGATTTCTTAGTTATACTATTATACATTAATGACATGCTCATCATGGGTAAAGACATCAAGAAGATTGATAGGCTGAAACAGGAGTTGGGCAAGTCGTTTGCTATTAAAAAATTGGGCTCGACTAAACAGATCCTAAGAATGGAGATAACTCGTTACAAAAGCAGTAGAAACCTTTAGTTGTCACAAGAGCGGTATATTGAAAAAGTCCTAGAGTGGTTCAATATAAATGCAGCGAAACCGGTCAGTACTTTACCGGATGGTCACTTCAAATTGAGCGACAAGCAGTGTCTCAAGACGAAGGCAGAGATGAATGAGATGCAGAAGATACCCTACGTGTCAGCAGTAGAAAGTCTGATGTATGCTATGGTGTATACGCCCCCAGACATAGCATATGCAGTTGGTGTTGCATCCGGTATCTTGTCAATCCTAGCAAAGAACATTGGGCAGCGGTAAAATGGATACTGCGGTATCTAAGAGGCTCATACAGGTTGAGCATATGTTATGGTGATGGAAAGTCTGTGTTAGAGGGCTACACGAATGCAGATATGGCAAGTGACATAAACTCCAGGAAGTCTACATCGGGGTTCATGTTCACGTTTGTAAGGGGAGCGGTCTCTTGGCAGAGCAAGCTACAGAATGTTGCAGCGTTGTTGACGATAGAGGCCGAGTACATTGCAGCCATAGAGGCATATAAAGAGATGTTTTGGATGAAGAGATTTCTATAGAAACTTAGCCTGAAGTAGGAGGAGCATATGGTCTATTACGATAGTCAAAGTGCTATACACTTGAGTAAGAATCCAAGTCAGTACTCCAAGTCGAAGCACATAGAGATTCAGTATCACTGGATCAGGGATACTTTGGAACAGAAGGTGTTATAGCTTGAGAAGGTCCACACGGATGATAATGGGTCAGACATGATGACCAAGGCTTTGCTCAAGGGCAAGTTTGAGGTTTGTAGAAACCGGGCTGACTTGAAGAAGGTGAATTTCTCCTAAGTTGAAAAGGGGGAGATTTGATGAGATTTTTCCTCCTCAGTCCGAGCTGCTCAACCGATCGAGTGGTACTCGACTCAAAGTCCAGCGAGTTTTTGGTGTTAGAATCCCATGGTGCTCGACCAGTCAAGGGTTAGCTCGACCGATAGCGTAGGCCGCTCGACCAATCGAGGACCCTACTCAACTAGTTGAGGCTACGCAGATTCTAGTCCGGATTTGGTGCGGACTGCATAAATTTAAGGCGGTTTCGTAAGAGGTGCAAAAGGAAGTTGCCTAAACTATAAATAGGGGTCTTAAGGTTATTCTAGGGCAATGCAAGAGAGTTTTCTAAAGATTTACAAGGGTTTGCTAAAGGGTTTAGGGCTATCAAAGGGTGAGAGAAAGAGAAAAAAAGATAGGAAGCTTGTGGAAAGGAGGTTCTGCTCGTAGAGGTGATCTACTTTGCAGTCGACGTCTCAGGGCTTCTACATCCTCGTAATCAGTTAGATCTCTCCATTTTTCATTATTCGCTTATTATTCATTGACTTCTGCGTAAGTGAAGAAGGTTTTATCTAAGCGGTGTGTGCTTGTGATCGGTTATAATGTTCTACTTCATAGTGAATTGTTGCTTTGGACGAGGTCCCATGGTTTTTACCTTTTTGAGGGTTTTCCACGTAAAAATCTCTTGTGTCGTGTGGTTTGTACTTCGATTTATTTCATTGATTTATTATCCCATAATTCTGGTGTTTTTGGGAGGCTAGATCCTAAGGTTTTTATGTAATGGCTCCCAACAATTATTTTGAGGTCCTTATATTTATTACATCTAGCATCGAATGGATTGGATATTCACCTTATCAATTATCAAATCAATGATGAGTTTTATTTAGCACTTGAATTGGTACCCATAAAAGGATTGCTAAAAATTCAAGTAGCTAAAGAAAAAGCAACTACTTTTGAAGTTACAAAAACAAAAGCAATGACTAAAGTGGGAGATCAGTTCAAACCAGAAAGAGGCTTCCTCACTTCTATCATTCCAAACCATGTATGAGACTTTCATCTTGCATAGATCCTGAGTTTTCAAAGAAAGAACTCATCTTCTTTCTTCTTGTATTACCTTCCTTATGATTGTATAAGACCAAATCCATTTTATTTCTTAAAAAAGATTACTAATCATTAATCCTTTTTAAAAACCAACTTCTACATCTTATTCAATTCCTCTCCTTTCATCACTTCCTCCTTGGAGTTTCTTTTTCTTATCCCTTTGATTTTCGAAAAAAGTCAATAATGGGCTAATAGCTCTTATATTCCATCTCGTGGAAACCTTGTAGGCTCCCCTTTAACCCTATCCACTTTGAGGGTATTTGAGTAATAAGTTTTATAGATTATAGTCAACATATTTGGTCAAATACCTGACGATAAACTCCTACTTTTCTTTCATTACTCTCCCACTCTACTTGTTGCTTTCTTTCTATTATTTTGAAAGTATATGTTTGAGCTTCAACTATCTTATGAAAATCGTAACTATTCTTAACATCATATTAAGGAATCTCATTGTTATTTTAGGGACTACATTTTGTAAGACATTATTCTTTTTCTTTAACAATAACATAAATATATAGAAGAAATTAAAAATAAATAAATAAAAATAAATAAATAAATAACCTATAGAGATGTTGATAGATCTACATTTATCCACCCAAATTCATACTTATACGTGGTTATAGTATGTACAAATATATGTAGATATTCTATACTCATTCCATCTTCCAAACTCAAGGTATTATAAAAGGAGCTGCTTGAGTTTGAATGGGATGGAGTATATTTATTCAAAATAAAAGAAAATTTTCCAAGGCAATGAAATTTGAGTCGCAGCGAATAGCATGAAGTAGGATACAAACTATTGACATTTCCAACAACTAGCAATTGATCTAATAGTAGTTTTGGTGGCTGAGATTTCAACCATTGCTTTTTTGTAACTACGCACTTCTAGGGCTAGAATTTCAACCATTGCTCTTTCGACAGCTAAAATGATCTAACAACAAACTGGTGATGACGCTAGTTCCAACTAAAAGTGCATTGGGAATAGGTTCAATTAAAAGTCCTAACACATGAGAAAGCAAATCTAGTCCAATCAAAAAGCCCAAGAAAAAAAAAAACAACTAGAACTTAGGTGAGGTGGTTGCATTCAAAGCATTAAGAAAGCAAGAGCACAGAAATTGTGTACCCAAAGAGCATAGTAAGAAAAGAGGTAAATAAAGTTGTTGACATGAAGGGCTCGTTTGGGAGCTTGGATTTGGAATGCATTGGAATCCAAGTCACAATCATATTGGAATCACGGTGATTTTGGATCCTCATTTGTGTTTGGTTGAAATGCATTAGAATCTAAAATCTTCTGTTTGAAAGATTGTATTTAAGGGCATTGGAATTCTTTGGTAAATTCGAAAGACTTAGATTTGATTAACTAAATTAGCTTTTATATCTCAAATTAGTGTGTATATGTTGTGTATGTGTGATATTTGATAGAATGATTGTAATAAGTGTTGGGGGCCTTGCACAAAACCTTAGGATCTAGCCTCTCGAAACAAACCAGAATTATGGAATAATAATGCAATGAACTAAATCAAAACATAAACCACACCACCCTAGGGATTCTTACGTGCAAAACCCTCAAAGAGGTAAAAACTACGGGACCTCATCCAGATCAACAATCTACTATAAAGCAGAACGTTACAACCGATCACAAGCACACACCGCTTGGATCAAACCTTCTTCACTCACGCAGGAGTGGATAAACAATAAGAAAAACAAAGAAGACAGAGAGATCTTACCAATTATGAGGATGTGGAAGCGCTGAAATATGGTAGATCACCTCTACGAGCATAGCCTCCCTTCCACAAGCTTCCTCTCTCTCTCTCTCTCTCTCTCTCTCTCTCTCTCTCTCACACACACACACACACACATTTGATAACCCTAAGTTCTTTAGCAAACCCTTGCAAAGCTTTAGGAAACCTTAGAATACCCTTGAATACACCCCAATCCCGTATACACCCCTTTATATAAGAATAAACAGAGGTAGAATCCAAATAGGAAATAAAATCCATAAAATCTACGTTTCCGTAATCGCATCTGCGGAACTCTTCGATGATATCGAAGGTCTCTCGATAATATTAAGACAGGACCAAACTGTCTAGTAACCAGTGGTGAAAATTTCAATAATTATCGATGTCATCGAGCCACTCTCGATGACAGCGTCGATATCATCTGAAGGTCTCTTGATGATATCGACAGGACCAAAAAACTGTCCAACGACCAGCGCTGAAAAATCCTGCAATTATCGATGATATCGAAACCTGTTCGATTTCATCGATCCCAACAATGAGGAGAAAATTTCCATCAAATCTCTCCCTTTTCAACTCAGGAGGAATCCACCTTCTTCAAGCTAGCCCAGTTTTTACAAACCTCAAACTTACCCTTGAGCAATGCCTTGGTCATCATGTCTGACCCATTATCGTCCGTGTGGACCTTCTCAAACTGTAACACCTTCTGTTCCAAAGTATCCCTGATCCAGTGATACCGAATCTCTGTGCTTCGACTTGGATTCTTGCTTAAGTGTGTAGTACTTTGACTATCGCAATAGACCACGTGATGCTCCTGCTTCAGGCTAATTCTTGTATGAACATCTTCATCCAAAACATCTCTTTACATGCCTCTGTGACTGTAATGTACTCGGCCTCTGTCGTCGACAATGCTACGACCTTCTGTAGCTTGCACTGCCAAGAAACCGCTTCCCCTGTAAACGTGAACATGAACCCCGATATAGACTTTCTGGAGTCTATGTCACCTGCCATATCTGCATCTGTGTAGCCCTCTAACACAGGTTTTTCGTCACCATAGCATAGGCTCAACCTGGATGAGCCTCTTAAATACCGCAATATCCATTTCACTACTGCCTAATGCTCTTTATCAGGATTGGTAAGATACCGGTTGACAACACCAACCGCATATGTTATGTCTAGACGTGTACACACCATAGCATACATCAAACTTTCTACTGCTGATGCGTAGGGTATCTTCTGCATCTCTTCCACTTCTGCCTTCGTCTTGAGACACTGTCTGTCGTTCAATCTAAAGTAACCATCCAGTGGAGTACTGACTGGCTTCGCTGTATTCATATTGAACCACTCTAGGACTTTCTCAATATACCGCTCTTGTGACAGCCAAAGCTTCCTGCTGCTTCTGTCACGGGTTATCTCCATTCCTAGGATCTGTTTAACCGAGCCCAAGTCTTTCATATCAAAAGACTTGCCCAACACCTATTTCAGTCTGTCGATCTTCTTGATATCTTTTTCCATGATGAGCATGTTATCAACGTATAAGAACAGAACTAAGAAATCACCATCTGAGAACTTGCAAGTGAACACACAGTGGTTTGACTTTGTTCTGTCATACCCATGCTTCAACATAAACGAGTCGAACTTCTTTTACCATTGTCGTGGAGCTTGTTTCAGCCCATAAAAGCTCTTCCTCAGCCTACACACCACATGCTCCTTGCCCTTAACTTCGAACCCCTCTGGTTGATGCATGTAGATCTCTTCTTCCAGGTCACCATAGAGAAAGACAGTTTTAACATCTAACTGCTCTATCTCCAGATCCATGCTAGCCACCAACCTAAGTAACACTTGTATGGATGTCATCTTCACCACTGGTGAGAATATCTCCTCGAAGTCTATGCCTTTCCTCTTACCAAACCCTTTCACCACAAGTCTGGCCTTGAACCTCGTCTGTGAATTCTTCTACTCAATCTTCTTTCTGAACACACACTTGTTGCTCAAAGGTTTCTTGCCCTTAGGCAATTTCACCATGTCATAGGTATGGTTTTTATGCAAGGATTTCATCTCCTCTTGCATAGTTTTCAACCACTCCTCCTTATGCTCTTCGGCTAGGGCTTCAAAATAATCTTTTAGCTCTCCTCCATCAGTGAGCATAATGTACTATACGGTAAGTACCTCTTGGACGGCTATCTGTCCCTAGATGACCTCCTCACCTGTGGCTCAACAAGTGGATCAAGTAGGGGCTGCTCCCCTGGTCCATCTTCTAAAGGAACTCCCTCGTCCTCTGCACCTTACTGTACTCCCCCGTCATTAGGCACCACGGGAAGAGTAACCGGATCCATGTCCTCTAGCTCACCTGAACTAGGCTGGTTCTTCTCTAGCTTACCAATGTCTTCTATATATTGATTTTCAAAGAAAACCATATCTCTGCTCTTGACGAGCTTCCTCTCTGTCAGATCCCACAATCTGTAACCGAATTTTTCATCACCGTACCCCAAGAACACATACTGCCTAATCTTCATATCGAGCTTAGACCTCTCGTCCTTTGGTACATGAACGGATGCCCTGCATTCAAACACTCTGAGATGACGGTACGATGGATCTTGTCCAGTCCACACCTTCTCAGGTACTTCTCCATTTAACGGGGCTGATGAAGACCTGTTTATCAAATACACTGCCGTATGCATTGCTTCTCCCCATAACGTCTTGGGCAATTTCGCATGGGATAACATGCATATGATTCTCTCAACAATGGTGCGATTCATTCGCTCAGCTACACCATTATGCTGGGGGGTCTTGGGAATCGTCTGTTCATGCCGTATACCCAAGGACTTGCAGTACTCATGAAAGTCGTCAATGTATTCACCACCATTGTCAGTGCGGATGCACTTCAATGGTCTACCTGTCTCTCTCTCTTTCGACCATAGCATGAAACAATTTAAACACATCAAAGACCTTGTCCTTGGATTTCAAAGTATAAACTCAAACCCTCCTAGTTGCATCATCTATAAAAGTAACAAAATACAATACCCCACCTAAGGTTTTTGTCCTCATAGGGCCACAAACATCAGAATAAACCAAATCTAATGCATGCACTTTATTAACATGAGAAGCAGATTTAATAAATGAAACTCTATGCTGTTTCCCTGATAAACAATCAAGGCAGGTTTTGAGAGGTGTACCTGTCATATCTGGAAGGAGCTGCTTCCTTACTATTAGTTGAAGCCATTTTTCACTCATGTGGCCTAGATGCCTGTGCCACATGTCAATAGTTAAATCTTCCGCTGCGTTTAACCCACCCTTGCATACACTGACACTTGCCTTGTAAAGGGTGCAACACCTATTTCCTCTGGCCACGATCAACGAACACTTGATGAGATTCCAGTGCCCACCAGCAAACCGGCTTTCATAGCCATCATCATCCAGCCTTCCCATCAACATCAAGTTGAGGCGAAGGTCTGGGATATGCCTCACATCCCTGAGAATCAATGTGTAGCCCACATCGGTCTTCACACAAATATCACTGACTCCTACGATCTTCAATACGCCAGAATTTTCCATCTTCATGGTTCCATAGTCACCTGACTTATAAGTTGTGAAGAAGTCTCTACGTGGAGTCGCATGAAAAAGAGGCTCCTAAGTCTATCGCCCAGTCGGTGTCCTGACTCGTAGCCGTGAGACATACATCATGATCTGCAGAAAGAATAACTATAACGTCGCCATCTGAAGTTACCGCAGTGGAATCTGATTCATCTTCTTTCCCTTTTCCTTTCTTGTCGTTCTTCTTACCACGACATTCATTCTTGTAGTGGCCCTTCTTACCACATTCCAGCAATTAACATCCTTTCTGTTACTCGACTTGTCTCTTGATTTATCTCGGGCCTTCCCACCCTTCCTGTTCTTTCCTCTCCCCCGTTCCTGTGTCACAAGGGCCTCTTGCTGAGTAGACCCCTGAAACTTCCTCCTTGTCTCCTCATTGAAGAGACAGCCAGTAACCTGTTCCATAGATATCTTTCTGTCTGGTGTGGAGTTACTTAGAGACACCACCAATGTCTCCCAACTATCAGGCAATGAACTAAGCAATAGCAAAGCCTACAATTCATCATTCAGAACCATCTTCATAGAGGAGAGTTGGTTCACTATATTACTAACCCCATTCATGTACTCGGCCACAGAACCACCATCCTTGAACTTGAGATTCACAAGTCGCCTTATCAAAAAAATCTTATTATCGGATGTCTTCCTCTCATACAGCCCTTCTAATTTCAGTCATAGGCTAGCGGCTGAGGTTTCCGTAGACACGTGGTGGAACACGGAATCATCCAACCATTGTCTAATAAACCCCACCACCTTCCGGTCCATCTTCTTCCAATCATCATCAGACATATCCTTGGATTTTGCTGATATGCCTAAAATTGGAGAATATAGGTCCTTGCAATAAAGCAAGTCCTCCATCTTAGCCTTCCATATGGTCCAGTTAGAATCATTGAGGCTGATCATTCTTGATGAGCCACCTTCCATAATTCAAAACCGATCCTACTCGTTTAATGAACTTAGCTCTGATACCACTTTGTTGGGGACCTCGCACAAAACCTTAGGATCTAGCCTCCCGAAACAAACCAGAATTATGGAATAATAATGCAATGAACTAAATTAAAACATAAACCACACCACACCAGGGATTTTTACTTGGAAAACCCTCAAAGAGGTAAAAACCACGGGACCTCATCCAGATCAACAATCCACTATAAAGCAGAACGTTACAATCGATCACAAGCACACACCACTTGGATCAAACCTTCTTCACTCACGCAGGAGTGGATAAACAATAAAAGAAATAAAGAAGATGGAGAGATCTCACCGATTACGAGGTTGTGGAAGCGCTGAGATATGGTAGATCACCTCTACGAGCATAACCTCCCTTCCATAAGCTTCCTCTCTCTCTCTCTCTCTCTCTCTCTCTCACCTTTGATAACCCTAAGCTCTTTACCAAACCCTTGCAAAGCTTTAGGAAACCCTAGAATACCCTGGAATACACCCCTTTATATAAGAATAGAAAGATGTAAAATCTAAATAGGAAACAAAATCCACAAAATTTGCGTTTCCGCAATCGCATCTGCGGAACTCTTCAATGATATCGAAGGTCTCTCGATGACAGCTTCGATATCATCTGAAGGTCTCTCGATGATATCGAGACATGATCAAACTGTCCAGCAACCAGGGGTAGAAATTTCAACAATTATCGATGTCATCGAGCCACTCTCAATGACAGCCTCGATATCATCTGAAGATCTCTTGATGATATCGACAGAACCAAAAAACTGTCCAGCGACCAGCACTAAAAAATCCTGCAATTATCGATGATATCGAAACCTATTCGATTTCATCGATCCCAACAATGAGGAGAAAATCCCCATCAATAAGCTCATTAAAATATATACTTTGGGAACAAAAAAATATAATTTTGATCCTTGAGTAAGCCACAAATGCAAGGATCATAAACAGGTGACTCACTAACGTTTTTAACTGTCCATTTAGATGTCCAACATTAGAATGGTTTAGATCATTCTATTGATGTGATTTTAACATGCAGTCAATAATTAAATTATTTTGAGGTATCATTAGTGTACCGTGTGCTAAATGGATAAGTTGGATTAGTAGCCTAAAAACACCTTTGTTACATGTGTGACTCTCCTACCATTAAAATAAATAAATAAATAAAGGACAAAAAAAAATTTTCCTTTAAATTACACTAAGATTTCAAAACATATATATATAAATACATAAAATACCTTCGATTGCATTTACATCCAAATCCAAAGCTACCAATATGCAAAAGGCAGCTATTGAAATTTGAAATACACCTGTTTACCACCAAATCCAAGGTGCCAAATGAGGTGGAAGTTCAAGAGATAATGCAAACAAAGGTGTTAACATGGAGTTTGTCGCTCCCTCAGATTGAGCTTAAATGCATCAAATAAAACAGCTCCAACTGCTCCACACCTGAAATTACCCCCCAATCCTGAGAGAGATTCTTTAAACCTTTGACTATGCTCTACATCTAAAACAATCCTATAAGCCTATCTCAGGAAAAAAAAAAAAAAAAATTCTTCAGCAAAGCATCTATACCATGCACAGAGCACCAATCAATCTGATATTAATTTGCTTTTTCCCTTCTTTGACCTAGGAAGGTTTCTACAGTCAGCGTCAGTCTCCACACTTTGTTCTGCGGTGAGGTCCACTAGAGCTGTATCTGCCTCATTCTTTGGCTCATGCCTTAAAATAATCTCTCCAAATGGATGGACGGTGTGGATATAACACATACATCATAGTCGGGCCCACAGAACTTGGTGACGTCACTTCAGTAGCTGAGTCTCTATACTCCCCTAGAACTAGTCTACCATAGCATAAGTGCTAACACCTAAGCGCCGGGCAATTCAAACCATGGACTACTTTTAATTCTAGCCATAAACGTCGTTCATTAATTGGCCAGGACCTCAGTTCAGTGCAAGTTCTGGTTTACGAACTATCTGAAGTGGACCCATGATTTTCCAGCTTGATTTACATGCGCTACACATGACTAGACAATTTTTTAGTGCATGAGTATGAACCATCTCACTCCACCAGAGTATCAAAGTTTCTCTCTTGAATTATTAGTCTCATGGTAAAGTAACGGGATTTTGGGTCGGCGTACTACCCACCTTTTTTCATTGGATCCGGTAAAAAACGTTAAGCACCAAAGTAGACATCCATTTGTACCGAAAAAAATCCAAAAACGCAAAAATACCTTTACTTTTTCCAACTGCTTTACTCTACAAGGAGGGGTATTTTAACCCTAACAAGCAGGAGTATTTTTATAAAAAAACCAACATCTGTACTCTAAAAATCGTTTTTCGTGAAATAAGTTTTAAGGCTGCAAAAAATAATAATAATAATAATAAATAAATAAATAAATAAAGGCAATGCATGGACTCACCTACAATGCTAATTTTTCCTGAAGTAAGTCATCTTATGCTTTTGGTTGTCTCGCTTTGTTAGTGTATTAAGACATTAGAAGAACAATATGATTTCTAGTAGAGTATGGTAGATGGCACTCATTGATACATTCAGCAACAACGTGCCATACATGTAACTAATACAGACCGTCCAAATTGTGGTCCCTGATATGGAGACGGCATAGAAAGGATCCAAACAAATTGGACAATCCAAATCTTTCAATCAGTGTCCATCACATGGATGGTTGAAATGAAGATTGATCTTAAAGATGTAAGAGATATAATTCAACAGGTGGATTGCATGTTTTGAGTCCTCCAACGGGTGTGAATATTAGATCATGCCTAATCTAGAATTGGTCCTGTAATCTGAGTGGTTTGGATTGACATACATGTGCAGAGTATTATCCTCTATACTCCAACGGAGTATCATACTTCCAAGGTATTATAAACATTTAGGACCTGTTTGGATGCACACTAAATTCATGAATTATTACTAAACTCGAAGTGTTAAAAAGACCTGTGCTTTTTCCACATGAGGGCTTTGGCCATTGGAACTGGCATCATGTTTTAATGATTACACACCGTCCATCATAAAAATAAATAAATAAATAAAGCACCCATATATTAGAATATTTCAATCCTTTTATCATTTAATTATTTTCCTTTGAACATGACAGTCTCCTTTTAACCGTTGTTTTGTCGGCCATTGTTAAGATCTTCCAATCTTGAAATTTTTTTTCTTTTGGGTGCCACTCATCTACAGTGAGGCCCATCATATAAAGGGTGTAGATCATTGTAACATGACAACAGAAACAATAGATAGAGCTTCAACATGAATAAAAATAAGAAAAATGTGACTTATAGAAGTTATTTTAGAAAAATCTCATTGACATGGAGCCCACCTCATCTTAACCATGGGATATATATAAATTGTAGCAAACCCCATTTTAAAATTATTAGCTTATTATATAATTGCATTTGACATAGATATCCTAACTAATAAAAATTTTATAACCTATAACAAAACCCATTGTATCCATTGACTATTGTTAGTTTATATAAAGATTCTAAAACTATATAATAAACTCAAATATGATATGGTGTCATGTAAGATTAGAAAAATATTGCATTTCTTTATTAAATAAGAGATGGTCGACCCTCAACATTTATGGAGTAAGCTTATCTACAACTCATGTGTGGGCACCACTATGATGTTTTCATTGCATCCAATCCACCATAAGGGTCACACTGCGATGAAATTGGGACACCTAAAAAATCAAGCTAATCCAACTTTCATGTGGACCACCACGTGAATTCGAGGTTTTGGGTGGTTGTCCATCGCTTTCAATGGTGTGGTCCACCATGTTGTCTTTATTCACTCCAACATAGCATAATTTCCTATAATAATAATATTTTTATACAATCAACAGGTGGGCCACACCATAAAAATAATGGACAGTGACCCAAATTTATAAAATGGCTCATGTGATGGTCGGATTAGTCTAATTTTTGAAGTGTTCCACTTTCTTAGTTGGTTGACCCTTTTGAAAATATTGATTAATGTCATTTAAACTGCGATGCAGAGGATCTAGCCACCATTTAGCTTTAGCCCAAAAAATGATGAAAAAAAAAAAAAAAAAAGATTAAAGTAATACTCGTGAAATGAGCTATGGATTGAGCTTCTGTTGTTGAAGATTTGAAGTTAACAGATAGCGAATGATGGGTACTTTTCTTCAGTAATAAAAAACCAAGTGTGCATGGCGTGTCAAGCATTACTTGCTCATGGCTGAAATTTGATTTTACTTGAGGATAGTTTTTCAGGTGGGCCACGCCATAGAAAACAATAGACGTCCACCCAATAACCTCAAAATTCATGTGGTGTTCCACGTAATGGTTGATGGGCGTATTTTTGGAATATACTATTTTTTGGAATATCCCATTCTCACAGAGGGGTGACCGGTGCTGGACGGTTAGGATGCATGGAAAGACCTGGTGGGCCCAACAAAACTACAATTGTAGAGGTTAGTTCTTATACAACTGTTGTAGAGGAACTAAGCCTCAGGAATAATTCCCTATTGTGAACAATCTTGTTTCTATAAAAAGGCGAAAAGGGGACACGGCTTTGGTGGTTCCACAGATCCACCAGGGTCGTTGGATCCCTGTGGAGCCCACCGTGATGTATGTGCCTTACATCCATGTCATTCATCGGTTTCGATAGGTTATTTTTTGGCATGACCCCAAAAATGAAACAGATCCAAACATCAGATGGATCATACCACAGAAAACGGTGGAGATTGATCATTAAAAACTTGTTGTGGGCCACAGAAGTTTTGGATCAAGCTTATATGTGTGGTCCTTTCATCCAGGGCTTTGTGACCTTATCAACAGGTTGGATGGCAAATAAACATTAATGATGAGTATTTAATCACCTTTGTTTCCTGTGGTGTGGTCAACTTGAGATTTGGATCTGCTGCATTTTTTGGATCACGTGCTAAAATAAGTTTTCAAAACAGATGGACGGCGTGGATTTAAGGCATATATATCATAATGGGCTTCACAGGGATTCACCAAAACCGCATCCATGAAAAAGATCACATTGTTTCTTTCTCTTTACTTACATGTAAACCATTCCCTCAGAATCAGATTCGATGAGGCCAGGGATACACGAGTTCGGTGGGATCCTGACTTGGAGGGCGCTCATTGGCCCAGCCCACGAGTGATGTCAGTGAGTACCGAATCACTTTCAAACAAGAAGCGGATTGGGTGGTGACCCAACACCACCAGCGCTGTGGGGCCCACCGTAATGTATGTGTTTTACATCAACGCCGGCCATCCGGTTTGGCAGGGCATAAGCCCAAAAAATGAAGCAGATCCGAAGCTCAAGTGGGCCACACTACAGGAAACGGTGGGGACGATGAGACCCACAGTAAAAACCTTCCTAGGGCCCGCAGTCATGTGTATTTTTACCTGTTGATAAGGTCACACAGACCTGGATGAAGGGAGAACACATATATCAGTTTGATCCAAAACTTTTGTGACACCAAGAAGTTTTCAATGGTGGGTGTTCAATCACCAATATTTCTGTGGTGTGGTCCACTTGGGCTTTTGATCTGCTTCTCTTTTAGGCTCGAGCCCTAAAATGAGTTGACAAAATAGATGGCCCCATGGTGCCCAACACCACCTAACATACTTTTGCATGGCTCTATATCTAAAAGTAGCAGTGGACTAATCAAATCTCACCATGTGGGCTTCATATCCAATAGTAGCATGTCGCCTAATCAAATCTCACCATGTCAGGGCCTCTCCAGCTTCACTGAAACCATTTCCCATTTTCTCTACTATATAAGCTCTCCCTTAATGCACCAAAGGCATCTCCATCAGACAATCCTAACCATCCCAGTCTGCCTTCCAATATATAGCCCAAAGCAAATATAACCAACCATCCATCCATGGTGGGGCTCACTAGATGACAAATCTATATTAGTAAAACTAGGGCCCACCAACGGAGAATACTAATCAAAATGAAAGTACTATTAATTCCAGCCGTGCATTGCAAATCCCTACTTCATATGTACATGTCTTATATCTTACAAATATTGCCATTCTAATCCTTGAATGTAGACTATTGATTTAGCTCCTCTTAGTGTCCATTTCTTTATGCATGTGTTGGCCCACTTGATCAGAGGATAGATTAGGAAGAATGAAATGGGAAACATAGAATTTATCAATTTTCAGGTTGGGCAGGATCTGACCCAGGCCCTGCCCGACCATTTTTTTAAAAAAAACATGGACCTGCTGTGCTAGGCCCATGCCAGGCTTGGACCTTACAAAGTGTCAGGCCTAAACCCAGCCCATTGTCACTCCTTACCCAACCCATTGCCATCCCTTATCCAGACCATTGATATGAAGATCCCCACCGTGGAGGGAGGAAAAGAAGCACTGAGAAAATGCATACACACACGCGAGCGCCCACAGAAGATCTTGGTTGTCCATATTATAGGTCATTGATCAGATGGTTAAGATAATTAGATTTGCTTGATATTTGCATTGTATGTCATTAAATGTTTGTTGGTGGATCTAATGGACGGTCCAGATAAATCAATTGGACATTTAACTGTCTTCATGCAACCAAGAGCACTGTAACTGACAGTGTTCTAACATCAATATCAACAATTTGAAATATGCAAACCATAATCCAATTCTCATAATACCTAAAGGCTATCGCAGCCTGCGAAATATAATGTCGAAAGAAAGCTTTTCTTAGAAACAATTTCTCCAGAAAAGAGATTCTGTAAAACTAGATATCTGTAAAATCCACAAACCTTCTTTTAGGCTGCCAACACATTGGCGTGAAAATCCCTCAATTTAAAAAATAAATAAATAAATAAATAAAAAGAAAGAAAGAAAGAAAGCCCACCTACAAAATGGGGAGGCGGCTTCAGTGGATCCCTGCCTGTGGAGACCGCTGTGATGTATTTGTCTTCTATCCACACCGTCCATCCATTTCGCCAGCTCATTTTAGGGCATGAGCCCAAAAATGCAGCAGATCCAACTCTCAGGCGGACCACACCACAGGAAACAGTGGCGATTGATCATTAAAAACTTCTTGTGCACCATAAGTTTTGGCGCAATAAGTTTTGGATCAAGCTGATATTTGTGTGGTCCCTTCATCCAGGTCTTTGTGACCTTATCAACAAGTTGGACGCCAAATAAAAAATTGAGCCCTAAAATGAGCTTTAGAAATGAATGAATCATGTGGATATAAAACAATTATATCACAGTGGGCCCCACTAGTCCAAGCTCAAGTCACGAGTATACATTCCATGCTCATGCTCTGAGCTAGATGATTATGTTCCATGACATTTTGGAGCACATCCTAAGTCATCGCATAACCTTATACATACAACTACGAAAATCTCCAAAAACTTGCGCCATGCCCATCCAGCATGTCCCCAGATCAGGTCCACATGTCATGGTAAGATGATGATGCACCCACCAATATGCTGAGCCATGCATGCCCATTCTGCATGTGCCCAACCCTCCCATATGCAGGGCCACATGTAGAATTCCATGCTAGCCTCCCTCGAGCATAGAATTTTCCGTTGAATAAGAACCATTGATTATTTTATTTTCAACCATCTATGGTCAAGAACATGCATTTATCATCATATTCGAACCATGGCCCATCACAATCGTACCCAGCAAGTGGATGGCTTCAATCATCAAACCATGGCTGCATGTGGGCCCCGTCTAGCAACACATGCTGGATGAGCTTGCTTCGAGTCAAACAAGAATGCCATGCATATACATTTTCATAACGAATAGGACTGCAAATCCACTCATCCAAATTCACAAACAGAAAGATCATATACATAGGACACCGAGTCACTGTCTGAGATTTATACAGGACAGGACAGAAACTAATGGACAAACTAGCAAGGATCTTCACTATCAGATGGCAAACATGAGAATCTTAGACGACCCATAAACATAACCGCTGTACCTTAGAGAATGTGAGATGCAAATATTGCTCTACTTGGTTAGGTAATATATAAGCAGGAAGAGTGCCAGAAAGGATGCAATGAGGGTAGCCATCCTTCGGCTAGATTTGGTCTCGAACACCTGCAATGAAAGACACGATTGGTATACAAACAATGATGTGGTAGACAGAAGAATTGCAATGAGAAAAGAGTTTTGATTGTCCCATTTTCCTACCGTCTTGAATCGATCCATTGTTCCTGATAGGATTCCTCTTGACGAGTCCATGTCATTGCCCTGAAATCAATCAACAAAGAAAAGATGAGTCGTGTTTGGTTTTAACGTCTGGACAGATGGAGGGTAACCATAACTGCAAATCTTATTTCACATACCCTTGACATATCGAGGGCATGTACAAGATCCAGAATGCTTGTCTGGCAGGCCCCACATGAACAAGATCCAGAATGCTTGTCTAGCAGGCTCCACATTGAACGGGCCATGCGCCACGTATAGGGCAGATCTGGAGGATCCTGAGCACTAGATTGAGATCAGTCCCAAGAATGGACAGTGTCCCTTTTCACCTTGAAGATCCGGACTGCTCGTCTCGCAGGCTCCAAAAAATGGACCATGCACTTGACCGGGACCAATCCGAAGAATGGCCAGTGTCACTTTCTCCCCGACTCAAGCGATCACGATCATCACTTGATTTGTCTGATGTTAGGCACATGGCCAGTTCATGGTGGATACCACGGGTTAACCTGTCCGGATCTTGAACAAACCTGCCACTACTGCCCTTGACAAGGTATGCGGAATCCATGAATGATGGGCATTCCTCCAAAAAGAAACAAAGTGCAAAAGTCAATGACTACAAACCATTCGGTCCAGTACACGATTGTGGCTATCCACCTCTTCATGTATATCACCTGTCAGCTGTTAAAAGAGTCGGCATTCTATTAAGATTTATTCCCGAGATATTCCACATAAGAAATTACAAGGGAAAAAAACTGTGTTTCATGCTGAGAAATAGATTTCAATCAATGTGAGTTGCGATCAATGATGGAAGAAAGCAATTGGGGAATGGCATTCGCATTCGTAATTTAATCAGCTGCAGCAGCAGCAGAACTCAGATTCCAACTTATTATGATTGAATAGTTTATTAAGGAACTGGCTAGTCCACGTCCCAAGGACATTTACAGTGTCATTGCGACTTGAAATCCATACAAGTGGACCCAAGATTAGGTGATTTAGACCATCTGATGTGATCATAACCATTGTGGATGGACTCGATCCATGGGTTGCAAACAGGTTGAGAAAGAAAGAAAGAAAAGGGAAAAAATGTACAGCTACACAGTTCACATTCAACACAAAAGACCAAGATTGGATGACCATGATCTTCCAATCTTAGGAGATTTATTGGGTATGATGGATCCATCAGATATTCTGGGAATTACACCAGAGTTGTAGGAAGCTCAGTTTCAGAGGATATAGCTGTATCTTAGGCCTGAGTATCAAATAATTCCTCCGAGCAACATCATAGTATTAACGTGATATTTACGATAGATTGGGGACACGAGAAGGTGAGAAAGATGTCTTCAAGCTCACAAAAATAGAGAAGAAGAGTAGGGACCTAGATCATGTTAGATGCATTAAAACCGATGACCAGAGGATACCAGTCAAGGACAATAAGATCAATGAAAGGTGGAAAAACAATTTTCAGAACTTGTAAAATAACCACCACTCTGAGAGCATGGAGATGGAGGGAACCATAAACTCGAATGACGTGGAGACTATAGGTATTTCCGTAGGATTAGGATACCTAATGTGAAACCAGCTTTGAGAAAAATGAAAACGGGAAAGGCCATTAGACCAGATGGCATACCAAAAGAGATTTGGAAATGTATGGGAAATACTGGGTCATTTTGGTTGACGAAGTAGTTCAACAAGATTGTAAGATTGAGTTCTGCTCCTGGGTTCTTTTCCTTCCTAAGTTTTTGCTTTAGCAGGCTTGTTAACGAAATCATGTTATCCTTCAAAAAAAATCGAAGAAAATGCCAGAGGAATGGACGAAAAGTATCATGGTACCTATTTATAAGAATAAAGGAGAAATGTGAAATTACACTAATTATTGTGGAATTAAACTTATGATCCATACTATGAAACTTTGAGAATGAGTGATTGAGCAAAGACTAAAGCAAGAGACGAATGTATTAGAAAATCAGTTTGGTTTCATGCCTAGAAAGCCTACAACTTTAAGCCATTTTCTTACTGAGACAATTGATGCAGAAATATAGGGAGAGGAGAATCTCCACATGATCTTCATTGACTTAGAGAAAGCTTACAATAGGGTCTCTAGAGAGCTCATTTGGGAGAGAGAGAGAGAGAGAGAGAGAGATTGACGTGATTAAGGTTATGTATGAGGGAGTAGTAACAAACGTGAAGAAAACCAGTGAAGAGAAAAGTGAGTTCCCAATTACCGTAGGCTTGCACCAAGGATCGGCATTGAGCCCATACCTTTTTGCATTAGTTATGGACGAGTTAACAAGGCATTTGTAGGAAGAGATCCCATGGTGTATGCAGATGATATAGTTTTGATTGACAAGACAAGGAAGGGTGTAAACACAAAGCTAGATTATGGAGAGGTGCTTTAGAATCTAAAGGATTTAAAAGTAGTCAGATGAAAACAGTGTATGAAGTAACATTTTAGTAACAATAGGTGTGGGAACAAGAAATTAGTATAGATTGCTGACCCGGAAGTTTCCCAAAATGACAACTTTCGACATCTTGGGTCAATAATTTGTGAAGTTTCCATGGAAATGACAACTTTCGACATCTTGGGTCAATAATTTGTGAGAGTAGAGAGATTGAGAAGGATGAATGCATTCGAGGGTATTTAGGAATAGCACAAATAGGTAGCAAGATGTGGAGGGAAAGTACAGTTAGATGGTTTGGACATGTGCAACAGAGACCAAGAACTGTACTTGTTAGGAGTGCGTACAAGTTGAAGGCCGTAAAAGTGCAAAGGGAAGGCCCAAAAGGATGTGGGGGGAGGTAGTAAGAAAAGACTTTATGACCTATGGTCTAACTGAAATTATGGCCCTTAATAGAGTGGAATGGTGGAAAAGGATTCATGTACCCGACCCCTATTAGTTGGGAGAAGGGTCATTAGGCATAGACGACGACAATGAACATCACAGTATTAATGTATTAAGTAATTTTACTACGGGAAAAAGATGCAATTTTGATTTGAGAAGCTGATCCAGCTAGTTTTAGTAAACTAGATAGCTGTACAAATTTTAAAAGAAAATGTCAGTGAGATCACATCAACAACGCAATACTAATTTGAATAAATTATCAGAAAAAAAAAAAAAAAAAAATGGTGGAAACTGCTACCGATCATCTAAACTCGGACAGAACAGCCTAGTGGGAGTTGAGCATAAAATACATGTGTTCCTACCTATGCTGAATCACCTGGAGGAATTCAATTGTGGAATGCTGACAAGCTGCTTTGAAGATGAGTGGAAAGCAAGGTGTTCCGTAACGTTAACGGTGGCCGTAACAGCCACCACCGTTACCTTTACGATATGGGGCATAACGGTTGTTACGGCCCCGTAACGGTCATTACGGTCTCTCTTTTTTAATTTTTTTATTTATTAAAAAACCCTCCGAAAAACATGTACCTGCCCCGTAATGTTGATTAAAAAGTATGAAAAACCTATATATGTCCTGTAATAGACCATTATGGGGCTATTATGGCCTTTATAGGGGATGTAACGTGTCGTTAACAACAATTACGGGTTTTTTTTTTTTTCATAACGCCCTGTTATGGCCATTACGACCCCGTAACGTGTAATGATTGCCACCGTTACCTTTACATAACGGCCTTTACGGCCCCGTAACGGCCTTTACGGCACACCATGGTGGAAAGGTACATTCTGCCTCAGTCATTTGCAATAGAATTGGGAAAAGTTTTAAATGGATGCCAACTGTTGTGTTTGGTCCAAATCGCCCAAGGCTGAGACAACTTTTTTCAAAGAACTATCAGAGATGAAAGATGGACAAAAAAGAGACATAATACACTAGTAAATTTGAAAGAGACGATTTAATGAGAGAGATACGACCTCCCGAGAGAGAGAAGCTTGCTCTTTCAAGGGAAGAGCTTCCTCTCTCCCTATAACTTTGTCCTATACAAACAGAGCTGATTTTCTCACACAAAGAGGGAGCCCCAAATAGGAGGTTGGGAAGGAACTCATGGCGTGCCGTAATGGAGTCGTAAAGGCCATTATGTAAAGGTAACAGTGGCAACTGTTACACGTTACGAGGTCATAATGGCCGTTACAAAAAAAAAAATACCCGTAACGGCCATTACAGCACCCATAACGGCCCATTACGCTCCCCATAAAGGTCACAACAGTCCATTATGGGGCCGATACAATTTTTTCATATTTGTTTTTCAATTTTAAAAATAGAAGAAGAAAAAGACTGTAACGGCCATTACGAGGGCCATAATGGTTGTTGCAGCCCGTATCAAAAAGGTAATGGTGGTGGCCGTTATGGTCTCCATTACCGTTATGGAATACTTGAACCTACTCGATAGCCTAAGGAATTAGCTAAAAGGGAGGTTTCTTCCTTAGATAAACAAATTCCAAAAATTCCGTTTGAGAAATGTTTACCTTGAGTCCAGAAAAAACCTCAAACCAGCAAATAGACATTACCAAATCTTCTACCATAGTCTCATTGGCCTCACAAAACAGTAATGCATCATCCGCAAATTGTAAGTAGTTAATACACTAGGGAAAATTATCCACCAAAAAACCAGAATACGGCCTCATCTATTGACCACTTGACAACATTTAAATACGCTGGGGGAAATTACCGACAAGAAACCAGAATACAACCCCATCTCTAAACCCCTCAACAGCATTCAACTCAAGGCTTCTGATACCAAGATGAAAAGGAAATGAGGCAGCGAATCACCTTGACGCAAGCCCCTCGAGGATTTGAAAAATCCAAAGGGAGAGTCATTAATAAGAACTGAAAACTAAGCCGAAGAAACACAAAAGGCAACCCAAACTCTCCATTTGGACCCGAAACCCATGCGGGATTCATGTAATCCAGAAACAACCAGTCAACATGGCCATAAGCCTTTTCTAGATCTAATTTACAAAGCACGCCTGGTGTCCCCGCCCATTGACAGGAGTCCAAACATTCATGGGCAATAAGCACACTGTCCAAAATTTGTCTCCCCAAAATAAAGGCACTTTGATACGAGGAGATGATAGAGGGGAGAACAAGCCTCAAACGATGACTAAGAATTTTGGCCACCATTTTATAGGGGCTCCCAATCAAGCTAATTGGGCAAAAATCTTTCAAATGGTCCACACCCTCTAGCTTAAGAATGAGGGCAATAAACGAGCTTCCCATCTCTTTGGGCAAATATCCAATCCAAAAAATTCATGGATGAAACTGATTGGGTCATCTTTAATCAGATCCCAAAAAGATTGGAAGAACACCAAGGGATAGTCGTCCGGTCCCGTCATTTTCTCTCTTTCCAAATCGAAAATCGCATCCCTGATTTCCTTAGGAAGAAGAGGGTTCACCAGAGAATCAGCTTCCTCAGGGGAAATCGATTTGAAAGGTAGGTCATCCAACCTAGGACGCTCAACTACCTCACTCGAAAGCGGGCGGGCGTAGTAGTCAACAATAACATGAACTAACCTATCTTGATCTAAGACTTTAATACCATGAACTGAGAGCGAGGAAATTGAGTTGGAACATGCTCTCACACTAGCTATCCGGTGGAAATATTTCGTATTCTTGTCACCCTCTTTCAACTAGGTCGCCTAAGAGCGTCATCTCCACTTAATTTCCACCTCTCGAAGTCTTTGGAACTATAATCTAAGCACAACTTATCTTTACAGCACTGAAATTTACTGGAGTCACGGGCTGAAGCTATAGCAAAAGGATTTTGTATGCCTCTTTGGGCCACCAGATGGAATAAGGCTATATAGCGTTCATCTGTCTTCGAATATAACCCAGAGTAATCTTTTGACATGCCAAACAACATCTTTGACTCATCTTCCTCCTGCAAGATACCAAACAAAGGGTTTCTGCCTAGAAGCATCCCCAAAACCGACCATATTAAAAGAGGCCCAAAGGGGCGGGCCCAACCCCCACCGTCATACACCTGAAGATGGAAAAAGATTTGACAGACTACAGTGTTGAGCAGAAGTAGGAGCAAAAGGGATAAAAGCCAGCGACCCAACCTCGGCAAAGGACTCATCGGTACCCAAGTCATCAGAATCAAAACTCAATTTAGGAGACCCATCCTGACTCGCTACGGGGAGAACTAGGCACTTCGAGGTTGCGACTAGGGGAAGAAGGGTGGACGTGAGGTGAGAGGGAAGCAGGACGCTCTAGCAAAATACCATCTGCCAGACTAGTATCCCCAGAATCCCTGAAGTCGACAGAGGAAATCTCCACTTCTGGTGTTTGAAGGGATTCTTCCTCTAAAGAACTAGAGCCCGAACCCATGTTTAAATCTACCGTCTCAAAATCCACCCTCTTTCCTTGCTGCGACTCCTCATCAAAACTGAAGAGACTATCTTCTTCCATCGCTACTCCCCAGGAGTCTTCATCAAATGAATAATTAATATTCAGCACACTTTTGCCAGCTGGAGAACTCGGGCGACGACGCATGTTTACACAATTAAAAGGAGAAGGTGATTTCAAAGGCACCATATGACCAGAAATGTCAACCACAACTTTCCTGAAGCAACCACGGAATGAGCATAAGGCAGAGGATCGACTAAGATTAGATCCGAAGAAGGACACATGGAGGCAAGAGCCATAGTCCCCATCAATGGAGGGGAAAGATGCGTCGCACGAGTCTCCTAAAGGGCATGTAAGAGTCCGTTGGCCCAAGGGAACTATTCTCCATTTGACACATGCCAGAACGAATAAAGGCTCCTGACCGCTCAAAACACGTCATGTGTCCCTTCATAAAATCTTTTTGACACATCAAAGATCCCTAAGTCAAGTGTCTCCCTCAACTAAGGAGCCACATGCCCCTCTCACATCATTAGAGAATTTCAAGGATTCGCGCCAATCAAGAGAGTCGGGCCCATCCGAGCTAACAAGAGAAGAAGCGGCCTAAAAGTTGCTAACCTGGCCCAGGGCCCAAAATTTGACCATCGTTCAGGCCCAGAATAGCTAATGGCCCATGAGAACGGCCCGACTCTCTCAAATCCTCCAAAACCTGAACCTGGGGAACCGGCTAACCTGGCACACAGTCTAGCTCGTCTTTACACACTTGGACGGGTTGGTTGTTCTCACACGAGTGGCTAGCTTTCAGTTGCAGACTACCACGATCCACCATTGACGACCTCCCTCCCTCCTCGCCTAGAGGCTGGGAAGAAGACAACCCTCCGGCATCCACTTTTGGATTCTGAGGATAATCCATGAAAAGACGGATTGGAGTAAAATCTTCCCTAACAACCTGAACCAACAAGAATTCATCTCCCATACGAATCTTAATTAACTGAAGGATAACTCCTGACACAAAAGCCTTGCAAAGCGAAGCTCCTCTGACCTCGTCGCACCCGGTCCACCAAGACAATTTCCCCAAGACATTCCCCTATAGCCTTGAAGAAATCCCAATGCTGGAACTCTTAAGGTTAGATCGAGAAGAAGAACCCAAACTTCAAAAAACCCAAGAGGGGACCTACCCAAACCGAATTAAGATTAAGGAAACAAAAAATCCCCGACTAAGTTGACAGAATTGCTCCAACCACACTTCCAAATCAACAAGCCTAGACGCAAGGAAATAACCAGACTCCATTAGAGAGAACTCCTAGCCTTCTCCAGAGCCCCCGAAGGGATTACCACCTCAGGGTCTCTACAAGAGGGCCGAGAGACAGAGATGGGAAGATTGAAGGTGATGGGTTTGGGGCTCGGGGAATTTCAGACAGGAGGCAAGCATGACTCTTGATTACCCATTAGAACCTCACGAAACGATTTAGGAGCATCTCTGGCTCGAACACCCTCAACCTGTTCTGGGTTAGCCCTCATCACTGAAACATTATTAGCTTAGGGAGCATGAACAAACACTCTCCTAATTCCATCCCCTCTCCAAAGTTCTGCATTAACCTCCCTAAGGGCGAAATGGGCCCTTTGGACTTGCGAAGCTCTTCCATAGAACTTCCACCCCCATAGATGTCTTTAGACTCACTTCACTTTCCATTCTAATAAAGGCAAACCCACTAATGGAGGAGCCTCTCTCTCTCTCTCTCTCTCTCTCTCTCTCTCTCTCTCTGACGACTTCCACGACTTCTCCAAATTTACCGAAAACCCGACAGACGCAAATTTCCGTCCAAGTCTTTAGGAAAACTATCCACAAAAAGAGTTAGAAACTCCTTCAAAGAAGCTTTGAAAAACCTCCCAGACTTCTATAAAGACCTCCTTTTCTTCCTTCCTACAGGGATCCACTCTCCCTAGCCTTTTCCTTGCTGAACTACTGTGAGCGGCACCCCTTTACCAGAGGGAGGGGCCTGGATTCCCCCATCGTTCCAGCTTGTAGGGACCCCCGACTCTTTCTCTACTTTGAACACTCTCCCTAAAAGAACGGACCTCTGCCGGGGGGGGGGCTTGTCGAGAGTCAGGCTCCTTGTGCAACCCAGAGGAATATCTCAAGTTTCTACATACCCATTATCTCTAGAACTCTCTGCAATCACCGTGCCTAATTCATTCAGCCCATCGAGGATGACCCTTTCATCCAAACTGATATGCTCCACAAGCTCCTCTAAGATCATGCTCCACAAGCCCCTTTCGTCTGCTCTTCTTTCGGCTACCATCGTCCCTTCACCACTCGAGCCTTGGAGGACTCAATCCTCCATTGTTGTCATCAAAGCCAAATACATGATAGGGACTTGGAGGAAGACTCGGTCTCTCTCTCCCCCTCAGAAGAAGAATTGTTAAATGCTCTCAATGCATTCATAGGGATGGTGAGGGAAGAGATCACCAAAGGAAAATTGGAGGAAAGGATGGTTCTGAAGAAAGACTACCAAGAATTGTTAAGAAGGGGAAAGTAAGCATGGGGTTAAGCTGCCTAGCTCAAAGAAAGGGACAAAAACATGTTTCTCCAAAAGATAGACAAGATTGAAACATATCCACAAGTTAATCATAAGTGACTTCCTAATCGAAGACCCTAATTAAGTTAAATATGCCATAATTGAATTCTATGTAAAATTGCACATTAAATAATTTTTTAAGAAACCGATGCTTGATGGCTAGAAAAGGACTTACCTTTAAACGGATTCCCAATGAAGGTGGCGGATTGGCTTGAAAGGGACATTGAGGAAGAGATTCAAAATGTGCTTTAGGAAGATAAGGAAAAAGCAACAAGTCCTAATGGTTTCACAATAGAATTTTTCCAAGATTGCCTGGAAATCTTGAAGGACCTCAGGGGGTTCATGTCAGAATTCCACACGAGATCTTGTGTGAAGGCATTGATGCTATGTTCATCGCTCTCATTCCGAAGGTGGAAGAGGCAGTAGACATCAAGGACTTTTAGACCAATAAGCTTGGTGTTGCCTAAAAGTCTCTTTCAGCTAGGTTGAGAGCTTAAAAAGCATTATCATTTCCCTTCCCAAGGATCATTAAGGAGAGGCAAATTCTAGGTGGCATGCCCGTCTAACTTAAATGAGTACAGTGATTTGAAGATGATGGGCAAGGTTGGCATTTTGCATAAGAGCAACATTGAGAGAGCACGCAATTATGTGGATTGGGATTGTCTTAACCAGTAAAATGGGTTTCCACTAGAATGTGTTTCCTCAGCATCATTTTCTATCCACTAGAACTGGATCCAAAGGATATCAGAATGTGTTTCCTCAGCATCATTTTCTATCCTTGCGAATGGCTCCCCGACCGGTTATTTTTGAGTTCTAGAGGCCTTAGACAAGGTGACCACTTTCTTTGTTCCACTTCTCATTGGTGGCCAAGAACCCAACTATGTTGATCAATATAATATGGCTTCTGATATTGGACATCTTTGGTGTCAGCCGACTTAGCCCAAAGGTAATGGTGACTCATCTTCAGTTTGCAGACAACACCCTTATGTGAGGCTTCCTTGGATCAAATTAAAAATCTGAAGGGTGTGTCATGTTGGTTCTGCGGGGTTCCCAACTCTGTAACAAATTCGCTAGATCTTCGCATCAACCCAACCCATTTACTGCCCAACTTTGTAGTTTACATTAAATGGCAAAGTGCAGCTACTCTGAGTCAATGTCCTCATAAACCTGACATGTGTTTGAATGCCAATATTTGAGAGTTCCATGGATATTGAGCTTTATCTTTGGATAACAGCATCTTGAGTTCGCTATCTGTGCAAGAAGACGATGGAAAAGAAATCTACGATGAGGATCGACGATGACAACGATGCAGCGTCAACGACGACGAACTGCAAGGAGAACTCTCACATGAATGGACAGAGGTCACGCAAAAGACGGGAAATCAGCCAGTTCCTAACAAAAGAGATAGGAATGCATCCTCCTTCCCAACCCCGTTCTTACGAGGGTGCCCAGAAGGCTGGCTCCCTATCAACCTAGCAAGAGTATTTGGACGGGCGAGGGCGGTAATGGACGTCATCATGCCAAGAAGTAGAGACAATGGCCAATCTAGAGGCTTCACGCTGGTAAGGATGAGCTCTGAAGAAGAACTATCCAGAGCTGTCTTCATGCTACATGGCGAACGTTTTGGTGGGAACCCGATGCTGGTCCAAAGAGCTAGATTCGGCCCTAACAGGAAGGCGTCGAAGGATAACCTTTCAGCTCAGACAAACCGCAAGGGAGGTCTGGTGGCAAATCACCACAACTCCTACTGACAATCAGACTCATCATTCAGGGACGCATTACTGAACCATACTGAGTCCACGAAGCCAGCTAACATGGCCATCCCGTCCTCCTCTACGAGCGGAAAACAGCAAAAAGACGAGAACCTCCCTACTATAGACTCCGACAAGGACTTTGTGCTGCGAATTCCTCAGGACCGTATAAATTAGTCGAAGTAAAACTTGCTAGACACGGTTGTGATCCACACCAGAGAAGGAGCCTCCATTCCTCAAGTTAGGAGCTGGATCGATAGTTGTTGTAGAATTCGTCCCGCTCAATTCATAATCAAGCCTATTGGCTACAACAAACTATGGATCAAGTTAGCTCCAGGCATTAATCCCGACATTTTGATCATGGCAGGAGCACTCCACACCGACGGGCCAGTCACCAGCATCCTGAGTTGGGACGAGTTCTCCATGTTTGGCTCGGAGCATATCTGGATCCTCATCTGGGGGATCCCCCTTGAATTCTGGTATGACGAATTCTTCCAATCGGTGGCCGGACTTCTAGGCGCTTTCATCGATCTCAACCCCAAGACAAAACTGGGGGAGGAAATGGCGGTGGTTAGAGTTCGCGTTCGAAGAAGAAAGGGGGATCCAATCCCACCATACATCCAAATTCTTGTTGACGATAAAAAGATTTTTCTACCGGTCCAAAGAGGAGAAGAACACCCCAATCCCTCGATGGGGCGATCTCTGGAGATCGAAGGAATCCATGCCAGTGGTGGTCACGGAATCTGTGAACGGACATGTGCAAGATGGAGCACGATCGGGATACTCCCACAGACTACCGGTCCCTTTCTCTGCAACCGTACCCACCGCTCTCGATGACTATGCCATTGGCTAGTCTCAGCGTCAGATGCAACCGGCAGCAACACGTCTCTCCAAACCAGATCTCGAGAATCATGCAACACGTGGTGAACCGAGAATTCTTCGCTCGGAGGTAATAATGCAAGACGCTACACGTGTAGGGCGAGAATTCCATCACTCGACGAAGGTTTTGGTCACTGCCACTATTGAGGGTCAAATATTGCATATGAGACCCCAGTTACTGCCTAGATTTACGAACATGATACTACTTAATGACCCATTTTAATTGTGTTTGTGATGCAAGGTGTAATTACAAGCTTGGACTGAAATAGGTGCTTAAAGCACAAATTTAACGCTCAGAATTCACCAAGGCAAGGGACAGACCCCAGGGGACCAAGATCGACGGATTTACACGCCAGAGATCCGAGAAAATCGAGAAACTAAAGCTCAAGTGGCCTGAAAGGGGTCCAGAATGCGAGATCACAAGGTTCCCACCATCCGTTCGGTTCAAAACTACATACATGGCCTGAGGACCACAAACTAACCATACACGGCGAATTTCAGCTCCAGGATCCCTGTGGAAGTGACCCAACGGACAGATCAGCCCATAAGACAGTGATTTGGGGCCCGCCTGATATCTGGATATGCTTTAATTTTGGTCCCAACTGTTAAAATGAGCTGAGAAAAGAGATGGTCGAAGCGGATTTATTAAAAACATCAAGGTGGACCCTAGATGTATGGTGCAAGTGCACAGAAGGTGCACAGCTACGGTGAACCGTACCGTTGGGGTCAGTCAGCGGGCGCTAACCCCACCCAACTTTTGCGTGAGAACAACATCCGCACCATGCGGATGCTAATCTGCATTGTGGGCCCCACTCATCATCCGGTTTGATGATCCGAACCGTTCACTTGTCTCAGGAGGTGGTCACGACCCGCACTTAGGTGACCTTTCAAGACCATGCAAGTTATTGAAAAATCCTAGCCGTTAAATGTAAGATGGACGGCATATTAGACGAGCTCGTAGGCCACACCGAAACTACTCCAAAAACACTCCTTCCCGGACGGTTTTTCGTCCTGAAACCAATTGACGGAGTGGATTTTCCACCTGGCTTCAATAAGAGGGCCAACGCACATCACAGCGTCACTGCGTCGCCTTTGTTTCGCAACAGATGCTGCGGGTGATCACTATGGGCCCCCACTCATTGTCAGTATAGCCAATCAGAGCCATCCATTCAAACCATCCATTCGAACCGGTCGGGGATTTTAACTAAGATGTAGGTGACCTTTTGCTAGGACATGCCTAACAATGGCCGCGAGCTCTCAGATTATCCATTTCGTCACCGAATGATCAATCAAGGTGGGCCGCATCAACGGATGACCAAAACCGACCATCTCCGATCTAAATTTTGAGGAGAAGCTGGTGAACGGAGTGGATCTCCTGTATGAACTCAAGAATGGGCCCCACCGGGAAATCAGCGTAAGAAATCTATTCCTGCTGCGATTTGGACTGCGAAGAGAGGACGGTTCGCCCGACTCTAACCACACCGCCATTCCTTTTCTATAAAAGGAAGAGAGAGAGAGAGAGAGATCTGGATCATCGGGGATCCAAATCTTTGGACGGGCAATCGTGAAGGCCGAGAAAGAAAGAGAGAGATAGATTAGAATTTGTTTTTCTTTTAGTTTTATGTTTTTGTTTAAGATGTTTAGCCTTGCCATGTCTATGCTCGGCTAAACCTCTTAGCTAGGGCTAAGAGGTGAAGCTTGTAGCATGATTAGGGTGTTAGCTTTGCTTTGATTTATGTTTATTGAACTCTCATGGACTCTAGTTTGATTATAAGAAATGTTTTTAAATTTAATGGTTTGTTGTGACTCAAATTACAATAGATCTGCGATAGCTTGAGATATTCTCTTTTCATGTATTGAGATCAAGGTGTTCCGTAACGATAACGGTGGCCGTAACGGCCACCACCGTTACCGTTACCATACGGGTTACATTTTTTATTTTTTGAAAAATGTTCTTTCTGGACCGTTACGGGACCGTTACGGGGCCGTTATGGCGCGTTTTTCTGTAACGGCCGTTACGTAACCGATTTGGAATACCATGATTGAGATTGTGAACTTGGGAACCCTGTTGTTCACCATCGTCTCATGGGCATGGTTGGGTGATGGAACCCTTCCTGACTTTCACAATTCTCTCATGATTGGCTGTGAGATTGGTAAATTGTTGTTGTTTGCCATAGTCTCCTGGGCATGGTTAGGTGACGGAATCACTTCCAAATCTTCGCCATTCTTATCTATTGATGATTAGACCCATGAGAAGTTCAGAGATCTGACAAATCTCTTCTTACCAACTGGATAGGATAGGACTCTAATTCCAGTTGTGTCCTTGAATCATTGCTAGGTAGCTTCCCAATTGCTACAAGTGGATCCTTGGCACCCTAGTTTTCCACCTTTAAATTTACAAGTTTTAGATTAATATTTCACCATTATTCCCTAATACTCACTTGATTTAAATTTCAACTTCTTCTAGTTCTAGTTCTGGTTACTTTCAAATTACGTACAAGGTTCATTCCCTGTGGATTCGACCTCGGTCTTACTGAGATTATTACTACATCACAACCCTATACTTGGGGTGTGAACAGCCACGCGTGGCGAACCTCAGCTGCTCCGTGCAACGGGGATATCGAAGATCATGACACGTGGCAATCATCTGATTCAACCTCCGGCGGAGTCTTCGCCAAGAGCAACACGTGGCGAGGTACCCTTTAATCGCTCAGAGGAGAGTCAGCCACGTACCCTCCGCCTTTCTCCCATCTCGAGGTCCTCTGGCGACGCAGACATCAATCTCCCTAGGGAGACACATGGCGGGGATGGAGTCATCCCAAACCGACCCGAACCCGAATCCGACTATTCGAGTCCTGCTGATCTCGGATCCAGACCGGATACTCTACATCATTCGGGTCGAGGGATACTTAACCTCAATCTCTCCTTGCTAGCCGATTCGAGAGATGAAAGAAATCAGATGCCCCTAGTCCTCAAGTCGACTGCTCCCCCTGCCACAGCGTTCTCAATCCCAGTCTCTAACATAGCTGCCTCTCAACAGCTACGGCAAGACCCCTCTTAGACCGCTCATATTCCCCATCATTCGCTGAAGCCAATCCAACACAAGAGCAATGAAGATCCTACGGCTAAGATGATGATATGGAATTTCGAGGAAGATGCTAAAACCGAATTCGAGCAAGCTTCAGTCCACTCGGATAATCCCTCCTCCCCAATATCTCTGTTTTCCTCCCCTTTATCTTCATTATGGGATAGATCAGATCCCGGCCTTCTTACTCTATTTCGGGAGGTCCCAGACATAGAAGTAATTGAAGCAGAACCGCTCCAGATTTGTGACGGATCGGCCACAAATCACTCTAGAGACGGAATCAATAAGGCAATGGACGACTCAGAAAGAGCAGATCTATTCCAGACCACCCAGAATAAGAAATGGATCCGTGATGCTATGGGTCACGTAGGCAGATCTCTTGGGCTATCCTTTGGGGATTGCTAGGAGGATTACATAGCCCTCTTCCACTGCATTGAATCCCGTGGGCGCCCTCTCTCAGCTACTAAATCTCCTAGAGGTCGGCACTCCAGATCGTGCAACAGCAAGGACCTACAACTAATCGCCTCGTTCCCAGATCACTCAGACGGATGCAAGGGAGTTCGAGGAAGTTCAGTTCCCCAATGACTATCATCTCATGGAATGTCAGGGGAGTAGGGTCCAAACAAAAGCGACGACTCATAAAGGACTCCTGCGATAGACAAAATCCAAATATTATATGTTTTCAGGAAACAAAGGTCAACCGTTTTGACAATAGGATGATGGGAACTCTCTGGAAGGCCAAGGACGCCAAATGGGTCGCCCTCGATTCCTCTGGAGGCGCAGGCGGCATCTTACTGGATTGGCGATCTTCTCAATGGGCACTGCAAAATAGTTGGGTAGGATCCTACTCAGTCTCGGCCATTTTGGAGTAGATATCTTCCGAGTTTCGGTGCCTTAGCTCTTCAATCTATGGGCCCACTCAAGACGGCAACAGACAAGAATTCTGGGAGGAAATCAACAACAGTAGACTCAGATTTGATGGTCCTGTCTGCCTTGTTGGGGACTTTAACATTATCAGATACCCAGAAGAAAAATCCCACGGCAACAAACTCTCTCCCGCAATGGCTTCTTTTTCGCGTTGGATCGAAGATCAAGAGCTAGTCGATCTTCCTCTTCTGGGAGCCAGATTCACCTGGACTAATGGGAGAACTATCCCTGTCATCTCCAGACTCGACAGATTCTTGCTATCCTCTGAATGGCTGGACTTCTTTCCCTCTTCTTACCAAGCTGCTCTTCCGAGAACCATGTCGGATCATTGCCCAATCGAACTCTCCATTGATTGCCTTAACTGGGGCAGCAAACCCTTCAGGTTTGATCTCTCATGGCTCATGATAGCTGGTTTTCGCCAAAAAATTTCTGATTGTTGGGAAGGCTATCAGGTGGACGAATTTGCTAGTTACAGGCTATGCGCAAAGCCCAAGTATCTCAAAAGCAGATTGAAAGATTGGTACCAACAGGAATTTCTGAGAAGGGAACAGGATTCGGACTCGATCCTTTCTGAGTTGCAGAGGATCGACACCGAAGCTGAAAATCGGTCGATGTCGAGTTAATTCAATCTTTGTCTGCCGGGGCCCTGAAAAAAGAAGTCTCGTGGAAACAAAAGTCCCGGGCTACATGGATTAAGGAAAGAGATAAAAACACAAGCTATTTTCATTGCATGGCCAGCATGCGTGCCAGATGCAATAAGATCAGCAGCATTGTTGTGAATGTAGTGCAGATCAAGGACAGACACAAAATTGCGGGCAAGGTCGTTGCTCACTTCAATTCTCTTCTCCAAGGTGAAGCCTGGAACAGACCACGCTTGGACTCCCTGTCCCTGGACAGCCTTCCCCCTGCTATCGCTTCTTCGCTTGAAATCCCCTTCTCTGTGGAGGAAGTGAAAGAGGCCATCGATTCCCTTGACAGCGACACGGCCCCTGGCCCTGACGGATTCACCATCAAATTCTATCAGTGTTTCTGGAACATCATTCAGAAGGACTTACTGGAGTTTTTTTCCGAATTCTTCAGTCGTGGCAGATTATCCAAAAGCCTCGGGGCCACCTTTATTTCCCTCATTCCAAAATTCTCAAGGGCAGCGTCACTCTAAGATTACAGACCGATCAGTCTGCTGGGTGGGCCATACAAAATTCTTGCTAAGGTTTTGACTTCTAGACTAAGAAAGGTCATGGGTAAAATCATTTCTGCCAACCAAAACGCATTCATATCAGGCAAACAAATCATCGACTGCGCGTTAATCGCCAACGAGTGTCTGGATTCGAACTACAGGTCCGGTCGAAAGAGCATTATATGCAAACTAGACATTGAGAAAGCATACGACCACGTTGATTGGGGATTCTTGCAATACATGATGAGCAGAATGGGATTTGGGAGTAAGTGGCGAGCTTGGATAGGAGAATGCTTGGATTCAGCCCACTTCTCGGTCCTCCTGAACGGCTCACCCAAAGGGTTCTTTAAGGGTTCTCGCGGCCTGAGACAGGGCGACCCGCTCTCGCCCTTTCTATTTCTCATTGTAGGGGAGGCCCTATCCAGAATGCTCCTAAAAGGCCAACAGGAAAGCATTCTCAGCAGCATCAATGTGACAGGTCTCGACAGCCCACTGACGCACCTTCAACTCGCAGACGACACTCTCATTTTCTCTGAAGCCGATCTTGTCAAGATCAATAACCTTCGCACCGCAATACAATGCTTTGAGGCTGTGTTTGGGGCCTGGGCAGCGCGTCAATCTAGCTAAATCCAAATTCTTCGGTGTGAATATGGATAAAGATGAAATCATTATTCTGGTAGATTCCTTCGACTGCTCCGCCAGCTCTCTCCCAACTTTGTTTTTTGGGCTCCCCTTATGTATAGGCCCTCCCCCTAAGTCCCATTGGAACAAGATCATCTCTAGATTTGAGTACTTGGCCAGATGGAGATGTCGATATTTATCCCTGGGCGGCAGTCTCACTCTCATCAAGGCTGCGCTCTCCAACCTCCCGTTGTATTTCATGTCTCTATTCAGATGCCAAAGCTCGGTGCTGTCATCCATGGATATGATCAGGCGGGATTTCCTCTGGCACAGTAAGGAGGGCAAGAAATACTTCCACCTTGTCAACTGGAAAGAGTTGTGCAGTCAGATCCACATGAGAGGTGCAGGGGTCAAAGATCTACGGATCATGAACCGTGCCCTTCTTGGGAAGTGGATTTGGAGGCTTGGCTCGGAAGAGGGGAACCTTTGGAATTCAGTCGTCAAAGGCAAATACAGGAGATCAGAGAATGGGTGGTGGACAAAAGACTCATCTTACCTACCGAGCGTCATCCATATGGAGGGATATTTCGAAGTTGAAAGGGGTGGTTCTCAACAGCGTGGGTTTTAGTCTGGGTAATGGGGAGAGAATCCGGTTCTGGCTCGACTCCTGGATCGAAGACAAGCCGCTTAAAGATTCTTTTCCTAATATTTCTCGTTTATCTCCCATCAGAGATATCATGGTGGCAAGTTGTTGCTGTTTATCTGACGGGACTGCAATCTGGAACATTGTCTGCAGACGGAACCTCAACGACTGGGAAATCAGGGAGTTCACAGAATTGCTGTTATGCATTCATGCTACTTCTCCCATCCAGTCAGAAGCTGATTCCATAATCTGGAAACCAGAAAAATCCAGCAAATTCTCTGTTCGATCCCTCTACAATTTGATGAACAACCGCAAGGGAGGCAGTATCTGCCAGCATCCACATCACAGCGGGAAATATCCAATTCCCCCAAAACTCGCGGTCTTTGGCTGGCTTGTTAGCAAAAAGAAGATCCTCACAATTGACAATCTGAAAAAAAGGGGAATGATGCTCCCAAACATCTGCTTGTGTTGTATGCGTGATGAAGAATCGGCCGATCATTTGCTGCTTCACTACCCTTTCATCTCCTCCATATGGTCTGATTTTTTCAATCGGTTCAACATCAGCTGGTGTCTCCCAAGAACGGTGGACCACCTTCTCTTCGCCTGGCATGGGGTTAATCTTGGCAAGATGAAAACAAGGATATGAAGGATGGCTCTTCTTGCGATTTGGTGGTCGGTGTGGGAAGATCGAAATGGAAGATGCTTCAAGGACTCTTCCAACTCAGCAGAGGCAGTCTCGTCCAGGGCCAAACGCAGTCTGATCGAGTGGTCCTGCAACGATGACAAGCTGAAAGACAGCAACCTCCTCTTTCTAGGAATTTAGGGGTGTCTGTTTTCTGCCTTATTCCCTTCCCTTCTCTTTTCCTTTCTTTTTTATCTTTTTCCTTTTGTTTTTCTTGTGTCTGCTCTCTCGGCAGACTCTCCTGCTGTATCTTTTTTGGTTTTAATGCAATTTCGTCATCTTTCCAAAAAAAAAAAAAGCTGAAAAGAAAAAAAGGTATTTGTCCAAAACCAAAATGCGTAATTTTCCTGAATCATGGTTTTTGAGATATTGGAAGTTGCAACTTGCAACACCATGAGAATTAGCTAAATATCCTCATAACTGGAAACCTCCTAGATAACAAGAACTGGTTTCCATTACCCAGTTATTGCAACATGTTACGGTGAATCTGCCAAGATTCCAGCACCCAAAAGCACTACAACAAAGTTGGAAAACCGAAGTATCTAACTAAAAAGCAGTGGAAAAGGGCACATGAGAGTCTTTGTGTAACCATTATACCAGTCAAACGTCCATAACCATGTTATGTACAGCACTACGAAAAAATTGATTCTCAATGCAGTTTGGGCAAACAGCTTGGGTTGTGGGTTTACTCCCCACAGACACAAGTTTGTTTCCCCTCCCCATGGATTTCCCGAGGCACGTAATGGCGGGTGATTGTGTGCATCCACAGGAAATAGTCGCACCTCAAAACGAGGCAGGGACACCCTGTCGTCGTCCCCAAAAATTTTTAAAAAAAACGCCTCCAAAGACATTGCAAATAAACAATCAAACAGAAAACAGAGCCATCTACAAAAGAATAGAACTTACCCTCTTCAGGATATTGACTCTATCTTGCAATCCATCAATAGCTCTATCATTGTCGTCCTCGTCAATTTCATGGGATGTATAGGACGAGGCAGCCCTGATTCCACCCTCCTCAATGCCATCAAACAGAGCAGTTCTGTTGCTGCGATTATCTCTGCATGGAAGGAGAAATCACCATAAGTGATGAAATTCATTTTAACCAGCACATGGAAAACATCCCTGGACATATAGACAGGAAGTTCTGCAAAACTGTAACATAGATAACCGATTAAAATAAAAATTAGAGAGAGAAGACCGTATCATAGAAAAAATGTGGAAACAGACCGAGTGGAGCACAGATTGAGGATGGAGGATCACATCTGAATTTGCAGTGCAGATTTGAAAATACCGTTTTCACAGTTTCCAGATTCCAATAGCTTGGATGGATTATACGCTCACCTTTAGAACTCTCCAAGCTCCATACCAGCAACACTAGAGCAGTAAAGAAAACATGGAATAGAAGATAGATTCAAGAGAAAGTTAGAAAAAGGGAAATGGTTCGTGTAGCCTCACCACAGGAAGAACAAAATAGAGTGAGACTCATCCTTATATTCTAGTATTCTCTTTTCTCTATCGGATTTTTCCAATCTCAGGAAATGAAAAGAAAGATTATCCAATCTTGTCAATACCTCTCCATCCCATATGCATGCCTCTATTTATAGATCTATACAACCATGTGGAAGATGTTAACTTGTTGATTGTAATCAACCTATGTAACAAACTATTAGATAGCACTTGATTGTAATCAACCCATGCAATAGTCTATTACATTGCGCCTGTGGGAATTTGAGCTCTCATTGGTAATCCCCAACCCGAATAAAGTGAGGAAGATTCCGTCAGGTTGCAGCCAGCGTCAAACGTATGCCAAAACCTTCAACATGAATCCGAATAACATGACATTCCAAACTCACCGTAAGCGAGGCACTGCATCGGAACCTGGATGCAATGAGAAATGTGCAAGGGTTGGCTAGGGAGTCCCCACTCCCGTAGAAGCGACGCGCCACAACAGCAAACAGTTTCTGTGAGAAGTAGACAATTCCCACGCCATTCTGGACGCATGCAAAGAAGCTAGTCCAGCAGAATAGGATTCGTCTTTCCATATGGAATATAAGAGCATTGACAAGTATGAGTGTGGAGTTGGTAGATAAGATGAAACAAAGAAGAGTTAACATAGCTCATGTTCAATGGACCAAATGCAAAGGTGCCAAAACTAAAGAAATTGATGTATATAAGATTTGATATATAGGAAAGGACAATAACAAAATTGGGATAAGGATAGTGGTAGATTAAGTGACATTATTTTATTAATAGAACTTGTATTGGGAGAGGAGATAATCAATGTTATTAGTGCATGCGCGTTGCAAGTAGGGTTAGAGGATAAAATCAAGAGACAATTTTGGAAGGATATGGATATAGACTAATGCAAGGAATTCCGAACAGAGAGAGAATATCTGTGAGAGGAGACTTAAATGGCCATGTAGGAAAAGAAAGTAGAGAATAAGAGAAGGTAATGAAGCATATGGTTTTGGGAGAAGAAATGAGATGAGAGAAGCTATCCTTTGATTTCGCAAAGGAATACAATCTGGCTCTAGCAAAAGCATACTTTAAAAAGAGATGAACATTTAATAACTTTCAAAAGTGGATTATATACAAGCCAAAAGATTTCTTTCTACATAGGAAGACAAAAAAATCAATATATAAGGTTTGCAAGAAGATATCTGCAGAGAGATTGACCAAGCAACATAGGTTAGTGGTTATAGATATTTATATTAAGAGATGGAAGCTGTTCCTAAGATGGGATAAGGTTTAGACGATGATGATGATACAGCCATAAGGAAGCTGTTGAGTCCAATAAGGCTTATTGCTTACGTAAAGATATACATAATAAATGAACAACTTGTCATCCAATAAAATAGGAGGAACAAAGAAATAAAGAGAAAATAAGATGGGATTCTTTAAGCTTAAGAGCATGGACTGCATAAGCCTTGGTTTGCTGTAGGTTTATTTCCACGTGTGTGGTCACATGTGAGGCACACCAAGTGATCTAGAGGCTGTTTGGGCCATCTGATAGCAATCATGGAGCCCAAAAAGTGATCGAAACAGCTGATCAGGCCCTGGACAGACTTGAGTCAGGGGTGTGAATTGAACCAAGTTAGTTCCAATAACAGATGCAGTTATTGGTCTCTGTTTCACATGGTCAAACCGTCTAAGTCTACTTTCCCACATCTCATTAGCGATCGAAGCTACTCCTAAGTTCCCTCGAATACATTCATTCTAGTTCTATCCTTCCTCATCTTGCCACCCATCCATCCCGACAACCTCATTTCAGCTACACTCATCTTATGAACATGTTATTTGTCACAACATTATCCCATAAAGCACTATTGCTGTTATAGCAAGCCTACCCTGCAATTTGATTGGTACTCAGCGATCACATAGAACTCTAGAGGCACATTTCCACTTCATCCACCCAACTCTAATTCTATGAGTTGCGCTGTATTCTTTTCCCTCCTTTCGGTGGGCATTTTAATAAATTGTTGTTATCTAAAAAGAATATCTAATTCTATGAGCAACATCCTTCTTAACCACTCAGCTCTCTCTTTGTTTCTTTTTTTGGCTGTTGAAAGATAACAATGCTTTTATTAAGAAAGCACTGAGACGGGCCAGATGGTGCAAGCTAAATACAAACTAAAAAGGAAAAGAACAATCTTTGAGCTTTTCTATGCTCAAAGCCCATTCAACAACAAGACCCATCACCCTCACCAAGACCCACTCCACAGCGTTGCTTGAATTTCTAAAGAACCTCCCATCCCTTTCTTCCCATATCGGCAAAAGAACCGCCAATAAAATGAGCCTCCATGTAGCCTTGTCCTACTTTGTAGGTCCCACACCATGCCAAGCCAAGAGAAGGCTCCCAACCAACTTCGGCATAGACCAAGAAACATTAAAGAACCTAAGAAATCCAAACCAAACCCAATGCACAAGCAAACACTGAATGAAAAGATAGTTGATTGATTCGGTGTTTGACATACACATTAGGCAAATATTGTGAATCACCGTAGCACGTTTGTGAAGATTATCCACTGTCAGAACCCCTTCCCTCTCTACTAGCCACCCAAAAGCCGCTATCCTCGGGGTAGCTCCGTTGAACCACACATACCAATTGATCGATCATGCCACCGCTCCCTTGCCCAAAGAACACATGATGGAAAATATCGAACAGAAAAGAACCTGATTTTTCCTTTCGTCGGACCATCCTATCCAGTTCCCCACTCGTCGAGTAGCACAACCTAATGTTATCTAGCAACCATGCAAATTCCACAATCTCTTCCTTGCTCATAAAATCGTGGCATGGGAGAGACCACACTATGGTACCTCCGCAAATGGAGAAACACCACAGCACTGGAATGCGAGGTGTCATAGATAGTGGGGCCACTCTCGAAAATGAGGATTGCAATGTCGTTTCCCCATCCCAAATGTCTGATGCAGGACAATTAACCACTTGCTCTAAAAGCTTGAATTGATAGAGCATGGCGAATCAATCCCTTTATCTCATAGCACCGGCCCCACATCCCATGGGTTAGAACCTCGGCTGAACTCCCCTCGTGGACCCCACTTCACATGGGTTCCGTTTCACACAAGCCACCTGCCTCACACGGGCCGCCAACCCCGAGTGTACCCCTACATCCCACGGGCCACCCCACTCGAGCCCGGTGTGAAAATGCCCCTGCATTACATATCATTCCTCTCAATTTTAGCAAGTTTGAAAACATGTTTTTCACCTTCTCTCATCCCAATCTATTGGATAAATCATCATCTTCATTAACTTTAGCCTCGTTTGGTTACTACGTTTTTTAGGGCATGTTTGGTAGACATTGATAAATGGCTCCACACAAATGTAGAGTTCTCTCGAAATATTTACAGAGGCGTTGTATTTGGTGGTTGTTGTCCCTTTTAAATGTATTTATAAAACCTACAACTAGGGGTCGAACCTTATAGTGGCCTATGGTCATCCTAGTGTATGTTTGATGTGTATAAGAGATGCAAAGCCGATAGACCACATGTTCATTCATTGCCCTTACGCCCAATCGGTCTGGGCCTCAGCCCTTTCCTCTTTTGTACAGAGTGGGTGATGCTGAATTCCATAAGGGCTAGTTTGGGACATTGGATTAGAGTAAATTAGAAGGGATGGAATTAGATTTAAGGTAATGAGAGGATTGCCAGTGGTTGTTCAGGAATTCTAGTGAATTGGAAGAGCCTAGGATTATCTGGGTTTTCTGTTTGGATGGGTGATGGGATTCGGCCATCCTCCATCTGTAAACTAGTGGGAGTGTTTAGAAATGCAAGCGTTTTTCAACAGTGGCGTCCTTAGCACCGCTGCTTCCTACGGTGTGGTCCACTGCAGCCTTGGATCTACTTTTGTTTTGGTCCAATTGTCTATATTGAATGGACCTTACGTACAGACGGTGTGGATCGAAGGTATACATCACGGTGGGCCGCTTGTGAGGCCGCCTGTGGTCACATCCCATATCCCACGCTATAACAAGGGATGGACAAAGTCTGAAGGAAGGATTTCACGGATCCCTTGGAAGGCCGGTGCAGTTTACGAGGCGTTATGTGCCAGAGTAACATCCGGCCATCCAAATAGACTATTGGATAGAAATCGGGATCAAATCCCACTTAATACCATCTAGTTCCGTCCAATGTGTTGGGTCAAACACACCCTAAAAGACTTCATCTTAGCTTGGCATGGCCGGGGGAATGGAAGGTGCGGAAAGCACTTTGGCAATTAACTTTAATAATGAGTCTTTGGGTGATTTGGAGAGTGCGGTACAACAGGCATTTCCACAACAAGTGTGCTCCATTGGAGAGTGCAGTTTGGAGGGTCAAATTGCTTGTCTTTGAATGGACTTCTAGCTTGGAAGCCCTTGAGGATTGTATTTTTGAGTTTCCTTCTTTGTATTCTTTATCTACCTAAGCTTTTTCCTTCCTTAGGCTTCTCGATTAACTTTTTTATCTTTTGCAGAGGGGGGGAACCTACAACTGCCTTACAAATTTTCCGTTCTTAAACCCTGTCACGACACTTGCAGGTTGCAAGTTTTCTGTTATGGTTTTACCTTTTACATGGATCCTATGTAGCCCAAATGCTCTGTGGATAGGACCCACAACAATGTTTGTGTGACATGTACACTATCCATCAGTTTGTCCAGCCCGTGTTAGGATGTGTGCCCAAAAATGAGGCAGATCAAAAACTCAAGTTATAGAGGCCCACATAAGTGATTGGATCAGCCTGATATTTGTGTTTTCCCTTCAACCTGGTGAGAATCATCTTATTAACGGATTGGATGGCATATAAATGTCACGGTGGGTCCAAGAAGGTTTCAATGAATGTAAGCTGGTCCAAAATTCAAACGGATCCACTCATCAGGCAAACCACCACCATACAAATAAAGAGACAGTCCAAACATTTGCCCAACCTAACCATTCCTGATGAGCAGACAGCCATGATTCTTCGGTCAAGTCGCATGACCAGCGGGACTAGCCTGACAGACGGCCAGAAATCTGGCGCGTCTGCCAGTCGAGCGAGTAGGATTCATCCGCATCTCCAGAAAGGGATCTGATGTGAATTTATTGGGAGCCAGTTATTCGAACCCTAATCAAATCGATTTCGAAAGGGAAAGAAAAGCAGAAAAATAAATGCAAATAAAACCCTAGAAATTAGATAATTCTGCACAGAGAGAGAGAAATCTGAAATTCGAAACGTTTGAAGAGAGAGGAAGAGAGGAACCTTCTGGCATTCATGGCTGGAGATACACCGGAGTTTTGCAGGTTCTGTTCTTGAGTAGAGAAATGCTCTCTCTCTTTCTCTCTCTCTCTCTCTCTTTTTTTGAGTAATGAGAGATTTTCCACCCTACGGAAGAAGTTTACACATGCACGTCCCCCTATCATGCAGGGCCACACGTGTACATTTGATATGGGCCATTTGTAAGTTCCCTGGACCGTCCATTCATATTAAGAAGGGATGGCCCACCCTAATGATAGGACCCACCTGACTTTTTTAGGATGGTCATCTCTACGGTGAGGAATGGCGTATGGATTGATCAGATGTCCCACACGCTGTCCAAGTTGGCATGCATGTCGCGGGAAAAGAACGCGCATGGGAGCGCACGTATGCATGTAGAACAATCGACCGAGTTGTTTGGAAACTGGAAGAGTTGACCAGGGACTCGACTGAGTTGACTCGGATCAGCTCAAAAATGGCCGATTCGCAACGAGTTTTCTTTCTGAGCCCGTTATGGTGCTTGTGCGACATCTCAGCCATTTAGCAAGATCATACTAGCATGAAAATGAAATGATCCAAAAATCAGGTTGATCTAACCATGAAAATGGGATGCCCTGTGTCAATGTTGAATTTTTTTTAAATGGTTGTCCATGGTTTTTTATGGTGGGCCCACTTGCTAGTTAGATCAACCTAATTTTTGGGGCATTTCAATGTCATGACGCAACACACTTGTCAGACAAGCTGGATGTGGGCGCGGATTCGGTGAGGCCCTGAATCCACCTAGGTAGGTGGGATCATTGACTATGGTGCTCATGGTGATGTATGTGTCTTAAATCCACACTGCCCAACCACTTTAAAAGCTCATTTTAGTGCATGATCCCAAAAATATAGTTGACTCAAATCTTAGGTGGACCACACTACAGGCAACTGCCGTGATTGAATCCCCACCTTTAAAAACTTCATAGATTATAAGGAAATGTTTATTTGTCATTCACATGTTTTTTTTTAAAGGTTAAAACCACCTACGTGAAGAGACCACATGAAGCTTTTAATAGTTCATCACGGGTGTTTCCTATACTATGGTCCATGAATTTGAAACAACTTTATTTTTTGGATCATACCTTAAAATGAGCTTTTAGTATGAATGGACAGTGTGGATGTAGTCACATACATCTAATAGGCCCCACAATCAAGGGTCTACCTTGACAGACCTAGAGTCTCGCCTAATTGGCTCTCATTGGATGTTGTATAAACACCATGGTGCCTTCCAACAATAACTGGCTAGATGTAATAGTGTTTGGCATTTTTGGGCATGACTTCAATGAGACCTTGGAATCGGCAATGTAGGTGAGACCCTTAAGCGTTACCACCCCACTGGTTTGGTATTGCACGGCGTTTCTCATACGATGGATTAGGCACTACCACGGTGGTCCCTATCTAGGAATGGATGGGGGCACCGAGGGGCCACCATGATGTATGAGTTTTATCCACACCATGCAGCCATTTTGCCATATCATTTTATGACATAATTTTGCCATATCATTTTATGATATGATCCAATAAAATGAGGCAAATCTAAGGCTTAAGTGGACTACGCATTTGAGATAAAATACCGTTGAAAACTTTCTTTTGAGCTGTGTAAGTGTTGGATCAAGCTGATATTTCTTTGTTCACGTGACCTTATGAAAAGGTTGGATAGCAACTAACCACTGTAGCACACCATAGGAAGATTTCAACCATGGGTGTTATTATCACTTCTACTACCCGTGGTGTGATCCACTTGAGTATTAGATCTGCTTTATTTTTGAGCATATACCCTAAAATGATATGGCAAGAAGGATGGACGGTGTAGATAAAAACTATACATCATAGTGGCCCCTCAAAGCCCTTGTCCATTCCTAGGGACGACAAGGTAGCGTCCATTATGAGCCCACATTTCTCTAATTTAACGAGTTTATTGTATCCTTTATATATTAGTAACCTTAATTTGATTCTAAACTCATCTATTTTTAAACCACAATCTTCTCTTTTTGTTCTTCATGAATCATCATCTTTTCCTTGGTTACAAGATTTCAACTTATTTTTCTCATGACATTTAAAGTTCGGCTAAGAATAAATTGAGATTCTCAACAAAAATCTTCAATTCTTCAAATGAATTTATGCAAATTTCATATATATCTACTCGAAGAATTAAGGGCTAATTCCTTTTCCTTTCTACATTAATGTTAGTACACATTTTCGGCTAAATAATCAACGGTTGTGCTCCCCCACACTTTCCTCTCATGGAGAATCATCCATGGGACCCCTCTCCACGTGAAAAAAGAAAAAGAAAATTAAGGAAAATAGCAGCTCATATTTAAAAGGAATAAGAGGAAATAAAAAGAAATGAAAGCGCCTATATAGCTAAACATAACAGATAATGGCATGTTGGTAGCTTGCATGTCCTTGGTTGCATTTCTATTTATTTGAGAGAAACAGTTTTCATGTCTGGGTGAGTGACTTTATTTGAGTCATGGTAGGTTGTATTGAGTTGACTGAGTTTTCACGCTGACTCGGTGAGACTATCAAGTAAAAACAGAGCATGTAGTGAGTTTACTAGAGACTCAACTTGAAATATTGTTGAGTCGAGTTGACTCGGCCAAGTTTGAGCTGAGTCGCCAAATTTTAGAACTGTGGGTAAGATCATATGATTTTTGGGCCAACTGCCAGTTTGGTAGCTACTTAAATCATTTTGGAAGACAATAATCTAAAGCATTGGTTCGTCTGAGCTTTATCCCAACTAATTAGGTTTGGCTACATGAATCCTTTTCCACAATTGTGCTCCATATGGTTCATATTCATGTTGGAAGTTTTAGCACAAGTTCGACACTACTAGTTGCCTGCCTGGTGCAACCTGCCTTTTTAATCTTGGCTTGGGACTAGCAATTAGAACATAAAACTCCTATAGGTGCAGTGTGATAGACTTTCACATATGTTGACTACAATAATGCACTATCTAATAGCTTAATAGATATGTTGATTACAATCAACGAGATGTATGTGCTTATTATTATTATTATTATTATCAAATAACAATGCATCTACCATTGAGTTACAGGATTCAATTCAATTGCTGATATGTATGTGCTTATTTCTAATTCGGCTTTCAGCCGAGTCACATAGATGATGGCCCATGGACCAACTTCTCCGAGGCTAGAATATCCGAGGTGGAATGTTTTGGCATTTGATTACCTTTCTTAACATAACCTGAAGAAAGCAATCATCAATTTATGTAAGAGCTTGGTGGTTAGGCACATCCACTAGGTGCTCCCTGTACAACTCAAAAATCAGGCCAACCCAAGTCTCAGGTGGACCAAACAACAGGGAATAATGTAAAAGCACAATCAAACCTTTAAATTCACATGGTATGGCCTACATAATTTATGAAATGACCTGATTTTTGGGCCTGCCTTCATCTTAGTGGATGGCATGATGACACATGCACGATAAGGTGGGCCACACTCAATCTAGATATTGCCATTTAGATGCATGGTATCTGCACGATGACATGCAATCACCAATTACGTACTGACAGTGTCAGTAGCGAGGTGGCTACGGACTATGCTCTGTGGGCTCATCTTAATGTATGTTCTTATCCACACCTTTCATTTATTTTCTATACTACTTTATAGCAAAAGCCCAAAATTGAGGCAGATCCAAATCTGATATGGACCACACCACATAAAAGAGTAGTGATTGAACATTTACCATTGAAAACTTCTTAAACTTCTTAGGAACAACTAAAGTTTTGGATTAAGCTAATATTTGTGTTTTCTCTTGATACATGCCTGTGTGACATAATCTACAAGTTGGATGACAAATAAACATTACAGCAAGCCTTAAAAAGTTTTTAACAGTGGGCATTCAATCGACACTGCTTTCTTGTGGTGTGGTAGACTCAAGATTTGTATTTCCCTTATTTTTGGGCTCATGATCTATAATGATTTGAAAATATAAATGGAAGGCTTGGATAAAAACACATATGTATTATGGGGGGCACACAGAGCACTGCAAGTAGCCACCTCCCTACTGATGTAGCCAGTACGCAGTCCGCTTAATCCAAAACCCAACTGACACCGTTCATTTTTTGTATTGGTTGATTGGGCAGAACCAGAAAAGTTACTTGTACCTTTGGAATTGATTTCCACTTTCCATGCCTATTATTTATCAATACGTGTGTGGCATCCACTTTATCCAGTAGTTTTGCCGGCTCATATCAGGTAATAAGCGCAAAAAAATAGGCAAATCCGAGCTCAAGTGGGCCACACTATGGGAAATTCGTGTCCATGGTCTATTTGATATTCATTATTGGTTGAATGTAAAATTTTGCTCAGATCATCGGACGTTGGTCCCACCTCTACAACCTGCGCTCACTTTGAAGGATAGAATTTTTGTAAACGGAATCCTGTAGCCATAAATTCCATGGGAGCAACTATAATGTGTGTGTTACATTGATGTAGGATGAAGTCAATGAAAGAAATAGGCCATAGTGGTCTATTAAAGAGTGTATACATTATAGCCTCCGATGATTATAACTTTGAGATTGGTTATACATTTCGTGCATATAATACGTTGTCAGAAAGCCACCAATGGGCTGCATATGCTGGTCAATGTCAATGCCCCTTTGCCCCCCAAATGGTTTTCCAAAGGTCAATCTTTTTTGGCATCAAAGCCGAATTTTTAGTCTAAGTTGGCTACTTTTAAAAATGGATTTTATTATTTGTAGGGTATTTAATCATTTAGATAGCCTTAGAATAGCTTATAAGTCATGGTTCGAGTTGCACAAAACAGTTTAAGTGAAATTAGAAGTTGGTTAATATTTTCATTAAGTTTAATACTTCAAAAAAGTCATACATTTTAAGGGCTATTTGGAATGTTGTATTAGGTAGGATTAGGTGTATGGAATTGTATTTTGTACCATGTAATTTCCATCCGGCCTCTGGAAATGACAGGTAAGACTGGATTAATCCTCATATCATAGCTAACGCCTACAATAGGCATTGCGGATTTCTAAAATTGATTTTCATATCCACTACATCTGTGGACCCTGCACTTGTTTTATCCATGCCATCCATCCATATACGTCCTTTATAATATGTGACATTTAAGTTGCATGTATTCAGGTAACTATCATTAATTGTGAAATCTGGTCTTTTGATTACAATTTTATGGCCTTTAAAACATAAGTTTCACTCAATACATTATATTTCCTAGATGAAGAATTTGATCTTGAACTTGCTATTGGAGGGTCAAAATACCATGATATCACCAAACATGCAATCATTATGCAATAATTGTGTTAATTCCATATAATGCAATTTCACACCGCCTAATCCCATGTTCCAAACAAGCCCCTATAACATAATACTCATATAAGATTTGCAAAAGGTCGTCATTGATAATATATGTTGAGATTTCTTACTTTGTAGATTTGTAATTTGTGGTGAAGATAGAAGATTGTGATCTTTTATACTTCCTTTCCATTGGCTTTAATTATCTATGTATTTTTCAGCTCATGTTAGGGTTGTTTGGATAGGAGTAAATGGGTGTTATTGAGAGTAAATGAAGGTGGTAATCGAGGTGTGTTTGGATTTGAGTAAATACATGTAAATGGAATGAAATTGGAATAAATGTACACGTAAATGAAATATTATATGCGAGAGAGAATTTGGAAGTAAATAAGGTGAAATGCCTTCTTGAGCTCCCTCTAAGAGTCACACATGTAAACAAATGCGTTGCTACACACATGTCCACCACACACGCATCTTGATAATTATAATTATAAATAATCCAATGACCAACTACATCATTAAAAGTAAACCAAAAGAATGATCCAAATTGTATAAAAGATAGTCATATAAATGGACAGTTAAAAATCTAACAAGTTGCTTGTTTGCGATCCTTATATAGGCTCGAAGTTTGTTTTTTTTTTAAGTATATATTTTAATTTGCTTATTACAATCATCATATTAAATACCGAATATGTATACTAAGTTATGATATTAAAGTTGATTTGGGATGTCGCATGTATTCTTATGAATATATTAAAAATTTAAAATGCACTCCAACTCCTCATAAACACTATTTGGATTTCAAATGAATTTCATTTACTCTCATACAAACACAAATATACAAGCATTTACATTCAATTCCATTTTTCATTTGCCTCAAATCACAAGCTCCCATACGAGTTAGTCTGGTAATGAGATAAATCCAAAAACTCAAATGACCCATCAAACTCATTTAACAAGGGTCTAACACTAGGTAGATCCAAAACTCAAGTGAGCCACGACTATATAAATAATAGTGAATGAAACTCACTACTAAACTTTCATAGGCCACTATGATATTTAGATCAGTTCCTAACATGAGCCGACACAATTAATAGAGGTAATTATATAACAAAAGAGATAACGGTGGGTTCCTGAGTTTAGGGTTACAAGGACTCGTGTAACAAAAGGGCTACACGAAAGCCGCCTTGGTACTCGGCAGATGGTGATGGATGATACTCAGGCACTTAAAAAATTACTTGCAAATGAACACCTGACACTCACTTACTCAAATAAAACCGTCCAAATTATGGTACTCAGGATAGATGTATCATGAACTCATTTCATCATCTTTCAATCAGATTGGTGTACATTTATTGAACGGAGAATGAAAAATATTCAACGTTCATATCTCCACGAATCAGTGGTTACGATTTCTTAACCAATCTTGTCTTGGGACTATAATTTAGGTCGGTTTTATTTGAATTAAAATACGCCACATATACAATTTATTAGTTCCCGCGTATTAAGCGGTACACATAGCCGAGTAGCGACTCTCTACATCTGCCCACAAACGCCGCAGAAACAGCCTCTCTCTCGATCACACAGAAAATCCTCAATGGCGAATGGGAAGCTGTTCGAATCCTCTCCAGAAACGGAGAAATTCCTCTGCGATCGATTGCTGGACGAAAATCAGCCAATCTCGGAGCGTTTCAGAGCTTTATTCTCCCTTCGCAATCTCCGTGGCTCTGGCCCTCGCTCCGCCCTAGTTCGTGGTAATCTCTCTCTCTCTCTCTCTCTCTCTCTCTCTCGTTTTCTCTTCGGATTCGCTTGTGTTTTCTTGAATCTTGCATGAGGATCCATTGCCGCGGTCTGCGTCACATGTGGTTGTTTAATCGGCTTTAATCGGCGATTACGGGCCTTACATCTGGTGGATCCTAGTCGGACAAACCACGCTGTGATTCTACTGCTGGGAGAGAGGAGCTTACTCTTCCAAACAACTGGCCTTTTGGATTACTTCTCTATTAACCGATCCCAGAACTCTGCATGCACTCTACCTTTATTCACAAGGAATGAGTAATAGGGAACACGCCACACCACACTCATTCTTGTTAGCGAAGGATGATTCCTCTTCAACACTTAAATTTTGATGCCTGAAATGCTGCTTTTGGCTAGATTGATCCTCAGACATGAAACTACCTTGAAAAGGGTTAGTATCTCTCTATAGTTTTGTGCATATGCTAAAGAGCCATTGCCCAAGAACAATGTGTCGTCTGCGTACTGAACATGAGTTACTCTGACATTGGCTCCACCTGTGAACATGCCTTTAATCTGTCCTTTCTCCACAGCTATTGCAATCAACTTTGATAAAGAGTCCTCAACAATTGAAGAGAAAGGGCACCAGCAGGTCGCCTTGTGTAATACCATGATACGCCTTAGTAAAAGCATTTGGGGATCCAATTAAATTATACTGGATAGCTACCGAGAGGAAATGCAGGCTTCAACCCAACGCTTCCATCTGACCCAAAAAATCCACTCCAACAAAACATGGGAAATTCTAATTCACTCAACCAAGGAGGGTGGGAAAGAAAGGAAAGTGCTTTGGGATTTGTCCTTGTTGGTCGGGATTTGGGCTATCTGGGGAGAAAGGAACAATAGGTACTTCTGAATTGGCGTGGATCTGCTGCAGAGGTGTTTAGGAGGGCCAAGGTTGATGTCATGGGTTGGGCTTCTTCTATTTAGTCTTTTAATAGCCGCAATCTCTCCCCGTGTATTGGGCGTCTTTGTTGTAAATAATTTTCTTTCTTTATTTTGCTTTTTCTCAATAGAATTGTTCATTGCCTCAAGAGAAAAAGAAAAGAAAAGAAAAGAGCATTGCAAATCGACCTTGAAGAGAAAACTGCAGAGTGCAGTAACTATTGCACTGTATTTAAACAACACCCTGGGGAAGCGCTGCAACTCCATTATGTGTTGAGTAGAATGGAGAAAGTCAGTCAAATTGGCTCTGAATGGAAGCAAAGCGAACTCAGTGCAGTACAGTGTGAAGAGCATGGTCACCATTGCACTCAATCGAAATATGCTAACTTCTGGCCTTGGTGTTACACCTGATGAGTCGCTTTCAGATATTTTCACTAAGTTCATTGTAGATATGGGTTCTTATTTAAGGGCTGCTAGATTTACTACACCTTCCTTGGCTTGCAGCAACAAGGGATTCTTCGAATTTGCTTGCACATGAGGCAGCATTTGCACTGGGTCAAATGCAAGATATTGAAGCCGTTCCTGCATTAGAGGATGTTCTTGAGGATTTTTCTCTGCATCCCATTGTCCGCCATGAGGTACCCCTTTTGTACTTTCTGTTTCTTTAATTCAGGATTCCTTGTGAGAGATTGCTGTCTTGCTTATTGCTAGTGTGTGTTGCTAATGAGTGTGATTAATTGACCAGGCAGCTGAAGCTCTTGGAGCTATTGGTTTGGAGAGCAATCTGCCTTTACTAAAGAAGAGTTTGGAGTTAGATCCTGCACAAGAGGTGCGAGAGACATGCGAATTGGCTCTTAGACGAATCGAGGAACAGAAGAATACATGTAATAATGATGAAATATCTGCAGAAGGGGCGTCGCCTTTTCTGTCAGTTGATCCAGCAGCACCTGCTTTTAGTTCCTCAATAGATCATCTAAGGTATGCCATGAAATTAATACTCTGAGCCTTCTTTTTATTAAGTGCTTTGGGTCTTTTGTTTGCGAGGTAGTAAAAAATGCCAGCCTGAATTTCTCACCATTTATGTTGGGCCAAGCATCCTGTACAGATTGGTCCCATCTTCCAGTGGTTAAGGCTGTTCATTTGGTGAGCTCCACTATGGATGTGCAATGGACTAAAATATCACATCTAAAACAAACCCTTAGGATTGGTGAACTTTTTGTCATTGCATATTGACTCTTGGCTATACTTATTTATCCATTCATAGGCCAATCATTGGATGACTAGGTTTGTTCAATGGGGGAGCTTTTGCAACATCAACCATCCATTTTAGGATACTAGAAGATCGGTCTGGATCACTAAAAGGAGGGCCCCACTTACACAGTGCTGACCTGAATGATAAGGCTAGTGATTTGAGCAGAGCATCATCTCTTTCTAGTTTGTTTGCTGATAAATTATTGTCTTTGTTAAGGGAAGTTCTTCTGAATGAAGAAAAGAGCATGTATGAGCGATATGCAGCTCTTTTTGCACTTCGGAACCATGGAGGGGACAGAGCTGTCAGTGCTATTATTGCATCTTTAGGTGCTGGAAGTGCTCTCCTACGGCATGAGGTGTGTTAAATGTCTGTAAAACCCTATTATCTTATGTTATTACAGTACCTGTGGTTGACAGTTTACTACTCTTTTGCATAGTTCTTTGACAAGACTGTAGGGTGATTCTAGAGAGTGGACACAAGTTCAGTATTATCATTTTCTGGGTATCTTGTGGGGCTTTGCCATTTATCATTTTACAACAAGGTTCAAAATATCTGTTGAGTGGAGCATACTGATCCCCTAGCTGATGGGATACATTATTGAACATGATATGATATGATGTATTCATACATTCCTTGATACCTATTTGTTTTTTAACTTCTTATTGTTGTTGTTATTGTTAATTATTATTATTACTATTACTATTATTATTATTATCATCATTTATAAACTGGATTCATTTAGTAAAGAGCAAAAAGGCAATATAATCTATACTTATTATTTATTTATTCATTATCCAGGTTTTGGGACATTATCTAATTATTCTGCCAAAAGTTCCTTATTATCCGGAGCTTCTAGAGCGTGGAAGAATATCGCCAGGTTGATTGTGAAGTTCAGGAATGGTATTAGCCTTTCCAATGGGGGATGGATCATGTTCCAGATTTTGGGTGAATGCTTGGTGTTTGGATAGGCCTTTAAACCACTATATGCCCCAGGTTGGTGAATGTTGCAATGGACTCGAGATAGTGGTTGCTAGTTGCTTTGCTTATGCAGGAGGGCAAGTGGCTTGGGCTCCCGCATGTCCTGGGAATTTATTGGATACAAAACTAGAGGAGAGGATTTTGTTGCTTGCTTTGCTTCATTAGTAGCCTCCGCCTTCCATGGAGCGGGATTCTTGGGTTGGAGATGGGAGAAAGTCGGCACAGTTTTCTGTTTTTTCTTTTCATATGGCGATTAGATATCCTAGCCATTTGGAATCTAAGATTCGAACGCTGGTTATCACATCTGCATGGTTGGCTGGCAAGGGTAAGGTGTTCATAGTGGATAATTTGCCAAAAAAAGAAAAAAGAATAAAAGGCACATGATCATCCCCAATGCATGCAGAGTGCAGAGTCGGTTGATCACATTTTTATTCATTGCTTCTTTGCTAGAGAGGTGTGGGTGATTCTTAGATACCTTCAAAATAGTGTAGGTGATGCCAAGATCTATCAATGGTCTCTTCCTAGCATGGCATGGGAGTGGAGTTGGGATAAAATGGAGGATGACTTGGAGGCTAGCTCTTTTGGCAGGCATTTGGACTCTATTTAGGGGGGGTGAATAATCGATATTTTCAAAATCGAATTGGATCGGTGTTAAAGGTGTATGGAAGGTCTGAGCTGGATGTAATGGGTTGGGCCTCAAGTTTAGAGGCTTTTGTAGAGTGTAACTTTACGTCTTTGTAGTGGTCTTTGCTATTGAAATCCACCTTAGATTTCCATATTTGGCTTCTTCTTATAAAATAAAAATAAAAAATCCTCAATGCCTGCATCATATGCCTTAATGGTGCGGAATCATTAGACCATCTATTCCTCCATTGCAAATTTACTATGGTGGTTTGGGCCAGTTCTTCAACCTCTTCCAATGTAGCTGGATGATGTTGATGTTGATTGCATATTTCTTTTTAGCATGGCATGGTGTCCGTTTTGGTTAGAAAGAGACTTCTCTGGAGATTGGCACTCCTCGCTGGTTTGTGGTTGATATGGGCAGAGCGCAATGATAGGTGATCTGCAATCGGTGGAGGCTCTCTGACAAGGTGTTCAGGAGAGAGATTGGATGTCATTTATTAGGTTGCAGTTCTTAATCCTTTTCTGTTTGGTCCTGTAGCATTTTGAATTTTGTATGGCTTGATCTAGTTTGGTGGGTATTTTTTGTCTTCCTTTCTTCTAATAAAATTGTGTGATATTTCAAAAAAATAAAAATAAATCAAAATTTTCTAAAAAGATGTAGGATGTTTAAAATTTGCTTAACATGCATATCAAGATTATCCTCCAGAATAAAGGAATAAGGACTACTACAAAATAGTTCGAAAATAATAAATAAAAATATCAAATCATATAATTTCGACGCTGAATGCATCTACTATATTGTCAATACATTAAGATGGTATGGTGTTTGTGTCAAAATGTATTGATGGTACAAAACCATGGTATAACATAACGGTAATGGTGGCTGTAAGCCTGTAACAGCCACCACCGTTATCATTACGATACGGGTTGTAGTGGCCATACTAGCCATTATGGTCTCTCTCTCTCTCTCTCTCTCTCTCTTCTTCTTCTTCTTCTTCTTCTTCTTCTTCTTCTTTTTGGAAAAAAAAGACAGAAAAAACCTATATCGGTCCTGTAATGACCCTGCAATAACGTGTAAGTCCTAACGGTTGCCACCTTGACTTACGTAACTCCCGTTACGGCACACCTTATACAAAACCCATATAAAGTTACAAACAATAGATTTCAATTTTTCAATACTTTGCCCATATCATGATATGGACATTTGTATGGATCTCATCGTGATACCTAATATGTTAGGTATTTTGAACACTCTGGTTTGAAGAGGTTTTCCAAGTCCATATGCATATAGTGCCCTACCATTGACATGCAAGCACATTTACAATTTTGGCGTACATTTGCGAGCTCAGCTTTCCATCAAGTTGGTCATACTGGTAGGATATTCTGGCTAAAAAATCGGGCTTTTCTTTTGACAAATGACAAAACTATATGAAAACAAAGCTAAACAGAACAAACCATCCATCAAGACAATTGATAAGAGTTCCCTTTACAAAGATTCTATGGATTCCCTAATTTGTCAAAGAATCGGCAATACAATTGGTTTTCATGGAACATTACTAAGAGTAGTAGGCATAGATTAACAACACATCCTTATTGCATTAAGGGAAAACACAAGAGACTAAGGAGGAGGCACCTTCCCTTAAAATCATGCAATGGCCGAACACGAGTATCCTTTAACAATAAGTGGTCCATTGAATCGCTCGGCAAAGAGCTCAATACCAACTTCAATCGCCTTTGGTTCCACATGTTTAGAGTTGCTGATGCCCATTAGCCTTAAGGGAGATAGAACTGCTGAGCCATTCTTGTCTTTTATAATTCTGTCGATCTTTGATTCCCGGATAATTGGTTGGTGCTGTAAATTTCTTTTGTTCTGGATTTATCTTTGTATATATTTTGGCTGCGGCCTCTCATCAATAAAATTATCATCATTTCTCGGTTTAAATTGAGACATATTTTGATGGTTATTTTATCTGTAAGGTTTTGAACACAGTGTGCATCTAATACCATTAATTAATGGTGCCGGCCCTATGAACACCCGATTAGTGTTTTTTTTTTTTTTTTTTTTTGTTGGCGGTTCCAGACCATCTAATTAGATGAACCATAGCCCAATTTTGCATAGATTTGTAGGTCATGGCTATCCTATCAATTGACCGTTTTGGATGGTCATTAACATATTAAAGCACAATCCAAAAAAGACTTATATATGATGGAATGGTTAGAAAAGCCAGTCACTTGAATCTATTACCATCAACCCATCCATGAGATAGCATTTCCTTGGTTAAGGTTGATAGACGCATTCTCTGTTAGGCAGGATACAATTTTACTTACTGGTATTGGTTCACCTTGGACTGGTCCCAATTGCAATTTGTGGTGTGCTAGTTAAGTTCGAGGTGTATCAGTTAAGTGTAGAAGAAAATGGAGGCTAGATCCATGTGCCCTAAACCAGGAAACAGAAGTCGTGGTTTTGACATGGTTAAACATTCACTGTCGCAAAAATGGAATTGGAGGCTAATTCATAGATGGGAAATAGTGAGTAATGTGCAAGTTTTTTTTTTTTTTTTCCTTGTTTCCTATCATTTACAGTTTGGGTAACAGAACTGATGGTTCGTGGCACAATCAAGGAGGATTTTGAAGACCTTACACGTGTCCCTGGACTAATTGAAGGCCCCACATTAGGAGGACACATGTGTAGGATGAGTTAGAAGATTGATTTGTTATGCATGATTTAATTTAATTTTTTATTTTATTTTATTTTGTTTTATTTTATTTTTTATAGAAAGCTTTGTTTTGTGCTTTGTTTTTTTTTCCTTTTGTTATAGGGGTAGTTTAGTCATTTTCTTTTAAATCCGAATTTTATAAATAGGGTGCTTTCTACCCTAAACCTAATATGTTTATATATATATATATATATATATATATATATATATATATATATTTTAATGAAAGCTTGGTGCCTCATTCCCTTTCTCTCCATGGCAAGTTCTTCTCTTCCCCTAATCTCCTCTTCTTCTGAATTCTATTTCTAGCCATCCAACGTTCTTCTTCTTTTTATATGCCTGGTATTTTTATTATTGCTATTGACCCTGAAAATCTGAGAATTGATCCAACCCTCTCTCAGATTTTTCATCCGTCTCTATTCTAGAAATCCTTTGATTTCCTGGACTAGAGAAGCTGCATTGATTGTTGGATTGAAACCATGCAAGATCGGGAGGTCCCATCCCTCGCCGGATCCAATCCATGCATGATTTGAATACGGTACCGCATGATTTTGATGATGGTCTGTAACCATTGCATGTTTCATTTGTTATTATCTTTACTATTATGTGGAATGTGAATATTTCAATTGATTTGCTTTGTTTATTTCGCTGAATAATTTTTGTGCTCACACATGCATTCTAGTTTAGACCGTCCTGCATCAAGTACTTTTCCATTTTTGGAAGGATGCATTAACGAAGTAGTTTGGAAGTTCCAGCTACTAGCGTATAAATGGAGAGGTGGTCTTCAACCTAAGGATATGCACAACATGCCCGGTTTTCATCTTGTACAAGTGAAGCCTATGATTCAAGGACCCGGACTATTGGTTTGTTGGGCACCACTATGGATGGACCATGACCTGATACATTCAACAAGCCTGGTGGATGGGTCCCTCCAATCTGGCTAGGGCTGTTGATGGGTACCTAGACCCGTGGGTACCTGATGGACCCAACCCGATTTTAATGGGTCCATGTACCATCTTTCCTACCTGTTAAGAAATCGGGCTGGGTTCGGGTCTCACCTTTCAGACCTGATTAAAAATTGGGTATAGTTGGGTTCGTGTGGGGTCTAAGCCAGGGTCCTGTTAGTTTTTGGTAGTACAACTATGTGTGTGTGTGTGTGTGTGTGTGTGTGTGTGTGTGTATTGATGATTTTACAAAATGAGGTTTCCTAAGCCACACATATGTAAGAGAGCCCATTTACACACCATACATGTGTCAAAGTGGACGTTTGTGTGATCTAATCCATTGGTTGGGCCCAACCATGTAAATTCTTTTGTTTTTCCCAAACCCAACTCGAAACCTAGATCCAAAGACCCAATGGGTACCCGAACACAATCGGATCCAGGTCCGTGTGCTCAAGAACTAGACCCAGACCCCGCAAGACCCGAACCTGGTTATTCCGGGTATGTGTACCATAGGACTCAACCTAAACCTGATCCGTTGAAGCCTTAAATCTGGGAGTTTTTGGGGCCGGTACATCCATGGTGGGCCCGAAAAACCAATTGCCAGGATCCCTGAACCAAGGGTCCCACACTCCCACTTCTCCAAAATGAAAAGCCGAGAATACTCTGCACATTTCAGGTAAATGATCATATGATTCCTGATTTTGTTAAAGCTACATCGATGTTTTCCTGGCAAATTTTCAGAAGATGGAGCTGCCTTGTTTCATAAATTCTAACCAATTGCAGATCTTTGCTTCAGCATCACTTTATATTGCATTAACCTTTTCTATACATGTATATTCACCTGTGAATATAATTTTACGGACTGCCCACATTTTTTAAACTCTTGATTACAGCTTTTATTTTATATTGCTTACAGGTTGCATATGTCTTGGGGCAGCTGCAAAACAAAGCAGCTTCTGCTGCCCTTTCTGAAATCCTTAGGAACGTGGATGAGCATCCAATGGTTAGGCACGAAGCTGCCGAAGCTCTTGGTTCCATTGCAGGTATGGATGTTACTCCCCTCTCCAACTTCTCTCTTGTAGTGAATCCTTTAGATATAGGATTGGGAGAAGAATAGGATCCTTGGGTCTTCATTTTATAGGAAACAATCAGGGCTTGGTTCAGTGATCCAGACTGTTGGTTCTTTGGGATCCGCAGCAGATCAATGGAGCATGCCTTGGTTATCTCCTAGACCGGAAGATCCAGGTCATCAATCTAGGCTTTTTGTAGTTGAAAGTGGAGTGACTGAACTTTTATTCTTAACCATTTATTTTCAGCCCACAAATTATAAGGTTAGGATTGCCCAGTTGAATAGATTTTTCGGGCATGGTGCATCTGTGGTGGGACTCAATGGATGCGGATTGCCTTTGAAAGCCTTTCACTGCGACAACAGGAAGCTAGGTGGGGCTCACCATGATGTTTGTGAGAAACCCACCCTGTTCATTCATTTGCCATATCATGTTACGACATGGGTCCAAAACTGAGGCAGATCTGAAACTCAAAGTGGACCACATGACAGGAAAAAGTTGATAGGGAAATGCCTACCGTTGAAACCTCCTTGGTGTCCACTCTGAGTTTTATATGCCATCCATACCGTTCATAAGGTCATTCCTACTTGGATGAACTGAAAACACAAAAATATTAGCCTGATCCATAACTTCTGTGGCCCCACGAATGTTTCAATGGTGGACGTTCAATCCTCACTGTTTCCTGTCGTGTGGTCCTCTTGAGTTTTGGATCTGCCTCATTTTTGGTCCCATGTCACAACATGATCTGGCAAAAACGGATGGACAGGGTGGATTTCTCACAAACATCACGGTAGGCCCCCCTTAACTTCCTGTTGCAGGAAGTTCCTGCCAAAGGCTTTTGCAGGCAATCCGCGTCCGGTTGTTTGTCTGAATTGAAAAATGAGAACACTGCACAATTCCTCTGATTGAGGATCCTGTAATTCCCTTTTTATGATTATCCATCCCATTGGGGAAGGTCCTAGTTGTTCATCAATCTTTGTCATCCCAAAATATCCATAGTTTCCCTGGGATTTCAGTTTGCCCCGTTAAAACTCTATTGTACAGGACAATCCTAATACTTATTCGTGGCCTGAAAATCAACATCATCATCTACGTAATCATCATGGCCTCATCATATATATATATATATATATATATATATATATATATATAAAAAACTTTCGACCTTAGAAAGGACAGCATGGATGTGTGCGACCATTGGGTCAATGATCTAGATCACTGCACCATGGGCCCACTCGTACTGAAAGCCTGGGGATACTATGCTATATATGGGCTGTCCACTATATTATTCAATTAGTAAATGGTACTGCAGAAATGCTGTGGATCATCTGCTTTCATTGCCTCACAGCATCAATGACATCTTGCCTATGTAGCTGTCCTTTTCAGTTGCATTGCTTATCGTTTTCATTCTCGTATTGGTCATCTTGTAGATAATGAAAGCATCACGCTTCTTGAGGAATTTGTGAAGGATCCTGAACCTATTGTCTCACAGAGCTGTGAAGTGGCCCTCAGCATGCTTGAGTTTGAAAGATCTGGCAAGTCTTTTGAGGTAGACTACTTGAAACTGAATGAGTTCCTAGAATGCTCCTCTTTCCTTAGATGGACAAGTCTAGGGTGATAGTTTACCACCATTTTCAAAATGGAGAGACATCTCTAGATTTACCAAAAAGACATGTATGGTGATCTGGACCATCCATATTCATGGGATGCATTGTGGATAGAGCATTAGCCCGAAAGTCAATCTGATCAAAAGATCCTTAACTGTTCAAGTGGGCACAATCAAATGGATGATTAAAACTAAAATGGTCACCTGTCTAAATTCATTGGGTGGAATCAGCTAAGATCATCTAATCGGTGTGATATGTGGATTATTCTATGTCCACAATTGGGCCCGTTATATGACAGTCTAGATTGCTGTACAAGCTATCACCATGTACAAGCCCTTGTAATCTGTCCCTACATTTCTTTATGCAGTATTTCTTCATGGAGGCGCCGCAAGTGCAGTAGAGCTTCAAATGCGATCGGATTCTCCTCGTGAAGGCCCGATATGTACAAGTGTATCGGCCTGATGCTGGCCCGAAAGGGGTGATACAACCCTTTATTGCTGGTGAATGATAGGATACACAAAAACTGATTTAAAAACCATGCTTCATGAAGTATATGTAATCTATCAACCCTAACTTTGTTTTATTAGTCTTATAAGGATAGATGTTAGCCCAATGCAGCTTTTACATTATGAGAAAAAGGTAGGGGCTGCGGGTTGAGATGGTTCATACACATTCAGTAAGAAATTCTCAAAAGTAATGTATTTTGTTATATTAGTTCTACTATTGAGTAATGCTAAGAGGGTTCGTTTGCTTGGTGCCGACATTATTTTTGAGAAAAAGTAGAGCTTTGCTAAGCCCACACATGTGTGCGATGACACTTGTCTACAAGCCACACGTGCCAACATGGCACATGTGAGATTTAATCCATTCCATTAGGTTGGTCTGACCTTGTGCATGAAAAATTAAATCCGGACCAGTCAGCATGAGAGCCCCCCAACATTGAAAACAGGTGAATGGATTAGAGAACCTCAGCCAAGCTTTTCAGAGCAGTACGTTTGTGTTGCAAATCTGACCCACCTGACCAGTGGATCAACCTGGTTCTTGTGCTAGGGTACCAATATAGCGGTGCCGTTTGATGGATCAATTGGATATATTAGACCTATTGTGCCATGTTGGCACATGTGTGGTGAGTGCATGAACATTATTACACACACGTGTGGGCGTGCAAAGTCCTAAGGGCCTGTTTGGCCGGGTGGATTGGAAGCTAAATCCCAGGATTGGCCTGGTGTGCCAGATAGACTTGGGATTCTGATCCCGGGATATAGCAATCCCATGGGATTGCCAACCATCCACTGACATCACCATCATTACCTTAAAATCATGGGATTGCCAACAATCCATTGACATCACCATCATTACCTTAAAATCCATCCAATTCACCCTAATCCCATTCAATTTTGCCTTGGACGTGTTTGGTTCAACAGATTGGAAGGTGCAATCCTGGGATTGGACGGGCGTGCCAAACAGACTCGGTGATCTAATCCCAGGATATAGCAATCCCATGGATCCTGCACCAATCCACTGACATAGCCATCATTATCTTGAAAGTGATGCCATACACCCTAATACCATTCAATCCCTTCCAAGCTGCCCTACCAAACACGCCCTAACCAAATAGAAGTAAAGACTGAGTTGAGTCTATGAGTTGACTTGGCCAGAAATGCAGTCCAAGTCAAATTGCAGATATTTGAACTGAGATTTTCTTCTAAATTTGCAAACCAAACAGTCCATCTTGATTTATGATCCACTTCGGATGGGTCATTGTACAAGGAGAAGTGGAGATGGATGCCCACTGTTGGGTTGTTTGTGGAGCCTAGCATGATTTTTGTATGGAATCAGACCAATGTGTGCCCCATATTGATGTAAGGAGATACCAAAAATTACCACATTCCAAAAGCTCAGTGGGCCACACATGATTTTAAAGGTTTTAGGCATGAATTTTTTTTCTTTCATTGTTCCCAGCTGTGTGGTCGACCGTGGTCTTGAATCTGGATGATTTTTTTTACTGGTTGGATGAAACAAACACATCACAGTGGGAACATGTAATCTAATACTCAGCTACATGGTAACTTCCATACATTGGAGCTGTGGGGCCCACTGTGATGTGTGTGCAGGAGGGGAGAATGAGGTGTGAATGTGTCTATTTTGAAGAGGATTTCAAATCCAGGCTCCCAAACACGCCCTTTCAAACTATTTCGTTTAAAAACCTCTTACCATTTTTTCACATACAGACTTTTCTAATGATTGTGCTAAGTAAAAAAATGACAAATTTTCCTTCTTACCAAGCGAATAACCGCACTTTTTATCCAATTATATTTTCAGGACCCATTTTAACATGTTTGCACGGTGTTTTAATTGTGTCTGCTGTCATTTGCGTGTGTCGTGTTTGGTAAGCCACGTGTTATTGTTGCACACGTGGCCTAATTAGGGTCAGTTTGGGCGGTGGGATTAGAAGGGATTAGTCGGGATATGATTCATCTGGTCGTATGCCAATTCCACTCCATGTTTGGGAAGAATGGAAAAGCGTGGAATTACATTAAATGAAATTGCATTAGCTTCCGTGCCAATTTCACTAATGTTTGGGAAGTTGTGTAGGTCTCACCATGATGTGTGTACTATATCCATACCGTCCACCCATTTATCAAGATTATTTTAGAGCATGGGCCAAAAAATTAAATAAATCTAAAGCTCAAGTGGACCCCACCATAGAAAGCAACAGGGATTGAATACTTACCGTTGAAAACTTCTATGGGGCTACATAAGTTTTGGATCTACCTCATTTTTAGGCCCATGCCATAAAATGAGGTTACAAAACAAATGAACGGTTTAGATATAACACATGTGTGTTATTTTCAATAATTTGAAATGATGGTGGGTATATCCATTCAATGTACCACCGTATTATCAACAAAGCATGGCATTAATTTTATCCCATGGAAATAGGGGACAATCCCAGCCTTGGGTAATAATTGTGTTTTTTAAATCCCATCCCGGACAATCCCAGCCATGGTAATAATTGTGGTTTTTAAATCCCATCCCACCCCACCCAATCCCTTATAATCCCACTGCCCAAACTGACCCTTAGACTAGATCCAAACCATCCATCGGTTTGCCTGGCTCATGGAAGGATGTGTTTGCAAGTATGACATGGTATACAGTTGATGGTCGATTCAATGGGGACGCCATGATCGTGGGGCTCACTATATTCTTTTCAAAAAAATCTGAGCCGTCCACCATTTTCCTCATATGAATTTATGATTTCGCCCCAAAAATAATCCATGTCCGAAGCGCAAGAGGCATGTAATAGAGCATATTGAATCCAAGCCTTTCAAACCATCACGGGGCCACAAAATTATAGATTTGGAACAAAAACTGTTGGTTACATTCACCCCACTATGAATGAGATTTTGATCATCTGAGAATGCCATTTCAATGGTTTGAATGTTCTAAAAATATCAAAACTGGATCATTGATAATTTCAGCGGTGGTAAGTCACAGACCTGCTTTTTTCCTTGCGTGGGATCCACCTTTTCGTTGCATCTGCCTAGATTTTGAGTCCATGCCCTAAAATGAGATGAAGAAAATGATAGATGGTTCAGATATCAGGAAATTGGGGTCCACCAAAATAAAATTTGCATGAAAAAGTAGTGACACCGTGCCCTAGTGGACGGTGTTCTTGACAGTGGGTCCATTGAGTTCTTTTGAGAAAATTCTGAGCCGTCCACCATATCCTCCTATTATTTTAAGGCTTAGCCTAAAAAATGATCCAGATCTGAAACTCAGGTGAGTCACACAGCAGGTAAGAGTGCGCTTTGAACCCAAACCCTTCGAATCGTCTTGGGGCTACAAAAATTTTAGACGAGCACAAATGCCAGTAGCTACATTTAGCCCATTGGAAATGGCATTTTAAACAGTTGGAAATGTCATTTTAATGGTTTGGATGGCCTAAAAATATAAAATGACCATTGCTGATTTTAGTGCCTGTCAGCCAAGTATCTACATTTTCATGTTGTGGACCCACCTTAACATTGAAGTTGCTTTGGTTTTGGGCCCACTCGTTAAAATGAGATGATGAAAATGATAAACGGTTTCAATTTTATGACAAGCATGACAAATGTGGATCCACAACTTCAGATATGGGCGTGAGATAGTCTTACCTCACCGTCTTCTTTGCAAAAGATCCAACCTGTCCACCGTTTCCCTCACATGATTTTAGGGATCGAGCCAAAAATGATCCAGATCCAAAGCTCAAGTAGGCCATGCGACAGAAAATAATGTATATTCAACCCAAGCCTACCAATCCCTAGTAGTGCTGCAAAATTTTTATATCATATGTAAAAATGGTGGTCACATTTAAACCACTAGGAATGACATTCAAAAGTATTGAAAATGACATTGGAACGGTTTGAATAGGCTAAAAGCAATAAAAATTAACATTAATGATTTCAATGGTAGTAAGTAAATGGCCCATTTTTTATTTTTTATTTTTGTTACAGTGGGACCCATATGTACAGTGAATCCACTTGAATTTTAGGCCCACGCCTTAAAATAAGATAATGAAAAATGATAGATGGCTCAAATTTGTTACAAGTATTACCAAAGTCAGCCCCACCTCATTTCCTGAATTTTTAAAGTTTTTTTTTTTTTTTTTTTTTTTTTAAGATTTGAATTAAAAAAACAAAGGGGTAATTTTGTCAGTATGAAAATACTCTGATAAAAGTGGCGTAGGGCTAACGGTGCGAGCAAAAGCTGTTATGAAGAAATAGCTTGTAACAGTTTTTGGGTTTATCGACAAAAACAGGGGTAGTTTGCTACAAAAAACCCTTTATAAAATATACTCGAGAAAGCGCCAAGTTTTTTGCGGCGGTGATTGTTCACCACCACGACCAGCTAGAGACGGACGGTCATGTCAGGGCCTCTGTGGGGCTAACGTGATCTGTATGCTTTATCCACACCGTACATCTATTTTAACAGATCATTTTAAGGTATGATCTGGAGAGGAAGGCAGATCAAAGGCTGAAGTGGACCACACCACATGAAGCAGTGGGAATTGGACTATTACCGTTGAAAACTTTCTACAGCCCACCGTGATGTTTATTTGCCATCCAACCCATAGACATGTACAAAGGGAAGACACAACTTGATCTAAAACTTCTTTAGCCCCTAGCAAGTTTTCAACCCTAAATACCCAGTACTTCTGTTTCATGTGGTGTGGTCTAATTGAGCCTTCCATGTGCTTCCTTTTTTGGTTCATGCCCTAAAATCATATGTAAAAATGGATGAACGGTGTGGATAAAACATATAGATTATGATGGAACCCACAGAGCCGCTGATATACCACCAGTCTCGTACCCAATCCGGCCCCTTTGTTTCGAGGGCCACTTTGGTGGATTCCATATCACTTTCTGTGGGACTCACTGTGATATATCTACCCTAAATCTAGGCCGTCCATTCATTTTAACAGCTCATTTTACTTAATATCTAAAAAAAAATGAAGCATTTCGGTAACTCATTTTACTTATTATCCAAAAGTGAAGTAAATCCAAATAGGGAGGACACAGTAAGAAACAGTAGTGATTAAATCCCATCCATTAAAAACTCACGGGGTCCCCTAGAATATTTATTTACCATCCACTCTGTTGATACAGTCACAAGGAACTGGATGAAGAGACCACACAAATATCATCTTGATCCAAAGGATCCAAGAAGTTTTTAATAGACAATCACTACTGTTTCCTGTACTATGGTCCACCTGAGATTTGGATCTACTCCATTTTTTTCGGTCATGCCCTACAATTAGTTTTCAGTACAGATGGACGGTGTGGATGTAAGGCACTTACATCACAGTGGGCCCCACAGAGAGGATCCCACCACCTAGGCGTTTGAACTGTGATTGTCCATAACTGCACACATAAAATTGCTCAGAAATTCAGTCCATCTAAGTCGATGAACCGTAGATTGTGCACATCCTGAAAATACACTGGGACGGTGACAGAAATCTGATTTCGCAATTGTTGGTTTTGGACCACTCACTTTTTAATTTAAGCAATCCAGTGGGTGGCCTCCAAATGGATGGTTAGGATGTCATTGGATCAGTGTAATTTTCTGGCTATCATCCATCCACCATCTGTCCTAGAATTTAGATGGTTTGGATGGCTGTAAATATGGTGGACCCCATGAGAGGTGGATCAGTCACCACCATTTAGAAAATGACGGTGAATCGCATACGTGTGATGGCTGTAAATATGGTGGACCCCATAATACGCGCCCGTGCCGCTCGCAACCCAATCATATAAATCCTTTCTTCTCTCTTCGCGCTCTGAAACGCAGAAAGAAGAAAAATTTCGTCTTCCGCAACTCACAAGAGAAATCAGAAGAAATGGCGGACGGCCATCTCTTCAACAACATCCTCCTCGGAGGCCGTGGTGGAACGGTAAGTCCCCTCTCTCTCTCTCACTCTCAATTTCTATGGTTTTGATTTTTCCAATTTCTAGGTTTTTTTTGTTAGTTTCTCTCACGACTTTGTGCATTTTAGGGTTTCGTTCTATACTGTTTGCTGCATTTCTAGGGTTTCAGTTTTCGAGTTCCTTCGGTCTGTAATAGGACTGGAGCATTTCGATTAGCATTTTATTCTGGATTTTCTATGGTTTGATTGATTGATTGATTGTCTTTCTCTAGGGTTTGGAATTTTTTTATTTTTTGGGGGAACTTAGGGTTTGTTTTGCTTTCGACAGAATCCAGGGCAGCTGAGGGTGCATTCTGGAGGGATCGCATGGAAGAAACAGGGAGGAGGAAAAGCGATAGAAGTTGACAAGGGTGATATCGTTGGAATTACGTGGATGAAGATCCCGAGGTCGTATCAGCTTGGATTTCGTGTTAAAGATGGACTGTTCTACAAATTTATTGGTTTCCGAGAACAGGTGATTGGATTTTTCCCACTTAGATCAGTTATTGTTATTGTTTTGTTGGTGTTTATCTCTGGGAGGATAACTGATGCTGTGAATGTCTGTTGAGGAAAGAGCCTGCTCATGTGGGAGTGATGTCTTGACCTTTCATCAGGTGTCCTGTACTGTTTTCATGCATAAACAGCACTTGCTCTAAACTTCATCATCATCATCATCATCATCATCATCATCATCGTGTGAGCCTTATCACAACTAATTGGTGTTGGCTACACGAATCCTTTTCTCCCATAAACAGCACCAACTCACTCCTAACCAGTACAATTCTTGATCTCCAATGCACATGACTAAACCATTAAGTCTACTTTCCCTCATCTTATTACCTATTGGTGCTACTCCTAAGTTCGATTCGAATGCATTCAATGCTAGTTCTATTCTTCCTCTTCTTGCCAGTCATCCATTTCAACATCCTCATTTCAGCTACACATCCAATGAACATCTTGTTTCTTAACTGCCCAATATTTGGCTAAATTAATGAGAAACTTAGCTTGACTATCAATTTTTTACTTCTTTTTCTTTCCTACTTTGAATCATGTTCTAAAGTTTTGCATTGGGGATGATATGTTTATGTTCATTATTCTACAAAGCTTCTGCAGAGTTTTAAAGACTTCAAAACTTCTGCAGAGTGAGTTTTTAATGTTGCTAAGATTTTTTGGTTTGAGATTTAAATACTTTTGAGTATGGATAGGGTGCATTTGCAGCACAGCATGGTCTGTAGCTTTAATCACTTGATTGTGTTCTGATCATATTATAGGAGTTGCTTTTTTCACATTTCCTTGTTTCAGGAGGGAATTGTATTTTTAATTGACAGTGGTCTGTCTTCTAGAATTTTAAATCTTGTCTGTCACAGAGAAGTTATTTTGGCATTTTTGTGGTTTGCATGACATGATATTGAGTGCCATTATGCCCATAACATTTCTTGCTTGTCATGTTGTTTGTTAGGAAGCAATTTTCCATATTTAACATTCATTAAAATTATTGGATTGATATGTTGGCGGGTGCATGGGGGATCAGTCATTGCTCATATTCGGCATTGGGATTCTTATAGAGAAGCTACTACGACACTATTCTGGTTTGCAAGACAAATTAAACAAGACCGACATTGCATTTCCTCTTTGTCATGTAATTTTGTTTGGGAATTCATTGCTCATATTAATCATTTGTTGAAACATATAAGATTTATATGTTGGGAGCTGAATGGGATATTAGTGCCAAGGCTATCTTAGATTGGGTTTTTGTTGCGATAACATGCCCTTTTAAGGATAGGCGCATACTTTATATTACTAATTGATTACTTGTTGATGTTTTCCTGTCTCCATGCAGGATGTTAGTAGCTTGAATAGTTTTTTCCAGAACTCTGTTGGAATAACACCAGAGGAGAAACAACTTTCTGTCATTGGACATAACTGGGGAGAAGTTGACTTAAATCGTAAGTAATTATTATGCAATCTTATACTTAATTCACACTTGGCTCTGGGCCTTATTAGATCTTCTGTGGGGGCTGTATCTTAGAAAAAGAAAATCTCATTGCCTGCGGTCATTCCATCTTAGCAGGCTTCCATGTTTTCTTTTATTTTGCTCATTCATTGTTCCTTCATGTTACCCCTTCATTTCAAAACGAAAAAGAAAAAAAAAATTGAGGGAGCAAAACACTTGTGGCGTTGAAGGAATAGGAGGTTGTCGCATTTTCATTGTCAAAGTTTTCATATGAAAATGCTTCCCAAATCATCAGCATCTCCGTGCACATGATTGTGCACTCATGCATGTTACATTTCATGTTCCGAGATATTTTAATAGGATGATTTGTTTTTTTATTTTTTGGGTCTTTGGCAGTGAAATGTAGGAAATAACTCTTTAAATGCTTGTGCAGAAAAATCTGCAGATGATCAAAAATCAACATCCCACAATTAATAGTTAGTACTTAGTAGTCTAACCTTTTTCAAGGAAGAAACACTTATTCTTTCTTAGTATTTCAATGTTTAGTAGTTGAATTTAATCTTTTCTAGGCAAATCTTATATCTTGTCTCACCCCAAAGTGTCTCATTTGAAGCATGTTGTCCTTTGTGGATCCCTAATAATGTATTGTCTTACACGTAATGTGTTTGATGCTTATGTATTAGGTATAATAGCTATTTATGTGACTTCTAGTTTCTGTGGTTCCATTTGTTGGTTTGAATGAGTTGTACAGATATTGAACTCCATTTTGTATACATGTCTGTGATGTGCGTTGGCCCCATAATTGTCGTGGATTTGTGTCCTGGTATTTTATATGCTGATCTGGTTTATTAGTTGTTTTTTTTTTTCCCGCGCATATTACTTGTTTGTCATCCACTTCCGAAATAAAAGTCTTTCATCCTAAATGTTCTTATGTTTTGCTTATTTCTGTAGGGAATATGCTGACTTTTCTAGTTGGTTCAAAGCAAGCATTTGAAGTATCTCTAGCAGATGTATCACAAACACAACTTCAAGGGAAAAGTGAGGTTGTCTTGGAGTTTCATGTTGATGATACAACTGGGGCTAATGAGGTTTGGTCATCTATGCTTCTCTACTTTATCAGTTTGTTTCACGTGAACTACCAACAGCTGCTCCCTCTATTTATCTTCCTTGTTAAATGTCTATTTCTCATAGAGTACTTGCACCGGCCCCCTTTTTTTTTTCCCATGTGTTTTTTTTTTTTTTTTTTTTTTTTTTTTTTTTTGCTGTGTTTTCTATTTTATCTCAAAATTGTCTGTGTGAAAGCTAACAAATGAATTGAGTAAATCTTACTTCTACAAGTCTCTCTATTCTTGCATTAATTTTATAGTTTCACTATAGTTGATGGAACCATTGAAATCCTTCCATACTTTTAGAAGCTCTCGAAAATCTGAGATATTCATAATCTTGTTATTCCTTTTCTTTTGTAATTTTGTGGTTGCCAAGTGTTCCTACATTTACTTTTTCTTCTGGATATTGTTACGTTTCACTCAAATTTCTTTGTAAAACATAAATACAAAATTTGGTTTTCATAGATGCCAAGGGATGCTTAGATCATACTACTAGAACATCAAGCTCTACATGTTTTGGGTGTGAAGAATGGGATCTTTTAATGTTTATGGTATCATTATTTTAAAAATATAAACACTATTTCCCTTAGTTTCTTTTGTTTTGTTTAAGTTGCTTATATGTGAGAATATGCCTTCTTGATCTCTCCCGGATGTGATCATTCTGATTGCCTTCATGTTGTGATCATAGAAAGATTCGCTGATGGAGATAAGTTTTCATATACCGAATTCCAATACTCAATTTGTTGGGGATGAAGCTCATCCTCCGGCTCAGGTGAATCTGTCTTCTGTTTGGTCAAATATTCCAAGTTAAGTATCTGGTGTGTTCGGAAGATGAGTGAAGTAAGTTTTAATCCTCAGGTTTTCCTTGAAAAAATTGGGTCCATGGCGGATGTGGGTACATCAGGTGATGAAGCTGTTGCCTTGTTTGAGGGGATTGCAATTCTTACACCAAGGTATGTTCTGTATACTGCCTAACCCATTGACAGTATATTTAGGCAGACATCATCACATTCTGGTATGCCTTGGTACTTGACCTAGAGGCTGCACAGTCTTTTCTCTCATCGTCTCTTTCATATTTTCTTTAATATGAAGGCTAACAAGTGACTTGGTTTCTGTAGAGGGCGGTATACCGTTGAACTTCATCTCTCCTTCTTGCGGCTTCAAGGACAGGCGAATGATTTTAAAATTCAATATAGCAGTGTTGTTCGCCTTTTTGTACTTCCCAAGGTTCTGGCTCAGCTTTTCAAAGACTGTTGCTAGTTAATAAATAATTTCTTCACTACACATGCATGCGATTCCCTTTTTATCTGATGTTCAATAATTGGGTTGGTACTAGCCTAACCCATTCATATGATAATACTACTGAATGTTCTATCACATATGATATCTCCACTGCCATTAAGTGACAACTACACATTTTTGAGTTTCATGCCATTTTTTTGTGATTTATGCAGTCAAATCAGCCACATACCTTTGTTGTTGTGACTCTTGATCCAGCTATCCGTAAAGGGCAAACTTTGTACCCCCATATTGTTATGCAGGTATATTGATATGATGTGCTTTGTTGGTTCCATTTTGGGCCAGTGTCATATGATGGCCGCCATTCTAATAATTTATGCTATTTTGCTTTTTGGTTTTCTATCTTGTAAAGTTCGAAACAGATTATGTAGTTGAAAGCACCCTGTCAATAAGTGAAGAACTCCTGAATACTAAATACAAGGGCAGGTTAGAAGCATCATATAAGGTAATGAGTCAACTGTTGCTGTTGTATCTGTTTATTGTTAAATGTGACGAGTTTTAAGATGATCTGATGTTTAATTAGGATCTCTTCACCCAACAAGGTTGGGGCGAATGGTCTTCACCATAGGTTTGCTCCCTATAGGTGAGGGTTCGATTCCCCTCCTTGGCTTTACCTGATACATGTGGTTGTGGGTGATTGCATGTATCCGCAGGGATTAGTGTCACTTCAAAAAAGAGGTGGGGACACCCTGTGTCTTCAAAAAAATAAAATTAAATTAAGATCTCTTAATCTATCCTTGGAAAGGATTGTCAGCTTTAATTTCACATCATATATGCGTATGTATCTATGTTTTGATGAATAATGTAAATTTTATTCAAAACAAGAAAAGGACAACATAAAAAAGAAGGCAAGAAAGTGCTAATACAAAGATTCAACTTAGTAACCCTCTCCTTGACAAGCGTGTCCACAATAGCATTCACCTTTCTATGAACGTCATTAAACAAAATATTTAATCCACATGCGAGGTCTCAAATGTCATTGAAGACAAATGCCAATTCTTAGGGTTCATTAGATTTGTTGGAGCCCCATCCATGGCATTTTTGAAACCCCCTTCAACAGTAATACTTACAAAAAATGAAGATTAAAATCCCTAAGGGTGCATCCAATGACCTTCCCTGAGAGTGCAAGCCTATGCTCTAGCAGAATCACCCCAACTGATCACACTAGAGAAGAATTTGTGTATCACACCTTTGTCATCTCTCACCAGTCCCCCAATTTTCAATAACCTAGGTTTCTAGGTGAGAAGCCTTCAAAATCGTCTTTTCTTAACTATCTCCACCCATGTCATTTTGGGACATCCTTCTTTTGAAGGATGATTTATTTTGGGACATCCCCTTGCCCTTTTAGAGCTTTCAACTCCTACCAACTAACTCCTAATTGGCATAGTTCTTGGCCTATTTTGCACATGACCAAACCATCTAAGTCTAGTTTCCCTCACCTTGTTACCTATTGGTGGCTTGGTGCTACTCCTAAGTTCTCTTGAATGCCTTCATTTCTAATTCTATCCTTCCTCATCTTGCCCCTCATCCATCTCAACATCCTCATTTCAGCTATGCTTATCCTATGAACTTGTTGTTCCTTATCTACTCAACATTCTATCCCATAAAGCATGGCTGGTTTTATAGCTATCCCAGAAAATTTCCCTTTCAGTTTCTTTTTCCTCCTGACTCTTTGAACAATTAAAATGCATAGGTACAAAAACGAACTTCTCTCTATACTAACAAATTTTTGAATGGAAAAGATTCTATAGAAGCCTTTTTTTTTTTTTTTTTTTTTTTTTTGTCCCTACTAGTACATTTAAATCATATGATAAATTTGTGATAAGTAGGTTTTTGGGTAACTTCAACTTTAGTATCTGTACTTTTACCATTTTTTCCTCCTGCATCCCTTAAGTATTCCCTACTTTGCCATATTTTCTCTTGCATTCCTTATTTATAGGTGATGCCTTTTGTGCATGGGTTGACGTGCCCGGCTGGCTAAGTAGGTTGTGGATGGCCAATAGAGTGTTATGGAATGTGATTTCTATTCTCTTGTGGTGTTTATATGTTCTCTTTTATTGGAGCCATTAAACTTCACTTGACACCAATCTCTAAACATTTAGGAGCCTGATTTTGAACTCAGAAATCAGGGCTTCAAGATTGGTAATAAAATTGGATAGGAAAACCTGCATGCAGCAAGTTTCTTGTTTTGTGTGTGTGTGTGTGTGTGTGTTATTGTTATTAGCGTTCTCGATATTCTGTGCCTTAGATGGTGTCTACTTCTCTCTCTTTGTGTGTCTGCTTTAATGTTATTAGTGTTCTCATATTCTGTGCCTTAGATGGTGTCTATTTCTTGTTGTTGTAGACTTCTTTCACAGCAACAAGTTAACATGCATATCCAGCCTGATTAGAAATTTTTTTTTCTGCACATTTTCAGGGGTTAATTCATGAAGTCTTCCCTGTAATCTTGCGTGGTTTATGTGACACCAGAATTATTAGACCAGGAAAATTCCGTAGTTGTCAAGATGGATATGCAGTTAAGTCATCATTAAAAGCCGAAGATGGAGTTCTTTATCCACTCGAGAAGAGCTTCTTCTTTCTACCCAAGCCTCCTACTCTCATTTCCCATGAGGAGGTATATCTCCCTAAAATTACTATCATTCCTATGCAAATTAACTCTTTTGTATTGCATGGTGAGCGTGCCTGTTTGCGGATGTGCATATGAGACATGCCATCCTATTTAGAGAGTGGCGTGGTCTGTTCTTGATTCATTCCCTGTCCAGATTGAATATGTCGAGTTCGAGAGGCATGGTGCTGGAGGCTCGAGTATGTCGTCTCATTATTTTGACCTTGTAGTAAAGCTGAAAAATGAGCAAGAACACCTGTTCCGTAACATCCAGAGGAACGAATATACAAATCTTTTCCACTTCATTAGGTGGGTAATTGTGAACATAAGCTTTCTTAGCAAGAACCTGACCTTCCTTGACATGACCTTTATCTTTCCTTATTTGCTCTTCACAGTGGAAAAGGGTTGAAAATTATGAACTTTGGAGCAAGCCAACGGCAGACTAATGGTGTTGCAGATGCTCTTCAGGCTGCTGATGATGATGCTGTAGATCCACATCTTGAACGGATTAAAAACGAAGCTGGTGGTGTGGAAAGCGATGAAGAGGTACTCTTAGTCGTCGCTGATCACTGTATCATTTTGTCCCATATGAAATATGGGTACTTAATGATAGCTTTCATGGATTCATTATTTGCAGGATGAAGATTTTGTTGTGGAGAAGGATGATGGAGGCTCTCCTACTGATGATTCTGGAGACGAAGAATCAGATGCTAGTGAAAGCGGTGATGACAAAGAAGTAAACTACATCAACTCCCTTGTTTTTACTCCTTACCTTGTTTCAATAGAAGTTGGGTAACTAGAAAGTTCTGATACTTGAGTTTGACATGGCAATTTATGTAATCGCCATTGCTGTTTTAGAATGTTTTTGGTGCTTTTGATTACATACTACAGCTTTTTCATCACTGTCTGGCCATGAAAGTTAATACTTTCTTCTTTCTCTTTTCTCCCCATTTCAGAAGCCTCCCAAGAAGGAAGCTAAGAAAGAAGCAGCTGCTCCTAAGGCATCTTCTTCTAAGAGGAAATCCAAGGATGGAGATGAAGATGGTTCAAAGAAGAGAAAACCAAAGAAGAAAAAGGATCCTAATGCACCAAAGAGAGCTATGTCTGCTTTCATGTTCTTCTCACAAGCCGAAAGAGATGTAAGTTGTTTTTGGTATGCCATGCTGGTTTTTGCTTCTTGTTGCCTTTAAAAGTTGAGTCCTAGGATGCGTTTGGGTGTTCACAGTTCCCAAAGCAGAAAGGCATGCTGCTGCCAAAATCCGGTTGAAGTAGCACGCCAGAACGTGGTTATGTGAATCCACTTAATATGGGGGCTCCATTTCTGCGCCGCCATATACACCAAGCTTGTCAAATATGCTTGGTGAAGCCCCACCTCCCAACCAGGATTTTACGGTATACCCAAATGCTGCATTATATTTTTTATGCATTTACAGTTTTGTGTTCATGAGGGGAGGTGGATGATAACAAGTGCTGGATACAAGGGACTTCTATACATAGTAGGCCTGGCGTTCTGTTCCAGTCCAGTGGGGTACAACTGAATATTGTTAGCATTATAGTGATAGGAGGAACCTTTTGTAGATTTGACTAGTGGAAGGATCATTTTCTGAGTGATGGAAGTATCCAAACATTGTTTAGCTGACGGGAAGACTTGAGGGCAATATGGCAAGATGCATAACAAATCCCACTGTGGGAGGAAACCTCTTTATCAAAGATTGCAGCATAAAAATAATTGCACTCTAGCAGTTTCTACAAAACCCCTTTCTGGAGGACTTTTAGGGTCCCAAACCTCACGAAACATACTGTTCACTGATGTCCCTGTATCTGTTTATGTGGAGCCCATGATTTGGGATCTAGACTGTTGATCTGATGGGCCCCGCCATGGGTGGGTGATGCCTTGAAAAATATACCAGATAAGAGTCCCAATTTTTTGATTTGTGGCCTTCCAATAGACAGTGAAATATTTACCATGCTTCAGACTAATCTAAAAAATGACAGATTAAAATTCTTCATCTTTACAAGCGCATGCACATTCCTCATTGGACCACTAAGAGTATATTTTGATTTACTGAATTTCTTTGTACTCGCAATGTTCTGCTTTCTTTTTTGCACATTATGAAGAAGGATGTTTGCTGTATTTGCAGAATCTAAAGAAGGATAATCCTGCATTGTCTTTTATCGACCTTGGGAGGGCCCTTGGGGAGAAGTGGAAAAAGATGTCAGGCAAGTTTCTTTTAACCTGAGTCTCTATTCATAGTTTTCCAACCAAAGAAGCTAGTAAATGTTCAAATAGATGCTCCAGTGCTCTCAGAGCACTGCAAGTTATAGTACTCCTACTTGCATCTCTTCACTTGGACAGTTCAATCAATTATGTAAACTGTCCATTGAGTCCAGATTACATTTCATAGGCTATCGTACGAAGATCTTACTTGTTGGATGATCCACTCCATCTTTGATTTTACCTTTATTTTCTACAGTCATCCATCTTTGAGTACGATTGCCTAACAAAAGTGGTTTTTTAGAATCATAAGCAATCCATGATAGGCCTTAACAAATGGATGAATCAAATTTTTGGTTGGACCTATTTTTCCGTAAGTGATCTTAACCATCCATATTAAATACTATTGATCAAATGGTTTTGTCAGATCTTTGTGATGTTTGCATGGTAACCAATAATTGTGTGCTGAACATGATGAACATTAGAGATCAATGGATTGAACTGTGTCCGAATTTAACTAGGAGCACTATAACTTTTTTTTTTTTTTTTTTTGGACACGCACACACACCCCCACACACTCACGCTGTGGTGGGATTTCACCACCTATGGATACTCGAACCCTTGACCGGGTGTTGAAACTCCTGAGAGTCTACCACCGGAGCAAGAGTGAGGATCCAGGAGCACTGTAACTTATAGTGCTCTGAGTGCACTGGAGAATTTCTCATGTTTAAATGCAGAAAAAAAAAGTATTTCATGAGGGATGTGTGCTATATGCAACATACATCAAATTCAGACCTCACTGGTGGGATAATCTTGGCCACTGTTTGGACAAATTTTGAATGATTACAATGGGTGATTAGAAAATTGTCTGACTAATGGTGAACATTTGGGTGGTGTAATTTTCCACTAGTTTTTCATGATCATCTTAAAGGTAAATTCTCACCTATCACTCATCTGAGTGTACGTAATTGAGTGCCTGAACTTAGCTGTCCATGGAATGGTCGACTTTTTGTTTTCTTCTGTGTCTCAGTCTCTGTGGGGTAGGCATGCGTGCGTGAAGTACAAACTCTCAAGTATATGCATACATACATATGCAGTTATGCAGCAAACTGTTCTTATCAGTTTAATATCCGATATGTGGCCCATCGAGTCACGTATTATTAAATTAATATCTTGTGGGGGATGGCCCACTATAGCAGCTGGCTGCTGTGGTCATCAAGCGTCACCTTTGCATTGCACTATTGCATTGGCCCGGCACAACCCTCTAGAAAAAGGGCAGCAAACTGTGCATGCCATACAATTATCTAATAGTCTGTACATTCATATTATGTACTTGCATATTGATGCACTAGATGCAGATGCAGGTTCGTGCATGGACTCCTTACATTGAAATGGTCACACGCCATCATCCGGATGCAGTATATTCATATACCAATGTGGTCATACTTCAGAAAATGCATTCATGCATGCTCCGAGGCATTAGTACTCTTTGTAGTTTGCATATATGGGCTTAGAGACTGACCTGCCCCTTGAGGACCCCAACTGTGTTGGGAGTTTTTTTATATTTTTTCTTTTACTTTTTTCTCTGGCTACTCACTGAGTCAGTGCTTGTCTCATTTTGTGCATGCAGCTGTGGAGAAAGAGCCATATGAAGCAATGGGCAGGGTGGATCAGAAGCGTTACAAGGAAGCCATGGCTGGTTACAAGAACCCCCCCATGAACATTGATTCAGGACGTGAGTCTGATAGTGAGTGATGTGCAGCATCTACTAGCTGTTTTTGAAGGGTGCTGAATCTGTGACATGAGAACATGTGTCTATGCCTAACGTATAGATGTAATGAAGTCTGCTCCTCGGTAGTTGATAGTGGGAAATGATGCATCATAGCCAGGTAGAGCCATTTCACTCCAAAGTGCACTTTTGGGATGTAACGGAGAGGGTCGTCCTTCTGGTAGGCCCAAAATGAATGATATTCACGTTACATCAGCCATTTATGGGAATTTAAAAGAAAAGAAAAAAGTAAAAAAAGAAGCCTAATTAATATGGAATTCTTGTTCTGGTACCTTTTTCGAAAAGGTTTTCAATACGTGACCTCATTGATCTACGGCTTTCAATTAGCTATGCCATTAATCTGTGAAATTATCATACTCTACTACCTTCAGTTGCTGCACTGATGTTTATGTGAAATCCACCCTGATTGCCAGGTGCTTCACCTGTGTTAGACCCAGGGATAAAAAATCAGCTCATTCGGATTGACAGGGCAACAATGCTTGCCCCTTAAAACAGTTTTCCTTTGGTGTCACCCACTTGAATAATCTATTGTCCTGGTTTTTGGGGCCCTAGCATGCCATTTTCATGGCATCAAATGGTTGGACTGGGTTTTATAAAATCCACGGTGGGCCCTATAGACTTCTCTCTGGCCTGGATTTTGGTGCCAGGACTCTTTGCATGGTAGAAAATGGTTGGAGTGGATTTTATAAAATCCTTGTGGGCCCTATTGATTCTCTTGCAACTCTTTCGAATCTCTAGTCAGCTTTATTTTTCTGGCCTCGGGCTAATGTGGGATTATACATCTAATGGTTGGAATGGATTTTACATACAAATAATGGTAAATCAAGGGTGGCCTTCCTTATTAAAAAGAAGGAGAACGCCAGCAAGATCTACTCCGATCATTAAATATGTGTGATTGTGGGCCACACCAAAGTACGGGTGGATGGATGGTCCAACTGATACATCACCCTGTCACGTGTATTGTTGTGGTTTGTCATTCTCTGGTTCTAGTCTACCCTCTGTCAGTAGACGTACTATCTGAGATGCCCACTGAAGGAAAGGCCTGATTTGCGTAAGCGGATTCCGTGGTGTGCCACACACCACCGACCTTAGCGGTGTGTTGACATTACTAAGTTCTATGGGTCCCAAAATGATGTGTGTTATATCCCTGTCCTTTAATTTTAGGGCATGGGTCCGAGAATTAAGAAGATTCAAAGCTCAAGTGGACCACACCACAGAAAGCAGTAGGGCCATATAAGTTTTGGATCAAGCTGATATTTGTGTTTTCTGTTCGTCCAGGTTTGTGTGCCCCTATGAACAGGTTGGATGGCAAATAAACGTCATGGTGGGCGGTAGGAAGGTTTCAACGGCAGGCATCATTGCCCCCACTGCTTCATGTAGTGTGGCCCACATGAGCTTTGCATCTGCCCTGTTTTTGGTTCCATGTCATAATAGTGTGGATATAACACATACATCAAGGTGGGCCTAAAGAACTAGGTGACGTCAACATACCATGAAGTTTTTAATGGTGGCTTTTCAATGATCACAGCTGCTGTTTCCTGTGGCGTGGTCCACCTGAGATTTGGATCTGCTTCATTTTTAGGCATATGCCCTAAAATGAGCTGGCAAAATGGATGGACAGCATGGATATACAACAAATACTACGTGGGCCCCACAGGAAAGACCTGATGAACTCGGTCAGGCCCTGATATGTACCATTAAAACATCTAGGGAAAAATGCCTGCATATCATTAAATGGTTTAGGTGAGGCCAATCTGTTGAAACTTGTGTGAAGGGATATGACGCTTCCTGTTGTGGGTCCTGAGCTGTAAATTGCAGCGGCAGCAAGATTTAGAACGAGTCACCATGAAGCTCAGTTTTAAGCTTAACTTGGCATGGCTCGTTGAGTCAACTCACCGACTCGAATCGTGTCACTTGCTTAAGTGCGCTTTTCATTAAAAAAGAAGACGAAAAAGAAGTAAAACACAAGTTTTGAACCTGACCATCTACAACCACTGAACCAAGCTCCATTTGCCTGCATCTTTGATTATTAAATATCTAGTAGTAAGAGTGAGGGGACGCAAATTGGGTACTCTACCTCCACCGGCCCATGGCTCCATGTGGTCTAATGTGGTGTGTTTTATACACGCCATCCATCCATTTTGACAGATCATTTTACGTGATGAGGCAGATCAAGCACTCAAGTAGACTACACCATAGGAAACAGTATTGAACCTCCTGGGGGCCACAATAGTTTTGGATCAAGCTGGTATTTATGTTTTCCCTTCCCCCAGGTCTACCTGACCTTATGAACAGGATGAATGGAAAATAAACATTACAGTGGGCCCTATGAAGGTTTCAGTAGTGGATGTCATTGTCACCACTGCTTCCTGTGGTGTGGTCTACTTGAGCCTTCAATCTGCCTCAATTTTGTGCTCATAACCAAAAATGATCTGTCAAAATGGATGGACGGTTGGCCCCACAGAGCCCCTTCCAGGACCATCTGTCTCTAGTTATGTCCTGGTGGGGTACCCAAACCGCGTCCCAAGTAAAGACTCCTTACATTCTCGAATCATCCCGATCCAACTAGACTCGAGTTTTCAAGTTTTTAATCAAGTTTTCAAGTTTTTACCAACTCATGCTGGTAATTTTGTTCATTCCTTACCAAGCCAAATCAACAGTGTTCTTTTAGGCTAGTTTTCTGAAACATTTGGGCAGATGGGATCTTTGAAGGGCCTGTTTGGATTGGCGGAATCCTCTTTTCTACCATTGGAATGAAATAGTGTTCCTCCAATGTGACATTTTCTGCCATTTGCACTGTGGAAATCAATTTCCATTTCCATGAGTTTTCTTGGAAAAGAAAATTTTTCATTAAGTAATTTAGGATTCTTTTCCACAGATTTCTATTTCTACAAATTTCCTTAATGTGACGTTTTCTTCCCAAATCTACTTATTGGATTCCACCAATCCAAACAGACTAAAAAACATGGCAAGGCTTACAATTGCAGTTTAATCATGATAACTAGTGCTGTCCAACATGGTGTTAGAACAATGACGATACCAAGAAATCAACAACTCAACAAGCAGACATGCTACTGTTTATCTTTCTATTGGTTCTCATAAACCTAAAATATCCAAACTGTCAGAGGAACACCGCTCCATGTTGATATTTACACATCAACATGAGGGAATAGTATTTACCTGAATAAGGCCTAAAAACTGGAGAAACATCAAGGCAATGGAAACATCAGGCAAGCAAGGCTATCTTCTTGGTAGCATCCCTGCTCTTCATCAGGCAAAAGATGACTATTTCCTCTGCAGCTGCAACAGGGTCTCTAACCTGGCCATTAACTGAGGGTACCGTCTCGGTGGATTCCTCGGTGGATTCTTGGCCCGCCTGCATTAGTAGATATGGATCAAAATATTTATAGGATGGAATTGGAGAGCTTATGCTCATGGAAAAAGTATTCTAAAAGTGTTTTTTTGTGTGTGCCTTTTCTATGCTTATGGAGGGGAGGGGGGTGTTAGTTCAGCAACTATACCAAGAGAAAAACTGATAGCCTACAGCCAAAGGCATGCCAACTTGTCACGCAACCCTATTTTTCTCCCGCCAACATGCCACTTTTGTAGTACAATGACATGCAAGGGGCAGCCCCATCAAGACAGGCCACTCATCTTGAAAATCAGGCTAATCTACTCATCAGAAGGGCAACACCTGTTTCAATAGTGTGACCCACCTAATGAGAAAACTGGCCTACTTTTGTGCCAGGTGATTGTCATGGTGGGACCTACCATTTGCAGGGTGAAAAATGCCCTACACAAGTGACACTTTTGTAGTACAATGACATGTGAGTGGTAGTGGTAGCCCCCATCATGAAGATCATTCAGTCTTCAAAATCAGGCTGATCTATTCATTAGATGGTCAACACATGTTCCAACAGTGTGGCCTGCCTAATGAGCAAACTGGCCCAATTTTTGTGGCAGGTGATCTTCATGGTGGGACCTGCCATTTGCAGGGTGAAAGATGTCCTACACAAGTGGCACTTTTGTAGTACAATGACACACGAGAGGTAGCCCCCATCATGAAGATCAATCATCTTGAAAAGCAGGTTGATCTACTTCTTATGTCTTTTATCAGTTAAGGAACAACATGTTCATAATCGTATTATGAGTGTAGCTGAAATAAAGATTTTGAGATGATAAGTGGCAAGGCGAGGAAGGATATAATTAGAAATGGGTGATTCGAGGGATCTTCTGACTGGCACTAATAGGTAAAAAGATGAGGGAAAGTAGACTTAGATGGTTTGTTCATGTGTAATGGAGACCAAGAACTGCACTAGTTAGGAGTAAGTTGGTACAAGTTGAAGGCACTTAAAAGGGGAAAGGCACGGCCCAAAAGGGCGTGGATGGAGGTAGTAAGAAAAGATTTGATGACCCATGGTCTAACTGAAGGTATGCTGCTTGATAGAGTGGAATGGCAGAACAAGATTCATGTAGCTAACCCCAATTAGTTGGGATAAGGTTTAGATGATGATCATGATTCATATTGAAGGACCAGGTTTCAAATCCCATCACATTACATTCAAGCTTTGGTCAGGCTTTAAAACATCCTTATTCCTTACAGTACTTCCAAGTTTAACTTGAATGAAATGTAAATGCCATCCGAGAGCTAATTCCTCGCTACAAATGCTTGGAAACACCATTATAGTAATGTGCTACAAATTGGTACAACATGGTTCCATTGACACTTCTATACCATAATCTTAATATTTGACAATTATCACAAATAGCTATGGTACTTTTTTTAAGAGTAAGGATACCCCTTAAAATGATTGAGACATAAATTCATGTTACAATAATGCATTTAGACTTGAGATATGAAATAGGAGCTTCTGTCTAGTATGAAATTCTTCTTACTTCTTATGGTGCAAATTTATATGTGGGACTAAAGTGCCCCACCAATGATCATGGTGGACCAGTGAATATGACAGAGTCACCATGAATTGCACACAGCCCCAATATCACCCTAATCAGATAGTCACAACTATTTGAATAAGGGTTTGAAAGTGGATTGTAAGACCATACTTGCTCTTACCATCCATTTTCCATTCCCTATATTCTACAGCCTCTCCAACAGTCTTTGTCGACATGCGCCACCTACTTGGGCCCCGAACAGGTATTTACACTGTAATAAGGTACGAAGAGTACGTACCAATAGCTCTATAATGATATGAACTCAAAGTCATCAGTCAATGTTATTCTAATATCTTTACACTGCAATTCGGTTTTTTTAATGGTCAACATGGTACCAATTTTGCAAAAGAAGGATTTCAGAATTTTTCACACAACATAAATAATAAATAAAGACAGGGACCATATCATATGAACCAATAAACATCATCAAAATGTAATATTGCACTTCCTGAAAACAAAAGCACTTACTTCAAAAGTCCTGTAGCATAACTTGGTTCAATCCAGATGGGAGGTGGCACTAGTATTTGGGAATCATCACGTTTATAATGTGGTTCAATAGTCCCATCCTCTAAGCTAAATATGCCCATATCACAAGCTCCTTGACGGTTTGTAAAATGAACGTCAAAAAGATTATCAGTAAAATAGATGCAATTCCCTCTACAGCCTGGAAAGTCAGAAGCTAAGAGGATGGACGTATTTACGCCCACGAATAGCGTATGGTCATCGAGGCTTTTCACTTCGACCCACCTCCTTGGCTCACTTCGATCCAACTTGAAAACTCTAAACCCAATAGTTTCATATTCTTCATCATCCTCGTTTTCACTGTCAAAATCAATGCCACTCGAACCGATGTCCCTAGCAACCTGAAACAGCTCTCCTGATGATTCAACCAGATACCTCTTCCTCCAAATATAGTCTGATATTGGCTTTGCTGCTATTTCGGTCACCATTGGACATGGGTCCAAATGACAAACTACAACTTCCCCATGACAATCAACAGCATAGAACTGCCCGCAACAATATATGATGTCATCAAACAAGTACTGATGGCCTGGGCATTCTATTGTTGTCCATGTATCACCGCCCGCTCTGAAGAAGGCCAACTTCCAATCCTTGCCATAGATGACCATCACCACATAGTCGGCAGCCAAAGTGGGATTTGAGGATAGAGCAGCCTTATGTATGTAATTTTTGAAGCGAAGTATCTCTCTGACGGGAACAGGAAATGTGGTTAGAGGGGGCAATGGGATTACGTTCTCAGTTGTGGAGAATGGATTCAAGAGATGCACCGATAGATTCTCATCATCAGTTGTAAAGAGCCATCCATCAGAGGACCCATGGCAATGCATTTTATGGGGCACAGGGAGATGGGAAGTGAGAATTCGTCTTTCAGAGAGGCTGTAAATTTTGCGAGTTTGGCTGTTTTTGTTGGGGCCAGGGATCATGAGGAATGGAAGCTGGTGGGGAAGGTGGTGGCGATTTATTATGGCAATAGAATGCCAGTTTCTGCACACGGCGCCAAAGCAAACATAGTCTTTGATGGAGGTTAGGTGGTTGGAAATCAGAGAGCAAATATCCTCAGGAAGATCAGACCAATCGATCATCATAGCAAGTAATACTGGGAGGAAAGAAAATAGAGAAAATTAATTTTAAAAAGGGATAAGTAAGAGAGTAAACGATTGTGGAAAAGCATATCTATAACGGCAATATACATCCAGTGTATCAGCATTATGCAGATTTGGAGCACCCCTCTTACACAGCCTACAGTAATATAACGAGCATTATGATCAACAACAGGCAATGCATCTTGTCACAAAGGCTGTTATTTTGGTTCACCATGACCAAGGTATTCAAAATCGGTTACGTAACGGCTGTAATGATTGTTACGTAACGGTAACGGTCATCACCGTTACACAGTACAGGGTCGAAACGGCCGTAATGGCCCCGTAACAGTCCTGTGACGGTTTTTTTTTTTTTTTTTAAAGAGCCGTAATGGCCGATACGGGAGCCGTTACGGCCCGTATCATAACGATAACAGTGGTGGCTGTTACGGCCACCGTTGCCATTTTGGAACACCTTGACCATGACTGGTTTCTTGGTGATTAAATATTTAAAACCAACCCATAAAACTAATTTATTAACTAAGCTTAAATAAAGACGGGAAATGCTCTATAAGTTATAGTGCTCCTAGTTGTGTCGGTTCATTTTGATAGTCTAATCAATCGATCTGAATTGTCCATTAAGCATATCATGGATACTATGCAAAAAATCAAACTGCTGATCAAATGATCCAATCCATCCTTGATTTAGCCTTTTTTTCTTTTCTTTTCTTTTTTCTTTTTTCGCCATCCTTTTTCTAAACCGTGGTATATTTGGGATTGCCTAACAAAAGTGATCCTTTAGAACCATAACCAATCTGTGATGTGCCCGAACAAATACATGGATCAAATATCAATTGGACCTACTTTTTGTGTAACCAATCTTGACCACCAATATTAAATGCTACTTATCATATAATTAAGATTATTAGATTGGCATGACATTTGCATGGTAGCCCATGAAATGAGCAACAAACATAATAAATGGTCTAGATCAATGGATTGAATGTCGTAAGTGTCTCAATGCAACTATGAGCGCCATAACTCGTAGTGCTCTAAAAGCATTGGAGCATTTCTTGTTAAAAACAACTATGATTCATCGTAATCATCTAAGCCTTATCCAAACTAATTGGGGTCAGTTACATGAATCATTTTCCTCCATTCCATCTATCAAGTGCCATTAAAAATAGATATACCTATGAGTAAATTAAATATATTATAGTAAAATCATGTGCTATTATGATATTGAATGTGTACATATTATATATAGGAGAATAACAATCACATAGTATTGACACTACTGTAACTTAAGGTAGCATTGGCCTCACTGTGATGTGTGCCTAAAATCAAACCTGCCAATTGTTTGTGCCCCCCAATTTTGGGCCCGAAACCCAATTATCAGCTGATCCAAAACCCAGTGAGCCACAACACAGGAAACAGTGGAGAGTGGATGCCCTTTGCAGCTTTCTACGAGGGGTCCACCATGGTGTTTATATGACATCCAACCAGTTCATTGTGTACACCACATATATGAAGGGACTAACCAAAAATTAGACCATTCCAAAAAATGAAGTGGGACACACTATGCAATTTAGAGGTTTTAGGCATGATCTTACATTGTGCATGATGGTATGACCCACCCGAGTTCTAGATCTTGCTGATTTTTTGGTCATCCCATTTTCTTGTCACCCAACCCATTCATTGTGTCCACCCCACATGGATGAAGGGATAACCCAAAAATTAGGCCATTTCAAAACTCAGGTGGGCCACACCACCTGATTTAGAGGTTGTATGCATGGCCTCACATTGTTCATGATGGTGCGGTCCACTTGAGTTTTGGACTTTGCTGATCCTAGGGCATCCCATTTTCTGGACAGGGCACATCTGATGTACGGTTTGGATGACTGACACACATCATGGGTGGGCGCCATGCCAAGTCCACTCTAAGATACAGACACTGCTAGATCATTCTATGTAGGGAAAAGGTACCATGAGGTCAGCCGCATGGGAACTTCCAATGAGATCGAGCTCTATAGGCCACAGCGTGATGTGTGTTAAACATCCACCTATCAATTAGATCCATCCATCCATCCATCCATGGTGAGCCATGGGCCTAAAAATCAGGCCAATCCATGACTTAGGTGGGCCACGCCACAAACAACAGTTGACAGTGGATGCCCACCCATTGAAACCTTCCTGATTGTTTGTAGGGCCTACCGTAATGAGGTTCACATCGAGCCTATGCATTGTGTGTTCCACTTGGACAAAGGTCTCACCAAATTTCATACCATTCCAAAGTCCAGGTGGGCCCCACTGAGTGTTTTTAGATGTTTTAGGCATGATTTCACATGGTTTCAGATGGTATGGCCCACCTGAGTTCCGGATAGTGTTGATATTTGGGACATCCCATAACCTAGAGGGGACCCACCAAATGATCGTGATGTTGACCTAATGCTACCTTTCCAATATGTATGTATGTATGTATGTATGTATGTACAAACACTCACTAGCTAGCAGTCTCCTGTGAAGAAGACCACATACACTGTTTATGCGAGCTTTGAGCTGTGTGGGGATTTTTAAACCAGGAGAGTCCAAGAGACTCTTTTCCTTGCTTCTTAGAAAAGGCACTATGAGGTTGAGCTTGTGGGCCCCACCGTGATGTGTCCAACATCTACACCATGCATTTGGTGGGTCATCTCTTTAAATTATGGGAGATCCCAAAAATCAGCCATATCCAGAACACATAGAAACCATGTGAAATCATGCCTAAAACATCTATAAAAAACACTTGGTGGGCCCCCCATGAGTTTTGGAATGCCCTGAAATTTGGTGTGACCCCACATTCAAGTGGACACAAGCATTAGATGGGCTGGATGTGTGAACCACATCTCAGTGAGCCCTAGAAACAATCAAGAAGGTTTTAATGGGAGGGCATCCAATCTCAACTGTTGGCTATGGTGTGGCCCACATAAATCATGGATTAGCTTGATTTTCAGGCGCATAGCTCACCATGGAAGGCTGCATCTGATTGATGGAGTGGACGTATGCATGTATGCATCTGATTGATGGAGTGGATGCATGCAATGTTCGTATGTATGCAGGTATGATGCATGCAATGTTCGTATGTATGCAGGTATGATGCATGCATGTATGTATGTTCGGGAAGTTCCATTTTCACGGTGGGGTGAACCAGCTGGACGGGTTGGAAGCCATACAGACACCACGGTGGGCCCTACACACAAACTAATTGGAAGTATTTCATCTACCATTGCTTGTGTGGGCCCCAAACAGACCGAGATATCGGTCGTAACGGGCGATATCTCGGCGCACAGCAGGTTTGGATAGAAAAAGAAAGTAATATAAGTCAAAAGGAGAGAGTTAGGGCTCGAATTCTTTTGGGAATTTTCTCCTTCATAAGAATTTTCAAAATGTGAGAGAAGATGGAGTACGACCTTTGGTAGACCTCCGGAGTAGGAAAAAGGGCGACTATCTTGCGCTCACGGCGCACGATAAAGGGATGCCAAAGGAGTGTTGTGTAGAAGACTGGGATGTGGAGAATGAGGCAGCAGACGAACTGGCGGTTTTGGGGGGGAGTGGAAGGGACCGGGATTCCCTGCGAAGCTTTTCGCAGGAAGTTCCTGCGCTGGGAATTTAGGTGGGCCAAGGTGATGTTTTTGAGAAATCCACTCCATTCATCCGTTTTGTGAGTTCATTTTAGGATATAAGGCCAAAAGAACCATATCCAATACTCTGGTGGGCCAAAAATGTGAGTATTGAATGTCAGCAGTTGAAATATTCGTGTGGCCAGAGAAGCTTTGAATCAGGATAATATTTGTGTTTTCATTTCATCCCAGTATGAATGACGTTACAAACGGTATAGATGGCATATAAACATCACTGTGGACGACAGGAACATTTCAACGGCAGAAATTCCCCTGCACATATTTTCCTTTAGTGCGGCCCACTTGAGTCTTGGATCCTACTCAAATTTGGTCTCAAGTCCTAAAATGATCTCAAAAAACGGATGGACAGGGTGGATTTCTCACAAACATCATGGCAGGCCCCACCTAAGTTTTCAGCGCAGGCACTTTCCGCGAAAGGCTTTCGCAGGAAATTCGCGTCCGAGTGGAAGCGCCGGGTAGTTTAAACGGGGAGCGGATTGGCTACTCCCACTGACACCAGCCAATGGCTGGTGGTCGGAACTCTGTGGGCCCCACCATGATGTATGTGTTTCATCCGTGCCGTACATCTATTTCTAAAGATCATCTTACGGCACGAGACAAAAACATGAGGTATATCTCAGTCTGAAATGGACCACATTACAGGAAACAGTGTTGAATGAGCATCAACCATTAAAAACATTTTGGGCATAAAAATTTTGGATTAAGATGATTTTTGTTTTTCCCGTTCATCTAAGCCTATATGACCTAATAAACAGATTGGATGTTAAAAAAATAGTACAATAGGCCTTAGGAGGATTTTAATGATGAATATTCAATTATTATTGTTTTCATGTGGTGTAGTCCACTATAGATTTATATACTCTCATTTTTTGAATAAATTCCTAAAATAATCTTTAAAAATGGATGAAATATATACATCATCGTGGGGCCTACAGAGCACCGACCACCAGCCGCGGGCGGTGTCGGGGGAGTAGCCAATCCGTTTCCGTTTAAACGGACGCAGTTGGCTGGTGACCTCAATACCAGCCAGGTAGCTTGTGTCGGAGCTCTGTCGGCCCCACCACGATGTATGTGTTTATCCATGCCCTTCACATATTTTTCAAACTCTTTTAGGTACGCAATCCGATTTCGTTTTTCCCTTCATCCAGGTCCTTGTGACCCTACCAACAGGTTGGATGGCAAATAAACGATATCGTAGGCCATAAGTAGGTTTCAACGATAGACGTCATTGTGCCCAGTGTTTTACGTCATTGATATGCGTCAATTTTCGGCTCTACAAGAAAATAGGCTTTTAACATTAGTTGAAAATTGTGGCTAAAAAGATTAAAAGCAAAGGCTAAAGCCTTTAACATTAATTTTACCTCAATTATCCAAACTGAGGCTAGAACTTCAGTGGCTAAAGGCTTTAATCTCGATTTTAATAACTGAGGCTAAAACACTTTTTATAGTTTCCTTCATTGTTTTTAACTAAGACTAAATCCAAAATTTTACCTTCAATTGATATTTTTAACCTCAGTTCTCAATAACTGAGGTTAAAGCTTTTAGCCACTGGAGTTGTAGTCTTAGTTTAGGTAACTGAGGCAAAACTGAAACTAAAGATAGATTTAGCCTTTTTTGGCATCAACTGAGACTAAATTTAGTTTTTAACTTCATTTCTCAATAATCGAGGCTAAATATAGTTTTTCACCCATCTTTAACTTTGGTTTCTATCAATCAAAGCTAACAAAATCATAATCAACAAATGATTGAACTTGTGCATATTTCACCCGTTTAACATTCATCAAGACAACAATCAACACAATATCAACAAAATAATTAACGGTCTATTTAAAGTTTTCAAAACAAAATACAAATGCACATAAACTGCCACATAGCCTTCCACATGAATTGTTTTAATAAGGTCCCCTTTTGGACCAATCAGATGTCTTCATTTCTCAGCCACATATTTTGGCAAATGTCTACAACACCAACCTCACTGGCCATGATCACGCGTCCTATTTATGTGATGTAAAAGCAACCGGGGCACAATCCATTCTGGTCCAATGTCGCTCCAAGATAGCAGCCATCAGTAACTGCATTTATACAATAAATATATGTTCAAAATACTCATGTCATATGCAGAATCATTAAAGCATGAAGCAATTTCATCACAAACTTTACATGATATAAGTGTAGGTCCATCCCATGGACCCATAAGAGCTGAAAAATATTCGTACAAGGCCTTTCTATCACGATCCATGTTTTTAACATTTTTCCATGCCTCAGGTATCATCATCATGATAGCTTCAGGCAGACTTCTGCCAGCACGAACCAAAAGCTCCGAGATGCCATCAAATGCTCCTAAAACAATCATAGATCCAATTTAGAAAATTCCAACGTTGAAATATGCAATTAAACATGAGTGCACTCATATTTAAATCCGTGTGCACATAGACACAATCACAAGCATGCACATGTATTTCTGCACGCACATAGCAGCAGAGAGATAGAACTTGGCCTATGCCCACCAACACACATCTATAAAAAATGCTTGGTAAGCATAAGGTCACCTGAATCAGAATAGCTGTGATGAGGACATCGTGCACACGCACGGCCGCACACCACCACCCCTACGCACGTACGTATGCATGTAGAAGGAGGATCCCATCATCGATCTGGTTCGATGACGACATCCAGGGAGGACCTCCTAGCTAGAAGACAAGTTTTGGTTCAGAAAAGTAGGCCCGATAGTCAAGAAAAGCCCATCATGGGATCTTATGATCGTGGCCCACTTGTCGGATTGATTTTATTTTTTAGGTTTTGCTTATTTTTATTATTTAGAACATTGTGAACGTTTTAGATTTCTGTGTTTGGTTTTTATTTTAGTTTACTTCATCGCTAAGTAATAGGTTCTGCACATGGTGCAAGTTTTTGGGTATAGGGTTTTCCCTATAAATAGGCACCTCTTGTAGTTCTTTTATTCATTGAAGTTTAATAAAAATTTCTGCTTTATTTTTCTGCTCTCTTCGTGAGTTGTGGAAGAATTCAAAAGTGGGTGCGAAGCCCTCCCTTTTCGAAGGGCTAACTAGCGTGGTGCGAAGCCACATCGACCCCGATTCATCCTCATCCTCCATCATCTCTTTTCTTCTATCTTCCACCATCATCCATACTTCACGTTCGTCACTGGTTGCATCAGCTTCCTTTCATTACAGTAGGTTCTCAGATTTCGGCCCGCAGGGGGGCTGAAACTTCGACGGAGCACCACGCCTAGATCAGAGCTCGGATCGACGTCAAAATCGAGAGTTTTGCAGCCCAGGCCTGGCCGACCAAGGCCTAAGAATCCTTTTCAAGATTCTCTCCCCCTTTACACGTGCGGCCAGCCTCAAGCGCACATGCGCCCGCTCCTGGCCCGCTGTCCACACGTCGGGATCATCTCGATTCTGGTTTTTTTATTTTTCCTCTCTTTTTTATATCTAATTGCATAACCCTATACTTAGATTATATTATCCCTTATTGATTTGCCCTTTTACTCACCCTAGGGTTCCTTGAATTGAGATTACGGAATCTCTTAGATTAAGGACTGATTTTTATGCATGAGTGGTTGATTTTATTTCCCTTTGACATCGTTTGGCTTATAATTTTTATTGGTCTAGCCCTAGCCTATGTCGGCTTGGACCCATATAGATTCCCCTTCTTAATTGAATGTTTGGATTTTCATGTGGGATGTGGAATTTGTGTGATTGTTTCTGAATTGGTAGGATCTAAGCCTGAAATCTTGCATGTCATATTTAATTTTCCATGTCTTGCATCAAATTTGGTATCAGAGCCTAGGGTTCTTGTAGGGGAATTCACCACATATTTAGGGTTTAATTTATTTAAGTTCGTCATGTATTCAGTCCATCATATATAGTTGAGTTTTAGTAACGGTGTGTAATCGCCTTCATATAGAATCTCGTAGGGTCATTTAGTTTTTTTTAGATGCATATAGTTGTCATAGTAGGTCCTTAGGTTGAGTTAACCTGTGTATGCCCATACGTACGAGTCGCAGTTTTGGTTTGCACCGTATTCTAAACATGGAGCAACTATAAGAATCAATTGTCAAGTTAACCCAACAGTTTGAGTCTATGTCTAAGCGCTTGGAACAATGCATAGATCAACACCTTAACCAATTTGATGATCGCGTTACTCAAATAGAGGCCTCCCTCAGGGCAAACCCCACCATTGGAGAAGATACCCATTCTCAAGTAGGTGATCAGGAGGTTAGACCAAGGAATGGAGGCGGCCAAGGAGTTGGTCATGGGCGCACACCCGTGCACTCACCCCGTGAGGGACATCATGACCACTATGACCCAGATGCGCAACTCCTCAAGGGAGTTAGAGTAAATGCCCCTACTTTTGATGGTCACTTAAACCCTAAAGCTTTTTTAGATTGGTTGGCAGATATGGACCACTATTTTGAGTGGTATGATATGTTGGATGCTCGACGAGTCCGATTCGCTAAGATGAAGCTTGTGGGTCAAGCAAAGAGGTTTTGGGCGACGGTTGAGCGAAAAAAAGAAAGAGCGAGGGAACTCCCAATAGTCCATTGGAGCAAAATGAAAGAAACACTTAAAGAGAAGTACCTCCCTTTCTCTTACAGTCTGCGGTTGATTGAAGAGTGGTAGTCTCTTCAACAAGGTTCCATGAGTGTTGCTGACTATATTGAGAAATTCGAAGAGTACTTGACCCGCTGTGAGGTTGATGAGGACCCCGTACTCACCCTTGCTCATTTTAAAATGAGCCTTCGTCCTGACATTAGGAGAGAATTGTTCGCCAAAGTTATAGACACTATCGAACAGTTGTACCAAGTAGTGTTAGATGTCGAGCAATACCTTAAAGCATCTGTGGGATGACGGTTTGACTTTCGCGAATCCGGTACTAAGGCCAACCCCTCTGGGGTTAGACCTAACACGGGATTCCAAAACAAACCTTCCCCTAATGTTCAGTCCAGACCTAAGGATGATAAGAGTAAAGAGATTGTCGGGTCTAGTTCACGTGGAAGTGGGGCCACTAGGTGTTTTAGGTGTCAGGAGTTTAGTCATTTTGCTCACCAGTGCGGCACGAGAGAGGGCACCAAAGTACTCCTTATTGATGGGCAAGTAGAAGTAATGCCCCCAGAGAGTGATAGTGAGGAGGAGGAATATGAGCCAGTCGGAACCCCTAGTGATGAGGAAGAGGGAGTACAAGAGTCTGTGACCCTTGCAATTGTGCGTTGCGCCCTGGCTCAAGCCAAGAACACTGATGACTGACGCCGCAACACGATCTTCTACACTTATGCAAAATGTGGGGAAAAGAACTGTAAGATGATCGTAGATAGTGGTAGTTGTGCCAATATGGCATCAACTAGCACTGTGAGTCGTTTGGGCTTGAAGCTAGAAGCCCATCCTCAACCCTATAGAGTCTCCTGGGTTGATGAGACATCCATTCCAGTCTCGCACTGATGTCTTGTCCCTATTCAGTTCGGATCTTATAAAGACACAATTTGGTGTGATATTGTTCCTATGGATGTGGGCCATATCATTCTGGGTAGGCCGTGGCTCTATGATAGAGATGTTACCATATTTAGTCGTTCAAATGTGTGTACATTCTGGTTTGAGGGCAAGAAGGTCAAGTTAAATCCTCTACCACCCAAGAATACAACTGGAAAAGAGTTCACCACACAGAGTAGTGTGAGTGGCCCAAAAGAAGTGAAGGAGTCGAAGTCGAAGTCCAAACCGCTCCATATTTTGAATGCCAAAGACTTTAAGCGTGAAACGGAGGCGGACTCGATGATATACTCCCTTGTGGCTAGGGAGAGTGTACTAGAGACTAGCGTAGAGTTACCCACCGAGGCCATTCAGGTAGTACATGAGTTTCGTGATGTCTTTCCTAATGATTTACCAAATGAGCTTCCCCCTATGAGGAATATACAGCATGACATTGATTTAATTCCTAGAGCAACTCTACCAAACCTCTCGCATTATAGAATGAACCCCAAGGAGCACGCTGAGTTGAAGAGGCAGATTGATGAACTCCTAGAGAAGGGTTTCATTCGAGAGAGCATGAGTTCGTGTGCCGTGCCCGCCCTTATTACACTTAAGAAGGATGGCACATGGAGGATGTGTGTTGATAATAGGGTCATCAACAAAATCACAATTAAGTATCGGTTTCTCATACCGCGTCTTGATGACATGCTAGATATGATGGCTAATGCTACTATCTTCTCAAAAATTGACCTCAAAAGTGGGTATCACCAAATCCGTATACGCCCTGGCGATGAGTGGAAGATGGCCTTCAAGATGAAGGATGGGCTATATGAGTGGCTAGTTATGCCTTTTGGGTTAACTAATGCCCTAAGCACTTTCATGCGTGTGATGACCCAAGTGTTGAGACCCTTCATGGGAAAGTTCATAGTCGTATACTTTGATGATATTTTGATTTATAGCATGACTAAGGAGTAACACCTCAACCATTTGAGGCAGGTTTGTGAGATCCTTAGGGCCGAGAAGTTGTACGCCAACCTAAAGAAGTGCGCGTTCTTGTCTAGTAGTGTCATCTTCTTAGGTTTTATTGTGTCAGCTGAGGGCGTATCGGCGGATCCCAAGAAGGTAAAGGCCATCGTTAATTGGCCCGACTTAATATTCATGAGTCACCATGGCAAAGCTTTTCATGGCTTAGCCACTTTTTATAGGCGGTTCATTCGAGGCTTTAGTTGCATTGTGGCTCCCATCACGGACTGCATAAAAAAGGGAGAGTTTCAAGAAGGCCTTCAAGGAGATAAAGGTCAAGATGGCCGAAGCTCCAGTCACACGACTTCTGAATTTTTCAAAAGCTTTTGAAATCGCATGTGACGCATCAGGAGTCGGCATAGGAGGAGTACTTAGCCAGGAAGGGCACCCTGCCGCCTTTTTTAGTGAGAAACTGAACAAAACGAAGTAAAGATATTCTACCTATGACAAAGAATTCTATGCGGTAGTGCAATCACTACGTCATTGGCGACATTACCTATTACCACAAGAATTCGTCTTGTTCTCAGATCATGAGGCCTTAAGATACTTGAACTCTCAGAAGAAATTAAGCCCCAGACACGCTAAGTGGGTTCAATTCCTTCAAGAGTACACTTTTGTGCTTAAGCGCAAAACCGGTGTAGAGAATAAGCCTGCTGACACATTGAGTTGTCGAGTTACATTACTCAACTCTATGAGCATTGAAGTTACGGGCCTTGAGCGCATTAAAGAAGAGTATTCTGAGTGTCCAGATTTTAGGGTTGTGTATATGTCTTTATGAGAGAATCCGTCAAGAGCTAACGATGAGTATTTGATTTTGGACAGATATTTGTTTAGGAGTGACCGCTTGTGTATATCACGCACCTCCCTTCGCGATTTTCTTGTCTGGGAGTTACATTCAGGGGGGTCGCGGGTCATTTCGGTCGTGACAAGACCATTGCCCTAGTGGAGGATAGATTTCATTGGCCAAGCCTCAAGCGGGACGTGGCCAAAATTATAGGGCAATGTCGTACTTGTCAACTGGCAAAGCAGAGGAAACAGAATACAAGATTATATACACTTTTGTCAGTCCCATTCATCCCTTGGCAGGACATCAGTATGGACTTCGTGCTTGGACTTCCCAAGACTATTCGAATGCATGACTCCATATTTGTTGTCATAGACCGTTTCTCTAAAATGGCCCACTTCATTCCTTGTTCTAAGACCTCTGACGCCTCTTATGTTGCCAAGTTGTTCTTTAGTTATGTCGTCAAACTGCATGGGTTACCAAAAACCATAGTGTCTGACTGTGACGTGAGATTCATGAGTTACTTTTAGAAGACATTATGACACATGATGAATACTAGGCTCCAATTTTCTTCTGCCTACTATCCTCAGACCGATGGCCGGACTGAGGTGGTTCATAGGAGCCTACGGAGTTTACTTCGATGTTTAGTGGGGGAGCATACCAGGACGTGGGACGTCGTACTACCCATAGCCGAGTTTGCATACAATAGTTCTGTTAATAGGTCCATTCTAAGTCCTTTTGAAGTCGTTCGGTTGCAAAAAGCCTATTGATCTTATCCTCATGTCATTATCCCATAGGCCATCGTAGTCTGCAGTAGAGTCTTTTGTGCATCACATATATTCATTCCATCAAGAAATCAAAGATCACTACTAGTAATGAGCATTTTCACCAACATAGACGTTTCAAAGAGTTCAATATAGGGGACTCGTGATGGTCCGCATTTTATTCTTACACGCGCGTTTCTTAAAATTATAAAGCGAAATGGTCTCAATGCGTATAAGGTAGATCTTCCACCCTCCATGGGAATTAGTTTCACATTCAATGTGGAGGATCTAGTTGCTTTTCAGGGATTCACTGATACTTTGTCCGGCTTTTTACCCACCCATTCTGATTCCCCAGACTTACCCTTTGATCCATGACCTCTTCCCAACCTTTCATCCCAGCCTCTACCTCCCATACCTAACCTTCTAGAGGATATCCTGGACCATGAGATAATTTTCACGTCGGATGGCGTGCTTTGATTCGTTAAATGGAAATCACGTCCCGCTTTAAGTTGACTCAAGATGAGGAGCTCCAACTTAATCCCGACATTCTGTAGTTCAGAGTTTTATTTCACCATAAATCTTCAAAGGAGAGTATGAGGACATCGTGCAGCTTGTTGATTTAAAGAGGATCCCATCATCGATTTGGTTGATGACGACGTCCTTGGAGGGCCTCTATAAGACAAGTTTTGGTTCGTTAAAAGTGGGCCCGAAGTCAAGAAAAAGCCCATCATGGGATCTCATGATCGTGGCCCACTTTAATTTCATTTTTAGTTTTGTTTATTATTATTATTTAGAACATTGTGAACGCTTTAAATTTCTCGTGTTTGATTTTTATTTTAGTTTATTCATCGTCATGTAAAATTAGCGAGTTATCTATAAATAACCTCTTGTAGTTCTTTTATTCATTGAAGTTTAATAAAAATTCTTTATTTTTTTCGCTTCTTCATGAGTTTTGGAAGAATTCAAAAGTGGTGTGAAGCCCTCCTTTTCGAAGGGCAACTTTGCTTGAAACCCCGATTCATCCCCATCTTCCATTATCTCTTTTCTTTTATCTTCCACCACCATCCATACTTCATGTTCATCGGTGGTTGCATCAATTTCCTTTCATTACAGCAGGTTCTCAGATTTCGGCCCACATGGGAGCTGAAACTTTGACGAAGCACCACGCCCAGATCAGAGCTCGGATCGACGTCAAAATCGAGAGTTTTGTAGCCTGTGCGGGCCGATATGCCTAAGAATCCTTTTCAGATTCTCTCCCCCTTCACACGTGCGGCCACCTCGCGCACGTGCGCTCACACTGGCCGGCATTGCTCACACGCATGGGATCATTTCGGTTCAGGTTTTTTTCTATTTTTCCTCTCTTTTTTATACCTAATTGCATAACCCTATACCTAGATTACATTATCCCTCACTGATTTGCCCTTTTACTCACCCTAGAGTTTCTTGAATTGAGATTATGGAATCTCTTGGATTAGGGACTGATTTTTATGCATGAGTGGTTGATTTTATTTCCCTTTGACATCATTTGACTTATAATTTTTACTGGTTCAACCCTAGCCTGTGTCGGCTTGGACCCGCATAGATTCCCCTTCTTAATTAAATGTTTGGATTTTCATGTGGGATGTGGAATTTGTGTGATTGTTTCTGAATTAGTAGGATCTAAGCCTGAAATCTTGCATGTCATATTTAATTTTTCATGTCCTGCATCAAGCTGGCATCAATGATGGGTAGAAGCTTCTTCATCTCATTCTTTGACAAGCCGAGTTCCATATTTCTTTAGCACATCTCTCGACATACCACTTGTCAATTATGAAAAACTCAAACTCAATCCTCATACTCTCCCACCTATGACCTGTACGACTATGATCAGTGGAAACATCAACATTGAAGAGATGAACCAACAATTGATTATATTGACTATTCTCATTTGCACGTAGCTTGTACAAATAAGACTATTTGGTCTGTTGGGCCCATCATCAACGAACCATGCCCCAAAAATCTCAATGGGAAACCCTCTACTTCCAATCAATTGCTTGCAAATAGATGGTTAGGAAGAGAAAGACAGGCTACACAATGTCCATGTTCGACTGAGAAAAAGGCCAAGGTTGGTAACTAGAATCTTCCAGTTGGCAGGAGTATTGGGCCGTGGTCAATAAGCCTTGAATTCACATTCGTCTATCCACCAGAAGTTCCACTCACATAAACTGAAAATCTGCCTTAGCATATCCTCTATGGGTTTCATGCTATGATTATTATTCTAGCTGTTGGGCTATTGCTCTTGCAAACTCTGCTGGTGGGAGTTTTGCGCCCTCGTTGCCAGTCGGGTTGCATGAGGTTGGCAGTCGGCACCAGAATTTGATCATAGCTTTTTCTTGCGAATCCTTGACAATGGGCTATTGCTCTTGTAGTTGAAGAAAAACCTTGACAATCTCTAAACAAGAAATTATTGAAAGATGTTATTTTTTGGACCGCTTGTTGGACCGCTTGATAGCTTGCCCAAATGAGCTTGCGATTTGGGGGCAGAAAGAGCTATATATAAGAAACTATTCCAGTCATTGCAGCTTTTGTTTTCACATGGTGGCAAATTTCATTATCTGCAATTTCTCGGCTGGGATATATGATACAAAGACAAGTAGAAAGATGGATTACAAAGCAGGCCATATATGATACATGATTATGTGTACAGTGGGACCATAGATGGATGATCCCACAAGTACAGTGGGCCAGATTGTGACCATTAATCCCTTGAACATAGATGGACGATGCACATGGAGAGGATTATTGTGGGGTGTCGTTTATGGTGGGACCATAGATGGATGATCCCACATGTATAGTGGATCAGATCATGACTATTAATTCCTTGAACATAGATGGAAATACACATGGAGAGGATTATAGTGGGCCCCATGTGTTCGGTGGGTGTCGTTTATAGTGTGCCATAAATGCACGATGGTCTATATCACTGAACCAAGGGTCCGGCCGTTGGATGAAGGGAATGGTGGGAATGCGGAAGCCGCGATTCGGCCTTCATAAAAAATTAAAACCTATATATATTCATTGCCTATAAACAATTGTTTGTGTTTAGATAACTTGTACAGTGTTTAGGACGTATAATGGTGTAGTTACACACTAGACAGAGTTTGAAGCTGTAAATCCCTATAAAATCTTCAAATGATATGTAAGGGCTTCACCTAAGATGGATCAAGGAGTTGATCCCATCTCAATAAAGCCTGGAGCCGATCCTTACGCTAAACCAAGTATTAAGTAGGTCACAAAAGTGAGTCCACTAATTCAAATGCCCTTTTATGGGGAGAAACTACTGAATATAAAGAGTTAATCATAAACTGCCATCCAATTAATTATAATAATAATTAAAAAGGTTTAAACAAAAGTCTTTAATAATCATTGTACAAAAAAACTCCAACCATATATGTTTAAGCTCAATCAGTTTTTTGGACAATGCATTTACATAGTTGAACTGCATGATGAGTGGAGTTGATCTTGAAAACATTTAATTACTAGCAGTAGCTGGGCCACAATCCATCCGATGGTCAGAACAACAACGATTTCTCATAGTGGTGGAGGGGGTTCGCCTTGAAGACAAGGATTCTATATCGGAAGAAGTCGTTACGATATTTCAGCGATTTGTTAAGGTGCGAAGTCTAGAATAGGCTAAATTTGAACAATCTTCACTTAGAAACATTATCTGAAGAAGATGCGGGAGCTATAGAGTCCTCCTTCTCGCTAGATGAGGTGAAAGGGGCGGTTATGGACTTGGGAGGGGAGAAGGCCCCTAACCCAGATGGTTTCCCAATCATTTTCTTTCAAAGCTTTTGGGAATTGCTAAAAGGGGATATTATTGACTTTGTGAATGAATTTTATGAAAGAAGGTGACTTTCAAAAGATTTAGGGGCTTTGTTTGTGGTGCTTATCCCTAAGAGTCCGGGAGCGGACTCTTTGAATGACTTTCGGCTGATTAGTTTACTTGGTGGCCCATACAAAATTTTGGCAAAAGTCTTGGTGACGCGGTTACAAGGTGTGATTGGTGCTCTTATATCAGATAATCAAAGTGCTTTTATTCTAGGTCGGCTGATAGTGGATAGTGCGCTTATAGCCCTAGAATGCTTAGACTCTTGTCAGAGAGCCAAATCTAAGGGTATTATTTGTAAGTTGGATATTGAAAAGGCGTATGATCATGTCGATTGGGGTTTTCTCCAGTATATGCTAAAGTGGATGGGTTTTCGAGACACGTGGAGAAGATGGATAGGTGAATGTGTGGGATCGAGGATTTTCTCTGTTCTTATAAATGGTTCCCCAAAAGGTTTTTTTAAAAGCTCGAGGGGTTTACGCCAAGGATATCCTCTATCTCCCTTTTTGTTCCTTATAGTTGGGGAGGCTCTTTCAAGGATGTTGAGCAAGGGTCAAACTGAAGGCCTTTTTAGTGGGTTGAAAGTGAAAGGGATGGCAAACCCAATTTCTCATATTCAATTTGAGGATGACACCCTTCTGTTTTGTGAGGCAGATCAGAACAAAGTGAGTAACTTGCAGACTATTATCAGGTGTTTTGAAGTGGTCTCGGGTTTGAGAGTTAATATGGCTAAATGAAAATTATTTGGGATTTATATGGAGGAAGAAGAAATCAAGAATTATGCAGACATTTTTCGGTGCTCGGCGGGTCGTTTCCTAACTTATTTTGTCGGACTTCCTTTATGCATAGGAAAACCCTCAAAGTTCATGTGGGATAAGGTTATTGAAAGATTTGGTATGTATCTAGTTAGATGGAAATGTAGATATCTATCTTTGGGTTGTCGGTTAACTCTCATTAAGGCAGCATTATCAAACCTCCCATTTTACTTTATGTCCCTCTTTAAATGCCCGGCTTCAATTTTGGCAACTCTAGAAAAACTTAGATAGGATTTCTTGTGGCATGGTAAGGAAGAGAAGAAAAAATTTCATTTGGTCAGTTGGAAGGAAGTCTGTAATCATATTGATAAAGGAGGGGCAGGTATTAAAGATCTCAAAGATATGAATCGGGCCCTCTTAGGCAAATGGACGTGGAGACTTGGTTTTGAGCGTGACGCTCTTTGGAACAATCTAATCAAAAGTAAATATGGCGCTTCGACTAGGGGATGGTGGACAAAGGATTCCTCTTAAGTATAAAGCCTCGGTCCTTTGGAAAGATATTCTTACGATGAAAGAGGATATTCTAAAAGGTATCCGTTTTGCTATAGGGAAGGGTAATCATACCAGTTTTTGGGAGGATATTTGGGTGGGGGATGAGTCCCTTAGAAGTGCTTTCCCACATATTTATAATCTCGCAGTTAACAAGGCCATTTCAGTGAAGTGTTATTCAGTCATTGGGGGTGAAGTGGTGTGGATCCGGAGTGTAGAAGAAACCTTCGAGACAGGGACATTGAAGAATTTGTTGCACTCCTTAATCGCATCCAAAACGGCAAAATGGATCTTCTTAGCGCAGACAAGATTTGCTGGCAACCAGAAAAAACAGGTCTTTTCTCAGTTAAATGGTTTTATAGCATCCTCTCCAGCTATAAGCAGTCAGCAAAAGAAGCTTCGTTTGAGCAGGTTTGGAAGCTCCAAGTTCCCCCAAAGATAGCGGCTTTTGGTTGGCTGGTGGGTAAAAAGAAGGTGCTGACGATAGACAATCTGAGAAAAAGGGGAATGTGTCTCACCAATATTTGTCTTTGTTGCATGGCTGATGAAGAAACGGTGGATCATCTCTTTATCCACTGTCCTCTTTCCTATCAGATTCAGAATTACCTCCTCTCTTGTTTCAATCTCTCCTGGGTTTCTCCTTGCTCAACCCGCAGTTTTCTTCAAGTGTGGTTTCGTTTTATGTGTGGAAAGCAAAGATCTTTAGTTGGAAAATTTCTCTCTTGGCAGCTTGGTGGGCAGTGTGGGAAGAAAGGAATGCTAGATGTTTTAATGGTATCTCCAATTCGTTTGAGAGTATTATGCTTAGGGTGATTTCTTTCATAGCCGATTGGACCTTTTCAGTTGCTAAGCTGAATAGTTGTAATTTATCTTTTTTGGGCTCTAGTTGATCCGCTATCTCAGCGGTTCAGCTATCCCCTGTTTGTTTGTTTTTCTCTGTTTATTTTCTAATACAGTTATCGTTACCTCTCCAAAAAAAACACAACTTCTCATTAAGAAGCTACACAGTAAAAGAGGGTTAAAATTTTAGAAATTGATATTTAATATTTTATCAGATACAGTATGTAGGATCACATACAGGAACTTTCACATCCATACAAACTTTCCCACCAACGCATCAAATGCATAGATATTTGATTTGTTCAACAAGTGGGACAGGCCGTGACCATTACCTGGTATGAAAATCAGACTCATCTACTCATTAGATCAATCAAACAATATTACAAATTCCAACTTTTGATTGCTGGACAAAAATTGACATATTCGATCTATTGAAAGACTAACTTTGATTGATCAATTGAAGACAGTCGGCTCTATTACACGATCCAATTTTCCGAAGTTCTTAGGGTTTTTCCTCTATCTCCTTAACTTTTATGGATTCAATCAATTCATGGATTCAATCAGCTATATCCGAAACTTGAGTGAGCCAGCGATCCATCTAAAAGCGCTTGGTAGGGCCCACATGAGTTTTGGAATGGCCTAAAATTTGGTGTGAGGGACACACGATGGACAGATTGGATGTTTGAAATACATCTCCGTGGGACCTATAAATAATCACGACGGTTCCAATGGGTAGGCATCCGCTCTCAACTGGTATCTATGATGTGGCCCATGTCACGGATTAGCCTGATTTTTAGGCCTGTGGCTTACTATAGAAAACTACATCTAATAGATGGTATGGATGTCCAACACACATTTCAGTTAGGCCCACCATGTCTGTGGTGTGGCCCACTTATGGCATGGATTGTTTTAGACCCGTGGTCCACCATGGAATGGTGCATCCGATTGATGGTGTGGATTTCTGACAGATCAAAGTAGGGCTGTGTGGGGCCCACACAGCTCAACCTCACAGGAAGCTCTCATGCCATTTCCCTATATACATCACAGTGGGGCCCACACAGCTCATAGTACCACACCCACATCCACACAATTCTTCTTAATGAGACGCCTAACAATAAACTAGGCGCCCATTGATTTTTTGCGAGCAGTTTGAAGGGTCCTTACTCGTGCTCCGGTGGTAGACTCTTAGGAGAACTAGGCACCCATTGATTTTTTGCGAGCAGTTTGAAGAGTCCTCACTCGTGCTCCGGTGGTAGACTCTTAGGAGTTTCAACACTTGGTCAAGGGTTCGAGTACCCATAGGTGGTGAAATTCCACTACCGCGTGAGTGTGGGGGTATGTGTGCATGTGTAAAAAATAAAAAAATAATAATAAATAAAAATAAAAAAGAATTTGGAGTTTGTTCTTGCATACCATTTGTGTATATCATTCCTCACGTGTCACATCCCCCTTGGGTAACTAAACATGCAAGCATTCATTTTTGGAAGTTGATGGCAAACTTCCATTTTACTCTGCAACAGATAGGTAGGGCCACCTTCAATGGGAGAAATTAAAATTTTAAAATGGGGAAGGCTGGACAGTTGACAGCCCTTGAGATAGGGATATGGTTAATTAGGGAAAATAAGGGAAGCAGAGACGTTTATGTGAAGCTGAATCCAAAATCTAAAAGCCAGCATAGAGAAGTTTAAGAAAAATGAATAAACTGCAAAAATTCTTTATAAGATTTGTTTGATAAAATAAAAATAATAATACAAAAGGAGGGGGCGTGGGGCCTGAAGAAGTAGAAACTAGCAAAAGAATCAGCCAATCCAATCCATTTGCACAAAATCTCCCCAGGCCTCAGAATTGACTGCTGCCAGCGCTGTCTCTTTCCCTTCTGCTTTTTTTTTTTTTTGCTTCTTTTTTTCTCTCGTCTATAAATCCCAGTTAAGAGCACCGCATGCCAATGCCGGGACATCATTTGCCAGAGCTCTTGCCGAATTGCTGCTTTCCCCTCTCATTTTCAAGTATGGCCGTTACTGATTTCCCCTCAATTTCAAGTATCACAATTCATCATCCTTGCCTGTTATTGCACTAACGATGAGAGAGAGAGAGAGAGAGAGAGAGAGAGAGTTGTGTGTGTGTGTGTGTGTGTGTGAGAGAGAGAGAGAGAGAGAGAGAGAGAGAGAGAGAGAGAGAGAGTTTGTGTGTGTGTGTGTGTGTGTGTGTGAGAGAGAGAGAGAGAGAGAGAGAGAGAGAGAGTATTTAGCAAAAATTAGAAATTACCAGCGGAATGATAATTAAGGGCTGCATTCTGACGCACCTTCTTTGCTGCCATCCGTTTAACTGTCTCAGCTGCAACGACGTCAAAGTTAGTTAATACCAGGCTAAATGAACCAATGGAAGGAAATAACAATCACAATAACAGAATGGCTGGGAACAGGCGGACCTGGAATTGGTTCACTGTTTGAATTAGTTGGACTGGACCCACTCAAAGTATTGATTTTTCCTTGTCCATGCCAGCCATAAATATCAGGAATATGAGTGAGCTAATATAGAGGAATGATCACATCTCATGTATGTGAACTACCCCCTCCCCAATCTTTTTGGCCAAGGGAATCACGTGCCCATGCAAAGTGTGGGCTACACCATGATAACCATCTTGTGGGAAGATCAGACCAGTTCACTCATCAGGTGGGTAACACCATCAAAATCAATGGATGGCCGATGATATCACTCAACGTACAGGTGGTGCCCACCTAATGAGGATCAGATTATTTTTCATGCCAGGCGATCAACATGATGTGGGCCGCCTATAGCAAAACACATGATGTATTGGTGGAAAAGATGGGGAGGCATGTGAAAATTCATGTAAACCGCATAGTGATCATTTGTAAAGGTCACCAACTACCAAGGAACCCAGAGTCCCTAACTCCCAAACAAAAATCCAAATTGCATAGGTGTGGGCCGTATTCCACGATATGATGAAACTTAGACTGGAGTTGCAAATTCAGAGAGCTTAGGAACAACAGGTTCTGGTTCACCATTGAAAATGTGAACCCAATTGGAGGAAAGCTGCAACCCCCATGTTCAATACACACCTGTTGACTAATGATGGACCCAGTGGACATTTTGTGACCTGACACAACGCGGACCAAGTGTAGTGCATAGACAGTTGCAGAGGCGGAGCAGTGCAACAACAGGATGCAAGAGTTGGCAGTTGGAGAACATGCTTGAACTCGAGCAACCATGTGGAGAATCAGTCACATGAGATAAAGGAAAGCAGTTGCACTTATCGCAGGGAGGACTATTATGAGAGTTGGCACTCCATCATAGGGCCCAGTAGGCTTGTTGGCTAAGCAACTCAGATACATGGCAGCAGAGGTAATTGGTTGTAAGTACTTGAAACCATATCATTGATCACATATCAATGTCTTTTTAAGATAACCCCTTGGCATTGTAGGAAGGGATTGGGCAAGTGAACTGTGTATGTACCATTCCTTGGCGAAATACAATTAGGTTTGGTCGGTGCCTATAAAATTTTGATTGTCTGTGTGTGAGATTGATGTTCCTTTGTTCCCTTAACCTTTATTTGTTTTAAATCATCCATGACAAAGGCCAACATGCCAAAGCTATTATGGGTGTTGTCGCACAACTAGTGACTAGCATGAAGCGGGTGGAACCTTTTTAACATGGTCCAATGGAATAGAAATCATATGTTTTCAATTTCCAAGTCTTGAGAGTAGTTTCAAGGGGAGCCAAGTCCATATTTCTATTAAAAGGGATTGGAGGCAGCAGCCAATAAAACTGCAGGCGAAGAGGAAAATGGTGTACCTTTGAACTTCCTTTTCTTGTTAGCTCTCCTCCTTTTCCTCTCCGCTTGTGTTAGCTCTGCATCCTCTTTGATATCTCCTTTGCCAGAAAACACCTCTTCAGGAGCCAACATTGCTGCATCTGATACAGCCAGAGGTGCAATCTGCTTGTGGGAGACAGAAGCCTCATGTTAATTGACAATCAAACAGGCCAGAAGCTTTTGAGTCGAATGGAAATTAAACAATATCAAGTGGTCTCTTTACAAGTTTCAAAATGCTTGCTTTACCTCTTCCATTGCCAGGGCAGGGATGTTTGCTTGTATGGACATGTCCTCAATAATCTGTCAAAGGTCATTTATATAAGCATATAGAATAGTAGGAAGTTTCAGTAAATATCACAAATGATTAGAAAGAATGCATACTGGTTTTGGGGTGAAGTGAAAATGAGATAGAGCATCCAACTTCAAACAGAGATTCTTGAATAACAGACTTGCCTGAACACAAGAAAGGACAGTAAGAACATGCACATCCAACTCCTCCAGGCATGTCATGTGCCAAATCCAGATGTAAACATTACATGAAGAAACCAAAAGGGACTGCAAGTCTTTCATTGAAGCAACTGCCCAAACGTCAAAACCCCAAAACACATAGGTTTCCATTTATTCCTAAATGAGGACAGAAGAAACCTCGTGATAGCACAACAGATGAAGCTAACAAAGGCCTAAAACATCGAACTCTAATTGCCTAATTTTCTTCGGGTAGAATATAAGTATATGGAACTGGAAGTGAAGTCTTTTGCTTATTGAATAGTTAAACATGAAGTATACACCAGCTCATGCTGTTCAGATCTTCTTCTTCTTCCTTGTTTTTTTTGTTTTTTGTTTTTTTTTTTTTAAATCTAGAGAAACAGGATATGCAAAGCTGACCCCAAATAGGTGGACCAGTAATGACAATGATGATGACAATGATGATGGTGATCATGATAGTGACAAATACAATAGCGGTGATGATTGCATGCTTATGAGAAGTGAGAATTATGAAGGCCATGCAAGCCAAAGAATGGTACCTCTTTCTTTTGTTCATCTGTAAATGACAAGGGGGCAGAAGCAAGACCTGTCTTTTGTGCATATTCCTCCTGCCAGAACAAATAAAAGATATAATTACTGAAAGGTTATAATCCACTTCTAACAATAGAGAAATATGCTAAGAATATACACGATTCCAGCCCTAAAAAACAGCAACAAAGTGGAAATGTATCCCTCACAATAAAGGAGAAGGCGATCTACCACACGATACTGACCTCGTATATTTCAGCAAGCCCCTTCTGGCTCTTGTTCTCATCCTGCAGATATTAAGAAAGATTAAGAACAGGAGTTTTTAGTCCAACATTTCATATAAACGCAAACTTGCAACAACCCATTTCATGAGGACTTTTAAGAGCACTTCTGTGAGTTGCTATCTCTAAAAAATAGCACATACCAGCTCTTTGAGTTCTTTTGGTGCTTTAGACGGCAAACTAGGTGCCCTTTGAACATCATCAAAATGCCCCTGAAACACCCATTCCATAATTTGTAATTGCTAGCTAACCTTCAGGCCCAGGAAAGAAAAACCAACTTTTAGATATATTTAATGAAAGATGTCAGAAGTTCGTGGATCCTTAATCTGAAAATAGTATTGGGCAGTAGAATGAGCAGAAGAATCAGCATGAAAAGAAAGGAGAGAATGATTAATTTAAAATAAACTTTAGTAGATATTTCTGGAATTAAGAAACCATGGGAGGTTCTCAGGAGCCACAACAAAAGGGTTCTAGAAGGAAACACGAAAAGACTACATTCTACAATTCTGTACCCAATAATCAATACATATACCATACCTAGTTTGTCTCAACTTGCAAGAAAAAAAAGATTAGACAGATATGAAAACTAAGAATGTCCAGCTATGCAAACTTCTATATATACCAACTGTATGGACTATTTATGCAGTCATGCAATAATATAGAAACCATAAGATTTTGTATAGAAGAACACAAAAGGCAATATCCGATTGATATATGTCGCCGAAAGTGAACCCAGTTGGACTCGATGACTTAACTAGCATCCTATTGACTTAACCATCATCCAATTGAACTGCTGGATTGTTCAAGATCAACCATCCAAGCTCTTGATTTGGTCCAGCATAACCATTAGGACTCTTGATCTGAATAAAACAACAATCTTGACTTGTTCAGTTCAGATATTCAATAACGGTTGAATGCTCTGGATATTCAATCTAAACAATTGGGTAAGTTAATCAATAGTTCAGACCCTTGGACGGGCCTGACCTAAGCTTGATTTGATGGCCTGATTTTTTATCAAACAGCAGTGGGACTGCTTGTGGTGTCTCATGACTCTCATTGGATAATTGGATGGTCCTACATCAATATGTTTAAACTATTCTGCTTAAAAGTTCTAGATGGTGAGTGGTTGAATGCGAGATATGGACTAGAGCATGTGCCTGTAGCAATCTACTCATGTAGCTGCACCTACCATGTCAAAATCCATACCCAGTAGCACACGACGAAGCTCCGATTTCAATTTCTAATTAGGTAGTTGACACCTAAAATGGCCATATTTCATTACCCCCTTAAATGGGAATCTCCAATACATGAAAGCTGAAGTCCTTCCTACAAAGGGCTGCTGACATGACAACCCTCTCCTTTGTTCCCTCTTCTTAAATTTTTTCTTTTTATATGTTATTTTTTTCCTTTTGTAATTCAAAAACTGTGTAACTACTTGGATGCATGTGGAATAATCCTTCAATGTTTCAACGGACTACCCAAAGAAAAGAAATTCGACTGATACTAACACACAGTATAGACAACACCAGACCGTCCTGATGTTGGCCAAGACACATACAAAGTGGGGCCACCTGTCAAATGGCTTGGATCTTGCACCAACCTCCTTGCCATGTTAGTAGACGTGCACACGAGCATCAGGCAGTTCCCTAATATTATTTACCGATTCACACAGCATCATATTCATGCACATTGCTTGATAAATGCTTTGATGTCACCATCACTTTGTATAAAATTACATATACGGAACAAAGTTATAGGCCCAGTTTGGAAAGAGTGAAGATGTGCATATGCCATTATTATTTAAAGGCTCTGACTTGCCTTTTCAGATGCACGTTTGCTTGCTAAGTGCAGACACCAACATTAAGCAGAGTGGAGAAATTCCATCAAACTAGCTCAAAATGACAAGTGAACTCAACTCGGGAAGCGGTTGAATTAAACAAAATGCCTATTTTTGTTGATGGCCATTGGTTCAATGCAAATATAGCAGCTTTTGAATGCATTATTGATCAAGAAAGGAAGAATATCTACTAGGAGTGAAGTATTTCATATAATAGCAAGTAAGAGATGAAGATACCTCAATAATCCTTTTTGTAATTAATTCTTCAAGGGATGCCGTAACCTCTTCTGTGATCACAGGAGGTGGTCTTACATTATGCTCAAAATCCAGATCAACCTCGAGTGCACTGTTCTTCGGCCTTTTACTGGCGGTTACCTATCACCGGGAACCCAGCAGAATAATGATTTAACAAATCAATGACCAATCATGGGAATTTGATTCAAAGGATTGTGAACCAAATGCAAATACAAATACAACAGGGTAGAATCAGTAGATAGGCTAGCTGATGGAGACAAGAATATTGACAATCAATCTTTACCTCTCCCTGCATAGTCCAGGCCTTAGTTTCCAAGTTCTCTTTCTCCATCTGCTCAATTTTAGAGTGGATCTTCTGAAGCTCTTTCTCATGGGTTGAAAGAGTTCCTTTATCATCTTCTTGTTTCTCGGCTATGCTCAGTTCTTCGGATCCATCGAAGGACTTGAGCTTTGTTGAACTTTTTTTCTTTTTACCCCCAAAGAAGTCTTCATATCTGGAAAAAGAGGATGCCACAGCCCAAGCTAATCACAAAAAAAGAGAAAAATAAAATCGTATCTTAAAAAGTAGGATATTAGAATTAAAATAGTGTTCAAGGAAATATCAAACAGAGAAACAAACAGACAGAGATAATGAGGTTTTTGCTATCACTTGTGTTGACCAGTGTCCAAGATGTGTATCAACAGCATGTGTCTGACATGTATATTTTCTAAAATATGACGTATCCCGTTACATGCATATCCACACAGCTTCAAAGATGCTCTTGATTCCCAGCATATGACGTGACTAAGACATGGATGTGTAGTGTTTGAAAATCATGTAGTGTCCAACACAAGAACCTAGCACACTAGCACACCAAAACTTAATGCAGTCACAGGATTCTAGTGAATGAAACTTTAGCACATAGGTAGAGAACTGTAGACCTAAATAGAAATTCATTATTATGGAAGTACTATCAAAAGATGATCAATCCAAGCTTACCTTCTGAATAAAAAGATAGATCAAAATTCATTACAACATAATACCAACATTGGTGTGTGTCTGGCCTAGCAAACTTTTTAGGCTGGAGTGTCGCACATAAACAATTACAATTAAAGAGTTGCAAATTGCAATTAGAAAACTGTTTCGTTTTGAAAGATTAGTGACTAATTATAAAGCACCCACCGAATATACATTCATACATGTGCATATAGTAGAGATACAACAACAATCATAATCTGCCAATTAATTGAAACTTTATAAGAGGTTATGAAAGAAAACATTGACAAAAATTCTGTATAAGAAGCACCTGATATTTTCCAAGTTATCGGCACCATCATTTCCACTGGCTTCAATATTGAAACCTCCCATCTACAAAATAAGTTCCTCAATAAGAATAATATTCTCACAGTTAATATCTCCAGGATAAGGTAATACAAAAAGGTCATGAAATTTGAAATAAAAATATCCCCACATTTCTCCATCCAAAATAAATCAATCAAACCAAATTTCACCATTTAGGAAAATGGGCTAAAGTGTGAGCTTGCCACATGAGGGAGTAAGGTCCAGAAATCACAATGAATCAGCAATGTTAATCATCTGATTCACCCATTGTATTTGGACTCTTCTCTGTATCCATCCATTTGACAGCCGCCAATTGGACAGAGATGATCATCCAGTCAATATGTTTTTGGCACTATGCTCCATAGTTCATCCACAACGGTGCCCACAATACACATCCCAACTTAGCACTGTAGCCTCCATGGGTAAAAACTATAATTTCTTTTCTGTTTCAGTCAAATCAAATTAACTAACTAAACTTGGAAGTTCAATCAATCCATAACAGGTACCCGGATCTGCAGGTAACTGTGCTACACGACCAAATTTAAACGGTCATGGATCCTAGTTTCAGAGACATTAAAAAAATCAAGTTGGGTTTGGGTTCAGCACTTTAGATGTTTTATTTTGAAGGTCTGGCCCTTGATAGAGTCGAATGATGGAATAGCATGTAGCTGACCCCAGTTAATTGGAATAAGGCTAAGGTGATGATGACAATGCTTTAGACCATTACATGGGGGCACACACACATAACTACTTAACAAGCGCGGAATTATTTGATACTTTGGCAGTGAATTCTTGTTGTGTGTGTGTGTGTGTAATTATCAATGTAAGTATTTACGAGTTGGGAGTTATTTGATACTCGGGCAGTGAATGATGGTTGTGCATAGGCGCTCAAAAATTGTACAAATGCAGCCACAAACTCAAACGGACCCATTGATAGCTCCTTAGACATGATGGGTACCTGAACTGACAGCATATCATGAACCCCAAGTATCAGTCCAACCCAAAACACTCGTAAAAAAGAATGAGAGGGAGCAGCTCAAGATCATCTCTTGAAGGATGGTGGCATTCTTGCTGCTGAGACGAGCATACAAATTCAAAAGACAATTATTATTTTCGATAAAAACAAAACATATGGGAGGGTCGGGTCGGGGCCAAGATCAGCCCCAAGCCCAACCCATTAAGCTAACGGGCCACATTTTCTAGCCCGAACAGAACCTGATAAAGGCAGCCTGAATCACCTTTTAAGCAGCAGGTTGACTCATTACCAACCCTATGGATAGTGCATGGCAAGAAATCATACTCATCAGAAAACCCTAATTGTCACCAGCAGGTATCCATCAAACAGATAGTTGAAAAGAAAATGCCAAAATTCAACAGATGAGTAAGATTACTGCTCAGTGCAGGTTCCGCATTATGCTCCATCCACGACATGGCCCAGTATTTGGACACTCTGGTTTGGTATAAATGTAAGCTACACATACAGAAGATGAGTTGCTAATTCCACGACTTACAGATATGCATCAAGTATACAGTTTAACTTAGAGACACCAAAGCAATGCCGGACCATGAGCTGTACCCGCATTACCTCTCACCATTAGAAGATATACACATTTACAGACATGAATTTTCAAATGCCACATTTTGAAATGAGCAGTAAGATTCTCACCCACCATGAGATGTGCACAAGGACACTCAGTGACACAGTGCTTCCACAATCTTTTCCATTTAATCTAACCCTTCAGAGCAAAATCCAAAATTCGAATGTAGAAAATACAAAAGAGAAAGGAAAATCTCACCTCATCTGCATCATCTTCCTCTTCATCATCCTCATCATCATCGTCCTCACTTCGATCCTCACGCTTCTCTTTTGGCAATCCATACTCCCTCGCCTCATCCTTCTCCAAAAACTCCTCCAATTCCTTGATCTTCAAAAAGCTATCTTCAATTCCACCACCACCGCTGCCATCAGCTCCCTCATCGTCCTCCTCCTCCTCCTCATCCTCATCCTCGTCCTCCTCTTTACCAGTTCCACCATTCTCTTCACCAAAACCCTCATTTTCCTCATCTTCATCATCAGAACTGTCTTCATCTCCATCTCCCTTCCCACGGCCCTCTTCTCCTCCATTCCTCTCCAGAAAACCCTCAGTTTCCTCCCGTTTGGCATTCTCAAGCGAATTACAACCGAGAAACCTCGAGATTTCCGCAGGATTCGCCTCAAGCCGCTTGATCTCGCGGCAGAGATTGGAGATGAGGGGCCGGGACTGGAGATCAATCTGGTGCCAGATCTGCTCGGCGTCGAATCCGTCGACGAGGAGGTGGTCGAAAGGGGATTTAGGGCATGAAGGGAGTAGCGCAGAGAAGAGGAAGCTAGACGCAGAGCGAGCTGTTTCAGAGAGAGAAGGAGACGGAGAGAGGAAGAGAGGAGGAGAATTGGATTTAAGGAAGTGGAGAGACTCCATGCCTCGCGCTTCTTGCTCGCCTTCCTTTCCGTTTGGATGCCTGTAAGTTGGGTAAGTGGGAAGTGACTTACAGGTGGTATTTGGGAGAGAAAATTCACCTGTAAGTCACTTACAGGCAAATCTACCAAAAAACTGCAGGGGGTTGGGGATGAGAAGTCACTTCCCTGTAAGTCACTTACAGGCACAACGGTCGGATTTTTAAAACGAGGGGAAGAGGGAGAAACGCACCAACCCACCAACCACCATTAAGCTCCAGCCAATGAAGAAGAAGCACCAGCCATTGAAGGAACTCCATCAGGCCTTGCAGCACTGCAGCCAATCCACATCCTACAACACTATTACCGCATCAGAGCTTCATTTACCACATCAACAACGACCATTGATAAGCTTCTATAAGAGGGGATTGAAGCTTTCGTCTCTCTATCCCGATCTGTCTCTCTCTCTCTCTCTCTCTCTCCCGCTCTGCAATCTCTCTCTGCAACGACCGCTCTCCCTCTCTCCTCCTCCCCAGGTTTTCATCGCAACCTTCCTTCGCTTTAAAAACGAGAGTGGTTTAGGTGTTACTAATGCGGAGGCATGCTCACTGCGCACGTGTGCAACTTTACACACGTGTCATAAGACTCTTATCCGAACGGTCCATGTGATGCAGCATAAGATGAAACCCCCACGTAACAATTTTCAACCTAACCTAAAGCTCTGGTGGGCCATAGAAAAGAGATACGCAAATCAAGAGAAAAAACTGTAAGTTTTTTCATGGCCCACCAAAATTTTAGATCAAATTAAAAGTTGGGCCCTTGGAGTTTCATGGGGTTTTACATCACGTGGACGGATTGGATAAGCCGCACACATTTACAATGGGCCTAAATGAGTTTACTAAGTTTACTCATTACAATAAAGTATACCGTAGGGCCCACCTTGATGATGTGTTATATATCCACTCCATGCATCCGTTTCTCCAACTCATTTTAGGACGTGTCCCAAAAATGAAGTAGATCTAAATCTCATGTGGACCTCACCACAACAAACAATTGTGAGTAATTAATAGAGCCATTGTCTTTGCTGCCTGTTTCTAATGGTGTGGTCCACCTGAGATTAAGCATATTCAAATCTCTTATAAACGTTTGGATGCTCTCCATTGCTTTCGGTTTTGCTTATAGACTGGAATATTTGTCCTAAATGGAACTGAGCATGCAATGTATATAACTGAAAATTCCGTACTTAATACAAAGTTATAAAATCCATTACTATCTAGTTTTGCACTCTCATGATAGGGTGGGAAAATGGCTAGGCCAGGCAAGGCCTATCAAAACGGAAACGGATTGGCTACTCCCACCAGCCAATGGCTGATGGTCGGTGCTCTGTGGACCCCACCATGATGTATTTGTTTCATCCATGCTGTCCATATATTTTTAAAGATTATTTTAAGGTATGAGACCAAAGATGAGGTATATTTCGATCTCAAGTGGACCACATTACAAGAAACAGTGTTGAATAAGCATCGACCATTAAAAACATTTTGCAGGCAATAAAAGTTTTGGATCGAGCTGATTTTTGTTTTTTCCCTTCATCTGGGTCTGCATGACCTGATCAACAGATTGGATGTCAAATAAACAGTATAGTAATAACTATTTTTTTCATGTGGTGTGGTCCATCTGAGATTTATATCTTTCTCATTTTTGGAATCAAGAATTAAAATGATCTTTAAAAATGGATGAACGGAATGGATGAAACACATACATCATAGTGGGGCCCACAGAGCACCGATGATCAGCCACGGGGCTAGTGGCGGGGGAGTAGCCAATCCGTTTCCTATCAAAACAGGGTTTTATAGGACGCGGATTGCGTCCTACCCCCACCCGTACGGTAGTCCGTCTGGGCAGGGCTCTGTGGAGTCCACCGTGAAGTAACTGTTTCATCCTGCCGTCCAACGATTTTTTTCAGAAAATTTTAATATGTGAACCAAAAAATGAGGCAGGTCCAAAGCTTGAGTGGACCACAAAGTGGGGATTGAACGTCCACCATTAAAAGCTTCTTGGGAGCCAGAGAAGTTTCGGATCAAGTCGATATTTGTGTTTTCACTTCATCCATTTCTACGTGACCTTATGAATAGGTTTTATGGTAAAAAAAACATCACGTGGGCCCTTAGAAATGTTTCAACGGTGGGTGTCATATCAGTGCAGGTTCCTTTGGTGTGGTACACTCAAGCTTTGGGCCTGCCTCATTTTTTGGTTCACGTAATAAAATTTTCTGAAAAAATCGCTGGATGGCTGGATAAAACAGTTACATCACGGTGGGCTCCACAGTGCCCTGCCCGGACGGATTACGGTCCGGGCGGGGGTAGGACGCAATCCACGTCCGGGTTTTATACGCGTCTTTGTAAAACCAGAGAGTTTTACGAACGAGGCTCGCGCCAAGGGTTCACAAAATCCAGTTATGGCTGTTACTGGTCCGGGCTAGGTCGGGTCTTTGTCTTAAACTCGGTCTGCTATGCCCGACGCCGGCCCGTGATGGTTGTGTGCGGTTGCAAGCCGGCAACCCACTATCATACAAGGTCTGGGCCGTTCACTTAAGTGGGCTACATCATGCTTGAAATATGATAAAATTGCCCTTGAAATCCTTAACGGGCAGAGCTCCAGCTAGGCTCTGGCCAGGTTAGTAAGGTCCTTCTCATAGCTTGTGCTGGGCCCGTAATGAGCAGTCTAAATTTTAAGCCCTTTTATTTCATACCAAGCCAGCCCAAGTAGTCATGTCTGTTTTACGTTTACCACCGTAAATGCTGTTAAATGGGTTATTATTATTTACCATGTAAGAGAAGAATGAGATACAAAATCTGTGGGGCCTACTGTAATGTTTGTGTCTGATCAAGGCCGTCTATCCAAAGATCATGTGGACCACACTACAGGAAACGTGTTTTTTGGTTTCTTCTTGTCTTTCTGACCTTATGAATAGGTTGGATGATAAATACACATCAGATCTACACAAATTTTAGATTTTAGATGTCATTGTCCCTCTTATTTCTTGTGGTGTAGACTACTTGAGCTTACAATTTGTATTATTTTTTAATTTGAGGCCTAAAATCAGCTAACAAAATAGATGAAGGATGTAGATTAGAGTGCCGTTAGAAATAATCATTATCTATTTACCACCATTTATCATTTTAAAGGGTAAATTATTATTTTTTATTTCTCTTTTCAATTTCTGGTTTAGCTTCTTGTAAGACCCGTATCCTAGTTCGTACTGTTCTGATGAATCCTGCGATCATTTCCGTCGAAGTCCGGCAATCCGCGACTGATAATCGACGTTGCGCACGACCGTAAATCGTATCCTATAGATTCGAGTCGGTTTAATCCAAGACCTGTATCGTTGCGACCGCACCGTCGCCGCGGTTCTAACGCCGCGACTCACGCACCGATCCGATACCCTGACCAGAAGATGTGAGCCGACGTTTATTTCAAAGAAACGCCGCGCTTTTTGTTCACTCCCCAAGTATAGGGTTGTGATGTAGTAATAAACTCGGTAAGACCGAGGTCGAATCCTACGTGACCGAAACCCAGACGCTTTCTAAAAATAACCAGATCTAAACTAGGCTAAGATGAAATCTAAACCAATTATGATTTGAGGAATAATGGTGAAATAATTAATCTAAAACTTTAGGAAAAATCAGAGAAGGGAAACTAGGGATTCAGAGGATCCACTTGTAGAGATCAGGGAGATCTTATGCCTGTATTAGAAATCAGGAAAATTAACTGAACTGATGTCGATATAGTTTTCAAGAGATGAGAGGTATATGAATTAGAATGGATTCCATCACCAAACCATGCCCAGGAGACAAAGCAAACAACAGAATTAAACTAATTACCAACCAATCAACATGCCATGAAGGTTAGGAAGGGTACCGACATCCAACCATGCCCAGAGACGATGGTGAACAACAGGGCTTCTTGACGTCATAAACATAAAGAGGAAAAGAACATGCTCAAAGCCATCGCAGACCCATTGTAATTTCAATCACAACAGACCATTAAAGACTAAAAACATTCCCTTAATAAAAACCCCAAAATCAACATCAATTCAGTCTAAACAAAGGCACAAGCAAAGAGACCTCCCATCACGCTACAAGCTTCACCTCTTAGCCCTAGCTAAGAGGTTTAGCCACACATGAGTGGACTAGATCTCTCAAAATAAAATAAATAAATTAAAAGCAAAGAAGGAAAGAAAAATACAACTCTACTCCTTTCTCTCTCTCTCTCTCCGCTCTGATCTCGAATTCCTCGCTCTCAATGCCTTTCTCACGTCCAAAACTCCCTTTATAGCCGCTGGATGGCTAGAATCGGTGGCAGAGTCGTAGAATGGACTCTGAGTACAAATTTTCGCAGCCGTGATCGGTGGGCCCCACAGAGGTGTTTTCTGGAAAATCCACCCCATCCATTGGATTCAAGACGAAATTTCAGTCAAGAATGGGTGGTTTTGAAGGTCCATTTGCGCGGCCCACAGAAGAAATCTCAAAAAATTCAGTTTTGAACGTCACAAGACCGCCTGTTTGTGGCCTCTGTACCGCACACGTGTGTACGCATGGGAGTGGAGTCTCAACATGGTTTTGTAGTTCTCGAACCCATCTACACGATGGACGGGTCGGATCGGTCGGACAGATGACGTACGGGGCCCACTAAATTCCGAAAAAGTCGGCAGCGAATCACGTTACGCGGACGCGTATCCGTCCTCCGTGACAATGGTGGGTCCCATTCCTTCCACTGAATGGAAAATCCACTCCGTTCATGAGATAGCCATCGAGAAACCGTCCGAGAGTGTATATAATGAAGTGAAATAGATGTGGCCCACTTGATCTTTCATTCCGCCGTCCATATTATGTTCAACGGCCAGGATCTTCTGATAATCTTGCATGGGTAAAACCGCCACCTAGGCGTTGGTTATGGCCCCCCTATGGATCATATGGACGGATCAGATCATCCATTTCCATGATGGGTGGGGTCCACTAAGGAAACCCAAATCGGACAGGGACCGTCCCTGCCTCTTTTTAAAAAAAAAATTTAAAGATGCATCGGTCAGCAAGTGCTGACCGATTTCATGAGTTCTGGTACTCATCCCATGCATATGTGTGGTGCACACACTCTATGCAAAATGGGTCCCATATTGATGTATATGAGACATCCTTTCCGTTCATCTATTTTGTAGCCTCAATTAAGGCGCTGAGTCCAAAATTGAAGCATATCCAAAGATCAGGTGGGCCCCATTTAAGGATTTAAGGGGCTGATCTGCTCGTTGGGCCACTTCCACAACGATCCAATAGATGATTTTTGACGTGTACGGTTAATTTAAGGTCATCAGGCCGTATGAAGTTTCGGGCCGAACGGATGGTGGGAACCCTGTGATTTTGCATTTCGACCCTTTTTTGGCCACTTGAACTTCGGTTCTCAATTTTCTCGGATCTCTGCGTGTAAATTACGTCGATCTTGGCCCCATGAGGTCCATCCCTTGCCTTTGGTGACTTACGTGCATTAAATCCATGCCTTTAGCATTCTTTTCATCCACGCTCATAATTGCATCCTCCGCAACAAAACACAATTAAAATAGGCCATTTAACAAGCATCTATGTTCATAAATTCAGAATTAACTGGGTCCGATATGCAATATTGACCCTCAACACAACTCCCAACCAAAGATTTTGCTAGTCCCGCAAAAAATATGCGAAGAATAAGTTGAGAATTACGAGACAATTCTTATGGCCGAGTGAAATTTTGAAAAACAATCCAGATATGAGAAATCTTAAGATTCATGAATGGTGATTATCAATTTCTCCGGCCTCTCATGCACGGTGAATTTCATAATCAAATTCAAATATTAATCCATAAACTAGAATAATTTTAAACATTGAGTTCCATGGTTGTAGAGTGTAATCCCGACTTTCAACATTAATATTCAATTCTTTATTTCAGGATTTCGTTGGTAATCAACAAGAGAATTCATGACAACCAAAACTTGCCTTACAGATCATTCTTTCATTTTTCTAGTGTTTTTTTTTTTTTTTTTTTTTTTTTAATAAAAACCATAGAATCAAATTTTCACTTATAGGAGCAAACCTATGGTGAAAATAATCACCTAAATTCCTAACTGCATTAATCATAGAAAATCAAATCCACACCTATAGGAGCAAACCTATGGTGCAACTCCTTTTATACCCCGATGGACAAATCTTTTAGGTGGTTTCTTTCATGCTCAGTGATTACCAAGTTAATCATTCAATATCAAACTGAAATCTCAATGTGTAAGTGAGATGTGGTATGTGAAATCATGACTCAATCAATGTTTACAACTTCTAATCATGGATTAACAATTCAAACTTAACTTTGAATTCACAAGAAAGACCAGAAAAAATTTAAAAATTTTCACAATTTTTGCTCAAGACGAAGAAAACACTGATTAGGTAACCTAATCTCCCACCCCCAACCTAAAATCTACATTGTCCTCAATGTAAAAGATATGAGCATGGAATGCACATGGGACAACGAAAGTAAAGAGAAGTGATGGGAAGATAAGTACCAATGATGAATCGTGAGAGACTTTCCAAGAGATCGCATGACATGGAAGCCGACTAGCATGAGAGAGATAACAACACAAAATAACAAAAATAAAATAAAATCCTACCTATACCACTTTCGCAGTGCTCTCGATCGCATTTAACGCATGCAACAAGCCTTTAAACCCTAGGTTGCCCCTAGTGGACGAAATGTAGTCTCGTGAGGGTTTGCAGAATGTTACCCACAAACATTGAACTCACTACTCATGTTGCAAGGTTCCTCTCGCCATATCGATAAGTTCCTCAAGAAGTTCCTCAACAAGATCATCCAAAAGCCCTTTCTGCAAAAGGCTTGGGTGCCCCGGAGCATGACTTTCCAGAGAGACTTACGTACCTCATAAGAAATTTTCCATTGTATTGCTTGAGGTAACCGTAGTATGTACGATTCAATCACTGACGATGTAAGAAGTTTCAACGTTAGTATCCCAAGGTGAATCGAGACTACAAGTAGATAAAGTTTAGAAAACTTCGCAAAAAGTGATGTAGCCTCAACACATTCAAGTATCGACTTCTGTTCAATTTTAGCTCCTCCTCCCTAATGGTAAACATTCAGATCTGTGGAAGGAGGGCTTCGAGTAAGGGTTCTCTCTCATTCGATGACTACCGAGATATTGTTTTGCAAGGCATTCACTATGTCTCTTATCATGGGATCATTTGAATCTGAGCAAAGTGTGCCAAGCAATTATCAAAAAGAGTCGGAAATTTCACCGAGAGTGACTTATTTTCCTCATGGAAATCAGAATGAGATGCTCAAGGACTCTCGCCCTTAAAAGTATATGAAGATATGCTTTCTTGCTCCAATTTCACACAAACATATTGAAGATCAATAGGGAAGCATCGATGGGATTACTTTGTTCATTGAAACTACTCAATCGAGGCGTTGAACCTTAGACGTGTACAAATTTCTCGGATGGTGGTCTTAATTGAGTGGTTTCAAATTCTAGAGTCGTAGTAGTGAGCGTACTGTCCTTCTCCGAATCACATTATCATTCAATTCAAGAGAGTGGTCCAAACATGTTTCACGTAAGTTGGAAGGGTCGGTTTTAATGAGCTCATCTTCCACTTTTAAATCGATATGTTAGGTGAGTGGAGTAGCTCAAGATGACCGATCACTTGCGTGTTCTTGAGCATTGACTGACCATACTTGAGATTGATTCCAGGGAATTTGGGTTGTGCTCTCATGAATCTCATCCCAATACTTCTCGGCCTTCCAATTCGCAGTACATACTTGAGATGGGATCGCTTCCTCACAATCTATTCCTAAATTCGGTTGAGGTTCGAATGAACTAACCTCTACCTCATCATTGAATTCATGTGTGTCAAGTAAGGGAGGTGTGTCATCATCATCGTATTTGAAAGACACCCATGTATCTCCACCATTCTTTTCAACAGTCCATCGAGATCGGCTCATTGGGAAATTGAACCACGTGCTCGTTAATGGAATCCAACTCCTCATTCCAAATTCCAGATTTCACAAAAGTGAGTGAGGATCACTTTCCTCGGCATTGTATTTCAATTGATTGTAGTTGGGATGCACGAGCTTCTTCTATCCTTTCAAGGCGCGACCAATTGGCTTCCATTGCTTTTCTTATTTCCGTAAGACATTCCATGGTATATTGAATTTCATCCTCTTGGATCGTTTCTGGTAGGTTCTCCACGGTAGGGTATCCAAGAGAATAATCATTACATGTGGTTGGTTCATCTTCCCAGTTTTGATGGTTCCACTGGTTATAGTCATACGGGTCATCGGCCGAGAGTCGATACGCGTTATCATTCCAATAATCACGCATCGCTTTCCTTAACTCGTGGAATGCAATTATTTTCCCGTAGATAATCACCGAAGGACTTCTTAATCGGTGGGGCATCATGTTTCGATTGGTTGAAGTAATTTTCAGGAAATATTTGAGGCATAGGCTGTTTTCCATCATTATCATCATACATCAAAAAATTTTCCCAAGATTCCTTAGCTATCTCAAAGATATATACGTTCCAACTCTTGCATAGTAAAACCCAAATTAATCTACCCTAGGAAAAATAAAAGAAAAGATCCTACAACAAGATGGAAAGTATGAGGGGAAGAAGTTAGAAAGAAGTTACCAGTTTAAAGATTCCTAAGTAAAAAAAAACTCCGCAAAACAAAACAAAACAAGTTAGTTCAAAATAGAAGAATTTTCTAGAGCAAATCAAATCTAAAGAGTTAGAAATCTAGCAAATCAGAAAGAGATTACCAAATTAGAAGTTCTATCTTAACAACCTACGTAAAGAAATATGTTAGTTCTATGAAAAATAGAAAACAAAATTAAAAATTTAAAATTAGTAAAATCCTAATCTTAAACTAACTCTAAAACTAATTAATTTCGAAAATCAGAAATATTCAACACCAAGTAACGGCCTTAAAACTTGTTCACTCCCAAGTATAGGGTTGTGATGTAGTAATAAACTCTGGTAAGACCGAGGTCGAATCCACAGGGACTGAAACCTGTACGCTTTCTAAAAATAACCAGATCTAGAACTAGGCTAAGATGAAATCTAAACCAATTATGATTTGAGGAATAATGGTGAAATAATTAATCTAAAACTTTAGGAAAAAATCGTAGAAGGGAAACTAGGGATTCAGAGGATCCACTTGTAGAGATCAGGGAGATCTTATGCCTGTATTAGAAATCAGGAAAATTAACTGAACTGATGTCGATATAGTTTTCAAGAGATGAGAGGTATATGAATTAGAATGGATTCCATCACCAAACCATGCCCAGGAGACAAAGCAAACAACAGAATTAAACTAATTACCAACCAATCAACATGCCATGAAGGTTAGGAAGGGTACCGACATCCAACCATGCCCAGAGACGATGGTGAACAATGTGGCTTCGACGCCATAAACATAAAGAGGAAAAGAACATGCTCAAAGCCATCGCACTCCATTGTAATTTCAAATACAATGCATCATTAAAGACTAAAACATTCCCTTAATAAAAACCCCAAAATCAACATCAATTCACCTAAACAAAGGCACAAACAAAGAGACCTCCCATCACGCTACAGCTTCACCTCTTAGCCTAGCTAAGAGGTTTAGCCACACATGAGTGGACTAGATCTCTCAAAATAAAATAAATAAATTAAAAGCAAAGAAGGAAAGAAAAATACAACTCTACTCCTTTCTCTCTTCTCTCTCCCGGCTCTGATCTCGAATTCCCTCGCTCTCAATGCCTTTCTCACGTCCAAAACTCCCTTTATAGCCGCTGGATGGCTAGAATCTGTGGCAAGAGTCGTAGAAGGACTCGAGAGTACAAATTTTCGCAGCCGTGATCGGTGGGCCCCACAGAGGTGTTTTCTGGAAAATCCACCCCATCCATTGGATTCGTGGATGAAATTTCACCAAGAATGGGTGGTTTTGAAGGTCCATTTGCGCGGCCCACGAAGAAATCTCAAAAAATTCGGTTTGAACGTCACAAGACCGCTTGTTTGTGGCCTCTGTACGCACACGTGTGTACGCATGGGAGTGGAGTCTCAACATGGTTTTGTAGTTCTCGAACCCATCTACACGATGGACGGCCGGACGGCCGGACAGATGACGTACGGGGCCCACTAAATTCTGAAAAGTCGGCAGCGAATCACGTTACGCGGACGCGTATCCGTCCTCCGTGACAATGGTGGGTCCCATTCCTTCCACTGAATGGAAAATCCACTCCGTTCATGAGATAGCCATCGAGAAACCGTCCGAGAGTGTATATAATGAAGTGAAATAGATGTGGCCCACTTGATCTTTCATTCCGCCGTCCATATTATGTTCAACGGCCAGATCTTCTGATAATCTTGCATGGGTAAAACCGCCACCTAGGCGTTGGTTATGGCCCCCTATGGATCATATGGACGGATCAGATCATCCATTTCCATGATGGGTGGGGTCCACTAAGAAACCCAAATCGGACAGGGACCGTCCCTGCCTCTTTAAAAAAAAATTTAAAGATGCATCGGTCAGCAAGTGCTGACCGATTTCATGAGTTCTGGTACTCATCCCATGCATATGTGTGGTGCACACACTCTATGCAAAATGGGTCCCATATTGATATATATGAGACATCCTTTCCGTTCATCTATTTTGTAGCCTCAATTAAGGCGCTGAGTCCAAAATTGAAGCATATCCAAAGATCAGGTGGGCCCCATTTAAGGATTTAAGGGGCTGATCTGCTCGTTGGGCCACTTCCACAACGATCCAATAGATGATTTTTGACGTGTACGGTTAATTTAAGGTCATCAGGCCGTGTATGAAGTTTCGGGCCGAACGGATGGTGGGAACCCTGTGATTTTGCATTTCGGACCCTTTTTCGCCACTTGAACTTCAGTTTCTCAATTTTCTCGAGATCTCTGGCGTGTAAATTGTCGATCTTGGCCCCATGAGGTCCATCCCTTGCCTTTGGTGACTTCGGCATTAAATCCATGCCTTTAGCATTCTTTTCACCCACGCTCATAATTGCATCCTGCAACAAAACACAATTAAAATAGGCCATTTAACAGTACCATGTTCATAAATTCAGGAATTAACTGGGGTCTGATATGCAATATTTGACCCTCAACACTTTTACGATCCCGAGAGAATCTCTACAACATGTCAAATCAATCCAATCAATCAAATCAATCCCATCAATCAATCAATCACATCAATCAATCAATGTCAAGTACACATCACCTTTCTCCACAAGTAAAGCAACCCATGCTTTTCTCACCAAAGTCAAACCACCTCTCACTTCACCCATCCCTCACCTCACATCACTCACCCATCACACCCATCACCTCTCCTTATCTCCCTCTCTCTCTCTTTCTCTTTCTCACACCAATTCCAAGCAACCTATAAGCCTCACACGTCCACATTTTTCCAAGGAGAGAAAAGAGAAGTGAGTAGTGTGGCCCACTTTCCATCCCAAAATCTTCCATCTTAGCCCTTGAATCTTCATCTCCCACCATCAAAGTGAAGCACAAGGAGGTCGGCTTTCCAACGGACCAAGAAGATCTGGACGGTGGGTGCTTTGATAGGGTAGTTTTCATGCTTTCTTAGATGGGCCAAGTGAGGCCTATCGATCAATGGTATGGATCTCACTTGGGACCCTAAGATATGGTCAATGGCCCACTATGATTATCTTTTGATGTATGACTAGATGCAAGGAGGGCCCATAGTATCGGGGTCCCTCCATCCCACGTGTGTCCCACTTTCTCTTTCTCTCTCTCCCTCTCTTTCCTTTTATTCTTCTTTCATGTGATGTTGGTGTGATTGTGTGGCCCACTTGGATGGACCCCACCATGAGGCATGGTTTTATCTAAGCCATTTATAAGTGGGGCCTACCTTATATGTGCTGACCCACACCATCCTCCGGTGGTGGCCCACCTAAACCGGGCCCACCTTGAATGTATGTGTTCAGTCCAAGCCGACGCTAGACGTGGGAAGGAAAACACAAATGTTGGCTTGAATTTTCAAGCCTTGGAAGTGGGTGCTCATGTAGGCCCCACCTTGATGAATGTATTCAATCCAAGCCGTCCACCATTTTTCCCACCTCATTTTAGGCGTTGAGTAGAAAAATGATGTTAATCTCGACTCTCAGGCGAAGACCATACCTTTGGAAATAGAAATTTTCACCGTTGAAAACTTTCCTAATCTTTTTGTACATTGAAAAATACCCAATATTGGGCTTGTTATCCTCATGTTATGAGCCATGGGGACCAATGGCCGAGGCGATTTAACCGATGCGGTTCTACACCGAAAAACTACTAAAAGGCGATTTCAAAAAATAAAATAAAATAAAATAAAGAGGTATGGGCAAAGAATGCCGCCGCTGCTGCCGACAACAAGCTGGCAGGTGCCACGGCCTCCTACCGTGGGCCCCACCGTGATGTGTATGTGATATCCACTCCGTCCATTTGTGGCCACCTCTGAGGTGGGCTCCCTTTAAATTTCGGATATATCCAAGACTCGGTGGCCCACATCATTGGAAACAGCCTTGCCATATCAAACCCATTTTTGGGTCCACAGCAGTTTTGGATCAAGCTGGAGTTTGTTTTTCCCCTTCTCCCGGTCCGTGCGACCTTATGAACGGATTGGATGGAAGCTAAACATTTGGGGTGGGCTCCATATGGGACCCGCAATGATGTACGTGTCTTGTACCACCGTCCGCCTGGACGGTGGTACCGCTGTGATGTGTTTACCCCACCGTCCCTGGACGGTGGGCATGCACGTGTGTGTGCATGCGTGTGTGGGCATGCACGTGTGCGTATGCGTGTGTGGGTGTGCGTGTGTGTGCATGTGGGTGTGAGTGTATGCATGTGTGTGTGGATATATATATATATATAATATTATATATTATACTATATACAATATATACATGGGGGTGGGCCTTCATGTGGGCCCACACCATGATGCATGTGTTGCGTCCAAACCGTCCACCATAAGGAAAGCCTGTCTTAAGTCTTGAGGCTAAAAATGAGGCAGATCTATAATTCAAGTGGACCCCACCTTGGTGTATATATAAGGCTCAAGTGATCAGGCCCACTATGTCCTGCGTATGACCCATTGTTGAGGCCCACATTTGATGTATGTGTGGCCAGTTATTGAGGCCCACCTTGATATTTATAAGGCCCATGTGATGGGGCCCATTCGATGTATTTGTAGCCCGTGGTTGGGGCCCACTTTGATGTATATAAAGGCCATGTTACGAGGCCCATTGTGATGTATTCAAAGGCCCATGGGATATGGCCCATTGCAATGTACATAAGGCCCCTTTTGATGCGGCCCACTTGATTTATAAAAGGCTCATATGATGTGGCCCATTTGATGAATATAAGGCCCATGGGTCGAGGCTAACAGGATGTCCTTAGGGTCCATTGCAATGAGTGATTCCTCCATAGTGTGTGTAATAATGTTTGAGTACAGGTCATGCCTTGGGAGCAATGTTGGTTTGACGTCCACGTTGTAAGAATAATGTTGGTTAAATGTCCGCATTATAACTCTCCTTAGGGCCCATTAGTAGGCCCATACTTGTTGATAGTCCACCACTTTATAACATGCTTAGTGCACTTCCATGAATCATACACATACGCATCATTTGTATGCTTGATATGAGGAATGTTTGATCATAGCATAAGTCGTTGGGCTGAGACATTTACGGGACTCCTTATGAGACGGAGTGCCCCACATGATCGCGTAGTACGCGTGAGATTTCTGCATGATTGTACGGTGTGACTCATGCATCTCGCATATGTGTGACTTGATCACTGCACGCCCTAGCGACATCAGGGCCGTGGCTCCACAGGCACATCGTGGATGGCCGTATCGGATACCGAAAATACTTTGTTCTAGCACTGTGGGCACTTAAGATGTCCTTGGGTGAGAGTCCCAGAACCTTTTTGGTACCAGGAGTTGCTCCAACGTCTAGACCGAGTGGATACACGAGCGCCCGAGTGTCGAATACCAGTAGGCCGCGTCTCCCACTGTGTCGTGGTCGGTTGGAAGGGGGTGTGGCCTTATCCGCCTGAGTGAGGGGGCTATAAGCTAGGCTGAGTTTGACCAGCTCGCAAATGTGTCCGCTATCGACGAGCCGGGTAGGTATTGCGGAGACTCATCGGTTAGGCGGATAGTGTGGTCTCTTCCACTTGCTTGACCGTGCGCCTAGGGAGGGAGGCTGCAGCCGGTCGGTGTGGTGTATTAGACCCCCTAGGTGATATCCGAGAGGAATCAGACGATATGTGTACTTAATGAGTACTGGCATGCTTGCTTTGCATCTCGCATATGACATTTGGTTACATAGGCCTCGCATCACATGGCCTTGGTATGGCCGATAGCATTCATGTCTTGCACCACATAGCTTTATTATAGCTGATAGCATTCATGGACTTACTACATATTTCCGCATTACTCTGATATCGTATATTTGACACTTGCCTTACACACACTTTCACCACCCTCTAAGCTTTTGTAAGCTTATGCACGATAGATGCGTGTAGGTGGCGTTAGGTTGCAGCAGCGTTGAGCTCGGAGCGTGCAGCAGTCTTCGGGAGCTTTTGGAGTTTTCTTTGATATCTTCATACTTTATTTCCCTTCCCGCATTGTACTTAAAAGTTTTTGTTATAGTGGATATGTGGTGTTGTTGTTTTGTGACTTGGTTATGCTTATGGTTATGCTCCATTACATTACAAAAAAAAAATTCACACTGAAAATCCTCCTTGTAGGATCCCAGGATCGGAATCTGGCGTATGGGCGCTGGGAGCCTATAATGGGGTACTACGGAGGCTGTCGGCGCCGGATTCGGCGATCGGGAATTTTGTGAGCCCGGTTTCCGAGTTTGGGGCGTGATACTTCTCTTATATGAATTTTCTCTACAGCAATTATTGTAATCCTATGTTAGTTTTGTACCATTTTAAAAGAGAAATGATCATGTAAAGCAGTTGAATGATAAGTTGCAACTAAGTGTGCAGGTTGGGTTGATGACGGTTGATGCAAGAATCTGGACTGCCTTCTTAAACCTCCGAGCACTTGCACAAGGGAAGAGCAAAGGGGACCCTGGCTAGAGCTAGGACCCTCTAATGTCATAGTCAAGCTAAGAATCAGGGTATGATTATATAGAAGGGTTTAGGGTGAGAGATTTAGCGTTTCCTTTTAGTGTAGATGGATCTTCTATTTATAGGGTACATAGGATAGGATGGTCTGCAATCTCGGGCACAACCTTAGCCATTTAGGTGGAATGTGCGCGAGTGGTGAATGTCGGCAGTTACCCTGGAATTGTGCGGTGGACGGTTACGCGCAAGTAATGGGCATCGATGGTTACTTTGAATTCGTGCTTACCTGAAGAAGATTACTCGTTGAGCCGAGGAGGGAGGTCGGCACAGTTCTGGTTGGGACATCATAGGTCGGTACGACTCTTCTTTATAAAAGAGAGGTTGTTATTCAGTTTGGTATGTGCCCAGGAGCTTCCTTGTACTACCGAGCATCATTCTACACACCATTAACGCGCCGCTCTCCCTAGCGCGGCCGTCGCGAGGCATTGGAGCCGAGCTGAACTAAATCCTCAGTTATCTATGTCGAAATTGAGTTGAACTGGTCAATTGATTGGCTAGGGGTTGTAGTGAAGAGCTCGGAAGTTCCGCATTGGTCGGCGCCTACCGAACCCTAATTCGTCTGTGCTGTGATATTTTCCGAGCAGAGGGGTATATCTATGATCTCGATGGTTCTTTCTATTCTTAATGAGCTCATCCTTAGCTTTGCCTAACTGATCAGCCCATTGTGCTTATTCTAACTAGGCACATTAGGACTGTTCCCATTTCCCTTTTAAAGGTAAGAGCTCATAAACATAGACCGTTGAGGACTACACTTGGAGGTGCGTTTGACTTTTTTGGATGAGGTGTAGGAACGTGTGCTCGTCAGCTCGAGCCCACCCTAAAGGTGGTCGGGCTACATTTTCCCATAACAATGATGACGTAGAGTGGGTCGCAGATAGTTTCATGGCCAACATGGATTAGAAAAGGCCCAGTTGACGACAGAAGTGATCCGAACCATTGGACCTTAAATCGGGCAAGCCGGATTGCCCACACGCAAAATTTACAAAATTCCATCATATCGACGATCAAATTTCATGTTTAATTCTGTTTTTACTATAAATAGTAAGTTTTAGTTTGATTATAACTCTTCATCCGTTGGGCTTTAGGAGTTGTGTTCAACATGAAAAGTGCTTAGAATAATTAGGAGAATAACATGGTTAAGCAACATGGGAAATTTATGATAAAAAGTAAATTTACTATTTATAGTAAGTTACGAATTTCTAGGAGTTTTAGTTTTAGTTTGCTTCTGATTTCTCTCCTATTGTTTGGTATCCCTGTTTGAAGGTTTGTGAACTCGTTTATTTCATTCATCAATTAAATTTCAAATTTATTAAAATTTATTTTTATTTTCTTGCTTTCTTTCTTTGTGGATTTGAGAAGTCCAGGGAAGCTCCCTGGATTGGATTCAGAGTAGTTATTCTTGAGGAAGACGGTGATCAACCTTATCACGTTCATCCCTGCATCAAATGACCAGTTAAGAGTTAAGGCCCAAACTCAATCCCCAATCATTTGTACTTGACACAACCCTTCTCAGCCTGACCAAACCTTAATGCATGTGATTCTTCCCAACTTAACTTCACCCCACCCAAACGGAGGGAGCGGATTAGCTGTTACCCAAGTGACCCAAGTGACAGCTTAGTAGGTGTTACCCGTACGGTGTGAGGCCCACCTTGATGAATGTGCTTTATATCCATGTTGTCCATTCATTTTCCTACGACTCATTTAAATACATTATTTCTAAAACTTAAGCATATCTAAAATTCTAGTGAGCCACACTACTTAGAAAAAGTGGTTAATTAAAAGTTTTTTATAGGCTGCAAAAGTTTTGGATCAAGCTAATCATTATATTTTTCCTATCATACAGTTCTTTTTGACCTTATCAACAGGTTATAAGGCAAATAAACATTATGGATTTGCTTATAGCGGGCCTTGGGAAGTTTTTAATGGTAAATGTTCAACCATCACTATTTTTTGTGGTGTGGTCCACTTGAGATTTGGATATACTTAATGTTTGGGACCATGTCCTAAAACGGTCTGGAAAAACTGATGGACAAAGTGGATATACAACATATCATCAAGGTGGGTCTCACACAGTAAGGGTAACACCCACTAAGCTGTTATCTAGATAACACCTAATCTGCACCCCACCCAAACTTGCCTAACCCCAAGCAAACCCAATTTTAAATCAGGTTGGCTTTTTCCAACTCAAACTTAACCTGAGGACATTGACAGACCTGACCTGAACTTGGGTTGGGTCAATTGGGCCCAGGTTACAGGCCCTAGTGTGTACAGGTGGGGTTGGGCCCAGTGAATATTTTTCAGACAATTTCAACGGCTACCACACAACCATCCAACCCACACGATTGTAAAATCCCAACCGTGTATGATGATGAAACGCATCGGAACTACAACTCACCTTTTGGAATTCCAGACACACATCCTCCCCTATTACTTGTCTGTTTAGCCGTTAAAATTGTCTGAAAATATTCACTGGCCTGCATTAGCGCCATCAACAGGCCAGGCCCAAGTATATCCTATTCTATATTGGCACATAAAACCTAGGCCTAAGCCTGAGCCTGAGCCCAACTTAAAACCTAGGCCAGAGCCTGAGCCTGAGCCTGAGTCAAACCACCCAATTTTGTTTAAGACCCGGGCTAATTATTATAATATAGGGTGCCAAGATACAAGAGTTGACCATCATCTTCTTTTCCAAAATAGCTCTTGAATTTATAAATTAAAAGAGATCTTAAAAAAAACAAAGAAGAAAAGAAAAAGAAAAAGAAAAAGAGAGAAGTAATAGTTGTCGACGATGTTTCAAATCCTTTAGTAATAGAGTCTGTATATGCCATTGACAGACCATTCGATTCCATCGATAGTTGTTCGATGCCATCGACATCGACAACTGTTTGATGCCATCGAGAAAATCCAAAAATCCCTTGTTAGTTGTCAGACACTTTGTGGTGTTCTACTCGATGCCATCGAAAGGCCTATTGACAAGTTGTAGATGCTATCGAAAATCCAGAAATCCAGAATATTTGGGTGTTTTCTCGATACCATTGAAGGAATTTAATGTCATCGATGTGCCATCGAGCGCGTGCAGAATTACATAAGTGTGGGATTTGTTTCCGATTTCGATTGTGATTCCGATAGAAGCTATACATATGGGTGTAATCAGGATTTAGGAGTATCAAGGGGGTTTTCTAATTAATTCTAAGGTTTCAAATAAATATCTTGGAGAGATTCGAGGCTTGTTTGAATTGGGTAATCTTTATCTCTTATAATTTTCTACTTTCATAGTGCATTACTGTCGCTTTGTGCTATGATTTTTTTCCGCAATAAATTTTTTCAAACGTTAAATTTAGAGTACTATTTGTGATTAGACTTGATTGTGCGATTGGAATATTTGATTCATATCTGTGTGCTTCCATGGTTCCCTAGCAATATTGACACAATTAGAAGTAGATTGGGTGGTGTGCCATTGACCTTTATGGTACACTGACATCACTAAGTTTTGTAGCCCCACCATAATGTATGTGTTATATTTGCACCATTTATCCATTCGGTGAGATCATTTTTGAGCCTCACGTACTAAGAATACAAAGAACAGTTCGTTGGATCCAGCATGTGCTGCCAGCTGGGCCTCATGTACTGAGATAGTCCCGTGATCTGAATAGTCCATATCTTCGTTACCACCAGGGAACTACATTTTTTCTCTCTTTTCTTTTTTAATTTTAACCAACACACTCACATCACGCACACACCACAACCGATGACCTCAGTGTTGAAACGCAAGGATGTCTAACACTTAGCCGCGAGTAAGGACCCAAACTAACGTACTTTCCTGTAATCACGGTTCATTGCCATAAATTTTGACTTTTATATTTAATTTGAGCCATTGAAATTATCTCCTCATTATTCTAAACTCATTCGTAGATGGAGATGATCTAACCATCCCTTATACTGGACTTAATAGCATAGATCCACAACTTGGACGGTTGTGATGACCAGGATACTCAGTATTTTGGCCCCAAAGGACAGCGGCACATGATCGATCCTGAGTCCCGACTGATGTAAAACGAATTATAAAAAAATGCGGCCGACCGTCGTGGAAATTTTTTTTGGCCTTTTTTGCCTCCGTCGCGACTTAGGATCTCGCGTGCGTCGGCCTCCTATGGGAGCGGATTTGGTGCGTTCCCCACGAAATCGGACTCAAGTACGCTCTTATCCTACTGAGTAAACTCTATTGGGGCTACCATGAATGTATCTGGTCTATCCACGCCGTCCATCCGTTTTTCCATCTTATCTTAGGGTTTGATACCAAAATTTAAGCATACCCAAAGATCAGGTGGACCATATCATTGGAAACAGTTAGAATAATGACTTCCACCGTTGAAACGTTTCGAGGGCCCAAAATGATGTTTATTACTCATCCAACCTGTTCATAAGATCACGCAGACATAGATGAAGGGAAAACACAAATACAAGCTTGATCCAAAACTTCCGTGGCTCCCTAGAAATTTTCAACTGTAGATGTTCAATTCACACTATTTCCTATGGTGCGGTCCACTTGAGGTTTGTATATACTTCATTTTTAAGCTAGAGTCATGAAATTATCTTTTAAACTGGATGGACGGGGTGGATAAAATACAGTGCGGCCCTTAATCACAGGGCCACCTAAGTGTATATGCTTTATGTGGACACCGTTCCATCTGCTTTTCCAGGTCATTTTAGAGCATGATCCACAAAAATGAAGCAATCCAAATCTAAGGTAGACCATGCCTAAGGAAATAAGAGTGATTGAACATTAACAACTTACTATGGGCTACAAAAGTTTAAATCAAGTTGATATTAGTGTTTTACATTCATCCACTTTTTGTGATCTTATCAATGGATTGGATGACAAATCAACATTACCAAAGCATTACAATGGGCCATAATAAGTTTTTAATGGTTGGATTTTCAATCATCACCCTTACTGATAATGTGGTCCACTTAAGATTTAAATCAGTTTAAGTTTTGAACTCGTGCGTTGATATAATATGGCAAAACAAATGGACGTCATACATATAGGATGTATAAATAAGGTGAGGCGCTCACAAGCTTATCCCAAGGCCGACTGTTGTGGATGTGTTCTATCCATGCTATCCATCTATTCTTTTCAGCTTAATAAGGTCTTAAAACTAAAACATATCTAAAAGTTCAACAGGTTTCCAATTTCTATTGTTTAATGGGGTATGGCTCACTTCATTTTTAGATATATTTAAATTGTGGTTTCATGCCATAAATATATGGTGGAAAAGGATGGACGGCATGGATGGAACATTTAGGTCATGATATGGCCCAGAGTCTTCATACCATGGTCAAAGAGGGGTGATTATATGTCTTATGGATATCCAATAATCACGGTTCAGTAATGATCGTAACCTTTGATCTATAAAATTTATGATTTCTTTTCATTTTTGTAAGTTTATTTTGAACGGTTGTCCTCAGGTCATCCGTTCAGCCTAAATTGCTTAAGGATGGCTCGTATATCATAATTTCGAAACATGGACGGTTCCGATCATCGGATCAATCAGCATGTAACGACATGGTCTGCGACAGACGCTGGATACTTAGTCGCAACGAACTCAAAATTAACTGCTCCCACATAGCTCCTCAGCTCGACAGTTCTTCCTCCGTGGAGAAAGACCACCGGAAAAAAGAAGAAAAAAAAGTCCCGTTTCTCTCGATCCTCTTCGCCTTCTCTGACATCTCGTCCGCCGAGCTCCGATGGCGGAAAAGGACAATCTATTTCTAGGGCTACCTCCGCCTTCTTCTGCAGCCCCTCCTCCTCTCCCACCACCGGTGGGGCCCACAAGCACCGACATCAAAAGAGCTTCTTCTCCTTCACCAGCTCCCGTGCTCAAGGGCGTTCTCAAGCGCGACAAACCCTCTTCGCAATCCCATACCACACCAGGTATCTCTTCCCCTCGCCTTAAAAAAAAATGAAAACTAGGGTTTCTGTTCTTCTTTCCTAGCCGATCGCAATTTCCTTGCACTCTTCAATCATATACGTTTCTGTTATGACTGGACCTCATCTCTTTCTGCCTTCTGACTCAGAAAAGAAAAAAAAAATCTTGAATTCTCTGTGGGATGCGAATTGCACGTGAATAATGGCAGTATCGTTTTAGAGATGGGTTTTTTTTTTTTTTTTGATACTCTGGCCGTATACGAAGCTTAATACACAGGCACCAGTGTGATAACTATCCCTGAGATTTTGAAAATCTCACAATTATATTCGTGAAAGTATGTTGTTTGGATGCCTGTGTAATCCGATGATAGGTATAAAGCGTTTATAGCCTGTTTGGCTTTAAGATGTAAAACAATTCTGTGTGTGGATAACCTCTAAATTGTTTATAGCCTGTAATTGGGTATTCACACACGACAGAGCTTGGAGTGGTAAATCCTTTAAAAAACATCAAATGACATGAAAAATCTTCATTTAAGACGGATCATTGGGATAAGCCCAACTCAACAAAGCCTGTAGCTGATCCTCTTGCTAAACCAATCATTTGGTGGCCCACAAAAGTGGGCCCACTAATTCAAATTCCATTTTGTGATGAGAAACTATTGAATATAAACAATGAACTATTAATTCACGTGTACCGGAGATGTGTGTAGTGTGCTCCACATGGCTATACATGTACCGTTAGAGATACATGCACGATCAGCCCACGTGTACAACGGGCCATACAAGATACAAAGAGAGATACGTGATACAAAAGAGAAGTACAAAGATGGATTACAAAGCAGGGCCATATATGATACATGATTACGTGTACAGTGGGACCATAGATGGATGATCCCACATGTACAGTGGGACCATAGATGGATGATCCCACATGTACAGTGGGCCAGATTGTGACCATTAATCCCTTGAACATATATGGACGATGCTCATGGAGAGGATTATTGTGGACCTCATGCGTACGGTGGGTGCCAGTTACAATGGGACCATAGATGGATGATCCCACATGTATAGTGGACCAGATTGTGACTATTAATTCCTTGAACATAGATGGACAATACACATGGAGAGGATTATAGTGGGCCCCAATGTGTACAGTGGGTGCCGTGTACAGTGTGCCATAAATGCATGATGGTCTATATCACTGAACCGTGGGTCCGGCCGTTGGAAGAAGAGGAGGGTGAGAATGCTGAAGCCACAATTCACCCTTCATAAAAAAATTTTAAAAAATATATTCGTTGCCTATAAACAATTGTTTGTGTTTAGATAACTTGCACAGTGTTTACGGCCTATAATGGTGTAGTCACACACACTAGACAGAGCTCGAATCTGTAATCCCTATAAAATCTTTAGGGCTTCACCTAAGATGGATCATGGAGTTGATCCCATCTCAATAAAGCCTGGAGCCAATCCTTACACTAAACCAAGTATTAGGTAGGTCACAAATGTGGGCCCACTGATTCAAATGCCCTTTTATGGAGAGAAACTACTGAATATAAAGAGTTAATCATAAATTGCCATCCAATTAATAATAATAATTAAAAAGGTTTAAACAAAAGTCTGTAATAATCATTGTGCAAAACAACTCCAGCCATATATGTTTAAGCTCAATCAGTTTTTCGGACAATGCATTTACATAGTTGAACTGCACGATGAGCGGCGTTTATCTTGAAAACATTTGATTACTAGCAGTAGCTGGGCCACAATCCATCCGATGGTCAGAACAACAACGATTTCTCATTAAGAAGCTACGCAATAAAAGTGGGTTAAAATTTTAGAAATTGATATTTAATATTTTATCAGATACAGTGTGAGGGATCACATACAGGAACTTTCACATCCATACAAACTTTCCCACCAACGCATCAAATGGATGGAATATTTGATATGTTCAACAAGTGGGACATGCTGTGACCATTACCTGGTATGGAAATCAGGCCCATCTACTCATTAGATCAGTCAAACAATGTTACGAATTCCAACTTTTGATTGCTGGACAAAAATCGACATATTCAATTGATTGAAAGACTAACTTCGATTGATCAATCGAAGACAGTTGGGTCTATTGTACAATCCGATTTTCCCCAAGTTCTTAGGGTTTTTCCTCTATCTCCTTAACTTTTATGGGTTTAATCAATTCATGGATTTGGTCCAAACCATCCAAATGGTGTTTCTCATATCGAAATTTGGAAAACCAAAGGATCGCACAGATCTGAATTATCAGGAATTTACAATAGTTAGTTGAAACTGTTCTACAATAATAATTTATTATTGATACTATCCTTAGATCACTGTGAACAATCCAACAGTCAAATCACCCTAGAATCCGAAGTCATGGTAAGTTTTGGTCTTAAGAAACATCGGAATCGAATAGATTTGGACTGACATTGCTAGATTGTCTGAGGCCGATCTCTATGACCCAAGTTTCCTACGCAACCTTCTTCTTCCTTTTCTTCAAACCTTCACATGGATCAAAACAATGGACTTAAGGCTAATCTGCCTCGTTCATTGTGTAGATCTAGGGATTTTTAGTCGAAATACAGAAAATTAAAAAAAAAACCGAGTTAGAGCTTACCGGCAGAAGTCCTTTCTCCACAACCTCTCTCTCTCTCTCTCTCTCTCTCTCTCTCTCCAATAAATCTCCCGCAGAAACCCTAAAGAGAGAGAGAGAGAGAGAGAGAGAGAGAGAGAGAGAGAGAGAGAGAGAGTCCTGGATCTAGAAGGTTCTTCTGTGGTTTTGTAATTTTGCACAAAAAGTTAAATATCACGGGCCAAGAGTTGATCCTCTGATCTTACCTTCCACCGAGGGTACTTCAACCAACGTGTGAAGTGTTTGGTTTTCGTTATTAATTACAAAATTAAAATTTTTAATCCTAATTAATCTGGGTTTATATTTCAAAAATCAGGGTTGTTACATCTTTTGTACCCACCTAATGAGTTGTTGGCATGATTTTTGCACTAGGTGATCCTCGTGGTGGGAACAACCTATTGGACGGCTTGGATTTTGCACTGTTTTCCACCTGGTGGACTGTAGCTCATGGTCCAACTAGTTGGACTTGAGATCTTATCCCACAAAAAAGAGGGAAAATAACCCATGCAGAAATGATAGGATTTTAAAAACTGCAATGAAGAAGAGATGGGAATTGAGGTCGCCTGCTAGAAGGGAAGAAGAGATAGTCATTGGTCTTTGGAGGAAGGGAAGAAGAGAAGAGTTGCTAGTCGCTGGCCAGAAGCAAGGAACGAGATAGGGTCTGGTTGTTGGAGGTAGGAAGGAGAGATGGGTTGCTAGTTGTTGGCTGGAGATGGATGTTGGGGAGATATGGTGAGAAGCCTCCCTGCAACGTCCCTTTGTAATGATAAAAGAAGAAGTTGTTAGCTTGTAATTACATTACCTGTAATATGAAATATGGAAAATTGCCAGGTTTATCTTTGCAGCTAAAGCTGTAAAGCCTTTACAGGTTGTAAACTGTTTATAGGCCATTACAGGCATCTAAACAGCCCTGGTAATCTCTGTACTTGTAAACCCTTTATAACTAGAGGATTTTACAGGTATCCAAACGACCCCTAAATGGTAGTATGATGTTTCTGCGATATTTTCAAAATATTGGTGTATTGAAAGATATTGTGTTTTTATTGTGATATTGACACAATATTAACTTGAAAAACTGCAAGGAATTTGTGATACATATAAATTTTAAAATTATTTATTAATTTACGATAAATACTTTTAAACAATTTTGTTTTCAGGGAGATTTTCCCAATAATGTCTGGAGAAAAACTTCAAAATTTGAAAATCTCCTAAGAAATTTCTGGGCTGAGAAGTTGTCGAGAATGAGATTTGTCACCATGGCAGGCACACAGAAATTGTACACATGGCGTACGTTAACTCAAACCTGACTGAGTAAATTGTGGATTCAACTGTTACCAAGCTACCGTCCTGAAATCAGAATTAGTTGAACAGTCATGAACCTTTGATTTGTTGACACCTGTTTGTTCAAATGGAACAATTGGATGCTTTCCATTTTAACTGTCCAATAAATGTCCGCCGATCCGATAGCCAGATAATCAAATAAGCATAATTTTGGTTCATGATCATCTAAACTGAGGGCCATAATTTGGACAGCTTGAATTAATTGTATGCCTTGCACAATTTCTAAGTGCCTGCGTATCATCCGTCAAAATCTGCCAGAATAATTAGGTATTTCCCTGTAGAGATTGCTCTGATATGATTTTGCTGACCGGTTTAGTTGTCCGTGGGAGTACTTGAATTTGTGAGGAACCTCTGTTTTGTGTGGAAACCACCCACATGGGGATCGGAGCCATTTTGGATGATCCTAACCATCCAATCTGTAGACTTATTCTCGATGGTTGTGAAGTGTTTGACTTTTCATTCGAACTACCTGGTTGCATGCTAGGATGGGTGACAATGATTCTGGTTACAAGCGGTGGTCTCGTGTAGGTAAGGTAGTAAAAAGGGGTCATGTGACGGCCGTTACGTTATAGTAACAGTGGTAACAGTTACGTGTTACGGTTACGGAAAAAAATGGCCCATAACGGCCCTGTAACAGTCCGTTACGGGGCTGAAACAGTTTTCCCCCCCTTTAAAGGCGTAACCGTCTGTATCGTAACGGTAATGGCAGTGGCTGTTAGGGCCAATGTTACTGTTATGGAATGAATACCTAGCATGTAGGATAGATGTCCTGCAAGCTACATTTTGGGGCAATCTTGTGAATTTAATGGCCCTTTCCCATTGAATATTATCTCTGGATATGGTATAGGCATGCTGGTTTGTTCTTGAAATTAGTATGCTATTGTATTTATGGATTGCTATCATCATCAAAATTTTCTCAATGATAGAGAGCTTTCAGAGGATTGTTTCTTAATCTTTCATTGGAATTTTCATCTCTTATTAGTAAAGAGGAACATCCAATAAAAAAATTGTGAACTTGCATCCCATGTCTCCATAATATTCTGCAATTTCCATGTATTGTTAGATGGACTTTGCAGAAAGGGCTCTACTTAGACGAGCCTAATCGTGTAATCAAAGGATTTTAAATGTTTGGTTGACTGATGTCTTTATCTTTTGTTGCCCATTTGGCGGATCTTGTTAAGATGCTTAGAATATTTCAATAAGATAAGTTTTTACACCATGGAAAATCTGTGTTGGGAACCGCCAGGCAGTCGGCTAGGATCAGTTAGGTGGGGGTCCAAGCGTATAAATTGTATCATATTGTTGATGCAGGGGACTATTCTATTTCATCATTCCTCCTGTTAATAAATTTTCTGTACTAAAAAAGAAATAAAATTTCTTTCCAAAATTTAGATTTTGATAACTTAAACTACACAGCGGCGGCGACTGAGGCACCCCAAAAGCGTTTGAGGTTTAAGACAACTGTGGATGCATCAGAAACCCAAGTTATAGAAGCGATGCAAAAGATCACCTCACACATCAAGAATCCTTCCAAGTTCAGCAAAGCATCAAAGCTTGTCCTACAACTCATCCAGGCGGGAAGTGTTAAGCAAGGAACAGGAGATCACTTTTTCGCCATATTAGAAGCTGCAATGTCATCACCTTCAGCTTGTACGGATCCTTCACTTAGAGCTGATTACCATGCATTGTTCTCAGCTGCTCAAGATGTTGCTGATGTAAGATTTGGGCTTGTGCAATGGATATCTTGAACTTGATATTATACAATTATTGGCCCAAGAGTATCTAAGCCACTCGGATTTTCAGTTTCTACGGTTGGGTCCATGGTTCATTGATCCAAAACATTGATGTGATGGGCCTCCATTTGGACGTGCATAATACACTAACAATCTTTCAGATGGGAAAATCCTAACTGATTGATTGTTGCCATGAAATAGATGGCCAAATAAGAAGATACACCAATGGTCATAAGAAGGCCAAAGGTGTGATGTTTAGAATCTTCCAATCTAAGAATGTTGGTGCATATCATATCAACCTTTGGCATGTTGGACCACATGTCCTGCTTGTTATGATCATCATAGCCTTGTGACCTTGTCCTAACAATCTGGAGTTCCACCTTACAAATCCTATTTGCCAACCATTCCTATCAAGGTTTTATCCTTAGTAAGCAAACTAGCATTCATATTGCCTTTCACAACCTCAATCAAAGTCCTTTTAGATCTTTCCATTGCCTTCCTTTCGGGCTCTTCAATCCTAATGAAACCTCCCTTCCTTACTGGACTTGTCTCTGGTTTTCTTAGCACATGGCTGAACCATCTCAATTGGCATTTCATCATTTTATCTTGTATTAGGACTAATCTTAGATTCCTTCGAATGGAAGATCTCATGCTTGATTCTTTCCTTCCTAGTTGTCCTATTCATTCACGTCAACATTCTTATCCATGCGAACCTAATATCTGATCATGTTGCCTCTTTACCAATCAACATTCTGCCTCATAATGATAGCTGTAGTTGACTGGCTGTCTTGTAAAAGTTTCTTTTTAAGTTTCATTGGCATTTGCGATGATCACACAACACTCTGGGGGCACAGACATTCTCATCTATCCCTCTATCCTTTTGAATATGGAGCCTAGGCAACTGAACAAATCACTTTGTTGTCCGTCAATTTTTAACTAAATCATTGCATCTGCAAGTCTACAACAATTCCTGCTAAAGTTGCATTCCACATAACACTAGGGCTTCCTTCCGGACCTCCAATTTAGCATTTCCTCCAGTCTTGTTGACAAGCATCACATCGTCACAAATAACGTACATTAGTGGATCTCATCTTCAAACCTAGTGGCTATTTCATCCATAACAACTGCAAAATGGGGGCTTAATGCTGACCCTTAATTGAGAGCTATGGTTATGGGGAGTTCATTTGTTTCACTGGAAGAAGTTCTCACCTTTTCGATCGTATCTTCATGCATGTCGTAAATGTTGTTGACATGTCTTTCCAAGATCCATTTCCTCCCACCAATCACCACATGAACTTTCAGTTTCTCTAATGTATCCTTTCTCAAAAATGTATGAAAAATATATATTGATCCTTCCTCTATGAAAAATATATATTGATCCTTCCTATGCTCTCTATATGTGTCCATCAATTTTCTAGTGTAGAAAATAGCTTCCATCATTGTTCTCCCTAGTATGAAGCACGGCAGATTCTCTGATAAGTTTGTTTATTGTCTTACCCTGTTTGGTAGATGCCTAAAAATGAGTTCATCTTATTTTAGTTAACAGTAATTATGTATTAGAGATAAAAATATCTAATATTTAATGAGTTCATGTCAATTGATCAAGATCTCTAATACATAATTTCTGTGATTAGATGAGATGAACTCATTTTTAGGCGTCTATCAAACAGGGCCTTAGTCTTTGTTCGACTATTCTTGTGCATAGCTTCATAGTGTGACTCATAAGTTCATTTCCCAAAATGGTTGGAACAACTTTGTGCATCTCATTTGTTCTTGTAAATAGGTTTCCTAACGCAACAGACACAGGCTGATCAATGCTGTGCTATTGTTAAGTGCTTTTATTCAATCCCACACAACTCATTTTTAGGCGTCTACCAAACAGGGCCTTAATCTTTGTTCGACTATTCTTTTGCAAAGCTTCCTAGTCTGACTCACAAGTTCAATTCCCAAAATTGTTGGAACAACTTTGTGCATCTCATTTGTTCTTGTAAATTGGTATCCTAACACTTCGTCTCTACTCATTTGACATTTTCTTTGCCTGTGAAGTTTCGTTGAAAAGACTTGTTAGCCTAACCAATCTGATTTGGCCTAGTGTCTTCCACATCTCCTTGGCATATCTTTGTCCCCGCCCAGCCTTTTACTAAATTTTTGAACACCTTGTGGAGCTAAGCTTACTTCCATTACCTGAATTCTATGATAATATACATGCCCTGTTAGCCTGCCCGTCTGATGCACCTCCAAGTTCTATCTGTATGACTTTTTTTTTTAATGGTATCTTTATGACTGAATTTTCATTCAACAAGCTCTGAAATTAATCTCCCAATTTCACGCCTTTCACCAGACTCTCTGGTACACGTCGTCCCAAGCTTCCATGGTCCCACTACTACAAATTGAAAACCGAAGCTAACTAAATATACTCACAGGTGGAACATTGTACAATACATCATCTTCAATTTGTCCTTTCTTGATTGAGTAAAAAGAGTCTGCATTGTTCACATTGTCTCCTGACTGTCATTTTTGCTCGCAGTGCCTCGGTAAGCAGCAGAAAATTCAGTTGGCTACGTGGACCATCAGAGCAGTGGTTGCAAATGAGCTGTACACAGATGACAGTTTTGTGGTACGCATGCTGTTTCTAATGAGATAATATTCTTGCTGTTGCATTCTAACTAGTTTCATGCTGACCCTTTCAACCTGCTTTAGCATTATATATAAAATGCCCTGTTTTTGTAGGACAGCGATACTACTTGCAGAGTTGCTTACATGTTCTCCCATACAACGGCATTTACAAGTTTTCCATATTCGCATTCGTACAATAGAAAATGCATCTAGTTGAAAGGCAGTGATTGCATTATACTTTGTTGCATCTATGCTTATTAAGATTTAAGTTGTGCAACAGATGATTCTTGGGGTACTTGGATGGGGGTGTCTTGTTCTACGCTACCAATCTGTCTATAGGTACTATTGAATGAATTAGCTCGTAACTTACACAAAAATGCAATAATTGGCTTGTTTGCATCTGGTGATGCCTATCTCACATCTGAGTACTGTAGATATGTGACATATGTCTGAAATTATCTTAATGCTGTATTTCTTGATTTTTTTTGAAAGATGACAGATTTATTGCGCAGGGTTCTATTTCTTGATTTTTTTCCCCAAATTTATATGAGACTTGGGCTGTTGAGCACTTTGAGTCGAGATAATTACAGGGGTGTTTGCTTTGTCCGAAGGATGTAACTTCCTTTACATTTCTGTGAGCATCTACACAGTTGATTATTTGATTAATTGACGACACATGCATGCTTGCTTTGCCTCTAGCAGAAGTTATGGTGCCTTTTTCTTTCTCTTGATTGCTGCGAAAGATGTTTGTGTTGGGGGTAATGAGTCCTGATGCTTCATTATCACCAAGGACATGGTGCTTGTTCTTTCCCTTTTTTTTTTTTTCTTTTTTTCGAAGGAAAACATGTAGTATGTCGTGTTTGGATAAGTCAATACGTGACAAAGATCTTGTAGTATGTCATGTTTATAACCTACACACATCTGCACAGGTGGCCCTAGCAAGTATGCAAGTCATCCAAGCCCATTATCATATCAGGTGGGTCCTGGCATGTAGGTGATCTGGATCCTGGCCCAAAAATCAGTTTGTTCCAGTCATTAGGTGGGAGATGCATGTATGTTGAATGTGGAAAGTTGACAATTTTAAATCCACAAGTTGTTTTTGTATGTGTGATCCAATTGATGAGATTACAGACCTGACTTTTTGGGCCTGGTTATCAACATGGTCAGGCTTACCTGATATACATGGCTATACCGTGCATGGGCCAGGTTGTCACCTGTGTTGTGTTTTAACTCTTAAACCACACAGCCCAGCACTGATGTATTTTCATTTTTAATTTTAATTTTTAAAAAAAATTTGAACTTGTATTCTGGTTTTGGGGATCTCTTTATAGTTCTCGAAAGCAGCTGGACGGATAAAAGAAGCCATATCCAGTATTCCTGTTGCCACTGAGGATGATGACATGGATGAAGCTGCAGCACTTGCAAATGCTGAAAATGGAGCAGAAGGTCGAGATCAGGGGAACATGGCATCCACCACCTCACCTCAACCTGATAAGAAGGAAGAGGCCGATCCTTTTGGGTTAGATGCTCTGCTGCCAAGCATGTCGAAGAAAGATGAAAGAGCAAAAGGAAAGAAAGAGGTCACAGCTACAACTAAAAAGGCAGAAGAAGAGGAATCAAAGAGATTTCTCAAGTCGCAGAGAGAAGCTTTGATTCTCTGTTTAGAGATTGCTGCACGGCGCTACAAAATTGCATGGTCAGATGCACCCATTACATGTCTCTCTTCATATAATTGAGGAAATATTGGGGTCTCAAGTCCAACCAGTTGGTATATAATTTATGGTCCACCCGGCAAATAACCTCCATTCTGTAATGTGCATGCTATACCCTACCCTTCCAATAGGTTGGGCTGACGATGAGGATCACCTTATGCAAAATCAGCTCCATCGACTCATCAGGTGGTCCCATAGCAATGAAAACAATGTATAGTCATTGATAAATTACAAAATACAAATGTGGTCCAGTCGATGAGTGGATGTGGCTGATTCAAGGTGATCCTCATGATGTGGACAAACTATTGAATGGTATGGATGTCACACATACATGAAAGTTTGGAAGTTATTCACTCATGGTGTGGATGTGGCTGATTTTCATACAAGGTGATCCTCATGCTATTGTGGACAAACTATTGAATGGTATGGACATACATGAAAGTTTGGAAGTTATTCACTCGGTGGATGGTTAGTTGTGGTACAACCGGTTGGACTTGAGGCCTCAACATTATGAACTGTAGCATTTACTTGGCGCAATAAACTGTACCAAAGGGCCCACATTCTGATGATCAAGTATGGTGGGCATTATGATGTTTGGGATATGCCCAAGATATCATCTCCCCAGCAGAATGATCCTGTCTGCCTTTAAATGGCTCAGATCATCTGATAGGGGAAATGGGCATTGCCAAGTCTATGATGGCATCCACCTGATTAATGGTTTAGGGTACCAAAAGGAGGGCCCACCTGTATGATTCCCATGTTGAATCAAAACACGTTGCATCTTTTCTTTTTTAAATATTGAAAAGCATATAATATTCCTTTATTTACTCGGGGTTTTTACCATGAAATTCCCTAGTTATTCAGATTTTACCAAATAATGCCTTACTAATAGGAATTTCAGGGCAGCGCTTTTCAAGGAGTAAAAAAAGAGAGACCAAAATGCCTTCTATTTTTTCTTTAAAAAAGTGGTTAAGTTGAGAATTGCAGGGCCCATGTGGTATGTGTATGACATCCAACCTATCCAACAAATGCAACCACTAAACTAAATATCTGGACGAACCAATCATAAGGTGGGCCACACCATAAACAACAATGCATACTACCCAAAAAATCCAAATTCATGTGTTACGCATCTGATGACTTGATGTGCCTATTTTTTGGTTCGTTTGATCAAGCATGGTTGGGTGCATATGTTGGATGGGTTGGATGTACACATACTACATGGGCCCCACAACTTTGTCACTTTTTAAAGGCAAACAAAAAAAGAGAAAAAGAGAAAAGAAATGATGCCATTTTGGTAATTTCAACCCTCCAAAAAGCACGGCCTGGGAATTTTCGTTAGCAGAGATGTCATTTGGTAAAATGAAAACTCAGAGGAATTTTCCAGTAAAGATCCCTATCAATTTCTGAGGAGTTCATTTGAAGTCCATTTTATTTGAACTATATTTATTGAGAAAGAGTTTGGCACTCTGACAGTGTGATGGATGATACGCAGGCACGTAGAAGTTACTTAGAAATAGCACGTGGCATACAAATTAGGGTATTTCTACCCACTGTAGAAGTATCATGAACAAAAAATTTAGCTTATTTAATCATCTGACTATTGGATTGGTGGGCATTTATTGGACAGTTAAAAAAATAAAAAATATCAAACAGTCCTATCTCTGTAAACAAGTGTCCACAAATCAGAGGTTTGGTGATCAACCAATATAATCTTGGGATTGTGACTTGGTGACGGTGGGATGCACAATCAAGTTGGTTTTATTTGTTAATATATGTGGCATGTACCATATCTGAGTCCCTGCGCCTATCAGGCGTCATACACAACCTGAGTAGAATATAACTCTCTTTTACTTTTAATGCTTGCAGGGCCCAAACAGTCATAGATATATTAGTGAAACATGCCTCTGACAACATACAGAGGTTCACATCCCGACAGAGAGATGCCATTGAGAAGCTTTGGGTGTCAATACGGGAGCAGCATATACGAAGGAAACAAGGGAAATCTGTGACTGGGAAGCTTGACATGAATGCTTTCGAGTGGCTACAGGAGAAATACGCCAACGAGAAGATCAGCATCCGGCATGCCGTCGGTGGTGGGGGTGATCGCCATGCGGAGCAGTGGCTGGGCTAATTCTTTTCTATTTTTGTATCACCAAGCTGGCTGATTGTAAAACAGGACAGTTCTCAAGTATCTATTTGGGTGTAAATGCTTGTAACGCTTGTTTACACCTATGGTTTTTGGAAGTAAAATCAGATCCTCTGACTGAAGCAGCCAAAGGCTCCAAATCATTTACAGCATCCTGCAATAGTGACGACGGCCGTCAATGGGTACATGATGTACCGGGCCTGATGTGGGTCCCATTTATTTGACCGTTATCGGGTCAGGTTCGCCTCTCACCTTTTGGAGCTGATGGTGCACTGGCAGAGGTGCTTGTTCTTGGACATGGTTTTAAAAACTCCACATTATACTAATTTTCAATTTATGAAATTACAGGTTTAACCAGACAAGCAACTAGGGCTGAATCACTGTGGGTTGTGTCGAGTCGACCGAGTCATTGGTCTGATCTGATGAGTCTTGCTGAATCAGGACTGACTCAGTCTCTATAGTGAGTTTCATGGTGATTTGGCTCGAAATCTCACCAGCTCGAGTTGACCCGGCTGAGTTTTGATTCGAGTCGGTGAGTTTTAGAAATATGTTTTAAAGAACACGACGACTCAACCAACTCATTTTTCAGCTGAGTCAGGTTTACTCGATGACTCGAACAAGTCTTTAATTTAATTGATTTTGGTATTTAATAATTAAATTGGTAATATTTGAAGTAACAATACATGTTTAGAATAATTACTAGAGCTAAAGTAATATAAAATGCTGTTAAATAATCGAATGTGTTGCTTGTGGTTTACAGGATAGTGGTGCTTGCTTTGGTCGTAGAGGTGGTAGGTTGTAAAACAGCGGTGATTGAACGCCCTCCATTAATAGCTTTTTGGGGCTACAAAAGTTCCTGTGCTGGCAAGCTATGTGGGGTCCACAGATATTTCCGTGACAAATCAACTCCGTTCATCAGCTTCCCAAGATCACAATAGGACGGTATGGTAAAAATCAGTTAGATTGAAAACTCAGATGGGCCACACCATACAAAACTGTGAGAACAAAAACGTGTACCGTTTAAAACTTCCTGGAGCAGAGGATGATGTTCATATGGCATCCAAACCGTTACTAGGGTTATTACCACCCCGATAAACTGTAGGCACAAATATCATCCTGATACAGGATTTCTGTGACCCCGACAAAGTTTCCAATGGTGGGTGTTTAGTCCTGCTGTTTTGTGTGGTGTGGTCCATATGAGTTTTGGATCTTCCTGATTTTTGGATTTATGTCCTATTGTGATATTGAGAAACCGATGGACGGAGTGGATTTGTCAAGGGAATCTCTGCGGGCTCCACATAGCTTCCGACCACAGGAACTTCGTGTGGCCGGGGACACAAGCAATTCGCGCCAGGGCAGGACGCAATCCGCTCCCGTTCATTGCCCTCCATACAAGCTGCTTTTGAGGACTTTCTAATTCGATAGTCTCCAAAGAAGGATATTATATCATGTGGCCCACCTTCAGATCAACGGTCTGGATCAAGACATGGGCGAGCAACTGGGGCAAGACCCAGCATTTCTCCAACCCCAAAAATGACTAATAAGACGACTGGTAGTAACGTAATTCGTGCTAGTGTACTTGCGGACTACGTTAATGCTTACTCCAGCAGCAAAATCCATTCCCGCCATTCCTATTCAAAACCCTGTCACCAAAACCTTCTCCTCCCTTTTCAGCCACTGTAAAACCCTTCCTCTCATCAAACAAATACACGCCCAAATCCTCAGAAATGGCTTGCATCGATCCGTCGTCTTCAGCTCCAAGCTTTCTGATTCATACATTAAAGTGGGTCATCTTCAGAACGCCCGCCAGGTGTTCGAAGATATTCCCCACAAGAACAGTCATTCATGGAACACCATCATATCTGGTTATTCAATGAACAGGCTGTCTTCCGACGTTTTGCGCCTTTTTAAACGGATGCGGAGCGAGAATTACCCGCCGGACAGCTTCAATTTGGCCTTTGCGGTAAAGGCTTGCATTGGATCATCCGTTCCAGGAGTAGGAAAGTCGGTACATGCTGATGCCTTCAAGGTGGGGTTGGGTGTGGATCCCTTTGTAGCGCCTGCTCTTATTAATATGTATGTTGAATTGGGTTGTTTGGTGGACGCACGGAACTTGTTCGATGAAGTGCCTGTGAGAAATTCTACTGCTTGGGGTGCTATGATGAATGGGTACTTGAAGTTTTCGAAGGAGGTCGAGGTTTTGGAGTTGTTTGTGCAAATGCAGCAGTTGGGTCTTGAACTGGATCCGCTTACGGTGGTGGGTTTGGTTCGAGTATGTGGAAATGTTTGCGGTGGAAGAGAAGGGAGTGTGTTTCATGGGTATTGTGTAAAACGGAAGATTTTGGATTCTAATGTTTTTTTGAAGACTTCAGTCGTGGACATGTATGGTAAGTGCGGACTACTGGACTCTGCCCAAAAGCTGTTTGAAGAAATGTCTGAAAGGGATGTTGTCTTGTGGAGTGCGATGGTTTCTGGATTTGCCCATAATGGTAGATCTTGTGAAGCGCTTTATTTTTTCTGGCGGATGGTAGAAGAGGAAATTGTGCCAAACATGATCACGTTTGCTAGCGTTCTTCTTGCTTGTTCACAGTTAGGAGCTTTGCGAGAAGGGAAGAGCATTCATGGTTATGTGGTCAGAAATGGGGTTGAATTGGATGTGGTCACTTACACTGCCTTTGTTGATATGTATTCCAAATGTGGCTGTGTCATGCATGCTGAGAACATCTTCAATGTAATGCCTAAGAGAAATGTATATTCTTGGAGTGCGATGATTAATGGGTTTGGAAATCATGGTCTATTCTCTGAAGCACTTAAGCTTTTTGACCGCATGATATCTGAGAACTATCTGCCCAATTCAGTGACATTTGTTTCAGTGCTATCTGCTTGTAGCCACTCAGGAAGGGTTGAAGAAGGATGGCGTTATTTTGATTCGATGACTAGAGATTATGGGATTACTCCACTACAGGAGCATTATGCTTGTATGGTTGACCTTTTAGGCAGGGTTGGAGAAATTGATGAAGCATTGTCTTTCATCAAGAAGATGCCAGAGGAGCCTAGTATGAGTGTCTGGGGAGCTCTATTGGGTGCTTGTGGAATTCATAAGAATGTCGAATTAGCAGAAATTGTAGCCAAGAAGCTCTTTGTTTTAGAGCCCAATCAGCCAGATGTGTATGTGTTGCTTTCTAATATTTATGCAGCCACAGGGATGTGGGATAGAGTGAAGAAGATGAGGGGTATGATGGATAAGAAGGGACTGCACAAGACTATTGGGTATAGCTCTATTGAAGTCGAGAAAAGGGTTCATAGATTCAGTGCGAAGGATAGACTAGTTTACACTGAAGACTATGATGTTGTTTATGCGAGCAACTGAAAGCACTCAGCTACATGTACAATGCATCTTGAGAAATTATAGGATCCTCCATATGAAGATATGCGGAGAGTACTTGCATTTTTTAGTTTGAACAAGCGGCCCATGTTTTACTAATCCCAATCATTTTCTTGGTCCGTCACATGGTATATGGACGATGCCCTGAAATTCTTGCAGATTGGAAGATGCTACATCGCCACCAATCTTTTTTTTTTTTTTGTTAAGTTGAATTTGAACCCTTACTATGTATCTCTTATCAACCACTACTTGCAGGCCACAAATTGAAAAGTTAAGTTTGTCCTCTCAAGGAGATATTTGGGGCATGGCCTGCCCACTCTAGTGCTCAACAGACCATTGGTGTGGATTAATGAATCATGGGCCCCACTTTTCCAAACTGAAAATCTTTGGGTTGAGGATCCTATAATTCTCTTGAACCCGTCGGTTCTTCTTGACATTGATGTCCAAGGTATAGGATGAGATGGTCTGTGGCCATAGGGAGAAGTCGCACTGCTAGTACTTTGTTCAACCACCATGCTCTCACCATGACAGAGATCATAATGATGAAATCAGAAGATTTCACCATGTCAAAGTGTGACTCTCCTCATCATATGGAACTTTTAGGTAACATTGCCCACCCTATAATGCTTTCTGTGAATGTTTCTTTTTAGTTGATAGCTTATACTCAGTTGGAAATTGACAGAGATGGGATTGGCTCTCCTGCGAAAGTATTTTGCCTTGCGTTAGGCCAGCTCGGTGAACAGGAACTGCAACAGATAGACGCCTGTTTTCCATTTTATTTTTATTCTTCAAATGGCTTTATGTCTGCCGTAAATCACACAACTTCCATTTTATTTTTCTATTTTATTTTTATTCTTCAAATGGCTTATTCGCTTCTACTCTTGATGTTTATTCTTTATTCTTTATTCTTTCTTTTTTTATTTCCCCTAATTTGGTATAGAAACAAAACACAGCCGCTACTTCCTCTGAGCATTATTGATAGGTTGCTCCAATAATTTCTTTTTCTTTTTGAAGAGGAGGTTGCCCCAATATCTACACTAAATATTGTTTTATAGGCTTTGATATCATAATTTGTACATAAATGATGAATATTATTATTATAGATCCCCACATGCATAATACATCTAAAGTATAAATTTGTACATTGTAAATATAAAATTACAGTAATATAAGAGTATAGAGTAATTTCGGATCGGTAGAAGTAATGATTTGGATCACGAATGACCCATAACCTAGATTGCACGATTCAATAAGGAAAACATTTATGTGCTTGGCGATTTAGGTAAAATTGATGCATACATAGTTTAGAGCAATACTTGCCTCGTTTTTTTTTTTTTTTTTGAATCCGAACTTGGTACAACAAAAGAAGATGATGAAGAAATGATAATTTGTTTTTTGTTTTTTTTTTTAAAAGAAATGATATTTTAGTAGAAGAAGCCAAAGATGGACATGACCAAACCATCCAAGTCTATTTTCCCTCATCTTGTTACCGATTGGCGTGACTCTTAAATTAATTCCCTCAAATCATAGCCCGGGTCCTTGTGATGTTTGCTCGGATAGTTTGAGAGTGCATGCCCCCATTGCTTCCTGATCTGGATCTAGAACGTGCTCGGGAGCTCCCTCAATAGATGGCATTTTTCTTCTCTACCATGACGAATCAATTGATTTAATGTAGGCATCGCTCTTTCCTTTGTCCTTCCCCCCGATTTGAGCCCTATCACTAGTGGTTACTCCCGATCCGAAGCACCCCTTTTCCATTCATAGAGAGATCCAATCGTCAAAATCAATAAAAAGGCCATCATGGGTCTATCTCAAATCCTCATTTCTGCTACACTCATCCTATGTACATCTTGTTCCTCGACTGCCCAATATTCATCCCATAAAGCATGGCTTGTCTTGTCTTAGGTCTGTATTTTGAACTGTTCCTGCCGGGCCTATTCAAAATTTCGCTTTCGGGCATCTTGAGCCTGGCCTGTTGACAGTCCTACTGGAGATATATAAATGTGTGTGTGTGTGTGTGCGCGCGCGCGTGCACTAAATATAATAAATAGAAAGATTTAACAGTTTCCCCTTGACCACTATTATTCGCGCGCGCACTAAATATAATAAATAGAAAGATTTAACAGTTTCCCCTTGACCACTATTATTTGTTGGAAAGATTAAATGAAAATGAAACATATAGACATAAATGGCCTTTTTCACTCTAGCGGCCGAACTGCTATGAAGCTAAGAGTGGCAATGGGCCAGCCAGCTGCCTGGTCAAACAAGCCTGATATGGCTGTGGACTTGTTAGCTTGGCCCATTGTCAGCCCAACATGAAGGGCCCAGTGCCCCGAATTCAACGGCTAATATTGTATGTAATAACATTTAATCACTTTGAGCTGTGCACAATCTACAATGGTCCCACAATTTGGATGGTTAGGATCGGTGCATATACAAGCCACATGCATGGTGAATGAGGGTCTACAACACCCAAATTCTTTGGCACCTGCTGTGTTATTTGTGAGATCAACTCCGTTCATCAGGTAGGCTCCTTAATGCCAACCTCTGCGACCAAAAATCAGCCAGATTTGAAGCTAAGGTGGGCCACACCACATGGCACAATGGGGATGGGATGCTAAACCGTGATCAATAACACCAGGGCGAAGGGAAGATGCAAAAACTAGTTTGATCCAAAACTCAGGCAGGCCCCAATGCTTGAACTTAGAGGTTCTAGCGGCAATTTTACATTGTTCCCATGGTGTGGCCCATCTGAATTTTTCTTCGGGTTGATATTTTGCATGTATGGTGAACACAAAGGTTATCACCTGATGAACGGAGTGGATTTCACATATACAACATGGTGGGCCAGAAAGAGCTCCGAGTGTTCGAAGTGCTCTGTACAACCCCTGTTTTACCTGGTGTTTAGAACTCCCAGGCTCTTTGTGGGACCCACCAAGTTGTATATGCAACATCTAATCCGTTTATCAGGTTCTATCATCGACTCTAGATCTAGGAGGAAAAAAAAAGTAATAATAATAAATAAAAAATCAGACTTGTACATAATTCAGGTGGGCCACAACATAGGTAAGAGTAGGGATGGCATGCTAACTAGATGCTTGTTTGTGGGTCCACCATAGTGTATATCTTTCATCAAACTGTTAATCAGGTGTAATTCACCAGGATGAAGTGAAAAGACAAAAATTAGCATGATCCAAAACTCAGGTGGGACACACCACATGAACTTAGTTGGGAAGAATTTTACATTGTTACTGTTGGCGTGGTCTATCTGTCACGCTCCGAAATTCAAGTACTCGAAAAAGGTCTTTGGGACCTGAATCCCAAGGTTCGTGAATTATAATATAATGACATTTATTACAATCCAGTTGATTCAATCAAATTCAATAAATACTCAACGTCATATAAAAGAAAATATAGCTGAAATGTTTATTAAATTCAACTCTTTTTACAGTTGTCCTTTCTACATCGAAATTCGAACATAAACTAAACCTAAATAATAAAAAAAACTTAATTGAATAAAAACTAAACCTAATTTTTTAGAAAATAAAGCTAATAGTAGAGGCCCGCCTGCTCATAGTATTCCGGCTCTTTACCTGTGCATTTGTTTTAGTAGGATGAGCATAACAGCCCAGTAGGGTCATTTCTTATCCAAAATTTAACATGTTCAGATAATATCAATTTTATAACAATGAAGGAAATAGAATACAAATAATGGAATTTCATAACAGAATTGTGAAAATGCAATGCATGTGATATTTCTATGAATACTCATAATATTTATATTATTTCTTACATCATCGTACCCAAGCGTATGGTCACGTTGCATTAACGCCTACGCACTGGTACCTCATGGTGATGGACCCATTTATATGTTAGCTGGTCAGACTACTACTCCAGTTGTACCTCTGACGTATGTCAACGTACACAATTGAACTCATACGCCGTATATAAAGGAGACTCCAAAGGATCCAGTGGGTTCTAGGGTCTTTCACCCAAGGGACACAATTGCCCTACTTGCTGGCTTTAGGGTCTCTCACCTAAGGGACACGATTGTTCTACTTGCTAATTTCGGATCTTTCACCAAAGGGACACGATTGCCTTACTTGCTTACGTTACATCCAACATATTAAATTTAATGCTCAATGAATGGTAAACATACATGTAAAATGAATAATTATTTCACAATAAAAATATATCAACAATATAATTCTAATTAATAATTCTAGATTTAAATTTTTGGTGAAACTTTAATAATTTAAATACTTAAATAAAATATTATTTTACTATTATTTAATTTAGAAATTTTCGTGAAATAATGTACAATATAATTTAGTTTAAATTCTAAAATTTTGAAAAATTTCTTAAGCTTAAGTTCATTTAAATTAAATTTAACTAATTCTTTAAAATTTGGATTTTAATATTTACAGAAAACAAAAATTTCTACACTGATTTCTATAATATAACATTAATAATGTAATTAAATTCTTATTTAATAATTTAATTTAATCTAATAATTTATCTGATTATTTTAAATATAAATTCAGGATTTTATTTTATATATATATATATATATATATATATAGTAGATACCGCCGAAGAATGTTGGAATACTATGTATATCCAAAAATTGTAATTTATTTATTTATCTAATTATGTACGGATATAAACTAATTATTTCATTCTGAATTCTAATTTTCATAATTTAAAAAATAATTATATGGACCTTATATTTAGATTTTTTTTTTTTTTTAAAATCAGACTTTAAATTAGTATGAATTGAAAGTTTAATTTAACATTGGGTTAAGATTTTGATTTAAATAATTTAAATAATCATCTAAATTAAATCATATAAATTCCTAAATGCTTAAAATTTAGACTGATAACGATTTAATTTGACAAGAGGGATTTTAAAACTTTTAAATTAAAAATACAAGCTTAGTAAAATTATTTTTATCTATTTATTATATATATATATATATATCTTAAATTTAGAAATAAATTTAGTTAGTATTTATTCTAAATCAACTAATTTATATTAATTACTCGAACTCAGATTTATGGTATAAATCTTAACACTTGATTTCAAAAATAAAAGATATTATGATTTAATCTATAAGTTAACTAGATTCAGAAATTACTAAAATGCAGAAAAGCAGATATCATGTATAAATGAATTTGGAAATATTTATTAAAGTCATTATAAATAAATTTCAAAAAACATATAAAATCAGAAAATTCATAAGTGGAGGAGAATCACCCACATAATAATCAACTGCAATAATATTCCTATTAAAATTTGGGAATAAATTTCATAATAAATATCTGAAAATGATAACTTCAGAATGAGATTACCTACCTTAAAAATCTGATGATCCACCTGCGTTCTAATCTCTCTCTCTCTCTCTCTCTTGATCTACCGAGCTCTCTCTTTCCCTCTCTCTCTTGATCTACCCGGTTCTCTCTCTCTCCCTTTATGATAGGATTGAAACTTGTTTATATCTTTCCTTCCCTTTTTAATGGATGAGAGGAACGAGGCGGAAGAGTGGGGAACGTGGGCAGTTTCATTTCGTAGGAGGGTTCGGCGGCCATTATCGTACAAAAAGGAAGGAAAGTGGAGAAAGTGGTTTAGTCGTGCGGAAGATTTTTTTATTTTTATTTGAAATTTTTTAATTTTTAGATGTGGTGGGTCCTACTAACGATGACATAAATCTACTCCGTCCATCATCTCAGCCTGACCAAGAGAAGATATAAGGCAAAAAAATGAGGCTGATCCAAAACTCAGGTGGCCACACAGAAGCGGACGGTGGGGGTTAGTTCCCACAAAAATGGGTTGTTACACTATCCGAGTTTTGTGGATGATATTTTGTATGTAAAGCTCCAGTGAGGGTCCTCACGTGATGGAGTGGATTTGCATATACAACATGTTGGGCCCTACAAAGCTTGATTGTTTTAGGGGCTGCATAAAACAGGTGTTTTACATGATTCCAGTCCGTTTGATCGATGCTCATTAAAGTGTCAATGGGCCATGTCTTGGCCACGTGGCAGTCGAGAAAAGCCTTGCCCATTAATTGCGAAGGCACTATATTTAGGCCTGGTTCACTACCCATGAAGCTCATATATTGAATGGGGCACGTTTGAGAGATTTAAGACATCCATTGGGCCCACCTATGAATGCGTCAGACAATTTATTACAGCCCTACATAGATCCTGTGTAACCAAAAGTTCTGAGGAGACTATTGTGATGTTTTTGTAGTAGGTACTCTATTCATCTATTACGCCGGCTTATATTAAAATGTCAATTAAAAATAAGATGTAATAGTAGTAAATGATCGACCACTGTCAGTTTTAAATTTGGTTGATATTTGTGTATTTCCTTCATCATGGTGGGACTCACCTCATAAACACAGTGGATGGTATATAAACATCTAGGTAGATTTAGGAAGGTTTTCATCATAGGCATTTCCATCCAAAGGTTATGTGTGGTGTAGCCTACTTTGTGTACCTTGTCAGTTGTAAGTGCACATGGAATTTGGATCCTTTTAATTGATCATTTCAATATATAGGTGTGGATCATTGGCCAAATTTGGTCCGTCTACTTTCCCCGGGGGGACCACCCTATGAACATCCAAGTAGGGGTGTACATCGAGCCGAACCGAGTTGAGTTGGCCTCAACTCGACTCGGCTTGGTCACCAGGCAGACCTAGTTCGAACTCGGCTCGGCTTAGTGATCGAGCCAACATCTCCAGCTCGACTCGGCTTGGTCAGCAGATCAGACCAGTTCGAGCTAAGTTCGAGGTTGAACTTTCGAGCCGAGTTCGAGCTCCTACTTTCGAACTGAATTCGAGTTCGACTTTTTGAGCTGAGTTCGGGCGAGACGACTGGACGAGCATAGAGAGAGAGGCAAAGAGAGAGGGAGAGCTAGGGTTGGCGGGTCGCTGCTGGTCGGGCAGGATAACTGGACGAGCAGAGAGAGGGAGGTAGCAAGGAGCTGGTCGGGCGGGACAACTAGACGAGCAGAGAGAGAGAGAGAGAGAGAGAGAGAGAGAGAGAGAGAGAGAGCTGGTCGGGTGGGACGACTGGACGAGCAGAAATATAGGGAGGCAGGGAGTTGATCGAGCGACGAGTGGGTTTTTTTTTAAAACAAAATGAGGAAATGGAAAGGGGGTAGATGCTAGGTTTTTTTTTTTTTTTTTTTTTTTTTCATTTAAACTTTTTATACCTACCTAATCGAGTCAATTTGAGTCGAGCCGGATTCGAGCTACATATCAAAATGAGTCGAGTCGAGCTAGGGCTAGCTCGAACTCGGCTCCAACTCATTTTCAAGCTGTAAAAATCGCCTCGACTCAGATCGAACTCAGCTTCGAACCGAGCCAATTCGACCTTTTTTGAGCTGAGTCGAGTGAGTTGACTGAGCTAGCTTGGTTCTTGTACACCCCTACATCCAAGTAATGATTGCTTGTAGTAATCCCGGGTGGCATGACTTAGGGGGCCCATGGTGATATATTTGTTTTATCTATGCTATTCATTCATTTTGCCAACTTATTGTAGGGCATAAGCTTAAAAATGAGGGAAAACCAAAACTCAAGTGGACGATGCCACGGGAACACAATGGGGATTGAACACCTATCCTTGAAAACTTCAAGGGGGTCATAAAAGTTTAAGATCAAGCTGATATTTGTGTTGTCCCCTCGTCTATGTCTTCGTGACCTTATGAACAGGTTGGATGGCAAATAAGCATCACTACAGTCCCACAAGGCAATCTGCATCCACATTGATGGGATGGAGATTGCGTGCAGCACCTACCACCCAGGATATCCCAGTGGTGCAACTCAGTGGGCCCCACCATGATGCATACGTTTTATCCACATTGCCAATCCGTTTTGCCAGCTCACTTTAGGACAAGAGCTCGTGAATGAAGTAGATCCAAAGGTCAAATGAACCACATTGCAGGAACAGCATGGGTAATGTTGATTTTCCATCCAAACCTGTTCATAAGGGAAACAGATTGGCTACTCCTAGTCCTTGCCACCATCCGATGGCTAGTGGTCGGTGCTCTATGGGCCCCACTATGATGTATGTATTTCATCCATGCTGTCCATCTATTTTTCTAGATCATTTTATGGTATGAGACCAAAAATTAGGTATATCGAAATCTTAAGTGGACCACATTACAAGAAATGGTGTTGAATAAGCGTCGACCATTCAAAACCTTTTGAGGGCCATAAAAGTTTTAGATCAAGCGGATCTTTGTTTTTTCCCTTCATCTGGGCCTGTATGACCTAATCAATAGATTGGATTTCAAATAAACAGTACAGTGGGCCTTAGGAGGGTTTTAATGGTGGATATCCAATCACTATTGTTTTCCTGTGGTGTGGTCCACCTGAGATTTATAGCCCTCTCATTTTTGGGATCAAACCCTAAAATGATCTATAAAAATGGATGAAACTCATACATCATGGTGAGGCCCACAGAGCACCGACCACTAGCCATCGGGCTGATGTCAGGGAGAGTAGCCAATCCATTTCCGTTCATAAGGCCTAGTAGTTCAACTCCATTTCCTATGTGTAGTCCACTTGAACTTAGGATTTGCCTCATTTTAGGGCTCATGGGAAAATATATGGCCCAAATGAATTAAACATGCACATCATTGTAGGCCATAGAGAGTTGGGTCAACGGCATATCCTTAGTATCTGGTCCACAGAACAATCAGTCTCTCATCTAAATTGAGGTGAATAGTCGACAATAATTTTGATGATTTGACATGATGGGTTAATTGGGCCACTGCCGCTGTCAAACTCAATCAAATTAAACAACTTTTAAGTATGCTTTGTGTGATCCCACATTTGACTAGTCCAATCAAATCCAGGAAGCAGATTAGCTGGTGTACCACATACCTGTTGAGATTTGAGCTGCGGAATCACACAGATCTAGATCTAGGATAGCAATCCAATGGCACCAAGCACACACAAGAGAACACAAAGATTTAACGTGGAAAACCCTTGTGGGAAAAACCCACTGCACAAAGCGACAGAAATCCACTATGAAATAGAAATTACAAGAGAGAGAACTTACCCAATTTGAACAACCTCGAATCTCACCCTTGCTACACCCTTTGATAACCCTAAAACCCTTTTAGGAACCCTTGAAAAAATTTTAGAAAGCTTTAGAATACCTTAGAATAGCCCTAGGGACCCCTATTTATAGTTTAGACAACTTTCCTTTTGCACCTCTGCGAAACTGCCTCCAATTTTCGCAGTCTGCACAAAATCCGCCCAAATCTGCGTAACCCTCGACTAGTCGAGCCAGGGCCTCGACTGGTCAAGCATTGTTCACACGACTGGTCGAGCCAGGCCCTCGACTAGTCGAGGCCAGAAAATTGAGCTCACTGGACTTTGAGTCGAGTGACCCTCGACTGGTCGAGCGGCCCACTCGACCGGTCGAGCCAGGTCCTCAATCGGTCGAGCGGCCCTCAAAATAGATTTAAGACATTAATTTCAACCATGTCTTCAATCTTCAACCATGTAGCTCTTGACATCTTCTCTTATCTCCGCATCACATCATAGCTTCTTGTGCACATTTCGTCCTTCTTTTACGTCATCGCCAAGCCCAGAGAAGTTGCACATAACTTCAACTTCTCTGTAGGAACAATCTAGGAGAGCATGTTTGTCAGATCTGAATCCGTATGCCCAACCACCTTGGCTCCTATCTTCTCAAAAGGAAAGACGTAGTCTTCTTACCATCTCACCGCTACCCAATATTGCTTACTAGGGTATTTGCTCACAACACTGATAGCCTGTGGAATAACCGGTTTGATTCAGACCATGACATACATTGCCGATTGCATTCGAATAAGGCTCATGAGATATCCTGCTTTTTCTCATCTGTTTTAAGACATATCCTGAGGAAAACTTGAGGAGAAACGCGTAGGGAACGCTCTCCAGCTTTACCTGGTCCATCACATCCTTGATCAATACCTACACACAAGATATTCCTCCTGTGATTACCAAAGCCTACTCCTCTTTCAGTCTCAACGCTGAGAACCATCTTTACAGCCCCCATCTTTCATCCTGAATGTCCCACTTAACCGAGTCTTCAGTACATTGATTTCAGGCATGTCATAATTGACGATCTATATGTCATCAATTCCTGACTCACCATGAAGGAATCAAACCACTGCCTAGGCGACAGGTCGAACCACGACCTCCTGCAAAGTCTTTTCTCAGCCCCTTTAACTTTGAACTGCTTTGGTTGCTTCATGTAGAACTGCTTTTCACTTTCCCTTGCAGAAGTGTAGACTCTACATCCATCCTTCCAGCTCAAGATCACATTGGCCAACCAACGTCAATTACGGATTTAATAGACACATGTTATACCGTTGGTGTGAATATCTCTGAGAAGCCGATCTCTTCTCTCCAAGCATAACCATTCACCACCAACCTCGCCCTGTATCTATACTGTATCCTCCTGAAGATCCACCTGCATCCAACCGCTCTCCGGTCTACTAGAAGCTCCACCCACTCCCATATGTCGGTTTGGTACAACGAGTCCATTACATTGCTCATAGTCACCTTCCACTTCTCAGCACCAAGCTCATCTAGAGCCATCTGAATAGAAGATGAATCCCTTGCGATATTGGAGTCGTCCATATACCTCATCGATATCCTGCGATTATGCCGTGTAATTCTTCTCACAGGTGGTTGCTCTACCTGCTCTGTATCCCTGTTCGCACATCTCAGCCTTCTTGCCCTGCCCGCTCATGTGGCCATGCCCAACATGCCACACACGTGCAGAGGTGGAATCCGTTACATCTACTGCAGTTCCACCTTTTGAATTGCTCCTGATCAACCTGTACAAGTTACCGAGTCGTTGCGCTTTCATGATTACCCGTGCCCCTTTAGATACCTTAAGAGCACCATTAATACCTGTGTACTTGCATCCTTTTGCCTCAAGTACACCAAGAGAAATCAGATTCTGCTTCAAAATAGGAATATGCCTGACATCAGTCAAGGTACGCTCCACCCCATTAAACATCTTGATGCGCACCGAACCAACAGCCACAACTTTACAGGCAATGCCATTGCCCATAAATACCTGTCCACCATCGTAATCCCTGTAGCTGGTGAACCAACTCCGATGAGGAGTCATGTGAAAAGACGCTCCTGTGTCTAGCATCTACTCGTCCTTACGATCATCGTATGGCCGCCTGATAGTAGACACAGACAAAACATTACCATCACATTCGCTCGATCCATCAGACGTGGCAGCATTGGCCTCCCTATATGAAGCCTCAGAATCTTATATCTTCAATTTAGAATTTTCAAATTCCTTTTTTACATGTCCTTCCTTCCCACGGTGCCAATATTTTACCTTTCCTTTGCCCTTGTCCTTGGATTTGGACCTAGAACCTGAAGAACCTGTACCTTGTTCAGAATTTCTATCCCTTATAATCAGTGCCTCAGAAGATATCCCTATATCGACGTTAAGCTTTCTCATAGCCTTCCCTTGAAGGACTGAGATAACGATGTCGATACTCAGGGTTTTATTCATTGAGCATATTGTGTCCTTGAATGACTCATAAGACGTTGGAAGAGAATTTAGTAATATACATGCTTGTTCTTCATCTTTCATCACTTCCTCCATATCCAGCAATTTGTAAACTAATTTATTAAAGTTGCTGATGTGAGCCTCCAAATCTCCACCCTCTTCCATCTTAAAGTTATACCACTGCCGCTTCAAGTGTAGGCGATTTTCAGAGAATTTTTTCGCATAGACATCCTCTAACTTCGCACATAACTTAGCCGTAGTTTTCTCTCTCATGACGTTGTAGAGAACCTCATCCGTGAGACATAAACAGATTGATGATAAAGCCTTCTTATTAAGAGTATTCCAATCATCATCAGTCATAGTAGACTTTCACTCCTCAAGAGCACCACCTTCGCCTTGCTTGATTAAGGAACTCATCATCTTGATCTTCCATAACTCAAAATTATTTTTCTCTAAGTACTTCTCAATCTTGTATCTAGTACTTGCCATTATTACTAACCTCTCATATTTAGATCTGTGCCCCAACGATTGCTCTGATACCACTTATTGGGATTTGAGCTGCGGAATCATACAGATCTAGATCTAGGATAGCAATCCAATGGCACCAAACACACACAAGAGAACACAAAGATTTAATGTGGAAAACCTTTGCGGGAAAAAGCACGGCACAAAGCGATAGAAATCCACTATGAAAAAAAAATTACAAGAGAGAGAACTTACCCAATTCGAACAACCTCGAATCTCACCCTTGCTACACCCGTTGATAACCCTAAAACCCTTTTAGGAACACTTGAAAAACTTTTAGAAAACCTTAGAATAGCCCTAGGGACTCCTATTTATAGTTTAGGTAACTTCCCTTTCGCACATCTACGAAACCGCCTTCAATTTACACAGTCCGCACAAAATTCCTGCAAATCTGTATAACCCCTGACTAGTCGAGACAGGGCCTCGACTGGTCGAGCACTGTTCACACGACTGGTCGAGCCAGACCTCGACTGGTCGAGGCCAGAAAACCGATCTCACTGGACTTTGAGTCGAGTGACCCTCGACTGGTCGAGTGGCCCACTCAACCGGTCAAGTCAGGCTCTCGACCGGTCGAGCGGCCCTCAAAACAGATTTAAGACATTAATTTCAACAACACCCGCTATTTAGTTGTTGTATTGAGGTCAGCAAGTTCTGTGGGTTCTATTATGAGGTATGTATTGTATCCTAACCATCCATCTATTTGGTGAGCTCGTACAAAGACTCGAGCCGAAAAATAAGATAAATCTAAACATCAAGTGGACCATACCGAAAAAAGCAGTGGGATATTAAATGTTTACCATTGAAAACTTCTTGGGTCATAGAAATTTTGGATCAATATGATATTTGTTTTTCCTCTTAGCATGTGTCCCTGTAACCTTATGAACTGATTAGGTGGAAAGTAAACATTATGATGAGCCATAAGAATGTTTTAACTGTGAAAATCATTATCCCACATGCTATAAGTGGTGTGGTCCATTTGAGCTTCGGACATGAATCAATTTTTGGCTCACGTGTGGTTGTCATAAATACATCATTGTGTAGGGCCATGCAATTTTGATCTACTTTGAATCGGTGGTACAACTCGGTGCTTGAGGAGCGTCAGCACTTGTCTTTAAATCACACGTACCCACGTCAGCTATATAGCTGGTGCGTGGTACGCCAGCTATTGATTCTTGTCGGAAGTAGATTGGCTAGTGTACCTCTATACAACTGGTGTTGATACGTGTCTGGTGAAGATGAGTGCCACGCTCTACAAGCTTTGAGTTGTACGAACGGTTCAAATGAGATCAAAGTTACGGTACCGGTGATGATGTTTTTATTATATACATGCTGCTCATCCACTTTTCGAAATCATTTTAAAGCATTAGGCCAAAAAATTTGTTAGCCCATGGTAACATTTATTTTCCATCCAATATGCTAATAAGGTAAAAAATACATAAATGGAGAGGAAAAACAAATTTCATATTAATCAGAAACATCTTAGACTCTTCAAAAGGGTTTCAATGGTAGACGTTCAATTTCTCACTAGTTTTTTGCAGTGTGGTCCACTTGATATTTAGATCTAGTTTATTTTTCAGATCAAGACTTAAGACTAGCTCACCAAATGAATGGACGGTTGGGATATAACACATACCTTATGATGGGACTCGCATAACTTGCTGACCTCAATACACAAGCTATATAGCTGGTGTGTGGTACATCAGCCAATCTGCTTCCATTGCATGGGGACTGAATCTTGTGCGATTTGATTAGGACACGTGACATTATTAAAGACTGCAGTTCGAGTACATATAAAGCATTAATCTTTAACCAGCAGCACGTGGCCCAATTATATCCTGTCACCTGAAGCAAATGATGTTGGCTTTTCTTAAAATAAGGTGTTCCAGTGCTCTCATGGTGCAGTAAGTTGTAATGCTCCTAGTTTCATTGTGGCACTTAAACAGCCCAGTTGATTGATCTAGACCGTCCATGAGGTCTAACAAATATTTCAAGGGCTACCATGCAAATATCACTCTGATCTGGTGATATCAACCATCTAACCAATGGTCTCCAATATGAACGATTAAGATCATTTGTACAAAGTACGTCCAACCAACAATTCAATCCATCTTCCCGCTTATGTTTCTAAAAAGACTCACTACTATCAGGCAATCCTAACCGTCCAATTCACTGGTTAGAAAAAGGATGGATGTGATCATCTGACTGATTTTGCTTTTGCTTGGTAGTCGTTGAAATATGTTTTATACTTAATGGACAGTTTAGATTGATCTATCGTACTGTCCAAGTTACCCGATGAAGCCAGGAGGACAATTCTCCTCCTAAGACAAGTGTATAGAAACCTTCCCAATGCACCTAGTTGCATTAGGAGTTTTTCACCTCTAATTACCCATCCGAGCCGTCCAAACTTTCTAATCCACTCTTCTCTCGATGCTCGTAAAAATCACAGCAATTGGATTTTCCAAGGTTTGTGTGATTGGACCTATCTTTCGCGATAAATCCTGTCCATCCATTACTTACATGCCACTTTATTTACATTTGCGTCAGTTTATTTGTATGATTTTTTTTTTGAAGTCAGTCTATTAAAACTGGACTAAACTTGATGGACGGTTCAGATAGATGATATGGATGCCAACGTGTCCAAATGCTACTGCTCTGAGGGAAGGTTTCCATACACTTATCCCACAAGATCATTTCTTGAGGAAGGGCGAGGATTGCCTGCTACAGTAGGTGGGCCCACTGTGAGGTTTGTGAGAAATCCACTCTGTTTATTTGTTTCGCCAGCTCATATTAGAGCATCAAACAAAAAGCTAGGCAGATCTAAAACTCGAGTGAGAAACTCCACAGAAAACAATAGGGATTGAACGATCACCGTTGAAACATCCTTGGGAACATGAGTTCTGTATCAAGCTAATAATTTTATGTTTTCTATTCATCCTAATGAGAATTACATTATGAATGGTTTGGATGGCACGTAAACATCAAAATAGCACCCGGGAAGGTTTCAACGGTAGTCATTTCCTTCCCCACCTATTCCAATCGTGTAGCCACTAAAGAGTTTTGGATCCACCTCATTTTTTGGCCTCGTAGCCTAAAATCATCTGGCTAAACAGATGGACGGAGTGGATTTCTCATAAACATCACGGTGGGTCCCACTTAGCTTCTGTTAGGGTTGCCAGAAATCCGGCTGTGCTAACATGCACGACACACATGCATGAGATCCAAGCCGTTCATCAGTTGGGTTACTGAGATCAGTTTCTAAAATTCAGGTTAGTCCATTCATGAGGCACGTCACAATTTTTGGATCCCATGGAAGGATAAGAGAACTTGTTTTTTTTATTTTTTAAGTTTTCCATTTATTATTTAACATTGTAGCCCACGTGATGAGTGGGCCATCCTGATTATTGGTCCCGGGAAACTATGTAAGATCCAAGGAAGGATTTATCCCAAGCCCACGTGCCATGCTGCGATTGAGGTGCGCCTGCAGATGGACGAATTTCCTACAACCCCCTTTGGAGGGAGCCCATGTAGTCAAAACCTCTGTGGGGTCCACCAAGATGTCCTTGTGACATCCCCTCCGTCCATCATTTGTACCGACGTGAAATGAAAAATCAGGCCAATCCAAAATTAAGTAGGCCTATCCACTGAAACAGTGGGAATGGGATGCACACCATTGAAACCTTCATGGGGCCATCGTAATGTTTATATACCATCCAACCATCTCATAAGGTGATTCGCACTAGTAAATATCAGCTTTATCCAAGGTTTTTGTGGGGCCCAAGAAAGTTTTGATGGTGGGCAATCAATCTCCACTGCTGATTGTGGTGGGGCCCACTTGAGTTTTGGATTTGTCATATTTTTGGGCTCACCTCCTGACATGATCTGGCGTAACAGATGGACAAAATGGATATATATCAGATGGATATCTTGGTGGTCCCATCAGAACATTTCCTTACATAGGCTCCTTGGAAGCATTGTTTATAGGAAATCCACCAATCTGAAAAATTGGGATTAAGCAATTTAGGGTTGTTGACATTTAATCTAATTATATGGTAATGTAGTAGTGAATGCTAGACAATAACAATCTATGTTAAGATTAGGTTAGGCTTTTCTATACTAGGATATTTGGAAAAAATAAATGTAATGTAAAGAAGATATATTTGTATTTAATGTGGGGCCTCAAGTTCTTCTTCGCGTGATCTTTTTATAGGTTGTCGAGGTGACTAAACCCCGTCAAATTTCCTTGTTGATTCTGAATCTTCCATGTTTTTATTGGTATGTTGACTTTTTAGATCTTCTTCTCATACTTGATCCTCTTTAGGAAATAACCACATCTAGATTTTGGGATCAATTAGGTAAAACTCTACCGCTGATCCCAAATCTTAAATCGATCATGATCATGCATCTTGATGACCTAATCAAATAATTTCTTACATTTATCTTGAACTTTCTCTCCCTTCTAATCGGGGTCTTGGAGGGGTTGATGAACTAAATCTACCTAATCCTGATATGCTATCGAACTAGTTGGATAAGATTTTTCATCGAGCTCTCTCACTCTTTTAATTCTAATTATTGTATGGACCGAGACCTGATTTATTTGTTATTCACCTTTTCTTGATTCAGTTATTAATCACAACCAAATTTACTTGGGTATCGGTTCGATCTTCAGATATTCAAGATCTTTGTATAATTTACAAATGATCAGAATGTCTTTGGAAAAATTTCTTTTTTTAGAATGACTGTGAGAGACGACCTTAACGAGTATATCATAACTAGATTTATGATAGGCTTCATCATCTTTCGATGGGTCTTTATATATGTGTTGGGCACTCTACCCCATCAATTAACATGATAATTGTGGCCACATGGCATGTGATAGTTTGTTTCCCTAAAGGGATATGTAACGGAACGTGTATTATTAAAAAAAGATCTGTTGAACATATCTTTGAGTGCAAGTATGATTTCCGTGAGTGTTAAATCCGTAGTATCAACACGCTATGCCTTTTCACTGCTCCATGTGAATTCGCAAAAAAGGATATAAATAGGTTCGATAATATCTAATTTGAGTTAATGTACAAGCTTATAATTTTTGAGTGTCTTCATATTATATTCCACCGTAGACAAGTTAATGTAGGGCATACACCCTGATCCATAGCTCAAGTGGTAGACTGAGAGAAAGATACCTCGTTTCAACACTGACGTCTTGGTATCGATCTGTATCGACCTGTAGTGGAAAAAAAAAGAAAAGAAAAGTTAATGTAGGTCATTGCGATTTTTTTTTTAGTGCCTTTTTGAGCTGCGTGCCCTAAGATAATAATTACTTTTGTTTGCCTACCAGAAAGAAAAGAGTCTGAGACAACTCATTGGCTATTTGACAATGTCATTGACACACAAGGCACAGGTGAAATGTATGAACTCAAAACTAAAATTTGAAATCTCAAATACAGGTGGATTGAGCTAGCAAACGTTTGTTCAATGAATATGGACTGTTGATTAATTTTTATTTTGACAATCCATTAAATATCCACCAATTGTGAAATTAGAATAATCAAATTAATGTTACTTTTGGTTTTTCGTTTATGATCTCTTAGATTATAAACTTAGGAAGGTTTAATTAAAATTACTTGTATGTCATTGTGTGAAAATTTTTAAGGCAATCCAACTGGTTGGACAATAACCTATCATTCAACTAGAAAATGACTTTTAATGGGTTATGTGCATGTGACATCCAACCCGTCCAATAGATTGGCGCCACCATGATGACCGCCTTATTTAAGCCCCATCACTCACCAGCGAGACCAGATTTTATTTTTATGGCGTGGCCTAGCCGATGAGTAGATGGAGCTGATTGGTGGGGGCTAACCTTTTGGATATGGGAGATGAAGCATTTTGTAAGAACTTCCTGTGATGAAAAGTTAGATGTGTCCACCATGATGTTTGTGCAAAATCTACCTTGTTCATCTGTTTTACGACATCGCATTAGGACATGGAGTCAAAATGAGATTGATCTATAACTTAAGTGGGCCACATAATAAGAAACGATGACAATTGAACATTTAACATTGAAACAGTTAAGGAGCCACAGAATTTTTGGATCAGGATGATATTTTTCTGTATTTTGTTCATCCTCTTAGAAATAACTTTATGATAACTTTACGAATGGCATGGATATAAACATCAGGCCTAGAGAGGTTTCAATGATAGTTATTTCCTGTCTTTTTTTTCCAGGTTACTTAGAGTTTTGTATCTCCCTCATTTTTAGGCCTGAAAACATATATAGAAAGGATTTCTCACAAATATCATGGTGAGCTCTAGGTAGCTTTCAAAAGTTTCTACGAAAGGCTTTCACGGGCAATCTGCATCCCACGAGATTTCACAGGCACATAATGAGTGGGAATTAGTCACTTAATTAATAATAACTTATAATTCAACTGATTAGCTTTAATTAAACATCTCTTAAACATATACGAAAGCCTTTATTTATTTATTTATTATTTATTTTTTTATAATATTCTCAACAACCAGGAACAAATCACCGGCACATGCCGGTGGCATGACACCATAAACCAACAAAAAGCCACAGTCCCAAAGTGCGGCGTTCGGCGGCCAAAAATACTAAAATATTGAGAACACTTAAGTCTTCATTAACTACACCCCCACGAACTATCACTCAAAAACAAACACCCCCATCTTCCACACATCATTAATCTATTGTCCCCTTAGAACCCTACATCCAAACCTTCCATGTCCACCGTTCATCTCCCTTTATAAGGACCCTTCCTTTTGGCCCCTCCCCATAAACCCCACTTCCCTTCTTACTCCCTTCTCATCATACATCTATCCCTTCTTTAACTTCTCTGCTGCACCCATTTTCCTTCTGACACTCTTCTCATCCGTCCATATCACTTTTCGTGCCACTCTGGTACACCCATTTCCCTTCTGACACCCTTCTCTTCCTCCATCTATATCATTTTTGTGCCACTCTAGTACACCCATTTCCCTACTAATACCCTTCTCGTCGTCCACTAATATCATTTTCGAGCCGCTCTAGTGCACCCATTTCCTTTTTGACACCCTTCTCGTTGTCCACTAATATCATTTTTGAGCCGCTCTGGTGCACCCATTTCCTTTTTGACACCCTTCTCGTTGTCCACTAATATCATTTTTGCGCCGCTCTGCTGCACCCATTTTCCTTCTGACACCCTCCTCATTACCCATTTTCCTTTTGACACCCTTCTCGTAGTCCATCCATATCATTTTGAGCCATTCTGGTATACTCATTTCCCATCTTACACTTTTCTCGTTTTCCATCTATATCTTTTTGTGCTACTTTGGTATTCCCATTTTTCTCCTGACACCCTTTTCGTCGTCCACTAATATTTTCTCGTCCTACTCTAAAATCTCCCATTTTCCTTCTCACACCTTTCTTATCGTCTATCCATATCTTTTTGTGCTACTTTAGTATACTTAATTTCTCTTTCGACACCCTTCTCGTCGTCCGTCATATCTCCTCGTTCCAATGGCTGCTACAACAGGCTCACCCTGCGGCGCCTGCAAATTCCTGAGGCGAAAGTGCGCGTCGGACTGCATCTTTGCACCCTACTTCTGTTCCGAGCAAGGGCCGGCCCGGTTCGCCGCGATCCACAAGATATTTGGTGCAAGCAATGTGTCGAAGCTGTTGTTGCACGTCCCACTCCATGATCGATGCGAGGCGGTGGTCACGATTGCTTATGAAGCCCAGGCACGGATCAGGGACCCAGTCTATGGATGTGTGGCCCACATCTTCGCCCTACAACAACAGGTAAATCTACTCAACCGGGTTCTAAACCTCACAATCCGTGGACCTACACCTACTGAGTAAATGAACAGATGATGGTCTAATTCAATGGATGTTTGAGGCCGACCTAATAAATGGATCCCTCTAATTTTCACCTGATCTTTGTGGTGTGGCCCACCTTTTGCATAGATCAGATGTTATAAACAAGTGACTGTTGGTGGGAAAGTAGTAGAATTTCATTTGTAGTAATTAGTTTTAATTATTTGATTGAAGTGAAGCTTAACACCTTCCACTATTTCATCATAGGTTGCAAGCTTGCAAGCTCAGCTCATGCAAGTGAAGGCACAACTGGCTCACTCCTCCGTCGATTCGCGGTCGCTGGAGAATCAATGGCCGGGAAACATCAGCGGCCTACCGCAATTATCCTACCCTCTAGCTAATTCCATGTCGCCGCAGAGCTCGAGCTCCTTCGAATGCATGGACTACAACATCAATGGCTTACCAGCACCAGAAATGCACTATAGGCCGGAGGGAGATCTCCAAGCTCTAGCACTTAGGATGATGAGGAACTGAGTATATCTTAAATAATGAACGGCTGAGATGTAAATAGAGGGAATGTAAAAGAAGTTGGTGTACTGATAAGCCTAATCAGGCTCTTGATATCGAAAGACGAATCAACGGCATATATTCAAATTATTTCCTGTCCCAACACAAGTCCAATTTCTATTGTTATTTGTCTACTTAAGCAATGTTGCAAAGTTCGGATTCGGAAATGATTCGGGTAGAATTCCCGAACATATTAGTAAGAATTCGATAAAAGCTGAGGAACTTTTCTTTAGAGAAAAAAATAATCTATTTTTTGATTTTTTTCCTTCCGATTTTTAAATTATGCCTTGTTTGGTTGTATAGCTTAAAAATGAATTCATCTAATTTTAATTAATTATAATTATATATTAGAGATCATATTTAGTTTTATTAAGGATTTCAAATAAACATGATAACCAATACTATTTGTTACGATCTCTTATACATAATTACAATTAACTAAAATGAGATAAACTCTACGGGACAACCGAACAATATGAGAATAATTCGTGATTTATACTATCATTTGATTCCTTTCCTTTTAAATATCATGTAATTAGCAAAATTTTTAAAGATGGAGAATTTTTTTATTAAAGTTAATTATAATATAGGTCTCTAAACACTTTTATAACAATAGAATAAATGCTTGTGGCCGAGTTGGTAAGTGCGCTACCTTCCCGGGGTATGACTAGGTATGACTCGGGGTAGATTCCTTAGATTATCCCAATAATATCATGGGATTTTTGCTGTTTTTAATTTCTCAATTTTTTAGAAGTAAAGTAATTCATTCATAACTATATAATTATAATTTTAAAATTATTTGCTAATTTATAATAATCTTTAAATTTTTTATTTTCGGCGAGGTATTCCCGTTAATATCCTGATAAAAATTTCAAACTATAAAAACATCCAAAGAAATTCCTAGGCCGAGAAATTGTCAAGAATGAGATTTGTCACTATGGTCATAAAAAGAGATAAAAAGGCAATAAATACCTTAAAATCAAATCTCTCTCTCTCAGCTTTGAAAATTATAATTAATATGTTGGAAATTTATATACATCCCAACGGTCATGTTTTAATTCTTCAAGAGAGGCATGCCATCCTATCTCTCTCACACGCATAGAACTTTGGAAATTCTATTGTTGTTAATCTCTTGGCAATTTGTATATATGCTTGCATTTGAAATAGGAAAGCACTAAAAATTTTGAAGCATCTGCTCCTCAAAACAAAACAATTTCTATTGTGATTAGTGTAGTGGTTACAATGACTGTTGATTAAAAAAAAAAAAAAAACTCCATGCCATATAATAATAAAATAGAGATTTGCTACCACAACAGATTCAGGCAATATCCAAGCCATCCATCAAAAGGTACCATCATGTAGATTCCCCATCCCAAGAATCAGGTTGGTCAACTAGTTAAGTGGGTCATCATAAACTAAATGATACTAGTGTTGTGAAAAAATTAGCCAAAACTTTTTAACCCGTCCATTTATTTTTAATATTATGGCACACCTGCTAAACAGATCATCCTCATCTTTCTACAGTAGCATCTACACTGTGAGCTCCATGCGATGGACGGCTTGGATATTTCACCTGTCTACGACACTGTTATATGTGGTGGTATGTGCATTAGCTGACTTGTACATGTGTGTGGTAGCAAACCTTTAGTAAAATAAATCTTTTCTTTAATGAGAAATACTCCCAACCTCTCCTAGATCACTATAAGTTATGGTGCTCCTAGTTGCATTGGTATACTCATCTAGTCTAATCCATTGATCTAGACTACTCATTTAGTACATCGCACATTTCATGGGCTAGCATGCAGGCATTGCGCTCATCTAACCATTTCGTCTTAGCGATATTGCATGGGTTGAGCCATCGGCACACAGGCATGATGATAATGTCTAAACATGGGTCCCATAATCCCAAAAATCTACAATCTTAATTGCCTTGGGGCCTATTTGGTTGCATCCTTAGGAGGATATCTGGCACTTAAATTTTCTTTTAAGTCAAATCCCTTTTCATGTTGAGTGTTTGGATGTATCTTCGCAAACTCTATTTGTTTTTTCAAACATTAGAGCAAGTGATAAAAAGTCCACTCAGAATCAATAAAAAAATACTTCTTTTAATGAAACATACATGCCACTTGTGTGGACATTGAGTTACCACCATTATCTTTTGATGCAGCATTACGGCATGAAAAGAAAAGAAACTATATATATATATATAAAGAATAAAGAGACTATTGCTTCTTACTTACGATTTGATTTTTTTTTTTTTTTTTTTTTGCTTTTCTGTATATTTTATATGATTTTTAGACAAAAGATTCGTAGAGGTGGTCTGACCCACCAACAATTGTAAAATCCGTATGTTTTGACCATATTCTAAAGCATTTTCATTTCAAGGGTATTTTAGTAATTCCAACAAATGACAAGGGTTTTGTCATTTTAGTGGGGTCCAGCTTTTTCTTGCCGTCTATACATAATCATTTTTGAGTTGTTTGTATCAGGACAGCTTTTGCCATCCATCAAACGGTAAAATCTGAGATTTATCTTCAACCATCCTTTCATTTCTTAAATTATGTTGTCCTCGGATAATTTTATTATATTCATAATAATCTCAACTTCCTCACTTGCATGTGGAAGGTGGGCCATCCCCATGCAAGTGCTCGTGTGCATGATCATATCTTTTTATAAAGTGGGCCGCATTGATTAGATCTTCTGATTAAAATAGTTGTTTTGCTTCACCGACAGGTTACAGGATACTAAAAAAATGGATGGATAAAAAAAAATATTTTTATTATTTGATTACTTTATATTTTATAGTAAAAATTCTTAAATTTTGTGGTAGAAAATCTAATTATTGTTACCAATCAAATAAAAAGATTGGAGCTTGTGGATGTGGGACCTTTGATATGTGTGTTTACATATGGATGGACAGGGTTCCTTGCACGTGTGGGCTCTCAACAAAGCTTTCAATAATACTGAATTTGAAACTCTAGAGAGGGATATATCTCAAACAAAGATGGGTCATGTCAAAGTGAAAGTATGGTGTATGATCTTTTCAAAGGTCACATGGGGTGAGTCTGGGATGTGGGCCATCCTTAATCATTTATTTTGGTTGATTTGAGATGTCCAATGTTGCTGAAGTACCTTAGACTAATGTGCAAATATCAAACATGTGTGTAAAATATGAGCTTTCTATCAAGTGGGTTACACTGATTTGATCATGTGGCCTAAAAATAAAGCCATTTTACGCACTGTCGGTGGGACACGGCGTACATATCAAACAGATGCCAACATTAGGAATGACAGGTCCGCTTTTTAGCTTTTTTTATTTTTAGTGAAAGCGAGTACTCCTGGTACGTGTATTGAAGTGTTACTTTCACTGATGTGGATGAAACAACTTCACGTGGATGAGATCCATTTAGTCCAACCCTATGTTTGGATTAAGGTCTCAGGTGGGCCAACTCAAGGGAAACAGTTGAGGTGAGAAGTTCCCACTACTAAAAATCATTTGAACTGTGTGTGAGGTCCACCATCATGTGTATATGTGAATATGCCCCACCAAAATGAATGAATTCCTTGAAAGTCAAGACATTCAAATACTCATGTGGGCCAAACCAAGATGAATGGATTCCTTGGAAGTCAAGACATTCGAATACTCATGTGGACCACACCGCTATTCCTAATAATGTGGCCCACCTAAGTCGTGAATTCAACTGACTTTTTAAATCATTATCATCTAAGCCTTGTCTTAATTAATTAGGTCAAATATATAAATCCTGTTATGTCATTCCACTCCAAATGTTAGATCTTCAGTTAGACTATAGGTCATCGTGTCTTTTCTTAGTATTTCATTCATGTCCTTTTAAGCTTTTCCGTTTGTCCTTTTAAAGTCATTTGACTGATTTTCAGCCGAGCATATTAGATACCTAGTACGATGTAATGTACTGAGTAAACATGTTGAGGCCCACTGCTCTCTTATATAGCCATGCTATTAGGGGTGTACACGAACCGAGCTAGCTCGGTTAGCTCGCTCGACTTGACTCGAAAAAGATTGATTCAACTTAGTTCGAAGCTGAGTTAGAGCTGGCCCTAGCTCAACTCAACTCGGATTGAACCCAACTTGAATTGAACTTGGATCAAACCAATTTGGTGACTCGGTTACTTTGATATTGATGTTGCTCACCAAGTGTTTAATGAAATGACTCCACTAAGTGTGGCTAGTGGCAAGGAAGGTATGTATATGAAACAAATACCCTTTTTTATATATTAATTTTTATGTTACTTAGAAGGTGTTTGATAAAATATCTATAAAACTATTGCTATTGTTTTACCTATAGTAAGATTTTAAAGGCGCAGTCTATGTATTTGTGAAAATGCTCCACGGGTGAACTTGACTCGAACTGGCTCGAGCTGCTGATCGAACCGAGCCGAGTTGGCCAATCAGGCTTGAGGACTGAGCCGAGCCAAGTTCAAGCTGGGGTTAGCTACTAGCTGAGTCGAGTCGAGCTGAGGCCAGCTCAACTTGGTTCGACTCGATGTACACCATGCTATCCATCTGTTTTACCAGCTTATTTTAGGGCATGAAATTGATGCCTATATAAAACTCAAGTGGACCACATTATAGGAAAGAGTGGGGATAATAACTTCTAGGGTTGAAACGATTTTAGGGTTTATAGTGATGTTTATTTGTCATCCAACTTATTTATAAGGTTACCTAGACATGGACAAGGAAAAAGTACAAATATCAACTTGATCTAAAACTTTTGTGGCTCTCAAAAAGTTTTCAACGGTAGGCCTTCAATTCATACCGTTTCCTGTGGTGTGGCCCACTTGAGCTTTAGATATGAACACATACATCACCGTGGGCCCCACAGAGTTTACTCAGTACGCTATAATGGTACTAAGTTACTGAGTAGCCAATTTCCGTAAGTCAGGTCCTCCTGCATGCCCATAACAAGTAAGGCTAGCGTTGTCTATTTCTAGCCAAATGATTTAAACATTGGTCCAGATAGTTGGAAAGCTCAGATCTCCCACGTGTGTTCCATGTTGACATGTGCACGTGTGGATGGGCAGGACTCATGGAATTACCTCGAATTAATATTATAAATTATATATTAATTAAAGAATATTGGTGCAACTAACCTCAATTCGTCTGATGATTAAAATAAATATTCCTTTTGTTCTCTTAGTTGTTTGTTTGCATGATAAGAAAACTGATTTTAAGAGACAACGAGAGTTTAAAAAAGGAAGCTTTGCTAAGGCCTTATAAGTGCATTTGCCAACCGATCCACACGCCACAACATCTGCCAACTTGGTACATGTGTTCGAATTCTAGCCCGTCCATCAGGTGGGTCCCACAGCGAAGATTATCTTTCCCAAAAGTCAGACTAGTCTACGCATCTAGGGCTTAAAAAACTTGGCAAAGTCATCTTTGGCCGTCCATTTGTTTTGAATTTTGTGGCTGGCTTGATGTATGGTCTGGGCCGATTTTTTGGACAGGGCATCTATACTGTGTGATAATCCTGATGGACGGTTTAGATCTTAGGTGTCTTTGCCAGGTTGGTGCATGTTGTGGCCTATAGATGGCTGGCATTACACCTTTCTTAAAAGGTTCTTCTAGATGAGACCACTAATTGAAGTTTAAGGCTAGTTGAGACACTTCCACAAAAGACATTTCTTGGCATTGTGGTGGGGCCCATCATTTTATTAGTGAAAGATGCTCTCATGCTTTTGGCTTAATTACAACTAAGAGAGGTTTGCTAACATGGCTTACGGCTAATGATAGAGATGGTTGCTTTATGGTTCCTTTCCCATCTCTAGCACCTCAAGTTTACACATCACAATCTTCTAGGGTGATCCGAGCCGTTGATCTGGTTTGCAACCACATACATGGGCCATATCCTAAAAATCATGGACTACATTACTGTTTTAGCCGTCACGGTAATGGCCTGCAAATGAATGGTTAAAAGAAAAAAGTTTTATTGGACAATCGATCAAAAGCCATCGTTCGACGGGCGAAATCGGATGGTCAGCATCATCTGCTGATCGCAATTTTGGGCTATGGCCCATCTGTGAAATCATCAATCGGATCATTGATACCGATCATCGATCACCAAATACACTTGCACCTATCAGATCATCTAAGTAAAACACTTCAGTCTCTTTCATTGGAGGCTACTTTCATCTGGGACCCGCTCATTGTCAAGGAGCTTAATGTAATCATGCTTAGGGTTTATGTTTTAAGAGCAGCCTACCTAACTCAAAATACTCAATGCTACCATGTAAACACATGGCTAGACAACATGTCTCCTTGGTTGCAACCACAAGACAACACCATTATAGTAGTTTCACACCTTCTCCATTTCTATTAAATGACCATTTCAAGCACTAACTCTGTAGCAAAACTAATATGAATGAGGTAAACATTAATACTCTGGATAATATGATGATTCATACACATGCACTAAGGAATTGTACACATGGCATACATACAACTCAAATCAAACCATCTAGATTGTGGGAACTACTCAATGCATGCCATTAACTAGCTATTGATGTTCTAAACATCGATCATTGGACATCCAATGGGTGTCTAAAGTACGAAGTCATGCCCATTAATCAAAGGTTAGGATCATCGAATTAATCTTACATGTGGCCCACAGGTTCATTTTTTTTTGTGCATGTGTATGAACCACCAAGCTTTTCCGGAGTATCAAATAACTCCCCAATGTGAATAGGGTAGCCTGCCTTGTCTCATTAGTAGAAATTTGAGAGAATTATATAATAAAATACAGCAGCCCACACGAGCGTATCTCATCAGATGAACGGTGGCTGGCACCAAATACTAGGTATCATGAAAGAAGAACGATTCAGTACACACTATACACCAAAACTCAGTGTATAAACCCATCTCCACCGTCCAACTAGTGCAATTCTACCATCTATCCAAACCGTCTATTCGCTACTTAAGTGGACGAATCCACCATTCGATCATTCGCCTACTTAGAAAAGCGATCATGCATTCGTTCAAAAGAAATCAATTGATTAAACGGTCACGATCATCTTTGATTGTACAACTTTTGGGCCACGGATAAATAAAAGGTGGCTGCATCAATTGGACGGCTTGGATCGAAATAAATGTGCGACGATAGAATTATAATACGTACATGACCATTAATCATCCTTAAGACCAACCATCTTGTACAAAACATGAACCATTGTCAATAATAGTAGATATTAGTAAATGGTAGACACAAACTCATGTCATAATCACTCTCCTAGTCATCACATTTGGATGGACATAGAGATAGCATTGTTTAATGGACTAACATTAGTTGAATAAACATTAGAAAAATGGTTTAAACCCATTTTTTAAAAAAGTTAGATTAGTGAAGAAGGTTAAGCACCCACGCCAGGTTTATAAAATAATCAACAAAGGTACAATCATTTAAGTTGGATGCTTCAAAGTAGTCGTATCGATCGGTTTGCATCTCGAAGTGCGCCGTATTAAGCTAGCTTATTGCTTATTATATCACCCTTTAAAAAAAAAAATGACCTTTAAGACCAGTTTTCGGTCTTCGAGTTGTAGAGTTGTTTAATCTGTGTCATTCGTGTGCAACAATGCATAAATTTATACTAAATGAAATTGCCGGGTTTGATTTATGTTTTGTACCAAACATCTCCAACCATTCATTGATTGTGGGCGGGAATCCCAACATACATACATTCCCGGTGTTTCGAACAAGAAACAAATGTATTTGATTTGGGATTATCTTATTAAAACATAACAGAAAGAGTAATTAGAACAATCATCATATTTTATTGATACCGAGTTCATTTACATCCTTTCAACATCCCTGGATTCTAAGATGGATCATTTGGAAAGAACATATTATTATTAGCAAAGTTTATATGTCGAATCTTGAATCCGGCAGCCTTTCGGCGATTTCTTTGATCATCTCCTAGGACTTAGGGGGAATGTTGATTTGATTAACTGATTTCTCTTTCGAGCTGATTCCTTGGGCAAAGGCAGAGGAGAGAGCCTGAAGAGCCTGAAGTAATGAAGATTAAACTTGAATGCTTTCAGGAATTTTGGAAGCACTTCGACCCCCGTTTAGGACTAGCCATAGAGTGACTTGGTTGCGCGGTTAGCGCAACTAAAGAGGCGGTTGCACGACACCGCGCAACAGAGGAATGGGTTGCGCGAACCCGCGCAGCGGAGACTTCGCTCCTCACCTTCAGTCTTCTTTCGGAGCTCTGGTCTTCTCCAAAATCTTCAATCCTCTCAAATGAAGGAGGGGAGGAGGTATGTATAGGCTTTCCACACGTGCCAACCCTTGATCTTTGTGCCATGGGACCCACTTTATATCAGATCTAGACCATTCATTACAATCACTCTACTATGTATTGCGCTGCCTCACGCAACAATAAAGTTCGTTGCGCGTCCCCGCCCAACTGTAAAGTTCGTTGCGTGTCCCCGTGCAACGTGTCACCATTCGTGCAGCGATTAAAAGGGTTGCGCGGTCCACACAACAACTTTACTTAGTTTTTTCCTTTCTTCTCATTTTATTGTTTTGATCTTCAATCTTTCTTCTTCATGATGATTTTTTATGCTCCAACAGATGCCCCCTTGATCTGTTCTTTGTTCCCTTGAATCAAAGAATTAAGATCAATTTTCAACCAACTTCTGCACTTTCTGATCTTGTTGCACGACCCGCTCAACGCCCGCTCGAGTACCATACTCGGCCACATCTCTATAAATATTCAGACTCAGTTCATTTGCGCCACTTCTTGTTTTCTGAAGCGGAGCTCTTGCGAAATTTTTCTTTCTCGCGCAACTGCTTGTACAATCCTGCGTAACAGTTTACTGCTTGCACGACCCCGCGCAACGAATACTTCGTTCGCGAAAGGTAAAAATGCATTGCGCGTGTATGCACAACGCTTTTCCGTTGCGCGATCTCGCGCAACATCATTAGTTACGCGATCCGCGCAACCAACACTTGGTGATTTCAAACTTGCTTTGTTCACCTTGTACTGACTTTTCCAACTTCTTCCTTTTTCAGGTTTTAATCTTCTCTCATCATGGCTCGTACTAAGAGAACCTTCATTGCTGTCGATCCTCCCACTGATCAGCCTTCTCATCGGGAACTTCCTAACCCTGATACTTCCATAACACCGCAAGCCACGGAATCTCCTTCCTCCCCTACTCAGCCCTTATGCAAGCGATTTAAGACGACTGCCAAGCGTCCTACTTATATAAAGGAGCCGGTATTACCCAAATTTGATTTCTCCCTGCGCATTGAGGCATTACCATCTCCATCCATAGGGCTATCGCATTGGGAGATCTTGCAAGGCTTCCAAAGCATGGTCGTGATTATGACTGGGACGAATGGCTGAAAATGACAGCACACTATCAAACAAGTAGCCAAATACCGCCAGCTAGAGAAGATACTCCTCCTCCTTTCAGAACAAAGAAAGTCTGAAGAAACAAAGCCAAAGAGTTCCAGGAGAAAATCAAGGAGCATAACAGAAAGAAGCTCAACAACTCCTGGGAATCAGTTCGCTCAATCCAGAATATCATAAAATTTGACAACCCTCATAGACAAGACATCGTATTAATCCCCATCAATGTCCACCGTCATCATTCTATGTTAATTTGCGAGCCTAGGGACCATATGACCGCAGAGAGACTATCTTGCTCAGAGTCTTGGTCATTTAAAGAACCGAAAATACTAGAAGGCATCCTGTGTCCACCAAGACCGAGGCAGCAGATCGGCGGCATACACTCCATGATATTCATTGTGCCTTCTTACGATCTTCACAGCTTGTATCCCACTTGCTTTTATGAAACGCTTCAACAACATTTCAGCTATCGTCGACTTATCTGGAGCCCCGAAGAATTTAGAATGAGAGGTTCTCTGACCCCTCGAAATTACTATACGGAAAGGGTTACTGCAGTCATGGAGAAACATGCGGACACCCTGTTGAAAATTGATATTTTTGCCGCGATCGAAGCAACAACACAACCTTTCCATAAGGAACCTTCTATCCTGAAAGCTTTCCTTAACTACTGGTGTCCTTCCACCAACTCTTTTCATTTCCCCGAGGGTGAAATGAGTATCACTCTTTGGGACATTCATAGAATCGCCGGTTTACCGATAACCGGGAAAATCTTCGATGAATTTGTTCCTACTAATGAGGAATTTTCCTTCATCTCTTCGCCCGACCGTATACCTTCTATTTCAGAATCAACTACAAAACTTTTCATGGAGATGTCTAAATTCCCGAACATCCACAAAATTCATTCCATGCAATGGCTGGCCCATTTCCGTAAAGGTTTCAAGTAATTTTCTTTCTTCTTTTAATTCCCTTCATGCTGCATCTTGATACATATGTAATCTTGATCTCACTTACTCACTTTTCCTCCTTTTTTAGATTTAATGGCAATCATTCACGGGAACTTGAACGCCTTCGAAAAGGTATCAAAGGTCGTGCCTAATATTCTGTCTACGGAGAACTCGTGACATTTCTGGCTTATTGGTTAAGCATAGTAGTTCTCCCAAATTTAAAGTCAGCAAATGCCATTCGCCCATCATTGTTTGTAATAGCAGGTGCTATGGCTGAGGGAGTCAAGTATTCTCTTGCCCCTCCCGTCCTATATATGTTCAATCTACAGAGGCTTTAAAGAAATTGCTTGCTACGTGAAGAGCACTTCTGTCGGTTCCACTTCAACTTTCATGCCATGGCATTATTTTCTCGGCTGGCTCGACATCTATTTCCTGTGGACTTTCGACGTGCCAGAAAAGGCTTATGTTCATCCTTTGAAACTCCCTCTTTGCTTCTTCCAAAAGAGGTCTATGGCGAAGAGATCTTATGATTAGGCAAAAGACGATATCTCTTCGGATGACAAGATAAATTATTTTCATTTTGGCTTGCCTCGTTATACTGAAGACATAGAGAAGCCAAACACATCATCACTTACTACAGTAGAGAGAGGATTCTTTATATCAATCAGATTGTGTAGCCTCCCATCTAGAAGAGGGACGAAATTCTGGTGAGAACCGTATTACCCCAGCCGTTTCGCCCACCAGTTTTGATCAAGCAGTGCCAAAAGATTGCGGACTAGTTACCAGAAGAATGCGAAGTTACGGCACTAGCCCATTTAACTGGGCGATGGTTTGAAAACAATTGTTGGGCCGAGCTGATTCTTCCTTCATTATTCTAGGTTGCAATCGCATTCCTAGGGCATCATACAACCATATGAGATGGTGGGTGCACCAATCTTATTTGGCTAGAAAAGGTATGCCAGTGGATAAACCCGTATGGCTTCCTCCTCTCGAACTTAAGGGCCACACCATTGAATCAGGAGTCAGTTTCATCCTGGAAACCAGTCATGCCCCCTCCTCTGGTCACCGCTACATCAGAATATCTATAGACGAACCTATTCGCGAGAGCAAACCCGATAAAACCCTTGAAGGTTGGGTAGCATACGGTGATACTCGCGAGTTTAAACAAGTTCCTCTTCATCATCCTAAAAAAGAAAGGGTTACAGAAAGCATTCCCTCCCAGTCAGAGAATATCGCCAATATTCAAGATCAACCGTCTTCCTCTACTCATTTTCAGCAACAGCCGACTGCTTCTCCTATTTGTGGGACTGTTCAATCTCCACAGCAGTTAACTTCTTCTCCCATGTCTAGTTCCCGAGCATGCGCCCAAGCTTCTCCTCAGGAAAGGACTACTGCTACTACCCCTCCGGAGGTAGCTACCGCATTTACTCAGTCAGAGAGCCATCAGTCTCCTTCTTCCAAACGAAAACGAGTTATTGTTGAAGAATCGAGTGAAGAAGATCTGAGTAGTGAGGGCTCAATTTCTTCGTCTGGTCGTACTACTTCCGATGAAAGCGACAAGGAGGGAGAAAGCCAAGACGGTGATTATGAAGAGGGGGAAGTTAACATCGGCGATGAAGATGAGATAGTTGTAGAAGATATTCCTGCTGATGAGGGAAATATCTTCCCCTCTTCTGAGGCTGTTCTTGTAAAAGTTTCACCCGTCGCAGGGGAAAGGGAAGAAGAACCCCTAGATTACTGGGAATACGGCTATTCGCCTTGTAAGAAAATCTTGCCGCCGTTGTTTACTTTTGTTCTTTTCTTCTTTATCTTATATGTCCTATTTCAGGTGATCACGTTGTGAATACGGAGACAGGAAATGCTTCCTCTCTGATTTTGCCCCTGTTACACCAACAGTCTCGTCGAGATTCTCGATACCTCCGCAAGCAGTAGCACGTGAGATTGCTTTTCCTAGGGAGCCAACTGATTTTCTCACTCATTGTTGCTGCTTCAAGTACTGAATATGAAACGACTTTTCCAGCGGAGCCAAGTGATTTGCCTGCTCCCACCACCGTTGCTTCAAGTACTGACAATAGGGCCCCATCTTTTGCAGAGATAGTGGAACCTGCTCCTTCTCTTGCCAGGGAAACACAACTGCTCACCGTTTCGGTACTAGCGAGAGGTAGTTCCTTTTCCTTATTTATACTTTCCATGTTACCTGCCCATAAAATTTTTATTATAACTTTATATTTCTTATTTCTTAATAGGGGATTTACCTCAGAGTGGCGCAGCGAGTTCTATCTCTATTGGTACTTCATTGAATGTGCTGTCATTTGAGAAGGTCTCTGCACATAAATTGGCCCCGATCAGGAATTCTGTACTGGCTATTGTTGAAATCTTTAAAGACCCTGATCAATGGTTCGATTTAGCTGCCGCTTTAGATGTCCTAGATGGTGCTTCTCGGATAGCTAAGGTTGATGTTTCCTCTGTACGTGACGCTCTCTCAAGATTTCATAATTTGATAATCGCCTTGTCATCAGCTGAAACTGTAACTGTTCCTCCCAAAATCCTGGAGTACAGGAAGCAACTCACGTATTCCAAGGAGAAAGTTTCTCAAATCTCTCCCATTATTTTTCGCCATGATCAAGAACAATTATTTTTGCAAGAACAACTGAAGACTTTTGTTGATGAGAAGATAACTATCCAGGATCACATTACGCTTCTGAAGTAAGAAATTACACAGTTAGAGAGACAAAGTTCGGAGGCAGATTTGAACATTGAAAGAGTCCGAGACAAGATAGAGTGCAGCTGTTATTTTATAGATTCTGAAAGATCCGAACTGGTGAAAAATGAAAAACTGATTGCTTCTTTAGAGGAGAAACTAGCAGATGCCCCAAATCCTGCTAGAATTATCTCAAATGCTAGACTGGAGCATGCTGCTGCTCAAGTTAATCTTCAAGACAATTTGCAACAATATTCAGCTGCATTAGGTATCACAAGAAAGCCATAAAAATGTATAACTTTGATGTATTTTGCCACTGTACATTCTTTCAAAATCACAAGTTATACTAGTAACTTATGATATTTTGATTATAATGCTTTTGTCTTACTTATGTGACATTTTGATTGATATATTATGATGCGTTATACTCCTTTCATTTTATTATTATATTATATACATATATCCTTTTATGCCTTGTTAGTAAGGGCTTCCTAGATGATCCTTATCTTAATTAGTGGAATTAGGTTTTAGTTTAGTTCAATCATACACAGTTTAAGCTCTTGAGTAGTGGAGCACACACAATTTAAGCTCTTCAGTAGTGGAGCTGGGTCTCACGTGATGGCCTCCATAACTCTTAGGAGTTCTCTGAACTTCTCACTGCCTAAGGAGTTCACAAACTGCGATCCATCAGAGGGGCCCAGTGAAGCTATCGGGGCGGTGAACTCGGTTGGTTTTACGCACAGGGTCGGCCGCGGTAACTCTCTAGACTTCACAGAGCTCACAAGGCTACCTTTGGGGTACCAAACCTAGGGCCGCCAGTCCATCAATGAGTAGGTTTAAGCCATTCCTCATGGGTTAGTACTGAAATCAAATCGTAGATCTGGGAGGTCTTAATCACGGTTGATCTATTTAAAGCTTACACTGCGGCCCTTATTTTCTTCATCTGCAAGGTTGAGCCCATTCATGAGAGGGCATTTTCCTCCGTTCCCCATGACGCTGCCGGAAAGCTATACAGACGGCATGGGGGTTACGCGTGACTGGCCATTTTATGACTTCTTGGCTTTTTTAGGCTTTTAGTCACTTGCTTCATCAGCTGCCCGCATGGGTATGTGTACGATGACCTTTACGGATTTTTCAGGGCCACTGGCTTCTCACCGCTGCCCGAATGGCGAAAATGATAGGTCTTATGCATAGCTAGCTCTTTTAGAGCTTGATCCTTTTAGAGCTTATGGCTCTTTATAAAACTTGATCCTTTTAGGATTTGACTCTTTTTTTTTTTGGATTTGGCCCTCTTTAGGATTCGGCTCTTTTTGAGCTTGGCTGGACTGCCTTAGAATGTTTTAATAGATAATAGTAGATGTGATCATCGTTGTTGCGAGAATGATAGCCATCTCTGACTGAGACTGGTACGTCATCACCCTTGCTAATATCTTCAAGGATACCACCCATCCGTGTTGTTCATAATATATCAGCTTGGCGATGATACCAGTTTCAACAGAGTTTTATAGAGGTTGCTTGATGATGATTTTTCTTTTTGCGACGCTTATGAATACATAGTCTTAATATGCTCATGAATTTCTTCTTTCTTTATTTGATGATACATAGACATAGTCTTGTCCATTCTTGCCCCCTTTTGATGCAGAATCATTATGTTGATAATATTCTGGATTAATATCAGTAGAGTCTTTAGGGACGATATCTTTTGATCAAGCGAGCATTGACCGGTACACTGATACCTTGTCCATCCTGATTTACAACTCTGTACGCCCCATTGGAGTATACTTCTTTTATTACAAATGACCCATCCCATTTAGGCTCGAATTTGCTCCCTGTTTGACGGGTGACCACTATAGGTCTTTTCAACATTAGCACCATATCTCCTTTTTTGAAAGAGCGGTATTTAACTCATTTATCAAAAGCGGCTGATATCCTTGCCTGATATGATTGCAATCGTTGATGGGCTGCTAGGCATTTCTCGTCAAGCAAATCTAACTCCTTCAACCTTATTTTTGCATTTTCATCATCTGTTATGGACTGATGCACTGCCACTCTGAATGATGCCACTTGTATTTCAATTGGGACGACTGCCTTTACACCGTAGACCAGTGAATACGGTGTTGCTCTTGTTGTTGTGCGATGAGTAGTTCTGGATGCCCATAATGCTTCTTGTAATTTTTCGTCCCAATCACGTTTATTCCCTGTCACTGTGTTCTTCAGTATTTTGACTATCGTTTTATTAAACGCCTCTGCTAGTCCATTAGCCGGTGGATAGTAAGGTGTTGAAAGCGAATGTCGAATGCTGAATTTCTAACATAACTTTTTCATGCCTCTGTTTTTTAAGGGAGTGCCATTATTTGTAATAATTTTCTTTGGAATACCATGGCGATATATTATGGCGTGTCAGATGAAATTGACCACATCTTTTTCTTTAACATTGCGTAAAACAACTGCTTCAGTCCATTTGGAGAACTAATCGGTTGCTGCCAGAATATACTGCTTTCCTTTAGACGAAGGTGGATTTATAGGACCAATTACGTCAAGTCTCCAAGCTTAGAAGGACCAAGAGGTAACGGACTGATGTAGGTCTTCCGAGAGAACGTGTATAACATCTCCATGAATCTGACATTCATGGCATCGCTTCGCATAATCTATTGCATCTTTGAACATGGTGGGCCAGTAATAACCCATTCGATGTATTTTGTGGAATAGATTTTGGTCAGCCTGATGTGCTCTGCATTCACCAGAGTGTGCTTCCTATAACATTTGGCTTGCTTCTTGTTCATCTAAACAATGTAGCAACATTCCATTGTAAGATTTTCTATACAATACTTCACCGCATATGATGAATCTGCTTGACTGTTGCTTGATCTGCTGCTTCTGTACTTGATCTTCTGGCAGGATGTCATATTTGAGGTAATCGACAAAAGGTTGACACCAATCATCTGTCATTAATTATTTCTAAACATGATATAGGAAGCATTTCGATGACTTCTTCAATGGCCTCCGAAGATGGTAAGAATCTTCTTTCTTCTATAGTTACTTGGAGAGGGCTTCGATTAGGGCACGACAGGGCTGCTGCTAAGCTGGCCAAAGCATCCGCTTTTGCATTTTTAGACCGTGGTATGTGCTTGATTTCTACATGACAGAACCGTTCTAGCAATTGCTGTGCTTTTCGGCAATATGACAGGAGTTCCTGCTTTCTCACCTCAAATTCAGTTGTCAATTGATTTATAATCAATTTGGAATCTCCGAAGATATGCAACATCTTTATCTCCATCTGTTGAGCTATTTTCATTCCAATAATGAGGGCTCTGTACTCGACCTTATTGTTCGTGCATGCAGTGCCTAATGTAAAGGAGTATGGTAATAAATCACCTTGAGGAGTGATGAATATCATCCTGCTCCCGCTCCTGATGTTCGAGCAGCACCGTCAAAATACATCTGCCATGGGCTTTGCGTTTCAGCCAGCATAACTTGTTCATACGGAAAGTCATCACTGATGATTTCACATTTTGCGACAGGGTGTGCTGCAAAGAAATTCGCCATTGCTTGTCCTTTTACTGCTTTTGCTGGCTCATACATAATAGTGTATTATAAAAGTAATAGTATCCATTTGGCCAATCTTCCAGACAACATTAGCCTTGTTATCAAAATTTTTATTGGATCTGCCCTTGAGATTAAAGTTATGTCATGGGAGAGACAATAATGTCTCAGTTTTTGTACTGCGAATATCAGCGCTAAACACTCTTTCTTGATCGGAGAGTAATTGCATTCTGCCCCCATCAATGTTCAACTTAGGTAATAAAGAGCAGTCGCTTTCCTAGCTTCATTTACTTGGGCCAACAAAGCACCTAAAGACTTCTCAGCTGCAGATATATATAAAATAAGTGACTTCCCTCTTACTAGAGCTGTTAGTACCAGCGGCTGCTTCAACAGTTCCTTTATCGAGTCAAATACATTCTGACAGACTTGATCCCATACAAACTCTACATCTTTCTTTATTAAATGAGAAAATGGTTGACATCTTCCTGCCAGGTTTGAAATGAAACAGCGAATATACGCCAACTTTCCTTGCAGACTTTTCAATTCCTTCAGTGTTGTTGGTGGCGGCATATTTTGAATGGCTTTAACTTTCTCTAGGTCGATCTCAATACACCTATGCCATATAACGAAACCAAGAAATTTACCCAAATGCACATTTAGATGGATTCATCTTTAGCTGTTTCTTTCTAAGCCTATGAAAAACCGATATCAAGTGTTCGCGATGCTCCTGGTGATTTCCTGACCTGACCACCAAGTCATCGACGTAACACTCAACTTGTTTATGCATCATGTCTTGGAAGATATTTTGCATCGCCCTTTGATACGTTGCTCTGACATTTTTGAGATCGAATGGCATAACCTTATAGCAATAAATTCCCAGCGGCGTTCTAAATGCTGTTGCTTCTTCATCTTCGGGTATCATTCTAATCTGATTGTACCCTGCGTAGCTGTCCATAAAAGACATAGCAACATATTGAGTCGTACTATCAATCATCAACTCTGTTATTGGGAAAGGAAAATCGTCTTTTGGACAGGCCTCGTTCAGATCCCTGAAGTCAATGCACACTCTGACTTGTCCATTTTTCTTTTTCACGGGGACAATGTTCGATATCCACCTGAGATACTTGACTTCTCTGATAAACCCGACCTTGATTAGCTTGCTGACCTCTTCTTCAATCAATGGAATTAAGTCCAGATGGAATCGCCTTTGTGCTTGTTTAACCGGCCTTTTCTCTTTGGAAATATTTAATCGGTGCATTGCTACGGAGGGTTCCAAACCCGGCATTTCTGCATACGTCTAATCGAAGATGTCTTTATTTTCTTTGAGCAGTTGAACATATTTTTGAGACTCTTGTTCAGAAAGACTGACACTGATAAATGTGTTCCTTGGTTCTTCTTCTGTACCCAAGTTTATTTCTTGCAGACTGTCTATCGTTAGTTGCCCCCTGTCTTCCATCTGTCTCGGAGCCATTTTGGGATGCTTAACTGTTTTGGGGTCCTCTTCTGGTATTTGCGCTGCTGTAATCATATTCACTGATGACTCTGCCCCCAATCCTTGAAATTTTCTTCGTTTTTCCTGGTCAACCCCAAGAGGGATTTGAATTCCTCTCCCATGATTTAGCCCAGTGGGTTCTTTGCAATCAAAACCCATGTTTCTCATAATTTTCTTACTTGTTGAACTGTATTTTTTTAGATTTTGTGGTGTCAACCTACCACGGTATATGTTATTCCTGCCTTCCATTGCGACATAAAATTATATTGGTTCGGGGTATTTTGCGCTAGCTTTGACTTGAAATCTTCCTGGAGCGGCTAAAAACGGCTTACACCTTTCAACACTAGGCAGCGACACTGTATAGTTAGACTACAAGATTTTTAGTTGTTCCGGTGATAATAAGGTTAGTGGCAGTTGCCTTGGTTGTCTCAGACGCTTTGGTACAAAATAAAATTTCTTCATTACTTTTGCAGTCCTAGAAGCCCTTTCTTCTTTGACATTGTTTACTTGAATGTCTTTCAGAATTCTGTTTTCATCATTGTTTCCTACTTCTTCAGCGAACCCTTTATAGTAACTGGCGTCGGTAAAAAAAGACTCTACTTCTGTATATAGTTTTGCATTAGCCATCACCTTACATTGTATTCCATCCTTACAATATTTGAAGTATTGGTGCAAAGTAGAGGGTACGATACTGTACTGATGTATCCACGGTTTTCCCAGGAGAAGATTGTACGTTATCACGACATTTATAATGTGGCATACGACATTGGTAGTCAATTCTCCTATTTCTAGCGTCACTGTAATCTTACCGAGTGCGCGTTGCCCATCTTGATTGAAACCCTGTATCATCATTCCACTAGGACGTAGATCAGAATGGCGATAGCCCAGCTTACTTATCATCGAGAGTGGTAGGAGATTTACTGCAGATTCATTATCTATCATGATCCGTTTAACCTTCTTCCTACAGATATGACCTTCTATCATCAGTGGCCTATTATGTTCTGCCTCGCAGATCAAATCGTCATCAGAGAATGAGATGACTGGTAGGCAATTTTCTTGTTCGTCGTGCCCTTCATGTCTCATATCCGTCAGTAAAGTTTCTCTAACATTATAATCAAACAATGCTTGGGCCAAACTCTGTCGAAATTCCTCTAATAACTTGAGTGCGTCATAGATGCTTAACCGTGCCGGTACACACTTTAAATGACTAACCATATCATAATTCACCTTTGCCATTTCACCCTTCCTTTCATTTTCATCACCTTTGTTCTACTTTTCAATGACTTCTTTTCTTACGATCCCTACTTTCTGCTTCACGGGGCTTGTCATCTTCTTTCCCGATCGCAACATAATCATTGCTACTTTCTTTGTCATCTTTCGGTCCTCTTTTTCTTTTACTTCTCAGGCCTTTTCTCGGGCCGTGAACATGTTTACTGTTGCCCTCGTACTCTTTTCTTTTTCTTTACCGGTTACTATTTCACCTTTGTCTATCAGTCGCTATATTATACATTTCAATGTGTAGCAATTCTCCGTCGGATGTCCCACCAGGCGATGATAACGGCAAAAATCTCTTTCTCTGGTCTTTGTCACATCTTCGGGGTGCTTGGGTTCTGATAATTCTATCGTGCCAGCTTTTAGCTGTTATTTCATCATAAGGACAACATCTTCTTTATCGAAATCAAAACCTTCATGAGAATTAAGCATCCGAGGCCCTTTTTCCACTATATCTATTTCTTGACTAGTTCCATCCGTCTTTTTGTTCTGGCCTCTTGTCTCTTGAGTCCCTTACGTCTTTGTTCTTTTTATCACGATCGACAATATTCACATTCATCCTGCCGGGTACTCTCCTAGCTGTCTCGTGGTGAAATGCTGGCATTTTACTAGTCATTAATTCCAAAGCATGAGATTTGGTGGCTAGGTCACGGAATGTTCTGATGTCGGCGCTATTGAGTCCAAATGCAATTCCTGTTTCCATAGAATTCAAACACATTTTGACCTGTTCCTTTTCTTCTGACAGATGTCTACACGAGGCTCCCAATGTTTTCCACCTATCTATGAACTTCTCTACTGGTTCTCCTTCTCTCTGCCGTATGGAGGCTAATTCTGTAATACTAATATCACGTTCTGAAGAGAAGAAGTTTGACATAAAGGCGTCCTGCATTTGCTCCCAAGTACGCATCGATCTAGGAGTCAGGCTGGAATACCACCGAAATACTTTGTGTGTTAGCGACGACCCGAACAATCTCAAGCAATATTGTGGTATCGTAGAAAAATTTCCCATGCTGGTAATAAAGTGCATCAGATGCTCATCTGGTGAGCCTTTCCCATTAAACTTCTGAAAATCTGGATGCTTAAAGTTGGTCGGGAATGGAACATCCTCTACCTCCTTTGGATTTGGCGTTCGGTATCTGAAGCGGCCAGTATTTTCACGCTCTCTTTCTATTCTCACAGTTTCTTTGATAACTTGTCTTATATCATCTTGTGTTATAGTTCTTGCGGCAGGAATAGACCCTCGCGGTCCTGCCCCTTGTGGATGAGAGCCTTGAGGCCGACTTTCTTGTCCATTCATCGTACCCCATCATTGGTGGAGCTGCCATCTGAGCTACGTTATGTGCAAGGGTTGCCAAGGCCTCTTTGAGGTGTCTACACTCTTCCATTAGTGTTCTTTGTGCTTCTGCCATCTCATTGATATGATCATCTGCAGTCGGTATATTGTCTTGATTTGTCTCAGTCACGTGTACCGCAGCTTCGCCACTCTTCGATGAAGCTGTAGTTGGAGTAGGGCGAGAGTATGTAGACATAATAGGACTTACGAAGAGAGGAGAAGATGGAGTCCCGTTTGACTTTCCTATACACTTGGAGCTATCGATCGATTGGGGCGAGACAGACATCGGTGAGCTTGTTGGGGGGGGGGACACGGATATTGGTGAACTTGCCATTAATGCTTTTTCTGCCCTTTCGTCCATCTTACCCTCGGGGGCGACCAAAGCTGGAAAGTCGCGCGAGACCAATTGTGGAACCACTCGTTTAGGGTATATTTTAGGAGGAGCAAGCTCTGAATGTTTCCTAGTTACGTTGCGTGTTATCGGCCCTCTAACTTTTGGTGAAGCCAAATTTATTCGAGAGTTTCTTGCATTCCATAATCTCGTCTTGTGGGACATCACAATAGTCTAGCCATTATCGCTGTCTATTGACTGGGACGAAGCAAACACAACCCCAGATGTTGCTCGAGTCATGTTATTCTTACTCGTAGGAAGTCGAGTCATGTACGCGGGGGCTTGGTTCGGCACATACTCTATCATAAATCTGGTTGAAGTGAAACGAAAGCTCACTTCTCTTGCAGGAATTGCTATTGATTGTAACTTGTAGTCAAATCTTGATACCTTCAGTCATGAAATACATCCATAGTTAGTATTTGAAGAATAAGATAATCTACCTTAGAGATGAAGGGGAGGATGTTCCCACTGAGAGTCACCATTTTGGCGTCAGAAAGACGCCAAATCATGATGAAAGTTCTCAATTATCTCAATGTTATTATTAAATAAGATAAAAGTCTCCAGCAGAGTCGCCATTTTGTTTCGAACAAGAAACAAATGTATTTGATTTGGGATTATCTTATTAAAACATAACAAAAATAGTAATTAGAACAATCATCATATTTTATTGATACCGAGTTCATTTACATCCTTTCAACATCCCTTGATTGTAAGATGGATCATTCGGAAAGAACATATTATTATTAGTAAAGTTTATATGTCGAATCTTGAATCCGGTAGCCTTTCGGCGATTTCTTTGATCATCTCCTAGGACTTAGGGAGAATGTTGATTTGATCAACTGATTTCTCTTTCGAGCTGATTCCTTGGGCAGAGGCAGAGGAGAGAGCCTAAAGAGCCTGAAGTAATGAAGATTAACTTGAATGCTTTCAAGAATTTCAGCAGCACTTTGACCCCCATTTAAGACTGGCCACAGAGTGACTTGGTTGTGCGACTTGCGCAACCTGGTTGTTGGTTGCGCGGTCAGCGCAACTAAAGAGGTGGTTGCGCGACACTGCGCAGCAGAGGAATGGGTTGCGTGAACTCGCGCAACGGAGACTTCGCTCCTCACCTTCAATCTTCTTTCGAAGCTCTGGTCTTCTCCAAAATCTTCAATCCTCTCAAATGAAGGCGGGGATGGGGTATTTATAGGCTTCTCACACGTGCCAACCCTTGATCTTTGTGCCATGGGACCCACTTTGCATCAGATATGGACCATTCATTACAATCACTCTGTTATGTATTGCGCTGCCTCGCGCAACAATAAAGTTCATTGCGCGTCCCCGTGCAACTGTAAAGTTCGTTGCACGTCCCCGCAGAACGTGTCATCATCCGCGCAACGATTAAAAGGGTTGCGCGGTCCGCGCAACAACTTTACTTAGTTTTTTCCTTCCTTCTTGTTTTATTGTTTTGATCTTCAGTCTTTCTTCTTCATGATGATTTTTTATGCTCCAACATTCGGTATACTCATTGGGAATCAAAATTGAATGTGTCTAGGATTTTCACCCGTGGCCAATGTGGACACTTGGTTTATGTGTATTAGAATGTGGGAGAAGTGATCACCTACAACCAGTTGTAGATTAGCTTAACCTATGACTTGATTTTATAAGTATTTTTCTCTGACAAATATCCAACTTCTTAGATGATAAAAATTTTGATGAAGAAAATGGGTTGTACCATATGCTCAGTTGTAGGTGATCAATGTTGGGGAACCGCGGAAGCTCACATACCTAAATCAATCTAAATACTCCAATTGCACAATCAAGTTTAAATACAAATAAACTGAATTTAACATGGAAAAAATCTTGCGAGAAAAAATCACAGCACAAAACGACAATAATACACTATGAAAGTAGAAAATTACAAGAGATAGAAATTACCCGATTAAAACAAGACTCAGATCTCTCTAAGCTATGCCCTTGAAATCATAGAACGAATTAGAAAGCTCTCTCTTCTACCAAATCCCGATGACACCAATATATATAGCTTGTATGCGAATCACAATTGAAATAAGAAAACAAATCCCGTACTTACGCAGTTCTGTGTATACGCTCAATGACACCTTCAAGGGAACTTTGATGGCATCGATAGATCGTTGAACCCTTTCGATGGCATCGAGGAATGCAACAAAAATACTCCAACGATAAAACATGGAATTTCTAGATTTTTCCAATGGCATTGACGTCTGCATGATGACATCGAGATGTCTGTCGATGGCATCGATAGACCTTGCTGTTTACAGATTTAAGATATCAGCAACAATCAGTTCTCTTAATCTAACATATTCATAGTTTTATGACTCGTTGGAGTAGGGTGCAACTTAAACTAGCTAACTCAGACTCAGTGGGACCAAATCCAGAGTCACCCTTGAATCAAGGGAGTCGGGCCGATTGCAAGTTGTGACTCAGCTCAAGGCCAAATGAGTTGATCCAGTCACTGAGTCTTTTAACCATGAGCAAGTTCCCATCAAATGTTGATCTTCTAGTTATTTCCAAGGTTGGTCTATGTTTTGAAAGTAAGGGTTTGACGCTTGCTTATACTTGTTGGAAAAAGTATATTGGAAAATCGAAAATAAAATTATTTAAATTTAACACCAAGCTAAATCACGTATAAATACACTATCCTTAAAGTTTCATTCGCCCCCTTCTCGATTGCTATGGGTTATAAGCGAATTGCTTCCAGGATAAGACATGCCTTCTCTATAAGATCATGTGTGCAACAATCACGAAGGGATCTATTTAGGAATTCGATCAACGCGGCTGGTTGTCTAACAAATTTGATGAGTACTGGTCTAACTCAGTGACTCAAACAATGTTCAAGCTACTCAACAATAAATTTCTTACAATGAAAATATTTGGAGAGATCAGATCAAATTTTGATTCAATCTCTTGGACTTAAATGATTCTAGACTAGGTTGGTCTAGTTTATATAGTATCTGAGGGCTTTAGATCCATTAATTCGATCATTTCTAATAGCCTATAAAAACCCAGGCCACCTCACACTTCTCTTCTCGCATCGCGATCGCACCATCCCGTGACGGTTCACTAGCGACCACTTTGCGACACGATGCGCACGCGCGAAGTACAACATCTAGCCACTATCTATATACATTGCCTACACCCTCGCCCACCCTCAGGCGGGAGCAGTTGAACATGCAAATTGAGCATCTCATCTTCCATTTCTCTAAGTAAGAATACTATTCACTCAACCACTTATAAACCACAACTTTTTTTCCAATCTCACCAATGTGGGATTAAATAAAACACACTTTTTTCTTTATTTATTCAAAAACCGTTTTGAAATTAAACGAAAATTAAAACAAAAAAAACTTATTTATTTTTAATCCAAAATTTCAACGATACTCACATAACCATTGACTCTAAGGATTTGGAACCTTAACCATTCGTTTGATAGCCGGTAAGGATTGTTCAAACAGTGTGATTCTTGGGCTATGTTCCATCCACACCTGCCCATACAATTTAGACGGTGGAGATAGACGTTAGAACGGTGATTGTGAAATATCAACTGATTACATTTGATTGGAGGGAGTCATTTTCAATGGAATGTGGGATCATCAATCACGGGAGAGATCCACGTTAAGAAAGTGAGATGAGAGAGACATGGATGGACGACTGACTCGTCCGAGTCGACCGTTCAACACCATGACTCACCCTAACGATTCACCCCCAACTAGCAATTTGTGACTCGACTCCGAGTTGTGGTGTTAAGGTGAGTTTGTGGCACGTGTGTCATATTCATGTCAATAGTCACATGGACCCACCATGAACATAGCCTGATTTTGGCTCAAATCATGTCATTGATAGGCCCCATGGCATAAGTGGCCTTGACCACACACGTGTGGCGCCAAACTCTCACGTAGGCAAGCCACCTATCAATGGCTCAACTGAGAGAGAGAGAGAGAGAGAGAGAGAGAGAGAGAGTACCGGTCCATGTGCACCGGTTATGCCATCCTGTTGTATTTAATGCAACCTAATTTTGGCAGTGACTGATAAGATATGCTGCAAATGCAGCGTATGCATGGAGAAAAAGATAAAAAAAATATTAGTTAGAAGTTCTCTATGTTTATAGTCCATACGTAGAGCTATACACAAGTTGAACCGACTCAAGCTTGGCACAACTCAGACTCAGCTTGGCTCGATTCGATCAACAGCTCGGGCTGGTTCGAGCCAAGTTTGAGCCTGCGATATTTTCTCAATTACACAAAATGCATCTTCAATTTATCACAGAATATAAAACCGTAATAACACTTTACAGGTATTTCATCAAACACTTGGTGAGCAACATCAAAATTAATATATGAGGGCAGTCTCATAATGTAATTATTTATTTATTTATTTATTTTTTTTGTAGCAAATTGTTTCGTATCCATTCTTTCCTCACCACCAGCTGATCCCGCAGAGAATGTACGCACTCGAAACAATACTTTGTTGAGTAATTTCATCAAACACTCGGCAAGCAGAATCAATATCAAAATAACCAAATCACCGAGCTGATTTGATCCGAATCGATTTGATCGAGTTGAGGTTCCATCTGAGTCGCGTTGAGCTTGAACTCAGCTTTAAATGTTTTCAAGCTCTGAAAACCAGCTCGACTCAATCCGAATCCAATTTCAAGCTGAGCTGAGTTAAGCTTTTCTGAGTCAAGTCAAGCGAGCTATCTGAGCTAACTCGACTAGTGTACAAGTCTATCCATAAGTGTTGAAAAAAATTGTAACAATGGAAACCTCACACAAACCAAAACACAAAGGTTTTACCAGGCTCGAAGCACATATTTGATATGCATTCCTTAAAGCGTAATTCATACCCTCTTGTCGGTATGAGATTATTGTCGGGTTTTTCTTGTGAATCTTTTTCAAGATGCAACAAGTTTTAGTGGATTTATGTGCAACAATCATAAAAATTCTACAGTAGAAACTTGGTACATAGTTATAATTTTGACAGACTCTGTGTTCTGTATAAACATAGTAATCGCTAGTAGTTTTTATATAGAGATAAAAAAGAAAAAAGAAAAAAAAAGAGTAATGTAATGTGTTTGATCTTCATTTTATGTTGAGTTTTATAGAAAATGAAAGACAGTGCATTTTTACAAAGAGACGTATCTAAAGGATGCATTTGTAATAGGGGTGCACATCGAACCGGTAGAACCGTGGAACCGGATCGGAACCGACCAAACGGTCCGGTTTGGTCCAGTTCTAGAGTGCACCAGTTCCGGTTCCAGTTTCAAAAATAAAAGAACCGATTACATCGGTTCAATTCTCGGTTTGGGGGTATGTATAACTGAACCGCGGAACCGAACCTGGAACCGAACTTAGAACCGAACTCAGAACCCTTTGATTGTTTCCATATTTGACTCATGATTTATGGTTTACAATGCATTATTTGATTGTTTCCATAAATATATTTTTGCACACCTTATACAATATCTAAACCATTTATCAAATGGATAACAACACGAATGAACATGGCTAAATTATAAAATAAAAGATGCAATTGAGTTGGATCATAAAAAGCCCAGAACCGTGGAACTGATCCGGAACCGAACCGGTTTTAACGGTCCGGTTCCGGTCCGGTTCTAGGGTGCTAACGGTCCGGTTCCAATTCCGAATATCCTAGAACCGTTAGGAACGGTTCCGTTCCGGTTTCACCCCAGAACCGGACTGAACCGACCTGTGTGCACCCCTAATTTGTAATGGTTCACAACGGTTATGTCTTTTATGAAAAGCTACAATTTAATTAAAAAATTATTTTCATAATAAGATGGACTTAATTCAAATTGAACGAACTAACTATTCTCACCGCTGAAAGACAAACTCATTCAAAATATTAAAACTTACTAAAATATGAAAATTAGTAAAATAAAAAAAAGAAGAAAAAAGGTCGAAATTTATCCAAAGTTGTAAACAATTCTTAAATAGCCCAAACAAAGACTTTGGGTTAGAATTAAACTCTTAAAACCCTAAAAATAATAAAATCTTAACTTATTAAAAAAAGAATTCTAAAAGCCCATGAACTCTAGCTGATAAGTACTGAGGATGCAGGAGCTCTTCAATATCTTTCTAAAACATATTATACGTGTGAAATCCATCTTAAATGCATGTTAGGCCGTTTCTGCTCAATCATAGCCGTCTAATCCGAATTCATGCAATCCCAACCGTTTGTTAATTTGTCCATGACTCATCGTGCATGACATGCACTGTAACTGATTTTGAATGCTTGGGTGGTCCTTAGTCATGAAAAAAACACTTCCAAAACGGCTGTTGTCATTTGCACGCTCCTTTCCTCTGTTTTCTTTTGTATTTTTATTATTAGAAACCCATGCGCGCGAAGTCGGTGTGTTTTTATAAAGGTATTAAGATAGATTAAAAAAATAACAATGCATGTATGCAAAGCATGAGAAAGCCCACCCTCTCTGTAACGTTCATTTCCTTTGGTGGCGGAATCGACAAAACCCCAACCGTTGGTTTTGTCCTTCTCGATGACTTCATCTAAGCCGTCCACTCTGGCGCGGTGGGTGCTTCATCCGACGGCTGGTTTGGTGCTACGACTCCAAGTAAAGAGCCTGTTTTTGTATTTAAAAAGCACCGGAATATTCCCTACTCTATTTTTAGAAAATGACTCTGGTACTAGTTTACCATCATTTGCAAAGCGGTGGTCACTCATCTTACTTCTGCGTGACATAAAGAGGGCGTACTGAGTCGAACCGAGTCAAGCTTGGCACGGCTGGGCTCATGGCCCGTAGGTATCTCTAGCTCGAACTCGGCTTGGCTCAATCCTCGAGGCTGTTTGGCCAGTTCGGCTAGCTTAGTTCAATTCAGTGAGTAACACGGGCTAGATCAGTTGAGTCTGAACTTATATGACATTTTCTCAAAGACATAAAATGCCTCTTCAATTCCTCACAAAATGCAAAACAATAACAATACATGTATTTTATTGTACGCTCGGTGAGTAACCTCAAAATCAAGAAATGAGTGCAGTCACATGTGACATTTTGGCTCAATTCAGTCAATAACTCAAGCTAGTTCAATTGAGTTTAAACTTATATGACATTTTCTCAAAAACATAGAATGCCTCTTCAATTCCTCACAAAATGCAAAACAATAACAATACAAGTATTTTATTAAACACTTGGTGAGTAACATCAAAATCAACATATGAATGCAGTCACACTTCATTCAATCATTTCATCAAATACCTGATAAACAACATTAATATCAAAATAAGTCAATCTAAGTTGAGGTTCGATATGAGTTAAGTCCAACTCAAACAAGCCTAAACTTAGCTCGAAATTCTTTCAAGCTGCAGGATCCAACTCAGTCCAAATCTAATTTTTAGCTGAGGCGAATTCGAGCTTTTTCGAGTCAAGTCAAGTGAGCTGACTGAGTTGACTCAACTTGTGTACAGCTCTAGACACAAATGCATAGCTATCTGGACCATACGAATGGTGGGTCATACTTTGGGATTAATCATAATTGTAAATCCTACTGATTGAGAAAATCCTAACCATCCAAAATTGTAGTTGCCAAATTGATGATTAATGCCAAAACAGCAAGTGGTCCAAATTCACCGAAAAATGATATAATCCAATATAAAATTGGACGGTTCAGATTTTCTCTTACAGCTATTCCATGTGCAACGTGGCTGAGTCAGCAAGTTTTTAAATGGTGGTGAACTGTCATGAGAGTTTTTGATAGTCTTTTCAATGCGCACATGAGCGTGGGCTCGTCATTTCTTTTTCTTTTGCTTAGACAGTAGTAAATGTTGACGTACCAACAGCGGAAAACGACAAAAAGGGCGACAGGGTCCCATGTGAGTGACACTTCCTTCGTCCTCTAGGATAAGTCTATCCAACGTCAGGGGATTGTACACGTGTATCTCGTCCTGGCCGATCGTCAGATGGGCTTTATCATGACATGAAAAGATTGGACCCTTTTTGATAGTTCTATGCTTCAGATCAATGGCTTATAGAAATTGGCCAATTTCAAGTGAACGGTCCATACTAATCGGGAGCCGATTTGATAAGGTAGGGTTGATCACACCGGGTTCGGTCAGACCGTGACTATGGGCCCACCTTGATATATGTGTAGATCCAGACCGTTCATTTGTTTTACTAACTTATTTTTGGAGCCTGTTTTACCAACTCGTTTCAAGGCATGGGCAAAAAAAAAAATGAAGCAGATTTAAATCTCAGGCGGACCGCACCATAGGAAAGAAGTGATTAAATGTCCACCGTTGAAACATTCTTGTGGGCTGGAGAAGTTTTGCATCACGCTCATATTTGTATTTTTCCTTCATTTAGATCTGTATTACCTTATCAACAAGGCACCCACTGTAAGTTTACACTTCACAGTTAGCCACCCCCAAGGAATTGATACCAAAACCTCAGTGTTGATAATAATAATAATAATAATAATAATAATAATTATTATTATTATTATTGGTTCATATACCCTATCATAGGCTGGTAAAACAAATGGTTGGTGAGGAAATACAACACATAGATCAAGATGAGCCCATGTTCATGTCCTCCTTGAATTTGGTGTTACCTAACAAATCTGCAGTGGGATTATAGGCGCGACGCTTACATTAAGCCCACCTTGATATATGTATTCTAAATCTACACCTTTTGCCAGATCATTTTAAGGTATGATCCCAAAAATGAAATAGATCCAATTCCCATGTGAACAGTACTGTAGGAAATAGTGGTGAGTAACTATTAAAAACTTATCATGGGCAACAAAAGTTTAAGATTAAGTTTATATTTAATTTTTTTTTCCTTTCATCCATGATTTTTTGACCTTATTAATAGGTTTGATGGCAAATTAACATGACCTAACATTTCCGTGGGCTCTACGAAGTTTTAATGGTGGAGCATTTAATCACCACTTTTTCCTATAGTATGATCCACATGAGATTTGGATCTGCTTAATTTTTAGGTTCACGCCCTTCAATTATCAGAAAAAACGGATGGATGGTGTGGATATAAAATACATACATCAAGGTGGGACTTGCGGTATGGGTCGTATTGGCTTGGGTGAGGCTAGGGCCACACCTAATCCACTTTGGCAAATGATTTGGTCACTAATCTAGACCGTCTATCATGAATGTGTTGTTGTTCAATTCGAAAATTTAGATACAAATGTTATAAACGATTGTAATTCGATCAAATGTGTGCAGTTAGATTAGTCTTGGGCGTGCCAAAGTTGTATTCAACTTGAATCAATTGAATGCTTATAAGCTCCGGTGTCAAACTAGTCCAATTAAGAGTGGACCTTTGAAGGTTGGCTTAACTATTCAGCCACCAATTATTATAATGATCATGCGATTTTAGAGGGGGATGATTAGTCATTCAAAATGTGATCTTTTTTACTTTGAAATCAAAGACTTTTCTTTGAATGATGATAGTATATTAGGTTTCTTAGTAAAGGAATAATAATTAGACAGTAATAAAAATAAAGTTAGATTATCGATTAAACTGATTGGAATGTAAAAACAGTACTACCAAGAGAAAATAAAATACATATAGTGGTTTATACTGTCAAAATGGCCATGAAAACTATGAGACGGTCGTAAGACGGTTGTATTGTGAAGTCAACAAGATGTGATTGGTAATATATCAAGTATGAAGTTGGTAATTGGGGAATCCAATGACTTGATCGTGGATATTTAACTTGTAACATGTATTGTAGTGATGTGCGAGACAGTAACAAGACTAAACTAATCTAATGACTCTGGACTTACCAGTGTATGACTAGACAAAAGTAGAGTGAATAAAGCTAAGATGCTAAAACTAATAAAGGTTAATGGAAGATAAGGGACAAAGCAACATTGTGTTGTAGAGGTTGATTGTTTGTGGCGAGGCCTAGAGCCGAGTTGTGTTTTTATAGGCTTTTGAGAGGTGGTCACCAAAGGTAAGACTTGTGGTTTTTCCAACGGTCATATCGAAGTAGGATTGGAATCCTTGATGTATCATGCCATTGTGTGTGAATTGCTTTTTAATTTTTAATAAATTTATATTATTTACTCCTAATTCACTTTGAGGTGGTATTGGATGAAAATTTTCATTTCTGTGTTGATTTGGGATCATGATGTAGAACGTGGCACATATACATTTCTAGCATGGTTGGACCAAAAGAAGGTGGTGATGGGTTTTTTTTGACCCGTCATGCGCAAGTCCTTTCGCAACTGGGATACGCAAGTCCTTTCGCAACGGATGCGCAAAGTCCTTTCGCAACTGGGATGCAGAAAGGAGTTTCTTAAAACTATAAAAAAGGGTCCCTAGGATTTTTCTAGGGTATGTTGTGTTGATGAGAAAAACACAAGAGGGCTATCAAAGGTGAGAGAGAGGGGGAGTAAGAGAGAGAGGAAGCTTGTAGAAGGGAGGTTATGCTCGTGGAGGTGATCTACGGTGCAGTCTATATCTCAGCGCTCCTACGTCCTCGTAATCGGTGAGATCTCTCTGGTTTCCTTTATTCTTTCATTGTTCATCCACTCCTGCGTGAGTGAAGAAGGTTGTAAACGTTCTACTTCATAGTGGATTGTTGATCTGGACGAGGTCCCGTGGTTTTTACCTCTTTGAGGGTTTTCCACGTAAAATTCTCTTGTGTGGTGTGTGATTGATACATTGATTATTTTCATTGCTTTATTATCCATAATTCTGGTTTGTTCTGGAGGGCTAGATCTTAAGGTTTTGTGCAAGGCCCCCAACAAAGTGGTATCAGAGCTAAGTTCATTGAACGGGTATGATCGGTTTTGAATTATGGAAGGTGGCTCAAGGATGATCAGCCTCAATGGTTCTAACTGGACCATATGGAAGGCTAAGATAGAGGACTTGCTCTATTGCAAGGACCTATATTCTCCAATCTTAGGCATATCAGCAAAATCTAAAGATATGATTGATGATGATTGGAAGAAAACGGACCGAAAGGCGGTGGGGTTTATTAGACAATGGTTGGATGATTCTGTGTTCCACCATGTGTCTACGGAAACCTCAGCCGCAAGCCTATGGCTAAAATTACAAGGGCTGTATGAGAGGAAGATAGCAGGTAATAAGATATTTCTGATAAGGCAACTTGTGAATCTCAAGTTCAAGGATGGTGGTTCTGTGGCCGAGCACATGAATGAGGTCAACAATATAGTGAACCAACTCACCTCTATGAAGACGGTCCTGGATGATGAATTGCAGGCTTTACTATTGCTTAGTTCATTGCCTGACAGTTGAGAGACATTGGTGGTGTCTCTAAGTAACTCCGCGCCAGATGGAAAGATATCCATGGAACAGGTAACCAGTCGTCTCTTCAATGAGGAGAAAAGGAGGAAGTCTCAGGGGTCTACTCAGCAAGAGGCCCTTGTGACACAGGAACGGAGGAAAGAAAAGAACAGGAAGGGCGGGAAGGCCCGAGATAAATCAAGAGGCAAGTCCAGTAACAGAAAAGATGTTGAATGCTGGAATTGTGGCAAGAAGGGCCATTACAAGCATGAATGTCATGGTAAGAAGAACGACAAGAAAGGAAAAGAGAAGGAAGATGAATCATATTCTACTGCGGTCGCTTCAGATGGCGACATGGTAGTTATTCTTTCAGCAGATCATGATGTATGTCTCACGGCTACGAGTCAGGACACCGACTGGGTGGTTGACTCAGGAGCTTCTTTTCATGCGACTCCACGCAGGGACTTCTTCATAAGCTACGAGTCAGGTGACTATGGGACTATGAAGATGGGAAATTCTGGCGTATCAAAGATCGTGGGAGTCGGTGATATTTGTGTGAAGACCGATGTGGGCTGCACATTGGTTCTCAGGGATGTGAGGCATATCCCAGACCTTCACCTCAACTTGATGTCAACGGGAAGGTTGGATGATGATGGCTATGAAAGCCGATTTGCTGGTGGGCGATGGAAGCTCATCAAGGGTTCGTTGATCGTGGCTAGAGGAAAGAAGTGTTGCACCCTTTACAAGGCAAGTGTCAGTATATGCAAGGGTGGATTGAACGCAGCGGAAGATTCAGCTATTAACATGTGGCACAGGCGTCTAGGCCACATGAGTGAAAAAGGGCTTCAGCTACTAGCGAGGAAGCAGCTCCTTCCAGACGTGACAGGTATGCCTCTCAAAACCTGTCTTGATTGTTTATCAGGGAAACAGCATAGAGTTTCATTTATTAAAACTGCTTCTCATGTTAATAAAGTGCATGCATTAGATTTGGTTTATTCTGATGTTTGTGGTCCTATGAGGACAAAAACCTTGGGTGAGGCATTGTATTTTATTACTTTTATAGATGATGCATCTAGGAGGGTTTGAGTTTATGCTTTAAAATCCAAGGACGAGGTCTTTGGTGTGTTTAAATTGTTTCATGCTATGGTCGATAGAGAGACAGGTAGATCATTGAAGTGCATCCGCACTGACAATGGTGGTGAATACATCGGCGACTTTCATGAGTACTGCAAGTCCCTGGGTATACGGCATGAACAGACGGTTCCCAAGACCCCCCAGCATAATGGTGTAGCTGAGCGAATGAATCGCACCATTGTTGAGAGAATCAGATGTATGTTATCCCATGCGAAATTGCCCAAGACATTCTGGGGAGAAGCAATGCACACAGCGGTGTATTTGATAAACAGGTCTCCATCAGCCCCATTGAATGGAGAAGTACCTGAGAAGGTGTGGACTGGACATGATCCATCGTACAATCATCTCAGGGTGTTTGGATGCAGGGCATCCGTTTACGTACCAAAAGGACGAGAGGTCCAAGCTCGATATGAAGATCAGACAGTGTGTGTTCTTAGGGTACGGTGATGAAAAGTTTGGTTATAAATTGTGGGATCCGACCGAGAAGAAGCTCGTCAGGAGCAGAGATGTAGTTTTCTTTGAAGATCAGTGTATAGAAGACATTGGTAAGCCAGAGAAGAATCAGCCTAGTTCAGGTGAACTAGAGGACATGGATCCGATTACTCCTCCCGTGGTGCCTGATGACGGGGGAGTACAGCAAGGTGCAGAGGACGAGAGAGTTCCTTCAGAAGATGGACCAGGGGAGCAGCCCCCACTTGATTCACCTGTTGAGCCACAGGTGAGGAGGTCATCTAGGGACAGACAACCGTCCAAGAGGTACTCACCACATGAGTACATTATGCTGACTGATGGGGGAGAGCCAGAAGATTATTTTGAGGCCCTAGCAGACGAGCATAAAGGGGAGTAGTTGAAAGCAATGCAAGAGGAGATGAAATCCTTGCATAAGAACCACACTTATGATATGGTAAAATTGCCTAAGAGTAAGAAAGCTTTGAGCAACAAGTGGGTGTTCAGAAAGAAAATTGAGCAGAAGAATTCACAGACGAGGTTCATGGCCAGACTTGTGGTGAAAGGGTTTGGTCAAAGGAAAGGCATAGACTTCGAGGAGATATTCTCACCAGTGGTGAAGATGACATCCATACGAATGTTGCTTGGGTTGGCGGCTAGCATGGATCTGGAGATAGAGCAGTTAGATGTTAAAACTGCCTTTCTCCATGGTGACCTGGAAGAAGAGATCTATATGCACCAACCAGAGGAGTTCGAAGTCAAGGGCAAGGAGCATATGGTGTGTAGGCTGAGGAAGAGCTTGTATGGGCTGAAACAAGCTCCACGGCAATGGTACAAGAAGTTCGACTCGTTTATGTTGAAACATGGGTATGACAGAATGAAATTGGACCACTGTGTGTTCACGCGCAAGTTCTCAGATGGTGATTTCTTAGTTCTGCTGTTATATGTTGATGACATGCTCATCATGGAAAAAGACATCAAGAAGATTGACAGGCTAAAACAGGAGTTATGCAAGTCTTTTGCAATGAAAGACTTGGGCCCGACTAGACAGATCCTAGGAATGAAGATAACCCGTGACAGAAGCAGCAGGAAGTTTTGGCTGTCACAAGAGCGGTATATTGAGAAAGTCCTAGAGCAGTTCAATATGAATGCAATGGCTGGTCAATACTCCACTGGATGGTCACTTCAGATTGAGCGACAGGCAGTGTCCCAAGACGAAGGAAGAGGTGGAAGAGATGTAGAAGATACCCTACGCGTCAGCTGTAGGAAGTTTGATGTATGCTATGGTGTGTACACGCCCAGACATAGCATATGCGGTTGGTGTTGTCAGCCAATATATTGCCAATCCTGGCAAAGAGCATTGGGCAATGGTGAAATGGATACTACGGTATCTAAGAGGCTCATCTAGGTTGAGCCTATGCTATGGTGACGGAAAACCTGTGTTAGAGGGGTACACAGATGCAGATATGACAGGTGACATAGACTCCAGGAAGTCTACATCGGGGTTTATGTTCACGTTTGCAGGGGGAGCGATTTCTTGACAGAGCAAGCTACAGAAGGTCGTAGCATTATCGACGACAGAGGCCGAGTACATTGCAGTCACAGAGGCATGTAAAGAGATGCTTTGGATGAAGAGGTTCCTACAGGAACTTAGCCTAAAGCAGGAGGAGCACGTGGTCTATTGTGATAGTCAGAGTGCTATACACTTGAACAAGAATCCAAGTCAGCATTCCAAGTCGAAGTACATAGAGATTCGGTATCACTGGATCAGGGATACTTTGGAACAGAAGGTGTTACAGCTTGAGAAGGTCCACACGGACGATAATGGGTCAAATATGATGACCAAGGCCTTACTCAAGGGCAAGTTTGAAGTTTGTAGAAACCTGACTGGCTTAAAGAAGGTGAATTCCTCCTGGGTTAAAAAGTGAGAGATTTGATGAATTTTTTTGACCCGTCATGCACAAGTCCTTTCGCAACTGGGATACGCAAGTCCTTTCACAACTGGAATACGCAAGTCCTTTCGCAACGGATGCACAAAGTCCTTTCACAAATGGGATGCAGAAAGGAGTTTCCTAAAACTATAAAAAAGGGTCCCTAGGATTTTTCTAGGGTATGTTGTGTTGATGAGAAAAACACAAGAGGGCTATCAAAGGTGAGAGAGAGGGGAGTAAGAGAGAGAGGAAGCTTGTAGAAGGGAGGTTATGCTCGTGGAGGTGATCTACGGTGCAGTTTATATCTCAGCGCTCCTACGTCCTCGTAATCAGTGAGATCTCTCTGGTTTCCTTTATTCTTTCATTGTTCATCCACTCCTGCGTGAGTGAAGAAGGTTGTAAACGTTCTACTTCATAGTGGATTGTTGATCTGGACGAGGTCCCGTGGTTTTTACCTCTTTGAGGGTTTTCCACGTAAAATTCTCTTGTGTGGTGTGTGATTGATGCATTGATTATTTTCATTGCTTTATTATCCATAATTCTGGTTTGTTCTGGAAGGCTAGATCCTAAGGTTTTGAGCAAGGCCCCCAACAGGTGGAGCATAAATTGATAATAACTTTTAATCTGGGTATCGTTACGAGGTGCACAACCTATTAATCTTTATTGAAACGGGCCATTCGAGGTGACATGTCCGTTTCATAAAAAAACGTGCGCTTTCAAATAGAAATAAAATTTTAAGGAAAATTATTATTTTTTGTAATTTTGAATTTTTTAATATCTTCTTATTTTTAGAGTTTTAGATTTTCTTCTTTTTTAGAAGCAACCTGTAATCATGCTAAGACTCTTCTAGCAAAAAAATTATTTAGAATTTTTATTTTTAGCAATTAAGCTTTAGAAGATTTTTATTAGAGTTAGGATTTTGCTATATATATATATATATATATATATATATATATATATATATATATATATATATATATATATATATATATAGACACACACACAATGTTGTCAAATAGCATATGTGATTGTGTGCGATTGCATATGCGTGTGCGCATATGCGATCGCACAATCGCATATGCGGTCGCATATTTTTTTTTTAAAATTTTTTTCACATTTTTTCAAAAAGTTAAAAAGAAAATCAGAAAAATCAAAATAAATTATTATATTATATGTCATTGAGACATGAAATACATTTAATTTAAGTAAAAATAAAATAAAACCAACTACATACATATGATACATTTACAAATTACAATATGGTTAACTTCTTAACAATTAACATTTAACAAATATGAAATATCCATATTCAACATTCAACACTAGATGATATATACTATGTCAAGTTATCAACAATCAACAACATCAACATCAACACACTTAGATTTAGTAAATAAATATTAAACAAAATTAAGAAGTTATGTATTTATTATTTATCTAATCAATAATTATTAATCATATACATTGATCTAGTAGCCATTGTGGCATATCACCACTAGGTCCACCACCACCACCACCCTCATCATCATCATTCAAGTCATCTCCTTCTTCCACATACACTTCTTCTTCTTCTATTTTTTCATCATCTGTACGTATTAATACTTCATCAATATCTAATGGTGGATGATCTTCAGCTTGATCATCATTATCACCATCTTCTTCTTCAATCTCCTCAATCTCATCAACGGGTTGACGGTTACTACTCGTCCTCGGGCTCCCCCCGTCCCTCGCTTTCGAGTGGTACTACCTTTACTAGGTGTCGATCCATATGCAGCATCTTCAACTTGTGCCCATGTTAGCTCCTCTCCAGCAAATACCGGGTCCTCTGTCTCTACGAGCCACTTGTTATCTGCATCCAACTCATCTAAGCAGATAGGGTCAAAGAAACCGGGCTTTTCTTTCCTACTTTGGAATCGTTCACGCAACTTTTGATTGTATTGAATAAAAATCAAGTCGTTGAGCCTTTTTTGTTCAAGGCGATTTCTTTTCTTGGTATGAATCTGTAAGAAAAAAAGCGCATTTGACATTAGCTATTTAGGTAATTAATTTAGTTTAAGTCACTAAAAAATTAAAGTTTACAAAAAAATAATTACTAAACAGTCTAAACTTACCGCCTTGAATGTGCTCCAATTGTGCTCGCAACCATTGGTAGAACACGTGAGTCCAAGAATCTTCATAGCCAGCTTCTTTAGAGCTGGATCCTTTCTGTTCGGGTCTACTCCATAGGCAGCCCACCAGTCAGCTGAGAAAAACAGTTTAAGTAGGTTAGAGTCTTAATCTCTCAGAGACACTTTGTAGAAAACTATTTGTAAGAGTTCAGTACACAGTTGATAGTACACTAATATTCATAGAAGTACTTACTGGGCAATTTTATAGTCCGATGTCTTATTACGATATCCCTCGAGAATATCCCTTCACTTTTTGTATAGAAGTCCAGCAAAGTTGAGATCTTGTCCTGTTCTCCTCTATCTGAAATCATTATTTCCAAGACATCGATAAATCCAACCATATGCATAGTTAGTGCTTTTGTTGGATCAACAGAAGTGAATAAACAGCTGGGTTAAGGATGTAAGTAGCCAAATACAATGGGGATGACATTTGGCTGCCCCATCTTCTATATATAATATCTAAAATTGGCTTGTAATCACGGTCTCTATAGTTAAAATGGCCCATGATCTTACTTTTTACCTTCTTCGTCGTATCATATATGTAGCCTATTGCGGGCTTCTCATCCCCGTCCACCAATCGTAATACAGTGACTAATGGCTCGGATGATTTTAGCGCCTTTATCACTTGAGTCCAAAAACTTTGAAAAAGAATTGTTTGTTGAACCCGTTTCCCTTCAGCCTTCTTTCACTAAGGCCCACTTGTAAAATTGGCCGACACTACAAAACTTCTAAGTTCTGATTTCTTTACATGTAGCAGTTGTAGTATTAAAAAGGCTGTAACAAAATGGGTGACTGCTGGATGTAGCAAGTTACCCCCATGTGTTTTCTCATTCGATTGAGAAGAAGGGCGTGTTTGTACATAAAGACCGTGATTCTTCTAGCCCTTTCAATCACATTTATAAATAATCTACTTATATCTTCTAACATAAAATCAATACAATGGGCCGCACAAGGGGTCCAAAATAAATGTCGCATCTTCTCCATAAGAAAACGATCCACCATTATATACGAGGCTACGTTATCTATAATTACTTGTACAACGTAGTCCTCACATATTTCTTTAACTACACTATCTAGTAAGTTAAACAAATATTTTCCTGTGTGTGAATGGCCCAACACATCCACTGACTTCAAGAACATTGTCCCAGCTGGGCGATTTACTAAAAAGTTAATGAGAGACCGACAGAATCTATCGGTCCATCCATCGGTCATTAGTGAACAACCATATATTTTTCATAATTTCCTATATTTAGCTATGAAGGATTGTGTATATTCAACTTTAGTTTTTAGACATGTCTCCCTCATTTTATGATATGAAGTAGGCTTAAGCCTAGGTCAAAATTGACCTATGGCCTTAACCATTATTTTGAAGCTTATCGATTTAACAGCGTTGAAAGCAATGCCGGTTTAGTAAAACCACTTAACAATATATTGAATTGTAGTTTTTTTTATCTTTTTGTTTATATCGGTTCTCTAAAGTTATTTGAGCCGACCTATTCCCTCTACCCCTTTGGTAGATCACATCCTCAAGGTGTGGTCTACACCATCTATCCATGAGCCCATGCCCTCGGGCTCTTTTCGATGGTTGTACTTATGGTCTAGACCATCCTGTCGAAGTAGGGTGAGTAGGACTAGCTTCATCTACATTAAATATATTTATATCTTCATATGCATCTTGTTCCAGATATTCCTCCTGACGTAGGGCACTATCGCATTTCTTTCTTGATTATTTTTTCATATAATCCATGATTTCCCTTCGAATTTCTAGAGTAATTTTGTCGCATGCTTTTGTATTTGACCCCGGTAAATGTGCAAGGTGTTGCTTGTGCCTTGCAATGCCACCGGAACTCACATACCCACTTTAACTCACATACTATGTGAGTCTTTTCGGTAGCACTACGGTAGTACCCATACTTCTAACCCGGGTTATTCGACTTGTGCTTCAAAGAGGAAGATTGAGAAGAAGACATTATGATGGTGGATGGTGGTGCGTGTATTGTTGATTGCCACTTGCTAGTAGCCTAGCACTAAAAAGTAATTACTAACTAGAAACTAGAAAGTAATGGGAGAGAGAGAGAGAGAGAGAGAGAGAGAGAGAGAGAGAGAGAGAGAGAGAGAGAGAGAGAGAGAGTTGAGTTACACACTTACACTTCTAGAAAGGGAAAAGAAGAGGGAAAAGGAAATGAGAAAAAGAGAGAGAGTTGAGTTACACTTGTAAAGAGAAGAGAGAGAGAGAGAGAGAGAGAGAGAGAGAGAGAGAGAGAGAGAGAGAGAGAGAGAGAGAGAGAGAGAGATTTACACACAAACAAAATTAAAATTACAAATCTAAAAGAGGTTCTAACTTCCAACATTCAACTTCCAAATCCTTGTCTAAGTTGTCTTCTCTTCACCTTTGCCCCTTGACTTGAGTATTGATCTTGAATTCTTGTTGAACTTGTACTTGTAACTTGTAAGTTGTAACTTGGAAGTTGTAAGTTGTAACAACTAACAAAGTAACAAATCAGTTAACAAACAAACTAAAAAAATAAAATGATAGAAGTTGTTAGAAATAGAATTAGAAACTTAGAAGTTTGAATTTAGAAAATTTAGAACTTGGATATTATGAAATATGAAACTCTAAATGAAAATGAGATTGAAAGAGAAATAGAAAGAGAGAGTGATGTTATGTTCCCTTGATTGAACTAGAAAGTAGAAACTAGAAAGAGAGTTCAATCAATTTAGCGGATGGAGATTGGAGAGGAGTCTTGCCTCTTGAGTCTTAAATCTTCTTCATTCTTGAATATGGATGTATCATGTATCTTTGATTCTTGATTCTTGTACCCTTCCTTGTTTCTTGATTCTTGAAAGTTGAAAGAAAAGAAATATGGAAATGGAATATGGATGGAGAGGAGTGGATGTAGATTGTAGAGTGCTTAGAAGTTAGAATTAGAAATATGTATATGTAAGAGAGGATGTAGTAAGAGAAATAGAGAATAGAGAGAGTTTGAGCTTTTTTTTGCATGTAAGAATGCTTAGAATACATATTTATGGAGAAAAAATTTGGATAAAAAAAAGAAGAAGAAGTTAAAAAACGGTCAGAAATATGACTGTTGGCCATTATGCGATCGCATACATCGCATATGCTGACACATGTGGCATATACAATTGCATATGTGCAATGATAGCATATACATGTCATTGGAAAATAAGCTGAGATAATGTTGCTAGGTCAGAATATGTTTCTATCATCATTCATATAATTGTCTCAACATGTACCAACTTTTTATTAGGCAACATATAATTGTCCAACATATAAGGACTTCTTATCAGGCAACGTGGACTTCATCCGAACCATGTGTAAATAAAAGGTCCCACCTTAGATTCTTAGATTCTGGGAAATCCCTTTAGTGGATGATCCTATTCATCATCAATTCCCACCATTGGTAGTCCGTCCCTCTCAAGGGAGAATGTCCAGCACCCCGGTCGGAGATTCGAAGTACATGAGACGTGGCTCTCGTGGCTTTGCACTCCAAAAAGGGGTGCCTCTTGCACGTGGGTTTACACGCGTTCCCTGTAACCCAAAGCTCTGTGGGCCCACTGTGATGTATGTGTCATATTTATACTGTCTATCAGTTTTTCCAAATTATTTTAAAGCATGGTCCCAAAATTCAAGAATATCCCAAGCTCGAGTCAACTACACTAAAAAGAAACAGTGTGAATTGAAAGTAAAGAAATAGAGCGAATTGAAAGTATACCGTTGAAAACTTCTTGAGGTCGACGGAAGTTTTGTATGAAGCTGATATTTGTGTTTTCCTTCATCCATATCTTTTTAAAAAATAAACATAAGTAGGCCCTGGGAAGGTTTCAACGGTGTACGTTATTATACCACTGTTTCATGTGATGTGGTCCATTTAAGCTTTGTTCATGCTTCAAAATTTGGACCCAACTCCTAAAATTAGCTGAAAATTTGGATGGACGGTGTGGATAAGCCATATACATCCATGCTGGGCCCAATAGAGTTTACAATAAAAGCCTACAGGGAGATCCAAAACTCAAGTGGGCCACATGAGTGAGGATTGAACGCCCGCCGTTGAAACCTTAGTGGGGGTCGCAGAAGTTTTGGATCAGGATTATATTTGTATTTTCCCTGAATCACCTTACGAATGGGTTGGATGGCATCTAAACATCAAGGTGGGCCCCATGAAGGTTTCAATAGTGGGGTATCTCCATCTCAACTGTATCCTACGGTATGCCTACTTGGGCTTAAAATGAGCTGACGAAACGGAGGAATATAACCCAAACATCGTGGTGGACCCCACAGATTTTGGTTACAGGCAAGTCGCATTCCTTCTAAAAGTGGGCAATGGCCCACCATGGATGGAATCCATTTCAAAGGAATGCTAATTCGTTCAGATATCTCCATCAGGTGGGACAGTGTAGTCTTCTAGCTTAAAAATCAGGCCATTTTGTGTCCCGACATAAAGAAATTAAAAATGGACGGCCATTTAAAGTTATTTTAGTCAAGTTACTTTATAGATAGTGGCCCACCTCAAGTGTGAAAATAGTTACTTTATATTGACACAGGGAAGGACGTGCATCATTTCCAAGCTCTCGCAAAGCTTTTCGGTAATTTATTGACACAGGGAAGGACGCGTAGAGGCCATGTACCGTCTACCTACACGATAACTACTCCGAATCTACGGAGGTTGCCTTGAAACCATGAGAAAAAATAAAAATTAATTCTAGAAAATTCGAAATAAGTTGATTGATGATGAAAAACGAGTTTACAACTCTTTAAATAAAGCTAGGGAGAAGTTTCCGAATTCAACTACTACTAAAACTCCCTAAAATTGTGACTTACAATAAATAGTAAATTTACTATTTATAGATGGTCGTGGTGATTTCCACTAGTGAGCATGATTTTTGGCCAAAATTAGGTTGAACCATGCCGTTCGCTTAACTTTTCTTAGCACTGTTGGACACAACTCCTAAAGCCCAACATACAAAGAGTTACAATCAAACTAAAACTTACTATAAATAGTAAAAACGAAAATAAAACGGGAATTCAATTGTTAATCATCTGATGGTATTTCGCAAATTCGGCAGGCGCAACCCAGGCTAAAGTAGCTTGTCCTACCCAAAATCATAAATGGTACCTCCAATACCTCATTCCGGTTTGTGAGATACGTCCGTTTTAAGTTCTGATGCTCCGGATCATCTCTGTCTTTGATCGGGCCTTGGCCACGAAATTATCTGATCCATCTTGGCCACAAAATTATCTGTGACCCGCTCTACGTCACGTATCAACATGACACAACTCGTGTCCACTTGGTGCACACGTGGAAGATCTTACCCATCCAAATAGGTGGGTCCCACCGTGTCAATGGCTCATCAAGTGGTATCACAGTTCGAAACAAATAGGAAAGCATTTTTAAGCTCTACATTGGCAACTATTATTCTGGCCCACCTAATGAACCGACCAGCTTGTTTTGTTTTTTCTTTTTCTGCAAAGTGGGACCCATCTGATAACACAGGAGTTGAAAGTTGGAACAGGTGCTGCCCTGTAGAGAGGGACATGGTCCTTGGAAAGCTATCATCTTACAGGCAATGTTTCTCTCAAATGGGGGCAGAATGATAAGTTCATAGAATCCAATCCGACCGTAAGATGCGTCGTTACAGAAAACTCCAAGAGCCCAAAAATCAGCCTTTCCAAAACTCAGATGGGCCACAGCACAGGGAAGATATTGAGAGGGAACACCCACCTTTGATTAGCACAGGAACCCACCTTGTTGTGTACATATAAGAAAGGCTGTTCAGACACTTCATCCAGTCCAGATGAAGGGTCAGAACGATATTCAAGGTGTTTTGCAACTCAGGTGGGCCCCTGTGAAATCCAAGGGTGGGAGTTCCTCCTACCTTCCCTTAGCTGAGGCCCACTTTAGACAGGTTTGATGGTAGTACAACTGGTGTACAAACCACATATATTGTATTGAAGCTGGACATTATTTCTGCCACTCACATTAATACGAGTAAATAACTGAGTCTATATAGAGTTGGACAGATGCCAGCTAGAGCCTTTTGCAGGAAGTGAAGCGAGGTGGGCCCACAGTGATGTTTGTGAGAAATCCACGCCGTCCATCCACTTGCCAAGTAATTTCACAACATGGGCCAAAGAACGAGGCAGATCAAAACTCAAGGAGACTTGCACAACAAGAAAGAGTGGGTTGGGAAATGTATACCATTGAAACCTCTCTGGTTCAACTTTAATGTTTATATTGTTGAGGTGGTGGAGACGGCCCCTCCCGGTGACTGGAGACATCTCTCGTCTGTTTCCTTCTGTCTTCATTTTACCTACATTTTGACATATGCTCTCTCACATGGTATGATCCATATAAGGAGGGCCATAGGTACACCATATTCCATAGTTTTCCTCCTGGGGTATTCATTGTACATGTGGAAGAGATGCAAGTTTTGTATTTTTGTATTTCTTGTTTTTACTAAAAAAGAAATTTATTTATTTATTTTTTTTGCCCCATAAAATATACATATGGCCAAATTACGTAAATCCTTGTGCCTATTGTCTCTCAATTTGATTTGGCCCTTTTGGCTTTTGTTTTTTTTTGTTTTGTTTTTTTTTTTTTTTTTTTTTTTTTTTTTGTTTTTTTTCTGCAACATATATGCCATCCATATTGTTCATGGGCTCATTCTACTAAGATGAACCGAAAGCACAAAAATATTAGCCTGTTCCAAAACTTCTGTGAGCCAACAAATGTTTCAACGGTGGACGTTTAATACTCACTGTTTCTTATTGTGTGGTATAATTGAGTTTTGGATATACCTCATTTTTGGGCACATGATCTGACAAAACAATTTCTCACAAACATCATGGTGGACCCCACCTAGCTTCCTGTCCCAGGAAGTTCCTGTGAAAGCCTATCGGAGGCATTCTGCGTGCAAATGCATGTTGGACCGATTATGACCTCAACTCCAAGCCACGTTGCTTTTCTTTTGGAAGTGTTACATGATTCCTGCATCATTTACATGTATATTATACAAAGTTCAATAACTCAGACCATCAATCTGATAGGCCCAGCCATGAATGGATCATGCCCCATTTTAACAATCCTCTAGCTCCAAATAGAAGATTACGAAAAGAATAATGAACATTTGTGTCCTAAGCTCTGAGAGTCAAAAGTTCTCTTTCCAACTATTCATTTAGTGGCCATCGAATAGACGGTTATAAAACAGTCATTCTAAATCCACGGTGGGTTCATAATTTATACATTTTTATATTATTATTGAAGCCAAAATGCAAATTGTTTCATACATGCGTCTGGTACACAGTAAATTAGTAATTCCCTCTGTAAAGGAAGAATGGAAATGGAGGATTTCACTCATCTTTTGTTGGTGTTCTTCAATCACAGAGAAGGTGACATGGAGAGATGTTTTTGCATAGGCCTTCTAAGTATCATATGCTCTCAAATACTCTCTTCGGAAAGATATTCAACGTGTCTCAATGATCCCTTGAATCTTCTCTCTTCTTGGGAAGGCTCTGACTGCTGCAAATGGATAGGAATTGCCTGCAATACGAAAACATAGTTCGTTGTTAGACTCAAACCTCCGTAGCCGGTACAGCTAATGAACAAAGACATTGAAGTTATATCGGGCATATATGTTAGTGAAGCATCCAAGTATGGTTATTGGATTTTGAGTGGTGGATTGGATCCAGCTTTGCTGGGAATGAAACATTTCGAGTACTTGGACTTCAGCTATAACACTTTCAATGGCATTCAAATTCCCAAATTCTTGGGTTCTTTGAAGCATTTGAACCAATCAAATGCAGGGTTCAGTGGTGAATTTCCTCACCAGCTCAGGCATCTCTGTAAACTTTTGAGTCCTTGAACGTTTTCAGTGACCCCTTTTTCTTGAGGCAATCGACCTTCAACAGTTAGAAGACGTCTTCCTTAAAAGACCCTTAAAGGATTCCTTAAAAGACCTAAACATGATTAACGTGGACCTTTCAGGGAAAGCCATGAACTGGTGCATGTGATGAATAGGCTTCCTTCACTTGTTGAGCTGCGGTTAGCAAAATGAAGTCCTTCTGAGATTGCCATTACTCTTGGTTCTGTTAATTTTGCATTCCTTTGCATGATTGCATCCTTGATCTTTAGTTGCAACAATTTCGACTCAGGTCTTCCGACCTGGGTGTCTAACATTAGTAAGCTTGTGTCACAAGATCTCTCCTTCAGCATATCTCATGGCTGACTAATTCATTTTCCTAACTTCCCAATTTGGAAGATCTAATATTATTCTACAATTATAACCTCAGTTCTAACTGTTCAAATCTATTTGAACGCTGCTGGAGTAAGATCAAGATGCAAGATCTGTCTTCCAATCAGTTTTATGGAGAAATTCCAATCTCTTCTGGAAATGTTAACTCACTTCTGCATCTTTCAGCTCAACAGAAGAAAGGTGACCTTCCAAGAACCACAGCTAATCTTTAGAATTTAGAGAGCTTAATGGTGTCCAACTATCATATATGCGGTGCCATTTCTGACTGCTTAGCTTACCTCAGAACTCTCAAAACACTTGTTCCTACGGATTGCATGTTAACAGGCTCAATCCCGGTACCATTAGGAATATCACATCCCTGCAAACATCTTGCAAACAATCAATTGAATGGGACCGTACACCGACCGTACACCCAACATGGGGACAATTTCTGAGTTAATTCAGCTTAACCTCTCTTCCAACTCCTCTAATGGGCAATGTATCTGAGACCCATTTCGAAAATCTTAGAATGCTGAGGTATTTGCAGATGTCTCTAATTCCTTGATTTTCCATCCACACCCTAATTGGATTCCTCCATTTCAACTTCATCCCATTGAGTTGGGATCATGTCATCTAGGTTTTCATCTTCCCTGATGGCTACACACACAAAAAAGCATTGGAACTTGGATCGCTCTACCATGGCATTGATAGCACCATGCCCTCTCAGTTTCAGGATTTAACTTCACAAATATCAACATCAAACCTGTCCAACAACATGATCAGTGACCAGTTGCCAAACCCTATGAAACCACAGCCCTTTGCTTGCATATATTTGAGTTCAAACCTCTTCAAGGGTCCAATATCACATGCTTGAACGCATTGTGCTACTTTTCTCTCAACAATCTATTTTCTGGACTTATCCCAACTATGATTACTCCATCAATGTCCGATTGGTACTTCTTCTCTGCTTCTGGTAACCAAATCAATGGCACAATTCCCTCAACTATGGCAGAAGCAGAGTTGATGCTTCTAAGTGTGCTCGATCTTTCAAGAAACAAGTGGTAGCATTCCTTCGAGCTTGGGTGGCAGTACATTTCTTGAGGCACTTGATTTGAGCGGGAACCATTTATCTGGATATACCATGGTCTTTAGGATAGATTAACCATCTGATATAATTGCACTTGAACAACCAGTTCTTCCTGAAAGATCCCGTCCCTTAAAAATTGCAAGCATCTAGACACTCTTGACATCGGTGATAACAAAATCTCAAGAAATATTCTGGCATGGATTGGGAAAGTTTCATAAATCCTAGTCTACAATTTGACATGTTCACGGGGAAAATTCCACCACAATTATCATATGTAACTTCTCTCCAGGGGACATCAAGAAAGAAGTGATGACACTAGGGCTGAGAAATTGGAACTTTGGTTCCAAGACATTTGTGCAGCCTGTTTCATGTCGTGCTCATGCCATGCTCAGGTCAGAACAGAAAATATGGTGATGATGATTGAAATCAACATGAAATAATCGTGTTTTGCAATTTGGTGATTACGTTGGCAGAAAATTGGTGAAAACACCATCAACAGAAAGCCCACAATGGCGTTAGCATTGGTTTAAACATGGACCTCTGAAATAAAGGATTCCGTGAAAGAGCCAGCATTAATCAGTTGTATTCCTTAATTTACGCACTAAAATATGCAGTGAGATAAACTCAAGAAAGAAAAAATACTATGAGATGACAATATTTCAAACCCTAAGATTAAACGTACATATATAAAGTTAGGCAACCTGCTCTCCAAGTAACCCTAAGCAAAGAAGGAAGACAATAATGTAATCCAACCATTAGTTAATTCAAATCCTTTATCCTAATCATCTATTTCAATAAATTATTAAAAATGACAAAATAACCTAGTCATATATTTTCAATAAAAGATTAAAGATGACAAAGAAGTCCCTTATTATCATCACACGTTTTTAGGCCTCTGGTAAGTCGACCATCACTCACTCAAGACGATTTTGGAATTACACGGTTTTGGACTTGTTCGAAAACTAATTCAATAGACTTTCATTTTTATGTCATTCAGTGTAGATTGATACCCAAAAAGTAGGTTGCAAGGTAATTGCCGGAAATATTGAGGGACACATGAACTCGATATAGACAACTAAAGACTAGGAGAAAATCTGTAAGAAAACCATGCAGAATTGGGAGCTACTTAGCTGGAGGACTCTTCACGTGGGACCTGCAATGGCAGTCCACTCTTCATGCGATCATGATCACAGACCTCCAGGTGGGTTAAAAAAAAATAGAATACATGCATGATGGGATGAAACTTTGGGCTTTGAGGGTCATGCACATGGGTTACTTGACAGTTGACAGTAGGGAACAATGGGATCCCGATGCTAACTGCATCATATCTTAACTTTATATACAACTATAGTTTTAGAACTCGTTGACTTGACTCGAACTTGCCCGTGTCAATTAGACTTGGTGAGATTTCAAGGCAAATCACTGGGAAACTCACTTGTGGTAGTGACTTGCAAAGACTCGAGCCGAGTTACCTAGTCAAGATTGATCATCAATTCTTATTCATTTCTTTAAAAAAAAGGATCATCAATTCTTATTGCTATGGGTTCTATAGCATATTTTTAGTTTAACATCACTTTCGTGTTTTTTTCTTTGACAAGCAACTTGGGCTTGAACCCAATATCTCAATGTTGAGATGCATGTTGTCTACAACTGAGCTACAAACTCAAACATGAAAATCACGACAAATTATCTAGAAATAGACTAACTATGATCATACAACAATCACAAATAGGGTGATGCAATATAATGAACAACATAATATGATACGTAATTATGTGCATGCAATCCCTACTCAATCCAATATCACAACCAGGGGGTTGTTTTTTAAAAGGTAACAGAAACTTTCATTAAGGAAAAGAGGCACTGAGATAGCGCCAAAATACAGACCAAGAAACAATAGCAAAAAGCAAATTACAACTTCACCAAGCACCCCAGGACAACAGCCCATTTTTTTTTTTAATTTTTAAACACAACTTAAATTTCTACTACCTGCCTGCTCCTCCCGACTGCTTACATTTCAGAAACACCTTCCATTTCTCTCTCCCCAAATTGTCCATAAGCCAGTAGTAACACAAGTCTTGATGCAGGACAATTAACCACTTGCTCTAAAAGTTTGAACTGTTAGAGCATGACGAATTAATCCTTTTATCTCATAGCCCAGGCCCCAAATCACATGGGTACCACCTCACACGAGCCACCCGAATCACATGGGTGGGGCTTGCCTCTCACGAGCCACCCGCCTCACACGGGCTACCCACCCCGAGTGTGTCCCCGCATCCCACGAGCTACCCCACTCAAGCCCCAGTGTGAAAATGCCCTTGTATTAATCACCCCCGGTGAGGAGTCTTGAACCCGAGACCTCTCGCTTTGATACCAATTTCATGCAGGACAATTAACCACTTCCTCCAAAAGCTCGAATTGTTAGAGCATAGCGAATTAATCCCTTTATCTCATAGCCCAGACCCCACATCTCATGGGTTAGGACCTCGGCTGAACCCCCCTCATGGGCCCCAAATCACATGGGTACTGCCTCACACGAGCCACCCGAATCACACGGGTGGGGCCCGCCTCTCATGAGCCACCCGCCCTCACATGGGCCCCCCACCCAGAGTGTGTCCCCGCATCTCACGAGCTACCCCACTCGAGCTCGGTGTGAAAATGCCTTTGCAGTAAGTCTCCATAGAACTTTTGCTTCCTTATGGAAAGCCATGCCATGCTAAGCCATTAGAAGATCCCCAATATGAAGAGGCATGGCCCATGCTAATTGAAACTTCCAAGGACAACTAACCACACCTCTCTCGTAAAAGGGCAACGAACGAAAAGGTGATCAATAGGTTCATCAAAAGACATGTGCATAAGGCATATATTAGGGATGATCATGGAGTGCTTTTGAAGATTATCGATAGTCAAAATTCTTTTACTTCCTACTAACCACCCAAAGGCCGCTATCTTCGGAGGAGCACCATAATGCCACACATAGCTACTCTGAGCAATCTTCATTCCCTTATTTTGAAGCATGGAGTAAAATGACCAGATCGAGAATTGGCCAGATTTATCTTTAACCCACACCATTCTGTCGCACTCATCACTAGACGGACAACATAGATGCAAGCATTCTAGAACTTGTCCTGAAGATTTCAACAACAAAGCAGAGTCCAAATCACAGAAACTCCACAAATAGAGTAACATCTAGCAACCATAATGTTGCAATCCAGTGCAAGACTAGCCATCAACGGAAATCTAATATGTAAGGGTAAATCACCCCTCCAAACATCTTCCCAAAAGCGGATATTCTCTTCATTCCCAAGAGCAAAACCCACGTCTACCTTGAATTTGGCTTTCACCCCAAATATCCTTTAGACACCACCGATGCTTTGTATAATGAGGAGTCCTTAATCCACCACCCTCATTCAAGGCGCTTGCATTTGCTTGCAATAACCTCCGTCCACAAAGCTCCCTTCTCCAACCCAAACCGCCACCACCATTTTCCTAAAAGACCCATGTTCATTGCTTCCAATTCTCTAATACTAGCTTCTCCCTAATAATAGGATTTACAAACCTCGCCCCACTCAAAAAGATGGAATTTTTTCTTCTCTTTTGTATCTCTCCAACAACCAAGGGCTTGCCCCCTTGTGTACAAAAACTACACAATCTTTTCGATTGAAAATTGACAAGTATGATTTCATACATCAAGGCCCATTACATTTTAAAACAACAAACAAAATAGAAGAAGAAAAATGAAGAGGAAAGTGATGCTTATCCCTTCTCTCAATTTTCAAAAAATGGTCCACTGCTTCAATTTGTTGAATTCCACTCAAATCTCATGTTTTGACCTCCGAAAAATGCCTATATCTAGTCAAGAAAATATTCCCATGCTTTATCTAAGGTTTAAATAAGGAGAGAAATGAGTGGAAGTGAAAAAAAAAACCTTTTGTCGTGAAATGGTTATGTGCCGATATGGGGTCCTCCGTATCAGCCGATATGGGAACTGATTTTTGCTAAGGCTGTTTCAGGTCTGTATCACATATACGGGAACTGATTTTTACTAAGGCCGTTTCAGGCCCGTATCACATATCAGTTGATCCAATGCTGATATTCACAACCATAGAGGGCAAGGTCACTTAAAAGGAGGCTTTAGAATACATGTGAGAATATCAAATCCCACTAGTTGGACCATAAGTTGCCATCCACCTAGCAGTTAACTTCCAACCCTATCATGTGAGTGCTACATCCAACCCTGTCCAATAGATTGGCCATATCATGAGGATCGCCTTGTGCAAAAAATAGCCCTTGCACTTATCAAGTGGACCGCATTTGTTATTTATAAAGTGGGTTCCATCATGTAGATTCCCTGCCAAGGAAATAACTTTGCTCATCAAATGTGTATCGTTTGTAAAAAGATATGGATATTTAAAAAATAATCGAAAGAAAGGGATTGACTAAAGTCCACATTCAACAAGCATGTAGCCCACCAAATTAGGGGACCAACCTAATCTTTTGTTCGTGGTACCTACAAGGTCAGACCCACTTATTGAGCTACTTGCATGTCCCAGCTGTCCACATCAGAACAATCGAGTAAACTCAACATTTTGTCTTAACGCAAAGGCTTTTGTTGATTGGATTACAACGCTGAAAGATTATTTTGCATGGTACGACATGAATGATGTCCAGCGAGTGGCCTTTGTCAAGGTCAAGATGAAGAACCCAACAAGAACCTGGTGGCGAAGCATCGATGACAACAATCTCATCATGGGTCATCCTGTTATCACTAGGTGGGCTGACATGACAGAGAGGTTGGAAAGTAAGTATTTTCCATTACATGGTTACTCTTCTCCAGGAGCTCCTTGCGTTCAAATAGGGAACTTTATTGATTGATGACTACACCGAAAAGTTCAATGAGCCTTCAGTCCGTTGTAAGCTTGCAGAGACAGACCGCGTAACAGCTAACCGCTATCGGGCATACGCCAAGAGATCTATCGTGAGATGGTCATGTATCATGTCGAGACAGTTGATGATGTTCATCGGAAGGCTTGACGAGTTGAACAGTAGCTGCAACAGCATACTCTCCGACGGAACCACATTTTAACCGAACTCTACCACAGGGCTACCGACCACCTCCCCACCCTTTTTAGCCATGCCCACAGATGCGTGCTCTTCCTATAAGGCAATCTTAACCTTTGCAACGTCCTCCGCCACAGAATTCATACCAAAAGCAACCAGTGGTGCAGGGACATGACACCAGGAGGCAAGGTCTTAATCTTAATTCTTCCTTTCGAAGAGAGCAATGGGGTGTTGATTGTTACCATTGTGGACAGATAGGGCACTTTTCTAATGAGTGTCCGCAAGCCAGGAACCTCCATTATTGCTGTAATGAGGAGGATGCCTACTACTTGTACAGCCATGAGAATTGCAATGAGCACATTGAAATGGAACAACCCTATGTAGAACCTACATCATAGCCAAAGGACCCTCCTGCAGAAACTGCAGTTAAAGTTGAGGATGAATGCCCTACTCTTATCATACACCGCTTTCTTACCACCACCAAGGAGGAAGAGGAAGATTGGAAATGCACCACTGTTTTCCGTACGTGGGTAAAATGCCAAGGCAAGTTATGTAACATGATCATTGATGGCGGCAATGTAATGAACATCGTATCTCAAGAGGTGATTGATAAACTTAAGTTGTCAACTGAAAGACATCCAAAACCATATAAGGTTGTGTGGGTCAACCATACTGCTATTCTTGTGACTTGAAGGTGTTTGGTATCATTTAAAATTAGCATATATGAGGATGATATCTGGTGTGATATAATTCCGATGAATGTCGCCCATATCCTTCTTGGTCGGCATTGGCTTTTTAATCGAAAGGTACAAAGCGACAGTGAAGTTAACATGCATACTTCCCCATGGCGAGGTCATCGTATCCTTCTTCGCCCATTACAGCCTACGTCGCCTCCTTCATCTACGCCTTCATCATCGACATCGACTGCTTTCAAACTCCCATGTTCTCCCCATGCAAAAGTTCGAAGAAGAAGGCAAAGAGAAATGTGTAATGTTCGCTTTAGTCACAAAATAGGTGCAAGATCTTGTTATTGACTAGGATGAGCCTATTCCTGATGAAGTTAAATCTATGTTGCATGACTTCCAAGATATCCCAATGATCTGCCTGAAGAGTTGCCTCCATTGTGGGATATTCAAGATTTGGTTCTCGGATCATCCTCACACAACTTACCGGCATATCAGATGAGTCTTGCTGAGTACACCGAGTTGAAGCGTCAAGTTGATGAGTTGCTTATAAGGGGTTACATCTAAAAGAGCCTAAGCTCATGTGTAGTACTAGCCCTCTTTACTCCCAAGAAACATGGAAGTTGGCGTATGTGGGTAGACAACCGAGCTATTAATAAAATCACAATGAAATACCGTTTCCTTGTTCCTCAGCTTGATGATATGCTAGACTTGATGGTAGGTGCTAGTGTCTTCTCCAAGATTGATCTTCGTAGTGGATACCACCAGTTTCACATCCGATCGGGTGACAAATGTAAGACGGAATTTAAGACGAAGGACGATCTCTATGAGTTGCTAGTTATGCCATTCAGTCTCACAAATGCGCTTAATACTTTCATGTGTGTCATGACGCAGTTGCTATGCCCTTTTATTGGTAAGCTTGTTGTTGTCTATTTTGACGATATTCTTTTCTACAATACGTCAAGAAAGGAACACCTCAATCACCTAAGTCTTATCTTTAGAGTCCTTCGTAGCCAGCGCTTCTACATTAACTTTAAAAAGTGTACCTTCAAGAATACATTAATGGTATTCTTAGGGTACATTGTCTCATCGCAAAGTGTAGAGGTGGAACCCATCAAGGTGAAAGCCATTATTGATTGGCTGACACCTAGCACTATCTTTAAAGTTCTTAGTTTTCATGGCCTCATTACATTTTACAGACGTTTTGTGCAGAACTTCAACTACATCATGGCCCCAATCACCGATTGTATGAAACACATGGAGTTTTGATAGACGAGTGTAGAAACACGAGCGTTTGATAGGATCAAATGTAAGATGATGGAGGCTCCAGTCTTACGCCTTTTGGACTTTGAAAAGGTATTTGAGGTGAGTTGTGACGCCTCTAATGCCGCCATTAGTGGAGTTCTCAAACAGGAGGGCCATCCAATAGCTTTCTTCAGCGAAAAACTCTCTGATGCAAAACAACGGTACTCCACCTATGACTTGGAAGTTTATGCCGTTGTATAGACTCTATGACATTGGCATCACTATTTGGTTGGCAAGGAGTTTGTCCTATATTCTAATCATGAAGCGCTCAAGTATTTAAACTCTTAGCAAAAGATGAGTGCACGTCATGTCAAGTGGAGCGCATACCTTCAGAAATTTTCTTTTGTCATTTATCACAAGGCTGACAAGGAAAATCAGGTTGTTAATGCATTAAGCCATAAATTTACATCCATTGTCATTGATGACGGTCATTGTTCCGGGATTTGAAGAGATACGGTGTGAGTACGCTGGTGACGTAACTTTATGATGGCTACTTGTTTCGGGATTTGAAGAGATGAGTTGAAATATGGGTGTACGTTGAAATATATGCATTCTTAGTGGAGAGCTTGAGAGACACCCATATTTCAGCATTTATGATGGCTACTTGTTCCAAGGAACGTAACTTTACCTACCCAGTAAATGTATCCGCAAGTACGTTGTGAGAGAGTTACACGCTGGTGGGTGTAGTGGACACTTGGGCCATAATAAAATCTTGGTTTTTGTTGGAGATGGATACTTTTGGCCTTATCTAAAATCAGATGTCGCGAAGATCTGCCAGTTATGCAGGGTTTGCCAGCTTGCTAAGGGTCAAAAGAAAAACAATGGATTGTATCAACCACTGTTGATCCCACATGCTCTGTGGAAGATCTCAACATGGACTTCGTCAAGTTTGCCAAAGACCGCTCAAAAAGTTGATTCATTATTTGTGGTGGTTGATCGATTTTCAAAGACGACTCATTTCATACCATGCTCAAATACAACAAACACTCTCAAGATTGCTCAATTATTTTTTTGAGAGGTTGTTCGTCTTCGTGGGCTTCCAAAGTCAATTATGTCTGATCGTGATACCAAGTTCATGAGTTATTTCTGGAAAACTCTTTGGACAACAACGAAAACCAAGCTTTAACTCTCTATTGCCTACCACCCTCAGATTGATGGTTAAATGGAAGTAGTTAACCGTAGCCTGGGCAAGTTACTACAATGTCTTGTCCGCGATCATATAACTACATAGGACCTAGTAACACCCATGATTGAATTTGCTTATAAATTCAATCAACAGGTCCATAGCGATGTCACCTTTTAAAGCAGTAATTGGTCTACGACCGTGTCTTCCAGTTGATTTGGTTCCTCTACCCGTAGAGTCGAGACCTAGTGCAAAGGCTTATGACTTCATCCACCATATGCAAGAAGTGTATGACGAAGTTCGACGCAATATTGTTGTAAGTAATGAAAGTTATAAGCAGTATGCAGATACGAGATGTCACTTTATTAAGGTGACATGGTTATGGCCCTTATTCATCCTAAACGGTTGTCGAGGCACCTCGAAGAACTCCATTCTCGCAATGCGGGACCATTCAAAATCATAAAGAAGATCAGTGCCAATTGCTTATATTTTAGATCTCCCACCAGATTTGCCTATCAGTCTTACTTTCAATGTGGAAGATCTTTCCATCTATCATTGGCACCATACTGACAATGGTATCGAAGAACAAGCCATACACTTCCAGCCGTTTTACCACCTACAGACGCGATCATTGATGTTCTCGATGACTAGATTGTCTCCATGAGCCAGGGTGGTTATCAGAAGTTTCACGTCCATTGGTAAGGATGACCTCTCTCATATGCTACATGGATCACAACTATAGACTTCCAGTGTCTGAATCTTGACCTCTATGAGCAATATCAAGCCATTAACTTGCCGAAGTCAAGCTCTTTCAAGCGGGGGAGGATTGATGGAGGCTAATCTAGGCCCACAATCCATGGGCCATGCCTAGGTCCATTAAACCCAAGTCCAATAGTAGGCCCATCAATAAGAAGACCCGAACCCCCCAATTTAGGTAGCTAGCCTATTTAGGTAGTTAGTTAGCAAAATCAATCAGCTAGTTAAAAATAATTCATTAGTCAAACTTTTTTAATGCATTGTTTTTATTCTTATCTCTTTTTATTTATTTTCCATATTTGTAATAAGTCATTAGTTGTCAATGACATTATGTTGTTTCCTATTTATGTACATTTCAAAAGCCTATATAAAGGCTTGAGATGAGTAGTATAGAGGCACCTTTGAATTGAATCAAATTTCTGCAATTATTCTCTATTTGTTTTAAGTTCTCGTGCTTAGATTAAAGGTGCCTACGCTTGGTTGGATCCTTCCCATTAGCTGGCTGCGCCACCCACGGTCGGCTTGCTACTAGTGGACAAGTATTTACTCTCTTATAGGGGGGCTTACAATGGAGGTGAGTCACATGTAGAGAGACAAAAAATGAGGCGCTAGACTTTCTAGCAAAGTAGGATAGTGCCCATGTCCTTGACCAGATTTATCGGATGGAAGTGGAGCTCCCAAGAGAAGCAAAAGGTATAGTTCGGACTACTTAAGATGGCATAGTTAACTTCCAGCTTTCGTTATGTCCTTGATGGTTCTAGTTTGAGGGGTCGTCAGTGTTACAGCTATCTATGTGCAGTGGTGCTTCACTATTCAGGTGAAGAATCAATTTTCCGAGGGTGAGTTGTTCATCCCTCTTGAGGGGTGATTTGTGGGGGCAAGGCTTAGGGGCTGTTTGATTTTTAATTTCCCCCGGTAAATACAGGGAATTACCTGATTATTACTTACTACACCTGTTTGAAAGTCGCCAGGAATTACGTTTCGAAAATCGGTCCATACAAATGTTTTTATTACTGATTTAAATATGCGGACCCCACCATGATATATATGAGTTATCCACACCATCCATCCTTTTAAAAAATACATTTTAAGGCATGAGCCCAAAAAGGAGGAAAATCAAAAGCTCAAGTCGATCACACCTTAGGAAACAAGGATCATTAAAACGTCAATGGTTGAAAGTTGTTTTCTCCCTAGGGCCCACAGTGATGTTTATTTGTCATCCAACCCGTTAATAAGGTCACAGAGTCATGGATAAAGTGGAAACAAAAATATCAGTTTGATCCAAAACCTCCAGGGTTTTCAAGAGTCTTTCAATGGTAGGAGTTCAATTCCCATTGTTTCCAGTAGTGTGGTCCACTTGATCTTTGGATCTGCCTCTTTTTTTGGCTCATACCCTAAAATGAGTTGGCTAAAGGGATGGACGGTGTGGATAATACACAAACATCAAGGTGGGCCCCACAATTTAACTTTTTTTTCCTCGGATGGCGTGAGGAGTGCTATAAATGAAAGGTGGCAGTCAAATCACCTTGGAAATCCATCAAGAAACAAAGAGGTAAATAATTATTACCCATTTACTTGCAATTACCTCTGTAATTAGAAAATCAAATAGGCCCTTAGAGTTGTACACGAGTCAAACTGAGTCGAGCTTGGCACAACTCGGCTCGACTCGGCCAGTAGCTAACCTCAACTCGAACTCGGCTCGACTCGGTCCTCGAGCCTGACTGGCCAGCTCGGCTCGGTTAGCAGCTCGAGCCTCTACGACATTTTCTCAAACACAGACCGCATCTTCAATTTCTCACAGAATGCAAAATAGTAACAACACTTCATGTATTTCATTAAACACTCAGCGAGCAAAATCAAAACGAAGATACGAGGGTAGTCTTATAATGTTAAAAGAAGAAGAAGAAGAAGAAGAAGAAGAAGAAGAAGAAAAAGTTGTAGTGATTTGTTTCGTATCCATTCCTTCCTTGCCACCGGCTGATCCCGCGAAGAATGTACGCACTTGAAACAACACTTCGTTGAGTCATTTCATCAAACACTCTCAAGCAGCATCAATATCAAAATAATCGAGTTATCGAGCCAATTCGATCCGAGTTGATTCAAGTTGAGGTTCGATCCGAGTCGAGTCGAGCTCAAGCAAGCTCGAACTCGACTCGAAATTTTTTCGAGCTCCAAAAACCAGCTTGACTCGGTCCGAATCCAACTTCGAGCCGAGGCAAGTCGAGCTTTTCCGAGTCAAGTCGAGCGAGCTGACCGAGCTAACACCTCCAGCCAGAGATCTTCCAATCTTTTCTGGGAACCAGTCACCAACAGCTGCAAAAACTGCAACAGTATTGCAAGTAGGACAGCTCTGTCCTTCAATCCACTAAGAGCCCACACAACATACGTTGAAAAGGTTGATGAAGAGAAGAAGAGTTGCTGTCCATAAACTGTATGATCATGGTTCATCATCCACAGTCTCTCAAAATTCAAATGACCACTTGTGGTAAGCAATTGAAACATTTCCATTAGTTTTCACAAAGACCACTTCACCCTAAATATCCTACTACTTCTTTCAAACCTCCCACAAGATAACCCAGAGCATTCTCTGCCTAGATAATGTGAGTAGTAAGTTAATAACTAATAAGCTATGAAGCAGGTTATCCCCAGCTTGTTTGATCACTTTGGCAACAGTTTTTTAATAAGGACTTTGTTTGTGCAAACACAAAGGCTTTACAATAAGTTGCCAAAATTGCAGAAGACGACCACATAAATTCAAGTTATCTTTCAATGGAACTGAGATATAGTTAGGTATACTCAAAGAGGGCAGAGATTGTAGTCATTAAAAGCTTAGAAACACCTAATTTCAGATGATAAGAATATAAACAAGAAAAAAGATAATACTACATTTACTGCCAAACATCATTAAAAAAAAAAAAAAAAGCCAATTCTATACATTCAATTTTCTAATGTGGTAAAAAGTAAGAAATAGCTATTGCAAAACAGTTTGAAAAAAAAAAAAAAACACTTACTTTAAAAACATCCTCTAGCATACATAGGAGAAATCCAAATGGGTGGTGGCATGAGCACCATGGAATCACTTATTGGGTAAAGTGGTCTATTTCTCCCATCCTCTAAGTAAAACACACCCATATCATAAGATCCCAGTGGGGTTGTCATATACTGCTCGTAAATGTCATCTGTAAAATAGATGCAATTCCCTCTACATCCTGGGAAATCAGAAGCTGAGACGGAAAAGGAAGTATTATCCCCGATGAATAGCATTTGGTCGTTGAGGCTTTTGACCTTGACCCACCTCTGTGGGTCACTTAGATTTAGCTTGAAAACTTCAAAACCAGCTGTCCTATATACATCGTCTTCGTCATCATTGGCTTCCCAAACAAAATCTCGTACAACCTGCAACAATTCCCCCATCGATTCCACCAGATACCTCTTCATCAAATTGCCTACTGGAATTGGTGTTGGAAATACTTCCACCGCCACTGGATGAGGACTGACTACATTACAAACTACAACTCTTCCTGAACAATTTACAGCATAGAGCTGCCCCCTATAATATAGGACATCATCAAACAAGCAATGCTGGCTTTCGATGGCCATCCATTCTCTGTTACCTGGTTTAAAGAATGCCAATTTCCCCCGCGAACCGTAGATTATGATAACTACATAATCAGGGGCTGAAACAGGGTTCGAGGATAGGACGGCCTTTTGTATGAAACTGTCACGGCAGAGTATGTCATTGAATGGGTTAGGGATTGTGGTCATTGGGGGAAGCAGGATTTCCATCTTTGAGAATGGATTGAAGAGATGCATGGACAGATCCTCGTCGATCGTCGTCAGCCATCCATTAGTGGACCCACGGCAACGCTTTTGATGGGGAACGGGGAGCTGGGAAGCGAGGATGCGTCTGTCGGGAAGGCTGTAGATTTGGCGACCGTTGGTGTTTTCGTTGGGAACGTGAATCATGAGGAATGGAAGCTGACGAGGGAGATGGTGGCGGTTATCGGAGGCGACGGAATGCCAAGATTTGCAGACGGCAGAGAAGCGGATGTAATCGGTGATGAAGGGCAGGTGTTTGATAATTGCCTCAAGAAGATCCTTTGGGAGATTGGACCAATCAGGGTCCATTTGAGAGAGAGAAGGGTTGGAATTTGGAGGAGATTTTCTTCTTCTTTTCTCCAGCCTGTAACAATTTATAAAATGAGAAATGATGGAAGGTATGCCTGATGACGTGAGCAGGGCATGGTATCCTGCGCAGGAGGCGTAATTTATAGATCGTGAGGAAGGAGAGGTACAGTAGGAGCGGATTAGATGTTACCGGAGTAATACATCAGTGGGTGTTACCCTTATCATGTGGGGCCCACCTTGATGAATTTGTTTCACATCCACGCCGTCCATCTGTTTTTTAATGTCATTTAAGGGTATTGTCCCAAAAATTAAGCGGACCCAAGTCTCTGGTGGACCATATAACTGGAAAAGTGGTGAATGACCATTAAAAGCTTTGTTTTACGTCACAAAAAATATGGATCAAGCTAATCTTTGTATTTTACCAATATCCAGTTATTTATTTATTTATTTATTGATTATCTCAGTCTATCTTATCTTATCTTGAATGGAAAATAAATGGATTTCGTGTAATAAGCCTTGGAAAGTGTTTTAATAGTAAGCGGATAATCATCACGGCTTCTCTGTATGGTTCACCTGAGATTTAAATATGCTTAATTTTTGGAGCCGCATTCTAACATAAGCTGGAAAAGTATTTCAACAAATTGGATATGAAACATATAAATCAAAGTGGCCTAAGGTAAGGGTAACACCCGCTAAGTTATTACCCGTGAAACAGTTAATTGGCGCCCAAGGACCGCCGGAGGGCAATGAACTTTTGTCCTTTGGCGGGCTGGACCATCAGTTTGAGGGTGAATCCCTGACTGTGAGGCCTACTGTGATATATTTGCCTTACATCCACAGTGTCCATCTATTTTGGAGCATGATCACAACAATGAAGCATATCCAAATCTTAGGTGAACCATACCACCGGAAAGTAGTGATTGGATACCCACCATTAAGATCTTTTTGGAGGTCACCGAAATGTTTATTTGCCATCCAACTCGTTGATAAGGTCATAAAAACTTGTATAAAGAGACCACACAAATATCAGTTTGATCCAAAAATTTTGTAGCCCACAAAAAGTTTATAATGATCTTTTACTACTGTTTCCTATATTATGATCCACTAAAGATTTAGATCTACTTCATTTTTGAATCATGCCTTAAATTGAGTTTTCAAAATGATCAAAAAGCCTAGATATAAGACAAATATATTACCGTGGGCCCCTTGGCCAGGAATCCCACCCACCCTGACGGATCTGGGGTGGGTGGGATCCACCAAAGGAACGCCCGGATAGAGACAAAAGTAATCAATGAGCGCAGATTGCTTATTTTTTAAAAGCAGATTGCGTTCAACTTCTTTGTCTCTAGCAAGGAACGGGCAAATTTGTGTAGGGGCCCACCATGATGTATATGTTTATACACAACGTCCATCCCTTCTCCCGTATCATTTCAAGGCATGAGCCCAAAATTGAGGTAGACCATATTAAATGGTAAGTCTCTCATTTTTGGGCTCATACCTTAAAATGGTCTGAGAGAAGAGATGGACAGAGTAGATAAACTTATGCATCATGGTGGGCCCCCACATAGATCTATCCATTCCTTACAAGCAACGAGTGAGGCGAACACAATCTGCTTCGGTATCTTCATGAATTTAACATATATTAATTACGGTGACAAATGTTAATAGCAATTAATGCATAATATTGACAATTCTACTTTTTGGTAGATCTCACAGAGAAAACGAGATAGACTATGTGGGCCCCACCATGACATATGTGTTATATCCACACCATCCATTCTATTTTTTTCATATCATTTTAATAAGGCATGAGCCAAAAAATGATGTAGATTAAAAGCTTAAGTGTACCACATCATAGAAAGTAGTGAGAATAATGACAACACCATTGAACCCCTCGTTTTCTTTTGTTGTGGTCCACTTGAGATTGGGATTTGCCCTATTTTTAGGCTCATGCACTAAAATGATATGAAAAAAATATGAATGGTCAGCATGGATATAACTCACACATTAGATGGATAATGAAATGGAGTTTTGCCAAAGTAATTACTCTCTTTTCAAATAGAATATGGATGTGATGATGAAACTTTTATCATGTAATTACAGGTAATTACATTGAAACAAATAGGCCTTGAGTAAACTCCGTGGAGCCCATCATAATGTATGTGTACATCCTTTAATTTTTCCAGGTCATTTTAGGACATTTGCCTAAAATTGAAGCATGTGAAATGAACACCTATTGTTAAAACTTCTTAAGGGCCACATAAGTCTTGGATCAAGCTGATATTTATGTTTTAATTTCATCCATGTATGTGTAACTTTATGCAAGGTTGAATGACAAATAAACATCACAGTGGGCCCTAGGAAGGTTTGAACTATGAATATCATTATCCCCACTATTTCACGTGGTTTGGTTCACTTGAGCTATAAAAATGCATTAATTTTGGGCTCATGCCATAAAATGAGCTGATAAAATGGATGGACAACCTAAATAAGACACACATCAATGTGGCTTACTCAATACGCAAACCATGTCTACCCATCAACTGATGTTGGCGTTAGATCTAGGTTGTCCATTTTTGGGGTCATTTGGATGCTTATAAAATTCTTTAATTGTCTTTACAAGCAAGCTTTGAGATGACAAAATTCACCTATAGACCTAGTGTTTATAAACACTCTCTCTCTCTCTCTCTCTCTCTCTCTCTCTCTCTCTCATGCTTATGTTACAAGTCCTTATTCTTTAAAAGACATTATATATATATATATATATATATATATATATATATATATATATATATATATATATATTACACCCACTAGAACATGATGAAAAGCCTGGTGCATGCCCACTGTGACTCATACCATACATCCACTCTATCTATTATGTGCATCCCCTTATGCTTTCTTATGGCCCCTTAAAGAATAGTTATTAATAATTGGATAGGCCACAGGTGAAGGGAACATTCGGTGTGGAACACCCACCAATAAAAACCTTCCCAACTATGTTCGGCGCTCACTATGATGGGAGTAATATATTCAATCATGTGTGCTTAATTTAATGCTTGCATAGGGTCTAAAAATAAATAAATAAAACCCTTTTTATATTATTTGTAGATTTTTGTAGAATTTACTATCCCAGGTTATATGTCTAGTGAATATTTACTTTATACATAGTAAAAACTTTATAAGTTAGCCAAACACATAATGTATTTACCTTAAATACAATTACCACTGAAAGCCAAGTAGAAAAGTGTGAAAGTGTTTCCAACTTAAAATGCTACAAGCATCAAAATGACCCCTTAGTGGGTCCCACCTGAAATTGCTGGATATGGGATAAAACAATGATTCTCATCAGAAACCTCCATATGTATCATCAAGATAAATACATATTCAACAGACCATCTAGGATGGTGCCTCATCTAGCAGAAGCTCGTACTCATCCCTAGTTTATATCTGAGAAGAAAAATATGAAAGGAAACCTTTTATACTCTGAATTCTAGTATAGCATGATGGATGATATGCATGCAGTGGATGGTTGTATACACAACATAAAATTTATTAAAATACAACTATATATCTAAATGGTATTCTCGGGTCTAAATGCATTGTAAACCAATAATTACACTTGTTTGATCATATGATGAGGGGATTCACTACAAAAAAGAGGGTATTTAGCGACGAAACTTTTAGCGACGAAACTATTTTTCGTTGCCAAAAGTCATTTTAACCGACGAAATAAATTTTCGTCGCTAAAAGCTCACTTTTAGCGACGAAGCTTTTAGCGACGAAAATTTTCGTAGCTAAAAATAGGACATTATACTTTTAGCAACGAAAATTTTCGTCGCTAAATACTCCGAAAATTTTCGAGACCTTTAGTGACAAAAATTTTCGTCGCTAAAAACTCGGAACATTTTTTTAAACTTTCAGCGGCGAATATTTTCGCTGCTAAAAATAAACTAACATATCTTTTAGCGGCAAAAAGTTTCGTCGCTAAAAAACAGTATTCAAAACTTTTAGCAGCGAAAATTTTCGCTGCTAAAACTAAACTAGCATATCTTTTAGCGACGAAAATTTTCGTTGCCAAAAGTTTCTTTTTAAAAAAAATATTCTAACTCAAAATCTGTACAAAATTCCTGATATACATCTATTAACAATATATTCCATCATATTCACATTCACATCGAACTAAACCCAAACTACATAAAGTTTTAGCAGCGAAAATGTTCGTCGCTAAAAAATACTATACAAGACTTTTAGCCGAGAAAAGTTTCGCTGCTAAAAATAAACTGACATATTTTTTAACAACGAAAATTTTCGTCGCCTAACGTTTCTTTCAAAAAACAAATATTTCACTCAAAATCGGTACAAAATTTACGATATACATCGGTTAACAATATATTCCATCATATTCATATTCACATTCACATCCATCTAAACCCAAACTACATAAAGTTTTAGCGGCGAAAATGTTCGTCGCTAAAAAATACTATACAAGACTTTTAGCAACGAAAATGTTCGCTGCTAAAAATAAACTGACATATCTTTTAGTAACGAAAATTTTCATCGCCAAAAGTTTCCTTTTAAAAAAAATATTCCACCTCAAAATCCGTACAAAATTCTGATTTACATCTATTAATAGTATATTCCATCATATTCACATTCACATCCATCTAAACCCAAACTAAATAAAGTTTTAGCGTGAAAATGTTCGTCGCTAAAAGATACTATACAAGACTTTTAGCAATGAAAATTTTTGCTTCTAAAAATAAATCGACATATCTTTTAGCAACGAAAATTTTCGTTGCCAAAAGTTTCTTTTTAAAAAAAATATTCTAGCTCAAAATCCGTAAAAATTCTATATACACTGTTAACAATATATTCCATCATATTCATCCCGATATACACATTTCATAATATTCACATTCACATCCATCTAAACCCAAACTACATAAACTATATTCATCCAAACACAAACAATCTTATCCATTACACATTCATTCATGCATAAATACATATAAACTTAACATCATAAACAAATAAACAAAAAATCACAAAGATGAAGACGGAGGTGGTGAGGCATCGATGGGTAAGCGTCTGCCGAAAGCTCCGAAACATCTCCGTCATCCGTCGCTCATGCTCCACCCGCATCTCCGCCATCCTCCTCTCTGCTCCTCCTCTGCCTCACCAACTCCTCCTTCATCCTCTTCGCCTCGCCGGTGATCCTCTATCCTCCTCTCCCTCTCCCGCCTCTTGCCTTTCCTGCTCCTCCCTCTCGCCTCGCTGAACTCCTCCAGTTTAGGTTTAGGTTTAGGTTTAGGTTATAAGTATAGGTTTTGGGATTTGAGAATAGGTTTAGGGTTTAGGGTTTAGGAAATCGGGTTTGGATTCGGGATCGGGTTTCGGTTTGGGTTTTCAAGTTTAAGCTTAGATTAAGGTTAGGGAGTTGAGATTAGGATTAGGTGTAGGTGTAGGTTTAGGTTTAGGGATTTGAGAATACATTTAGGTTTTAGGTTTTAGGTTTAGGTTTAGGTTTTAGGTTATAGGTTAAGGTTTAGGTTTTAGGTTTGGGTTAAATCGGGTTCGGGTTCGGGATCGGGTTTTGAAGTTTAGGTTTAGGTTTAGGTTGGGGACGTGAGATTGGGATTGGGATTAGGTTTAGGTTTAGGGATTTGAGAATACATTTAGGTTTTAGGCTTAGTTTAGGTTTTAGCTTATAAGTTTAGGTTTTGGTTATATGTTTAGGTTATAGGTTTAGGTTCGGTTTAGGATTCGAGTTATAGCTTTGGGAATTGAGAATAGGTTAAGGTTTAGGTTTAGAAAACTAGGTTCGGGTTCGGGTTCGGGATCGGGTTTAGGTTTGGGTTTTCAAGTTCGAGTTTAGGTTAGAGAGTTGAGATTAGGATTTGGTGTAGGTTTAGGTTTAGGGATTTGAGAATAGGTTAAGGTTTAGGTTTAGGAAATCGGGTTCGGAGTTCGGGATCGGGTTTAAGCTTAGGTTTTCAAGTTTAGGTTTAGGTTTATGTTTAGGTTAGGGAGTTGAGATTACGATTAAGTGTAGGTTTAGGTTTAGGGATTTGAGAATACATTTAGGTTTTAAGTTTAGGTTTAGATCTTAGGTTATAGGTTAAGGTTTAGGATTTGGTTTAGGTGAATGGTAGGTAATAGGTTATAAGTTTAGGTTATAAGGTTTAGGTTTAGGTTTTAGGTCATAGGTTTTGGTTTAGGTTAAGGTTATAGGTTTGGGTTAAGGTTTAGGTTTAGGTTTAGGTTTAGTTTTAGGTTTAGGTTATAAGGTATAGGTTTAAGGAATTGAGAATTGATTTGGGTTTAGGTTTAGGAATCGGGTTTAGTTTTAGGTTCGAGTTTAGGTTTAGGTTATAAGGTATAGGTTTAGGGAATTGAGAATTGGTTTAGGTTTAGGTTTAGGAATCGGGTTCGGGTTCGGGTTCGGGATCGGGATCGGGTTTAGGCTTGGGTTTTCAAGTTTAGGTTTAGGTTTAGGTTTAGGTTAGGGAGTTGAGATTATGATTAGGTGTAGGTTTAGGTTTAGGGATTTGAGAATACATTTAGGTTTTAGGTTTAGGTTTTAGGCTATAGGTTAAGGTTTAGGTTTTAGGTTTAGGTTCTTGTTAGGTTATAGGTTATAAGTTTAGGTTATAGGTAATAGGTTTTGGTTTAGGTTAAGGTTATAGGTTTAGGTTAAGGTTTAGGTTTAGGTTAAGGTTTAGGTTTAGGTTTAGGTTATAAGCTATTGGTTTAGGGAATGAGAATTGGTTAAGGTTTAGGTTTGGGAATCGGGTTCGGGTTCGAATCTGGTTTAGGCTTGGGTTTTCATGTTTACGTTTAGGTTTAGGTTAAGGAGTTGAGATTGGGATTAGGTGTAGGTTTAGGTTTAGGGATTTGAGAATAGGTTAATGTTTAGGTTTAGGTTATAGGTTTAGGTTTTGGTTTTAGGTTTAGGTTGAGGTTATAAGTTTAGGTTATAGGTTATAGGTTAAGGTTTAGGTTATAGGTTTTTGTTTAGGTTGAGGTTATAGGTTTTGGTTTAGGTTATAGGTTTAGGTTTAGGTTTTAGTTTATAGGTTTAGGTTATAAGTTATAGGTTTAGATTCCGGTTTTAGGTTTAGGTTCGAGTTTAGGTTACGAGTTTTGGTTTAGGTTAAGGTTATAGGCTTTGGTTTAGGTTAAGGTTTAGGTTAAGGTTATAGGTTTAGGTTAGGTTTAGGTTTAGGTTTAGGTTATAGGTTATAGGTTATAACTTTGGGAATTGAGAATAGGTTAAGGTTTAGGTTTAGGAAACTGGGTTCGGGTTCGGATCGGGTTTGGGTTTGGGTTTTCCAGATTAGGTTTAGGTTTAGGGATTTGAGAATAAGTTTAGGTTAAAGGTGTGGTACCTGCAAATACGACATATAATACGGCTTTGTCCAAATGGCTGTGAGCCCTTCCAATATCTTGTCCCATAGGAAATGGACAGCTTCATCATGGTCATAACAATGTTCCCACCTTCCAGGGACCCCTCGTTCTTCCGAGATAGCTCCGACGCACATCCGGTCTGCTCCATTAATTTCGAGCAAATACATAAATACGGCCTGTCTAAATGGTCAGGCCCTTCCAATGTTGTCCATAGGAAATGGACAGCTTCATCATGGTTATAACAGCGGTTCCCACCTTCCAGGGACCCCCGCTCTTCTGGATAGCTCCGACGCACATCCGGTCTGCTCCATTAATTTTGATTCCCACCCGATCAGTGGCTCAACCCGATTTAATAGAGGTGAGTAAGCCACTTGTTTTCTCAGCTAAGGTGTTCTACATGTGTGACATTTTTGCAGAAAATGTGTTCTAGCATGATAAGCATAGCTGTGTATACTCATCCTTTGCAAGGATGGTGGGAAAGAAAGCTCAGGCAAAGTCATCTTGAAACAAGGAAATTTACCTGTGTAAAATATGTAATCAACTGTGCCAATGAAATCTCAAGTGTAGTTTGTGAACTACGATTCATTAGTCATGGGGTCCATTCTCCTTCTTTGTTGCTCCAAACCAATTCCAACTCCCACCATCCTTGCAAAGGATGAGTATGCACTGACCTGCAATAAAAGCCTAGCAATGTAAAAGAAAAGACCTATGTGAATAAATGTCAATGCCTAACAATGTAAAAGAAAAGAAAATGACACAACTCACCTTGACACCCTTTTCGCTCAGAGAAGATTCGAAGAAGTATCCTCTTCCATCTTGGAGAATTTGCAGCTACGAGTCCTCCCTATGTTTTGTTGAAGTTGAAGCCTTTGCAAATGTTTTAAAGAAATTCATCTATTGCATTGATCTTGGAATATCACTTCCAAAGCTGAAAACCATGTAGAGAACATCATAATTTCTGACTCACTGTTAATTTAGAAGGAATACAATAGAACGCATAGCTTGGGTGTCAAGTAGGCAGTGGGATTACACAGAGAAACAAGATACAAAAAACCTGCATGTACAAATTTCTTCTCAATGACCCACCCACAGCCTTGTGAAAGGCCCCGTGACTTTATTTATGTAATACAACTAAGTTCTGCACACTTAAGTGTGACAGTTTTTCTTCTCAATGACCCACCCACAGCCTTGTGACAAATTTCTTCTCAATGACCCACCCACAGCCTTGTGAAAGGCCCCAAAAGATCTACCATGCAAGCTTGGTGCTCAATTGCCACTTCAATCCCGTATCTTTTCTCCATGGCGTTGAATATGCGGAACCCATCTTCGTATAAACCTGAGTAACTGCAAGCTTGTAGAACAGCCATAAGGGTGATCTCGTCTGGTACATATCCTTCTCTATCCATTTTCTCAAACAGCAACAAAGCTTCCTTTCCTTGCCCATGAAGAGCATATCTGAAACCATGGCATTCCAAGTGACAGTGTCATGGTGATCATTGACGACCGTGAGGTATCTCTCTCTCTCTCTCAATCTCTCTCAATCTCAATACTGATTTAGGGATTTGGTGATTTGGGCATTTTAGGGATTTGGGTATTTCATTTGGGGATTTCCAAAATAAGAGCTTTTTTTTTAAAGAATAATCAAATAATCTCCTTTAGCTGTTATTAATCGCCTGAAGTTTGTCGTCGGCAGAATCTACTTTGCTACTTCTAACACTCAAACCTGCAATTGTGGGCACCATCTCCACTCACGCCTAAATCCATCACCAGATTTTCCACAGTTAGTCTGATAGCTTCTCTTGCTATCTCTGCTATTGCTCAAGAATGCCTCATTTGATTAAGTAGTAAACACCACAGTCGGCCCAAACATTAATGATAGTTCCATTTATAATGATCCATTTGATACTCCTAACTACTATTGGTTGGGCTGAATGAGTTCCTTTCTAAATATTTGAACCAGCAAATGTGGGGGTGGCTCTGTGAAAATCTTCTCTTTAGAGAGATACTTAGCCAATGCACATTTTACAAAGTCGATCTCGATCATTTGTAACCACCATCCCAAGATAGCTAGAAGGACCACATTCATGTGTTTTAAGGATCTCAGGCCTAGTCTAGCCATGTGTTTTAGTTTGTAGACTTGCTCCCTATGGATGGAATGACAGGAAGGATTTGAATGGGAATGAATTCCATAGGAAGGTTCGTTGAAATTTCTGAATTTCGTATTCCCTTACGAGGGGAGGTGATAAACAACTGCAGTAGATAGAATCAAGCCTCTAGATAAGTGACTCACTGATGAGCAAGACTCGGTTTTAACTTGTGAGACATCTCTTTGAGACATCTACCTGTTATTTCTTTACCAATTTTCATTGCAGGGGCTTGTCTCCATAAAACATTACACCTATCTTTATAAAACTAGAACTTCCACTAACATGAATCTCCTAAAACTTTTCTAAAGGACCTTTTTTCGTTGGGCTTGCGATGCTCAGACCATTATTTGCAGAACAAGTGCACAGTATTTTGTGAAATGATGAGATTGTTGTGGATAGAGGTCATGCAACATGTGGATTTATTGTTGGTAGAATATTGTAGGAGTGGCTGCTGCTATTCTGGTTTCTCCTTGTAAGGTATTTGTAGCTATTTCAACAAAGTAGTGATATGCCCTTATCTTTTCTGGATAAGCATTCAATAATATGTATGTTCTTAGAAGAACGGTCTCCTAATTTCTCCATGGCTTCTATTGCTTATAGGGAATTGAATTGTTGTTGAGTTGGCAAGTCAAGGAATATTTGTGCAACCATATGGTTTGGGTGAAATTATTTTTTTGTCGCACTTTTTAATGTTTCCATGCAATCCTTGATGCCAACAGAGTTGTGGCGTAGAAGTGATGTCTTCTTGGAGGACAGAGATCTGAGTGAAAAATCAGAAATAGAAAATAAGCTGTTTTGTTTCTAGAAGCACCTAGAATTAGTGAAGGTTTTACACTGATTTTATCAGGTAAAAAATCAGAAATAGAAAATAAGCTCTTTGGAACTTCAACTTCATCTTATCAGGTAAAAAGCATGTAATCACTGATTTTAGCTTTTACGCTACATTGCCAACATTTCATGGATTCTTTCACGTTGGTTAGGATGGTGGTATATGACCCTTTTTATAAGAATTAGTGAAGGTTTCAAAGTTGTCAATCTATACTCTTGGGAATTGAGCAGTAGGTGGGCTCATCAATCTTAGAATTGCTTAATTCCAAGACCCAAATCTGTTAATCTCACTTTTGGGAATTGGGAGCAGAATCAATGTTGGAATTTGGTCACTACTGAAGGCTCAAGTTGCCTTCAATCTTGGAATTTGATCAATCTTTGAAGAGCCCGTCGAGCATATTCTTAGATGAAATAATCCAAATGCATGTAACCATCCAACAAGGTGATGCATTGGATCAGGTTCATTGCTTGCGGGAAGATAATGCATGCATGTGTTTAGCCTATGTGGGAAGAGGCTAACTAGTTGGGTATTTTCTACTAGCAATAGAAAATAGTATAAAAAAAGTTGATGTTGGTGACGGGGGATTTTGGATAATAGATTGCATAAATACTTGAAATAGGTAAAATATTATAAAATTTCATGATATGTGCTACAACCAAACATTACCATAAACAAATATGCATTCTATGGGATGCCTTGCAAGCGCTTGCACCCCTCATTGTTATAGGCTTTTTTTTTTTTTTTTTTCAAGTCACTAGATGTATTAAATTAGGGATAAAAAATAATTATTTACTGCATCCATCACTTGAAAATGCCTTGCACGACAAGGATAGGTGCAAATGTGATAGAGGATGGTGGATCTAATATAAAATAATGCAACGAATGCATGGATAAGAGAAAGATCATATCATCATTTTGTTTTTAAGCATAGCCCTTGAATTCTTGGTGATTTTTTTTTCCCTTAAAATAAAGAAATATGATTAATATAATTTAGTGAAGTATTGATTATAATGTATTTGGTGTGTTTATATAAGCAAAAGAACCCATAAATTCCAAATTTAACTCCAAAATAAGAAATAGTAAAAAGTACTAAAAGTATTAAAAAGACATCTTATCCTATCAAAGCTGTGGCCGTTGGAAGTTACATTTGTATTTAGGTTATTTTTATTTATTTATTTTTTTCCAATCTAAAACCCAGACAATCCCATTTCTGATATCCTAGCCCATCATTGGCTTGTTCTTTAACATTGACAGACATGGGCGGTCAATTTTATGTGAGAATGACTAGTCTCTTTGCAAATATCCAGTGCAAAGTTTATGAATTCTGGTGAATACATGTGTATACCTTCTCATGGTATACATGTGTCACATACACTTTGTGAAAATGACGGGTTGACCCAGCCCATGAGCTAAATATACGTGCCTAGGCTCATCCCAGCAGGCTCAACCTGACATGATGATGCAACCCAGTCCCACTTATTTAATCATATTGGGTTAGACTGCACAAGTCCAAATCAAGATGATGCCCAAATCATGGGTCCTTAGACTGCACAAGTCCAACCCAACCTGGTCCACCCAGAGCAGAGTATCTTTGGTCCGAAAAAACAGGAAAAGACAGTATTACGACTGATTTATTTTGTTTATGTTTTGTTTTGTAGATTGAAGGGGCCTACTTAGAAGGCAACAAAGGTATAAGCAATTGGGATGTTTTCTCTCACATACCAGGTTGGTTTTGTTTTTTCCTTTCCTTTCTCTCTTGGAGAATTTTTTAGGTATAGTACAATACAATTTTAAAATTAAAATTTCATTGAATTTTATTGTCTCCATATTCAGGAAAAATATGGAGACAGTCTACATCCATCAGAATGTGAAACTCTAAGTATTGAAGGGTTAGGATCTTATAATCTAGGAGATTTCAGCTGGCTCCATCCATGGTGGGGCCGCTAGAGTTAAACCCAGAAGCCAAATACTCACCCCACAGATAGTACAATGGTCAGATGGGCTCGAGTTGGCTTTTTATGTCATATAGCTATCAGTCCACAAAAAGAAAAAAAAATTAAAGAAAAAAGAAAAAGAAAAAGAGAAAAAGACTAACACAATGATAACTTGTTGGACACGAACAGGAAGACATTAAATTGATGCATTCCCTTGGAGTGAATTCCTATAGATTTTCCATATCTTGGTCTAGAATCCTCCCAAGTGAGTTTTACTTACATCTCTCCAATTTTACTGTTAGGACATCCAATCCCCTCCAAAGAAGTTGATCCCACTATGAAGATCACATGGTGCTAAAATCAGGCAAATCTACTGATCAGGCACGCCACACTCTAGTTTGGACCAAATGAGAGGTTGTCCATTCTATTCTTTGGTATGTCCCATCTGATGAGTGGATTGACCTATTTTAAGCTATTTGTTCTTCATGGTGGGTTTAACCTTTGGGACGGGTTGGATGTTCTCTCCACTTAGCATGTTGACGTTTAGGTGTGTCTGACACCTCATATTTTGGCAGAGACTTAATCTTCATTTTAATATATGTTAATGAACAACAGAAGGAAGATTTGGTGAGATTAATAGGGCAGGAATTGAATTTTACAACAACCTCATTGATGCTCTCCTTCTCAAAGGTAACAACATCCTCTTGTTTTTTACTGCACAATATCCACCATCCATCCACCACACATACATATTTGCTTATCCTACACCGTTCAGACAGTCGACCCTAGCGTATGTGTGCAATATCTGATCTGTCAATCAGGGGGGGGCCATGCAGTGTAGGTGCCCTAGCCTAAAGTGGCTTAGGTAATTTTGGAGTCCTTGGTTAGGGTTTGGGCTGAATGTACGAGTGCTGGAGCCAACGCTTTCGGAGTCTGAACTCATTCTTTTGAAAAATAGAAAAATGAGAATATTAGTAAATATGGATTTTCTTGTTAAGAAGAAAATGGAAGATGGATTGAAAAAACATAAAAGCGATTTTTTTTTCCCCTTCTTTTTTGCTTCAACAGAGAGAGACTAAGCTAACAATAAGCTTCTTTCAAAGGATCAATTGGTTTTGTTTCACAATAAACCAAACTTTACAACTAAGCTAACAATGAGCTTCTTTCAAAGGATCAAAATTGATAGCACTCTTACCTAAAAAGTACTGAAGGTCTTTAAAGTCCTTTATCTTAAAATTTTGAGAGAGATTTTTCATATGATCATAAAATTCCATAGGTTGATCAATATATATAATGAAACCCTACTCTCTCACAGCAATGTGAGAATAACAGCACTCCAGATATGCATATCCTTTATCTTTCTTGTATGTAGTTACATGTCAAATTTCTTCGTTCTTTGATTCATTACACTCAATTCAGGTATGGTTTGCACCAATTCAAGAGACTGTACATTAGGCATTCAATATATAAGACTGGAGTGAGACTGATTAGGCATTTAAATGTGTTGCAGGATTATTTGAATTGCTTGTTCTAACAGGTGCACAAGTTGGAATGGATTGGACTTCTATCTTGAGAAAACGCCATAATTTCAGGTAGTTATTATTGTAATGGAAAATTAGAAAATTAAAAGAGAGATAATGAATTCATGGAAAGAAATGTTTTTTTATCATTAGGGCTGCTTTTGCCGGGTTTGATGCAGAAATTGTCGCCAACTTTACAGAAAGACAAATAGCATCAGTGGCCACAGATTGCAACCTGGATTTAAACAAGGTTCGAGGTGCTGTCAACAATGCTAACAGAATCCTCCAGGTCAGATTGTTGATTGGACCTAATTTTATTTAAATGATCTTGATAATTCATTTTATTTAAATGAGCAGACCCGGATGTGCGTCGGAGCTATCCGGATGAGCGGGGGTCCCTGGAAGGTGGGAACCGCAATTATGACCATGACGAAGCTGTCCATTTCCTGTGGACAGCATTGGAAGGGCCTGACTATTTGGACAGGCCGTGTTTATGTATTTGCTCAAAATTAATGGAGTAGATCCGGATGTGCGTCGGAGCTATCCGGATGAGCGGGGGTCCCTGGAAGGTGGGAACCGCTGTTATGACTATGATGAAGCTGTCCATTTCCTATAGACAGCATTGGAAGGGCCTGACCATTTGGACAGGCCGTGTTTATGTATTTGCTCGAAATTAATGGAGCGGGTCCTTTGAATGTGCGTCGAGCTATCCGGAAGAGCGGAGTCCTGGAAGGTAGGAACCGCTTGTTATGACCATGATGAAGCTGTCCATTTCCTATGGACAAGTGTGTTGGAGGGCCTGGCCATTTGGATAGGCCGTGTTTATGTAGATTTGCGGTACCACACCCTTAACCTAAACCTATAACCCAACCTAAACCTATTCTCAAATCCCAAAACCTATACTTATAACCTAAACCTACACCTAGACCTTAACCTTAACCTAAACCAAAACCTATGACCTAAACCTTAACCTATAACTTATAACCTAAACTTATAACCTATAACCTAACATTAACCTAAACTTAAAACCTAAACCTTAACCTATAACCTAAAAAACCTAAACCTAAACATATTCTCAAATCCCAAAACCTATGACCTAAAACCTTAACCTATTACCTATAACCTTAACATATAACCTAACCCTTAACCTAAACCTATTTTCAATTCCCAAAACCTATACTTATAACCTAAACCTTAACCTAAACTCAAATCCCTAAATCTTAACATATAACCCAACCTAAACATATACTTATATAACTTTTGAACTTATTCTAAAATCCCAAAACCCATAACCTAAACCTTAACCTAAACCTATACCTAGAACCTAAACCAAAACCTATAACCTAAACCCTCGAACCCAAACCCGAACCCGAACCCGAATCTCTAAACCTTAACTTAAACCTAAACTTAAAACCTAAACTTAAAACCTAAACCTAAAACCTAAATGTATTCTCAAATCCCTAAACCTAAACCTACACCTAATCCTAATCTCAACGCCCTAACCTAAACCTAAGCTTAAAATTGAAAACCCAAACCTAAACCCGATCCCGAACCCGAACCCGATTCCCTAAACCTAAACCTTAACCAATTCTCAATTCCCTAAACCTATAGCTTATAACTTAAACCTAAACCTTGCCTAAAACTAAACCTAAACCTTAACCAATTCTCAATTCTCTAAACCTATAGCTTATAACCTAAAAACTAAACCTAAACCTAAACCTTAACCTAAACCAAAACCTATGACCTAAAACCTTAACCTATTACCTATAACCTAAACTTATAACCTTAACCTAAACCTATTCTCGTATCTTAAAACCTATAACCTAAACCTAAACCTATAACCTAAACTCAATTTCCTAAACCTTAACCTATAACCTAACCTAAACCTAAACCTATAACCCGAACCCGATTTCCTAAACCTAAACCTTAACGTATTCTCAAATCCACAAAACCTAAACCTACACCTAATCCTAATCTCAACTCCCTAATAACATAAACCTAAATGTAAACTTGAAAACCCAAACCTAAACCCGATCCCAAGCCGAACCCGATTTCCTAAACCTAAACTTATAATCTTAACCTAAACCTATTCTCAAATCCCAAAACCTATAACCTTAAACTATTACCTTAACTTATAACCTAAACCTTTAACCTAAACTCAATTTCCTAAACCTTAACCTATAACCTAACCTAACCCTAAACCTATAACCCAAACCCGATTTCCTAAAACTAAACCTTATCGTATTCTCAAATCCCTAAACCTAAACATAAACCTACATCTAATCCTAATCTCAACTTCCTAACCTAAACTAAACCTAAACTTGAAAATCCAAACCTAAACTTTGATCCATCCCAACCCGAACTCGACTTCCCAAACCTAAACTTATAACCTTAACCTAAACCTATTCTCAAATCCCAAAACCTATAACCTAAACCTAAACCTATATAACCTTAACCTAAACCTATTCTCAAATCCCAAAACCTATAACCTAAACCTAAACCTATATAACCTTAACCTAAACCTAAAACTTAACCTATAACCTAAACCTTAACCTATAACCTTAACTTATAACTTAAACCTATAACCTAACTCAATTTCCTAAACCTTAACCTATAACCTAACCTAAACCTAAACCTATAACCCGAACCCGATTTTCTAAACGTATTCTCGAATCCCTAAACCTAAACCTACACCTAATCCTAATCTCAACTCCATAACCTAAACCTAAACCTAAACTTGAAAACCTAAACCCAATCCCGAACCCGAACCCGAACCCACTTTCCTAAACCTAAACTTATAACCTTAACCTAAACCTATTCTCAAATCCCAAAACCTATAATATAAACCTAAACCTATATAACCTTAACCTAAACCTAAAACTTAACCTATAACCTAAACCTTAACCTATAACCTAAATTCAATTTCTTAAACCTTAACCTATAACCTAACTTAAACCTAAACCTATAACCCGAACCCGATTTCCTAAACCTAAACCTTAACGTATTCTCGAAATCCCTAAACCTAAACCTTAACGTATTCTTAAATCCTAAACCTAAACCTTAACGTATTCTCAAATTCCTAAACCTAAACCTACACCTAATCCTAATCTCACCTCCTAACCTAAACCTAAACCTAAACTTGAAAACCCAAATCTAAACCCGATCTCGAACCCAAACCCGATTTCCTAAACCTAAACTTATAAACTTAACTTAAACCTATAACCTAAACCTAAACCTATAGCCTAAACTCAATTTCATAAACCTTAACCTATAACCTAACCTAAACCTTAACCTATAACCCGAATCCGATTTCCTAAACCTAAACCTTAACGTATTCTCAAATCCCTAAACCTAAATCTACACCTAAACCTAATCTCAACTCCCTATAACCTAAACATAAACCCAAACCGAAAACCCAAACCCAAACTTGATTCTCAACCCGAACCCGATTTCCTAAACCTAAACTTATAACCTTAACCTAAACCTATTATCAAATCCCAAACCTATAACCTAAACCTAAACCTATAACCTTAACCAAAACCTTAACTCTATAACCTTAACTTATAACCTAAAGCCATAACCTAAACTCAATTTCCTAAACCTTAACCTATAACCTAACCTAAACCTAAACCTATAACCCGAACCCGATTTCCTAAACCTAAACCTTAACGTATTCTCAAATCTCTAAACCTAAACATACACTTAATCCTAATCTCAGCTCCCTAACCTAAACCTAAACCTAAACTTGAAAACCCAAACCTAAACCCGATTATGCTTTCAGACAACCGAACAAGCTGTAGTTGTTCATCAGCCAAGAAAAAGTCATACCCAAATCTTGCGTTGTGACTTTGTATTATTTGTGGAACCTAATGTTGTGTAATAGTTTGATTGAGTTTGTTTTGAAAACTTTAAATAGTAAACAAGTGAGATTGATTGTTTGATTGAGTTGTTAACTATTTTTTTGGTATTATGGCTTTCATGATTGATTGTTTCATGAGTGGATTGAATGAATGGATTAGTAGTTTAAATAAATATTTAAAAAAATTAAACATTTTTAGCCTCTATTTATAACCGAGGCTTGGATGGATTTACTAGTTTGGGTTTAGCTAGATGTGAATGTGAATATGATGAAATATATTATATAACAGGTGTATATTAGGATGAATATGATGAAATATATTGTTAACAGGTGTATATCAGGAATTTTGTGTGGGATTTTGAGCTGTATATTAAAAAAAGAAATGACTTTTAGCAACGAAAATTTTCGTCGCTAAAAATGGAAGTTTTTTTTGCGCCGAATATTTTCGCTGCTAAAAAGTCTTACAAGTTTTTTTGCAGCGAAAAGTTTCGCTGCTAAAAAAGACCTGCAGTTCTGAATATTCTTGGAAAATTATTTGGCGGCGAAAATTTTTGCGGCTAAAAAGTCTTGGAAAATTTTCAAAATATTCGCTGCTAAAAAGTCTTAGAAGTTTTTTTGGCGGCGAAACTTTTGGCTGCTAAAAGTCTTAGAAATTGTTTTGGCGGCCAAAGTTTTCGGTGCTAAAAATTTTTGGAAAATTATTTGGCAGCGAAAATGTTGGCTGCTAAAAGTCTTGGAAATTTTTTGGCGGCCAAAATTTTCGGTGCTAAAAATTTTTGAAAAATTATTAAGTAATGGCGAAAATTTTTTTTTTGCTAAAAGTTTTGGAAATTTTTTACGCCAAAATTTTCGGTGCTAAAATTTTTGGAAAATTATTTGGCTAAAATTTTATTTAAAAGTCTTGAAATTATTTAGTCCAAAATTTTCGCAAAAAATTTTTGGAAAATTATTTAGTAAAGAAAATTTTTGCCGTTAAAAGTCTTGAAATTATTTGGCGGCCAAAATTTTCGCTGCTAAAAAGTCTTTGAGTTTTTTGGCGGCAAAAATATTCGTTGCTAAAAGTCATACAAGTTTTTTTGGTGGCGAAAAGTTTCGCTGTTAAAGGTTCAGGAAATTCTTTATAGCGACGAAAATTTTCGTCGCTAAAAATCCGGCATTTAGCGACGATTTGAATTTTTCGCTGATAAATACCTTGCACTTCGGTCTTTTAGCGACGAAGTTGGCAACGAAAAGTTTCGTTGCTAAACGTCTTTAGCTGCGAAAATGTGGCTTTTAGCGACGAACATTTTCGTCGCTAAAAGTACTGTTTGTTGTAGTGATTGGTGGGTATTTATTGGATGGTTTAAATGAAAAATATCCAATTTTCTATTTCAGCAAGTGTCCACAAATCTCAGTGTGGGATTTGTTCAAAAGATTTGATCTTGAACTTGTGCCATGGATTTTATTCAGGCATTGCCTGGTTAGTGGCTAGATTTTTATAAACAACATCCATACAGTAGGGATTGTCAGATGGGTCAATGCTTCATTGGTCGTGGGAACGATGATTTGGATTACAGAATCAGGGGCCCCAATTGCAATGACTGAAAACTAATGCGTAACGTAAGAAATTATCAGGGCCACACATCATAAGTTCTGCATAAGCATGATAGGGTAATGTACCAATTTTAGCAGTCCATATACGAGGCCAAAATCATCCATGGCCCACATTTCAAAAATTACTCTTATTATCATATGAATAGCTCTTCTTCGCTTTCTCGGCACTAAATCTGGACTGACAATAGCAGTAGGATGATGTAAGCCTACGACTCACCCCAAGGCCCAACGGTGCTGATTTTACATAGTTCATTGATAGATTTAGGCCTAAATAGCAAGAACTATAGTTTACTATCCATTAAAGATTTGGAGTTAATTTAAGGATGTAATGAAAGATTTCGATGATTATATTTTATATTTGCTTTTACTATATTAGTAAGCATGTTATCATCTTATATTAAATTGATTTACTAAAGATTCATAGGTATTATCTTTAGAGTTTATAAAAGGTATTTGGAAGTAAGCATTTCAAAATTTTTAAGTACTATGAGAAGAAGTTTGATATCAATAAAGTTTATTTATTTATCTTTATGTATGTATTATTGTGGATTTACTCTTGTCCATATTTTTGTGATTGAGGCGTCGAGAAGTACTCATTGACTCGGTTGTCTTGATAAATGAGTTGCATTATTGAAGGAGCCATTTGCGGCGGTTAAGGAGCTTGACATCACACTTTTAGTGGCCCGATGGGAGTGGGGACACAAATACAGGAAGGGGTGTGGAGTTCTAGTAGATATAAAATTTGTGGATGTTCAGCTTTATTTTTAATGAAATTTGTTATGAGAAGATCCGAGCCCGTTATAGTTCCGAGGATCACCATCTTCTCAGTCTTATCAGACACAAGGATGCCTGAAAATCCACTGATGAAGAGAGCAACATCTGAACGCCCGAGCCCAAGGTCCCGATATCCGAGCCAAGGGCTCATCGTCATGTGAATATGGATAGGCTTATCCTTGTCCTCATCTTCATATGCGGGAAGACATCCAAGCCAGAGGCTCGTCCTCGTCCTCATCCTCGTCTTCATCTGAAGATGAGGCGTTCCGAGCCAAGATCAGGGGGAAACACTTCAGATGTTAAACTGGAAAACTGCCTTAAGCGGACGTGCCTGCCAGCTTCGCCCATTGTTATACTATACGACCTCCGTATTACGCATGATATCTCCATGATCCAAAAATCCTCCTGATTGAGTGAATCGTGTCGAGATTAACGGACCCAAACCGTCCAACAGTTAGGTATAAATACAGTGAGACCCCATTGCTACAATTACGCAATATCTTGCACTCTCCCTCTACCTTTCAATTTAAACTCCGATTTCCTTGACCTGACTTAGGCATCGGAGGGTCCCCCAGTTTAGCCAGGGTCTCCTTTGTTTACCCTTTGCGCAGGACCAGGGTCCACTGGAGAAGCATCGCTAGGAGTGGAGGGTGATCTAGATTTTGTCATCAATATTTTTGGCACCGTCTGTGGGAATCTAATACAAAAGGTCAGGTTCATATCCTGAAGCATAATGACGAGAGAAAAGAAGAAAGTAGTAGCTGCGAAATCGGAGTCAAACGAGCAAACTTGCTCCTCCTCACTACTTCATGCCGTATGAGCCTCAGGGCCTTCTCAGCGTTCTCGCAATCGAGCGAGTAAGTATCGCGTCATGCAGAGCGAGATACAAGCTCTACGTGACGAAGTGAATAGGATGAAATAATAACAGGAATCATAACCATGCCCGGCTCAGGAAAATCCTGTTCCTGAACCGGTCGGTCTGGTCGTGGAAACTCACTCCACGCCAAGGAGTATGAGGCCTGAGGCGCCTCAACACCCTCAGATGCCGGTTTCGAGGCAGAATCCTCTTCCGACTCAAATTCGAGCCTCAGCTTGGAACACAGCCACTCGAGCTCCGACCAACGCTTCGATCACTTCAGCCCTGGCACCGACGGATCTCTGTCATCGGTTAGAACGGAGGAGGGGAAGGAGGACTCTGAAAATTGAAAACACCCAAGAAATCGAAGCGGAAAACAAGGACCCTTGGGAGAAACGGTTCGCAGAGCTCAATGACAAATTTCTAGCTCTGGAAAAGAAACAACGGCCGACGTCAGTTCCCGCCGCCATTCAGGTAATGATGGAAGAGACCGAGCCTCCATTCACCTCGAAAATTATGAACGAGATGATGCCTCAAAGGTTCCGGATACCTCCATTCATCCAATACTCTGGGTCTGGAGACTATTCGAGCACGTGGAAGCCTATCACTCATGGACACAAATCCAGACGGCAACGGATGCCATGATAGGCCGAGAGTTTTCGATCACGCTCACAGGTTCAGCTTAGAATTGGTACCGGCAGCTCAAACCAAATTCCATCAGTTCCTTCGCAGAGTTAAGTCGACTATTCCTTGCCTAATTCATAAGTGGTAAGAGAAGTCGAAAGCCCAACACTCACCTATTTGCTATCAAGTAAGAGCCGAAGGAGTCATTTAAAGACTACATCGCTCGCTTCAATGAGGAAGCATGCTGATAAAGAATTACAATGACAAAATGGCGCTCCCTGCTGTGTTCAGCGGCTTAAAAGAAGAAAAATTTATCTTCTCCATCGGAAAGAATCCACAAAAGACGTTGGCCGAACTCGTTGCCAGAGCTCAGAAATACACCAACGTAGAAGAATTCTCTAATGCCTGCAAAGGTGTCCAAGTGGCCGAGCTGAATGGTAAAGGGAAGAGGCCTAGGAACAAGGAATCCCAACCGTCCAACAAAGGGCTTGACGACCGCGCCCCTCGCGATCGTCCCCTGAGCAAAAGGCAGGAGGGAAAGTTCCGCTCCTACACCCCCTTAACATATCCACCGAGCAGATTCTATTGGACATCCGAGGATAAAAGCTGCTGAATTAGCTTGTCTGTATGAGGGCCGACCCGGATCATTGAGACAAGCGTAAGTACTGCCGCTTTCACCGAAATCACGGTCATAACACGATGGACTGTGTAGATCTCAAAGATGAGATTGAGACCCTTATTCGGAAGGGACACCTACGCCGATACACTAAAGAAGGAAAAGCCGTTCGGAAAGAAGAGAGAGACCGAGAGCAACCGAACACTACCGCGGAAGAGCCCAACGAAATCCGTACCATCTTCAGGGGCTCATCTGGTGGTGGAGACTTGAATAGGACATGGAAAGCTCACCACAGGAAACAGTGGTCATTGAACGCCACTGTATCCAATCCATTCTATGACCTTGTATGCTTGGCATCTCCATGAAAACAACCGCGCATTGGAACCGGTTGATTCAACACTATCCAACTTCGATGCAGAAGAAGCAGCTCGGGTGATCGGCATTGGTCTTCTATGTATCCAGGCATCACCATCTCTACGGCCGCCCATGTCACGGGTGGTGGCCATGCTGTAGGGAGACATTGAAGTGAGCACCGTCACGTCAAAACCTGGCTACTTAACTGATTTGCCACGCATGAATTATATAAGAAGCTTCATGAGTGACGGTACTTTGACAGCATCGACTGGTGTAACTTCCAGCTGCCAAAACTATATAAGCAGCTTCATGAGTGAAAGTACTCTGAGCTGATGCTGCTCGAGGTTGACGGCATCCGATCTCTCCATACCTGCATAAATATATGTGCATGTATATAAGACAACATATTTAGACGCCAGGCGGTTTGGTTATTGATATTTGATACATGCTTTGCATTTATTTAAGTCACGTTTGTATGATAAGTTACTTTAAGTAAGTTATTTATTCTAACAGCAACTTATCTTGGTTTCTCTTAATTAGAAGATGAGCATGTTTGGCAAGTATGTTCGGTAAAACACCTGACGTTGGTTTATTGAAACCCCCAACCCAGCAATGCGGTGAAAGTGGAGCCCACCCTAACGCATGGGTTATATATCTACTCCGACCATCGATCATTTTATGTACAATAAGCCAATCCAAATCGTGGCTCACCACAGGTAACAGTGGTCATTGAACGCCACGGTTGAAAGTTTCCTAATCCCACCCACCCTGACGGATCTGGGGTGGGTAGGATCCACCAAAGGTACACCCGGATAGCGACAAAAGTAATCAATGAGAGTTGATTGCACATATTTTAAAAGCAGATTGCGTTCAACTTCTTTGTCTCTAACAAGGGACGTGATGTATATGTTTATCAATGAGGCAAATTTGTGGAGGGCCCACCATGATGTATATGTTTATCCACAACGTCCATACCTTCTCTCGTATCATTTCAAGGCATGAGCCTGAAATTGAGGTAGACCATACTAAATAGTAAGTCTCTGGTATGGTCTACTTTAACGTTGGATTTGCCTCATTTTTTTGCTCATAACTTAAAATGGTCCGAGAGAAGGGATGGACAGAGTGGATAAACATATACATCATGGTGGGCCCCCACATAGATCTATCCATTCCTTACAAGAGATGAGCGAGGCGAACACAATCTGCTTCGGTATCTTCTTGAATTTAGCATTATTAACAACGGTGACAAATGTTAATAGCAATTAATGCATAATATTGACAATTCTACTTTTTGGTAGATCCTATGGGGAAAATGAGATAGACTATGTGGGCCCCACCATGACATATGTGTTATATCCACACCATCCATTCTATTTTTTTTCATATCATTTTAATAAGGCATGAGCCAAAAAATGATGTAGATTAAAAGCTTAAGTGTACCACATCATAAAAAGTAGTGAGAATAATGACAACACCATTGAACCCATCATTTTCTTTTGTTGTGGTCCACTTGAGATTTAAATTTGCCCTATTTTTAGGCTCATGCACTAAAATGATACAAAAAAAATATGAATGGTCAACATGGATATAACTCACACATTATATGGATAATGAAATGGAATTTTGCCAGAGTAATTACTCTCTTTTCAAATAGAATATGGATGTGATGATGAAACTTTTATCATGTAATAACAGGTAATTACATTGAAACAAATGGCCTTGAGTAAACCCCATGGGGCCCATCATAATGTATGTGTACGTCCTTTAATTTTTCTAGGTCATTTTAGGACATTTGCCTAAAATTGAAACATGTGAAATGAACACCTATTGTTAAAACTTCTTAAGGGCCACATAAGTCTTGGATTAAGCTGATATTTATGTTTTCCTTTCATCCATGTATGTGTAAATTTATGCAAAGTTGAATGACAAATAAACATCACAGTGGGCCCTAGGAAGGTTTGAACTATGAATATCATTATCCCCACTATTTCATGTGGTTTGGTTCACTTGAGCTATAAAAATGCTTTAATTTTGGGCTCATGCCATAAAATGAGCTGATAAAATGGATGGACAACCTAAATAAGACACACATCAATGTGGCCTTGTAGGGTTTACTCAAGTCGCAATCCATGTCTACCCATCAACTGATGTTGGCGTTAGATCTAGGTTGTCCATTTTTGGGGTCATTTGGATGCTTATAAAATTCTTTAATTGTCTTTACAAGCAAGCTTTGAGATGACAAAATTCACCTATAGACTGTTTATAAACTCTCTCTCTCTCTCTCTCTCTCTCTCTCTCTCTCTCTCTCTCATGTTACAAGTCCTTATTTTTTAAAAGACATTATATATATATTACACCCACTAGAACATGACGAAAAAGCCTGGTGCATGCCCACTATGACTCATACCATACATCCACTCTATCTATTATGTGCATCCCCTTATGCTTTCTTACTGCCCTTAAAGAATAGTCTACTAATAATTGGATGGGCCACATGCAAAGGGAACATTCGGTGTGGAACGCCCACCAATAAAAACCTTCCCAACTATGTTCGGGGCCCACTATGATGGGTGTAAGATATTCAATCATGTGTGCTTAATTTAATGCTTGCATAGGGTCTAAAAATAAATAAATAAAATCCTTTTTACATTATTTGTAGATTTTTGTAGATTTTACTACCCCAGGTTATATGTCTTGTGAATATTTACTTTATACATAGTAAAAACTTTATAAGTTAGCCAAACACATAATGTATTTACCTTAAATACAATTACCACTGAAAGCCAGGTAGAAAAGTGTGAAAGTGTTTCCAACTTAAAATGCTACAAGCATCAAAATGACCCCTTAGTGCGTCCCACCTGAAATTTCTGGATATGGGATAAAACAATGATTCTCATGATCAGAAACCTCCATATGAATCATCAAGATAAATACATATTCAACAGACCATCAAGGATGGTGCCTCATCTAGCAGAAGCTCATACTGTTCCCATAGTTTACATCTGAGAATAAAAATATGAAAGGAAACCTTTTATACTCTGAATTCTAGTATAGCATGATGGATGATATGCATGCAGTGGATGGTTGTATGCACAACATAAAATTTATTAAAATACAACTATCTAAATGGTATTCTCGGGTCTAAATCCATCGTAAACCAATAATTACACTTGTTTTATCATATGATTAGGGGATTGGTGGGTATTTACTGGATGGTTTAAATGAAAAATATCCAATTTTCTATTTCAGCAAGTGTCCACAAATCTCAGTGTGGGATTTGTTCAAAAGATTTGATCTTGAACCTGTGCCATGGATTTTATTCAGGCATTGCCTTGTTAGTGGCTAGATTTTTATAAACAACATCCATACAGTAGGGATTGTCAGATGGCTCAATGCTTCATTGGTCGTGGGAACGATGATTTGGATCACGGAATCATGGGCCCCAATTGCAATGACTGAAAACTCATGTGTAACGTAAGAAATTATCAGGGCCACACTTCATAAGTTGTGCATAAGCATGATAGGGTAATGTATCAATTTTAGACTCTTATTATCATATGAATAGCTCTTCTTCGCTTTCTCAGCACTAAATTTGGACTGACAATAGCAGTAGGATGATGTAAGCCTACGACTCACCGCAAGGCCCGATGGTGCTGATTTTAGATAGTTCATTGATAGATTTATGACCTAAATAGCAAGAACTATAGCTTACTATTCATTAAAGATTTGGAGTTAATTTAAGGATGTAAGAAAGATTTCGATGATTATTTTTTATATTTGCTTTTACTATTAGTAAGCATGTTATCATCTTACATTAAATTGATTTGCTAAAGATTTATAGGTATATATTAAGCATTTCAAAATTTTAAACTTTGAAAATTTTTAAGTACTGTAGGAAAAAGTTTGATATTAATAAAGTTTATTTATTTATCTTTATGTATGTATTATTGTGGATTTATTCATCCATATTTTTGTGATTGAGGCGTTGAGAAGTACTCATTGACTCGGTTGTCTTGATAACTGAGTTGCATTATTGAAGGAGCCATTTGCGTCGGTTAAGGAGCTTGACATCACACTTTTAGTCACCCGATGGGAGTGGGGACACAAATACAGGAAGGGGTGTGGGGTTCTAGTAGATATAAAATTTGTGGATGTTTGGCTTTATTTTTAATGAAATTCATTCTCTAGAATTTGAAGAAAAAATATCATTAAATCAAGTAGGTGGGGATGCGAACATTTGGCTCATTATCAGGCAAGAAAAGGTGTTTTGAGGATTGAACTTAGAACCCTGGCTTGAATATGGTCTACCCAATGTATTCAAATTTCTCCCTTTGTCGTATCATTTATCAATTTTTTTTTTTTTTAAAAAAAAGAAGATAAACTTTCATGCTTTGAAGGTAGATAAGCCATTCAGTCAAGTAAACCAAATGCCAGCATGACACATCTAAGTGCATCGGGTAGGCTCATTAATGAACATTCTCTACACAAATATCTAACTGAATGTACGTCATGCATGCACAAAAGATATATATATATATATATATATATATATATATATATATATATATATATATATATATATATATATATATATATATATAATATATAAAAAGACACATTTCCCTACCTTAATGAAGATACAATCTTGCCCATATGTGCCAGATGGTATGGTGCTTGTTTTTCACACTTATATGGCTGCAAACCCTCATCAACCGTCATGTATTGGTAGATGAAAAATAAAAACGAATACACACATGCAAATATAATCTTACATTTAAAATAGATAGTTCCAAGTTAGTCTAATCTCACCTGAAGCACATGAAAGAAAGAAAGAAGACATCTAGATATCTACTGTTGTAATAGATGTCTTAAATCAAGTTTGTTACAGGGTTTGTCAATGTAATTGCCAGACTGTTCGATGTCATTGTCGATGGCATTGAACAGTGCTCAATCGCATCGAGATTTTTCAGATTTCTTCAGTTGGTCGCTGGACTAACTGGGCATCTTTTGATGCCATCGAACATGGCTCGATTCAATTGGAGAAAATCAAATTTTCATGTTATGTTGCTGGATAGTTTAGGCGTTAGTTTGATGCCATTGTCTCAGTTTCGATGTCATTGAAGGATAAGTTTCAATGACATCAAAGTGTGTTCGATGTCATTGAATTGTTCGGTGCAAATTTATGCAGAATTCCGTATTTGCAGGGTTTTGTTTCCTATTTCAATTGGGCTTCCTCCAAAGGTTATATATTGGAGTACAACCGTGATTGGGAGAGTATTAAAGTGTTCTAGGGTTTTCAAATCGTCCAAGGGTTTTAAAGGGTGTAGCAAGGGTGAGATTTGAAGTTGTTCAAATCGGGTAAACTCTATACTTTGTAATTCTACTTTCATAGTGATCATCTGTCACTTTGTGCCGTGGTTTTTTCCTGAAAGAATTTTTCCACGTAAAATCTTTATATTCTTATTCTTTTTGCTTGGTATTGTTGGATAGCTATCATTGATTCATCTCCGTGTGCTTCCGCGGTCACCCAACATATACATCTATTAGGTAAAAAAAACATATCATTTGAAGCACTAAGGTGTTACCAACATTGCATAAATAAGAGGTAAGAAATACATACATATATATATATATATATATATATAGGAAAAAGGTACAATGCGCTCAAGTTGATTTTAATGTCTCATGAGGTCGAGCTGTGTGGGCCCCACCGTGATGCGTTTCGAACATCAACACCGTGCATTTGATGCGTCCCCTTTAAATTATGGGATATCCCAAAAATCAGCCATATACGAAACTCAGGTGGGCCATAACATCTAAAATCATGTGAAGACATGCCAAAAACATATAAAAGCACTTGGTGGGGCCCACCTGAAATTTGCATGTGTCTGAAACTTGGCACGAACCCTCATCCAAGTGGGACACACATAATGGATGGGCTGGATTTGCAAAGCACATCTCAGTGGGCCCCAAGAAATGATTATGAATGTTTTAATGGTACACGGACCCTCTCCACTTATGTATGTGGTGTGGCCCACACAAGTCACGGATTAACTTGATTTTTGAGACCTAGACCCACGATGGAATGGTGCATCTGACTGATGGGGTAGATGTTCGAAACGCATCACAGTGGGGCCCACACAGCTCGACCTCATTGGATGTTAAAATCAGCTCGAGCGCATTGTACCTTTTCCCATATATATATATATATATATATATATATATATATATATATATATATATATATATATATATATATATATAATATATATATATATATATAAAAGAACAAAAAAAAAAAAAAAAAAAAACAAGCTAGATGACTTAGGGTCATATGGATATATGCTTATAAAATTTTAAGTTATAAACAATTTATCTTTTGAATATAAGTTGCAAAGTGTTTACAGGTGATTGCCAGCTTGTAAGCATAGAAAGAGATGAAGAAGACTTTAAAGATGATGTTTTGTAATCAGAATACATTTAATCTGAAATACAGTATTTTGTCAATCTTCTAAGAGTCGTTGCAACTTGTAAAGTATTTTCAAGCAAATCACAAACATTTAAACAGTTCTTGTAATATTTTTACTGATAAATTTCTTTATAACTAGAAGATTTTATAATCATCCACATATCCCAATTTTCTTTAATTTCCTCCTTTACCTGGATTTGGGTGTGAGCCAGATGGGACGTGAACCCAACCAGTAATGTCGCTTGGATGCTCCCATCCTCTACATATATTGTATAGACCAAGCTCGTGGCCCCTACACAGCTCTTTAGGATCCCCTTCTTTCTTATCAAAGGTGAAATAAATGCGGTTTCCTTCGCACCCAAGAAGTCTCAAGCAGACAGACATTTGAGTAATTCTCCCCCCAAAACAACATACCATCTCTCAAAGCTTTTAAAGGAAAATACCTGTGTTTGTTCACATCCACCCTGAAAATCCCGAAGCCAGTAGTCCTGTTAGGGTACTCTAAAATCGTGTCACCTTCCATCCTCACAACTATCAGCAATTCTCCAGGAGATACAGAGAAGTTAGAGAGAGCGTAAAAGATACAGGAGAGGCTAGCAAAAGAAGAATAGTATTCTATAATCAAGTTAGGTTTTCCTTTCTGCGTCTATAAGTTATACCCACAGCGTAGGTTTTTCCAGCTTATTTAGGTTATGGTAAAAAAATGAAGCAGATACAAATTTCAGATGGACCACACACAGGAAATACTGGTTATTTACCATCAAAACCTTTTGTGGGCCGTAAAAGTTTTGGATCAAGTTGATATTTGTTTATCCTTTTCATCCAGGTCCTTGTGACCGTATCAACAGGTTGGATGGTCCATAAACATTATGATGGACTCTAGGAATTTTTAATGGTGAGCGTCCAATGAATATTGTTTCCCGTTGTGTGGTCCACCTGAAACTTGTATCAGGAGGCCATGATCTTGTTGTGAGGACCATGCTTGGATATACAATGCATATACCGAGGTCTACCATCTGGTCCCATGAAGTTGTGCTTGCATACATCCATCGTATTGTCACATGAAATGTCAGGTTTACAGCCATTGGGTCCAATTCAGATTGGGTACTACTGTCATTGTGGGTAATATATGTGTTTTATCTACATGGTTCATCTGTTTTAACGGATCAATTTAAGTTGTGAGCCAAAAAATTGAGTCAATCCAAGTGTTAGTTGCTCAATTTGTTTTATATTGTGCGGGTGTATCAGAATCGATATAGCGGCTCAACTAGTCCAAACAGATCAACTTTGACCCTAAGCACCAAAATAAATAAAATATGTCCACTGTGAATGTATATGATTAGGTTTTGAGAAGATCAATCACTTACTCAACCATTTGCAAAAGCTTATAACAATCGAGTGATAATTCATTTGTGAAGTTCTTCATCCAAAGAAGGGTTACTTCATGCCTTCAAACAAACAAAAGAACCGCTGGTTAAAAGACTCACAATTGGTCACTAGGAGAAATTGGAAAAATGCGTTGCTTGAAAGAACTTGATATTAGATAAAGAACAAATCTAACGAATGACCGTAGACTTGAATTACAAATAAAAGCTATGGCTAAGAATTACCAATAATCTTAGGATAAGCTAAGATAAAAAATAATTGATAGATTTAATTGATTGTTATTGGTTATTATCTACAGATTTCTGTTGGAGCTTATTTTCTCTAATATTTATACATTTCTTTTAGAACTTATTCTTCCATATTGTTCTTTTATTACTGTCATAATTATAATAGTCTAAAAGTCTTTTTCAATTCTTCTCTTCTCTAAATCTTTCTTTTAATACATTTCTCTTTATGACGGTTACATTTCCATCTAATAAAGCTTTGTTGCCCTCGGTCATCTTTTATATCTTAAATAACTTAACCGTGTTTATTATATATTGACTAGAGGATTATCAATTGACATGCAGAACTAGATTTACTCCGGCTGTAATCTCGCAAAAAAGTGCTCTAAGATTTTATTTTTTAAAAAAAAATTATTTATCTACTTTCTATTCCTAATGCAATGCCATGTAGCTTATGTGGATCCCCAAGGTGAGTGGATCCCTGACAGTGGGACCCACCATGATGTACGTGTCTTACATCTATGCCATCCATCCCGTTTGACAGGTCATTTTAGGGCATGATCCAAAAAATGAAGGAGATCCAAGTATCAGGTGGACAACACTACAGGTAACTTATGATTACCACCGATCGAGCCAGCATGACTTTAATCTAACCAACACCGATGAACTCCCAATGTCAGGGTCCGCCTATTGGACGCCTCAGATCATTACTTCAGGCCTACATACCGAAAGTGCGATTTTCGTTCGATCGGGGAAGAAGGTGGACCCGATCATGGTATTTCTCTACTGGACGGTTTATCTCCCAATCTGAGATGCATGGAAGGATCGGATTGGTCCTAGGAACTTTTGAGGCCCACGTTTTGGACGGCTATGAGCGTCTCCTCGGTGGGGCGTGAATTTCTTCCGTTGCAACTGTCTCAAGTTGTTACTGAAGAAAACCTATTCCGAGTATGTAAATGGATGGCTGGGATGTGTCGAGGTGGAGGGCTAGGATGGAAAGAAAAGAGTTCACGCGGGTTTCGGTTTTCAGAAATATGCCGCACGCGCACCTGTTTATACTGGAGTTTGTGTGCATGCACGTGCATTCCAACGTTGGTTTTGGTCGAAATTGGGTGACTTGAAAGATGAACGGCTTGGATTGGTCGATATGACCATGATGGTGGGCCATTGATCAACATCAGCGAGTGATTGCTCACTCAAACGCCCTACGGGCGGGGAAAACGAAGGAGAGCGAAATCTCTCGTTTGTCGGGTCTGTATAATTGTATCGGGTCAGCGCCCGGGCTGCTCTTTTGAACGGTTCGGTGCGCCTAGGGTGCACTATTCCTGGTGCACACACAACACTTGTGTGAGGCCCACAGTGGTTTTTTGCAAAATCTACTCCATCCATCAGGGTTTAATGCCCCTGGTAGGTCATCATTCCAACGATCAAGCATTTCCAATGTTCATGGGTGTTCTATTAGCTGAATTTTTTTATCCAAGGGTGTTAGTTTTTATTGATCCAATGGTCCAATTGTTATCATATCTGTTCAACCTGCTTTTATGAGTCACAGGGACCAATAACTATCTATATAAGGTTTTACAGTTGATTTTTAAACGTTAGTTATTGAATCGATGTAGTTACGTTGTGTATTGATGGATGAATCGATGCAGTTTCGTTGTGTATTGATGGATGATTGGTTGTTGAGTGGATAAATGGCGAAACTAATGATTTGCGTCCCGATTTTAAGATGATCTAAGATAATGGCCTACCATGGCTCACATTGGATGGTTCTTATGGTCAATTTAAGGATAAAATGCTTTAGATTTTCGTTCAAGAATCTAAATCTCACTCATTCGATGATCGTCCTAATATCCAACAACTAAATTGTCTCTAAAAGTATACTTTAGGTATCCCATGAGATTTTCTTGTTCCCATGAGGTCAAATTGTGTGGGTCCCACTATGATGTGTGTCGAACATTTACCCCATCAATCAAATGGACCATTCCATGGTGGGCCATAGGCTTAAAAATCAAGTTAATCCATGACTCGGGCCACACCACATATAATAGTTGAGAGGGTTGTCTTCCCATTGAAACATTCATAATCATTTATTGGGCCCATTGAGATGTGGTTCACAAATCCAACCCATTCATTGTCTCCCACTTGGATGCAGACCAAGTTTCAGCTGCATCCAAAACTGGAGTGGCAAGTGCTTTTAGAGGTAATTTTTTTTTTTTTTTTTTTTTAAATTTAAAATAACCAAGTCATCCAATCATCTATTCGAATTCTAACCTTTTGAAAAATTGGTAGCAGTCCTTCAGCATTTAGGTGAATTTCATGGTCTAGATCTCAAGATATAAGACTCATTTCTAGTTTCAAATGAGCATCCAAGGGTCACCAGTTCTCCCATCGACAATATACAGATATGTAGATGATACAAATCGATTTTGCGATGCAGGGAACTCAATAACAGATAATTTAAGAAAAATTTTAGGATATCTTGAAGCCTCATCAGGACCAAAGGTAAATCTCTAGTTCAAGTGGGCCACACAAACAATTATTAGAAATACATTCAATCCTGATTTTACAAGGCTCACCGTGATGATTATAAAACATACACTCCAACCATTAGACACCATATTAAGTGGGCATTTTACATATCTATAAATAAGAGTTTATTGGCTTATTTCCAAAGGAAAAAAAAAAAAAAAAAACTTTTATACCATTTGGTAAAAATCTAATTAAGGGGCTTATTTGTATAAGCTACAGTTTTATAAGTTGAGAAGGGATTACTTTTTGAAAAAGAGCTTTTATTTAGCTTAAGCTGCAGACTTTTTTTTTAAAATTAATTATTAGATAAATTTGTTCTTAAACTTTTCAAGCAATTTCTATTTTACCCTTTTTTTCTTTTCTTCACAGTTTCTCTCTGAGATAAGCCCACATGATGAATGACCCATATTAAAGGTACGGCTCCACACGATCCATGGTCCACATCAAAGGTGAGCCTGCATAATGCATGGTCACATGGTCCAAATCAAAGGTGGGACCCACATGATGGATGGCGGACATTGAATGTGGGACCACATGATGGAAGATTGACATTAAAGGTGGGCCCACATATGAATGACACATATTGAAGGTTGGGCCCCACATGATGGATGGTCCACAACAAAGTGGGACCTACATGATGGATGGTGGACATTGAAGGTGGGACCCACATGATGGATGGCTCAAATCAAAATGTGGCCCTGTGTGATAGACTATCCACATCAAGTGGGCCCCATGTCATAGATGGTTCACAATAAAGGTGGGACCCATATGAAGGATGGTGGACATCAAAGATTGGCCCCTCATGATAAACAACTCATATTGAACATGAGGCCCCACATGATATATGGTCCACATCAAGGTAGGCCCACATAATGAACAGTTCATATCATAGGTGGGCCCCAAATGATGGATGACCCGCATCAAAGTGTGGCCCAACATGACAGAACATTCACATCAAGTGGGCCCCATTTGATGGGCGGTCCACGTCAAAGGTGGGACCCACATGATGGATGATGGCTATTGAAGGTGGGCCCACATGATGGTCGGTTGACATAGAAGGTGCGCCCCATACAATGAATGGTGGATATCAAAAGCGGGCCCCACATGATGGACAATCCACTTTGAACGTAAGGCCCACACTATGGAAACATCAAATGTGGACTGCACGTGATGGTGATGGGTAGTGGACATTGAGGGGCCCCACAAAAAAAGCACAATTAGCATTGATGGTGGGTCCCACATGATGGATGACCTACATCAAGGTGGGCCCTTAATGATAAATGGTCCACATAAAAAATGGGCCTTGCATGATGTATGACCTACTGTGAAGATTTGGCACATCAAAGGTAGGCTCCATATGATGGACGATCCACATCCAATATTTAACATAATTGATAGCCCAAATGTCTTAAAATGTGAAGATTGTATGTAGCCATCCAATCTTTTGTCATATGGGGCACAATCATCCACCGGAACAATCATCCAGATTGGTCTTATAACAAGCTTTCGTACTCTTTAAAATAACATTAATTATCTCTTTAAAAAAGTTCTTTACTTAAAATGTTGTCCATGTTACTTATTTTAAATAATAGCTTTTTTTTTTAATTTTGAAAAAAAGTGATTTTACCAAGCAAAGCTTATTTAAAACAAGAGCTTGAACAAAAAGACCTTATTAAAATATATCTTATTGAAAAAGCTCTTATTAAATTAAAGTAAAGATGCCAAACGAACCCTAAAATTTGGATATAAAGCCCAATCAAAATCATATGTGAGGCTAATTTTTGGGCATGGCCCTAACATAGGGTGTTGCGCCTGGCAGTCAAAGTGAAATATAAACATCAGGGTAGACCCATATAAACTACCAACCCCTTCAATTGCAAGTTTAAATCATTTTGAGAAAGGTTTGTGATGTTTTATTTAAACCAACACGATTTAAATGATTTATAAACTCGCAAGTATACGAATCAGATGCAAATATGGTACGTATTACGAGATCGTTCCCACGAGGACTGGTTGTCACAATTCAAATCTATGATTCTTCTTAACTAATCCAATGAATAATGAACTAAACTACTAAGCACGATTTTAGGAAAACAATTAAGAACAGGGAAAGAAAATTCAATCGAGAAAGCACTTTAGGACTTTCGAATCCACCCCTAACTATCCTAACCCTTGTTTTGTTTGTTGATTCACCTTGATATAGATTGATACCACTTATTAGAGAAAGCACAATCTGTGTCCTAAATCGGGCATACAGAATGTCTAATTCCTTTAAGCAATGCCATAAACAATACATCCCATGTCCTTGGTCGGGCACATGGTATGTACAATTTATTAAAGCACCCTGTTCCTTCCTCTATAGAAACCTGTTTCTCGATCGATTACAAAGCACTGTAATAAGCATCCAAACAACATCCATATATATACTTTGGTCAAGTTCATAGATGGAGAAGTATGGAATTTAAACCCATAAAGCCCACTCAGAGAAAGAAACAAATTAATTAAAATTCAAAGTAAATCAACCAATACAAGAGTTGATCAAATTAGAGGCTTCATCTCAGCCCTAGCTGAGAGATTAGTTACCCATAAAATCCATAAAAAAATATTAAATAAAATTCATAAACTAAAACACCAAACCGAACAATCTCTCTCTCTTCTTCCTTCTCTTTCTTCTCTTTCTCCTCTCCCTGGCTCTGGATCTCAAATTCCCTGGATCTGAATGCCTTCCCCACGTCCAAAACTTCCCTTTTATAGCTGCTGGATGGCTGGAATCGGTGGCAGAGTCGTAGACGAACTCGGAGTACAAACTTTCGCAACCGTGATCGGTGGGCCCCACAGAGGTGTTTTCTGGAAAATCCACCCCGTCCATTGGATTCAGGACGAAATTTCAGTCAAGAATGGGTGGTTTTGAAGGTCCATTAACGTGGCCCACAGAAGAAATCTCAAAAAGATCAGATTTGAACGTCGCCGAGTAGCCCTTTTGTGGCCTCTGTATCACGCACGTGTGTACGCATGGGAGTGAAATCTCAGCATGGTTTTGTAGTTCTCGTGGCCCTCTACAAGATGAACGGCTCGGATCGGTCGTACGGGCGATGTGTGGGGCCCACAGCCGTTCGCAAAAACGGACAGCGTCCGTTCCTTCGCTGACGCAGAAACAGAGACGCGGATTCGCTGCGGAAATGGTGGGGTCCACTGTGATGTTATCTTGGGAAATCCACTCCGTCCATTGGATCCCTCTCGAAAAACCGTTCGGAAGGGATCAGTTCTGAATACCTATTGATGCAGCCCACCTGATTTCTTCTCCGCCGTCCAAGATGCTTTTGAACGGTTAGATTTCCATACTCGCTCTCATTTGAGATTCGGCCACCTACACGTTGATGATATCGATACCAGAGAGACAATGGACGGTCTGGATCGGCGATTTGATGGACGTGTGGGGCCCACAACCGAAACCCATCGGTCGTTTTGCGGACGCTGGAAGCCGCAGCCGCTGTTGAGGGAGGAAGCGCGGGTCAGCGGTCGTTTGACCAAGGCGGCGGTTCGGTGTAGCGCCAGCGCACGTGCGCTTTATGCACATGCTCAAGCATGTGGGGTCCAATGCAATGTTCTGGAGAAATCTGCACCGTTCATCCTTTTCTTCATATAATGTCAACCGCCGAAATCAAGTTTGAGGCAGTTCCGATTATCAGGTGAGCCTGAAATCAACGGTTTGCGAGCTGATTTGTCAGTTGGGACACTTCCATAGTGATCCGAGGGTTGAAATTTGAAATGTACGGTTAATTTATGGCCCTCATCCCATGTATGGAATTTCGAACTGATCGGATGGCGGGAACCATGTGATCTTGCATTCTGGACCCTTTTTGGGCCCCTTTGGCTTCAGTTTCTTGATTTCCTCGGATCTCGAGCGTTGATCTTGGTTCCCTGGGGTCGTTCTCGTGCTCTGATGACTTCAGAACGTGAAATCCATGCTCTTAACATTATTTTGCAATTAATACTCCTGATTTCATCCTGTAACAAAAACACAATTAAAATACGGCATTAAACATTATCATGTATGTAAAATTAGGCAATTGCTGGGGTCTGATATGCAATATTCGACCCTGATCAGTTTGCATTCAGTAATATATTTATACACTTGTCATATTTTAACTGAGAGCCGATTAGGTATGACCCTGCCTCACCCAACACGATGTGGCTATCACCTTGGGTCGGTCTGCTTTGCCAGCCCATCTTATGGCTTGATTCAAAAAATGAGGCAGATCCAAATCTCAGGTGGACCACACTATAGAAAACAGTGATGATTGGCAATTAATTAAAACTTCCCATGGGCCACAAAAGTTTTGGATAAAGCTGATATTTATTTTTTCCATTATTCATCCAGGTTCATATGTTCATCCATGTTTGTATGACCTTATCAACATGTTGGATAGCAAATAAACATTATGGTGGGCTCTAGGAAGTTTTTAATAGTGGCCATTCAATCACCTCCGTTATCTATGGTATGGTCCGCCGGAAATTTGGATCTACTTCATTTTTAGGATCATATCATAAAATGAGCTAGCAAAACAGATGGAAAGCATGGATATACAATATATACATCAAGGTGGGCCCCACGGTTGGGGCCACATCATATTGGATGAGGTTGGGCCGCACATAATCCACTCCCACATTAACTCAAATTAAACCAATGTGGAACCTAATGTACCTAAGTCACAGTCCCAAATTCAAATTGCTTGAACGATCCTGGCCTTTGATTCGTGAACACTGGTTTATTGAAATAGGACCATTGAAACACCACTGTAAGGTTATGGTGGCACTGGTACCACTGGAACAAGCAACTGAAGTCTTGCCATGACTGGATTATGTCCCATAGAAGATTACAATCCTCCCCAAAATAGAAGATCACCAAAAAAGAAAAATGGACATTTGTGTCGTGAACTTTGAGAGTTGAAACTCTTCTTTCCTACCATTAATTTGTGGACATTAGATAGATGGTTAGAAAACAGTCATTCTAAGTGGGTACCAATTTAAATGTTTTCTTATTGTTGAGTACATCAGTAATTCCTTCCATAAATGAAGAATGGAAATAGAGAATTTCACTATCTTTAGCTGTTCTTCAATCAGGTCAATTCATTTTCACTCTCCAATACAGTAGCAGAGGCGGGAGGTAAGGTTTTTGGCCTTCAGTCTGCTTCCCTCCCAGCTTCTTAAAGCAGTGGATATGTGATGTAGAGCGGGTTGCGGACACTTTCATGACAAAGATGGACTAGAGAAGGCCTGATCAGAGGCGGAAGTGATAAAGACTGTCAGAACCTTACAATAGTCATATCTTGCAAACCAAAATGAGTTTTTCGACATACCATATATGATTTTGGAGAAACTACTTTAGTCAACCAACCCTGCTATGCCGGATTTCCCATGCTGGAATTGCGAGATTCAAAAGTCCCTTTTAATTTCGTTTTTACTATAAATAGTAAGTTTTAACAGGTGTATAACTTTTGATCCTTTGAGTTGTAGTAGCCGTGGCCAACATGAAAATTGCTTAGAAACGTTAAGAGAACAATGTGGTTAGGTTAAATTGGACACTTACTATTTTTGGCCGAAAACCATAAGGTCTAATAGGAATGGTGACTGTATATAAATAGTTAATAAGTTAATTATTTATAGTAAGTCGGAGTTTGAGTCTAAAACTCCGTCCTAGGTTTGAACTCATTATTTAAAGGATTGTAATTTTGTTTTTATGCTCAATCAATTTATTTTTGAATTTGTTAGAAATTATTTCTATTTTTTCCATCGTGGATTCGAGGAAACTTTGTGAGGAATCTAGAGACCTCCATGGATTCGTAGTAGTTATACCTGAGGAAGACAGTGATCAACTTCATCACGTCCTTCCCTGCATCAATGTGGTGGCTGGTGGAGATGTTTGAGGGTGTGTGCTCCTGCATATGGATGTTTGGCTGCCATGTTTCTCAGTTTGAAGTTTTAAGATGCTCTTATTTTGGATAAAAAGAGTCTACTTCCCCCCTTTTCAGCCTGTGGAACTGGTTTATGCCTAACCCAAGTATCTGCCAGATAATTGATTTGATGATAGGTTCTAGATGGCTCTGATTGTGGCTAATCACCCTATCTGGAGGGTGTCATTGGAGGCAATAAAAAACGATAGTCTCTACAATGTTTCCAATGAGAGCAGCCTATGTCTGCTTTCGGATGCTGTAGTCGTCGGTTTCATTGGAGTAAATCAAGTAATCTCTGATGTGAGGCATGCAGGAGGTTGGAGGACCTGATTGTCTAGTTGCATTTTCTCGGTCTGTAGCTAGGGATGCTGCTTGACATGCAATGGGTGAGGAGATTGTGGCATCTGGGGCCGATGTTCTTACAGTTGTGGCAGATTGCATGTGGCAAGAGATGTTTGATTGTGGTGGTTGAGTTGATGTTTGCTATTTCAAGTAGTTGTGGCAGATTGGTGCTGCTGTGGCTGGTACTTTGTATCACCTGCAGGAGCTGAATTGTGGAGTAGAGCTTTGCGGCTGTTATGGTATTGTAGAGTGGGTTGCGGACATTTTTATGTCCAAGATAGACTAGAGAAGGCCCGATTGGTGTTGAAGGTCAAATATTGCATATTAGACCTCAGTTATTGTCTGGATTTACGAACATGGTACTGTTTAATGGTCCGATTTAATTGTGTTTGTGATGCAAGGTACATTTATGAGTTTGGACCAAAACAGGGTGCTAAAAGTTGAAATTGATGCTCAAAATTCACCAAAGCATGAGACAGACCCCAGGAGACTAAGATCGACAGACATGCACACCAGCGATCCGAGAAAATCGTGAAATTGACACCATCCGTTCGGCTCAAAATTGCATACAGGGCTTGAAGATCATAAACTAACCGTACACGTCAAATTTGAGCTCCCGGATCCCTACCAAAGTTGTCCAACATTTAGATCAGCCCACGAATTATCGATTTGGGGCCCGCACGATATCTGGATATGCTTAAATTTCGTTCTTTAACCCATTAATTTAGAATAGAAAGAGGGTGGATAGAGTAGATTACTCATCAACATTACAGTGTGCCCTACACAAGTACAGGCGTGCACATGGAGCGGCACGTTCGCCGTGCACCGAACATACCAAAGTCGGTCAGCATGCGCTGACCGACGTATCTCCCAATCCATCTCTTTCTCAAACAGCGTCCGCCCACATCGTCCGTCAGTTTTGCTTGTGGGCCCTACCCATCATCCATATCATGAATCTGGACCGTCCAAGGTGTTCAAGGAGGGGGTATTACCCTTGCCTAGGTGGAATAATTGCAAAATAAAGCGTGTATCGAATTTCAACCATCCAAACGGAGGACGGACGGTAGAATGAGAAAGTCCGTGGGCCACACCAAATCCAATCCAAAATCATCCGTTTCCGATTGGTTTTTCGAGGGAAAACCAATGGACCGTGTGGATTTCTTTAAAAAATCCGATTATGGACTCCATCAATGTCACAGTGCAGCATCTGTGTGAGCTCTGTTTCGCAGCAGAGGATGCGCCCGGATCTGTCGATCCAAGTGGGCCACCACGGCTGGTAGATCAGATGATCCAATCCGTTCATCATAACAGTCGTCCAAAAACGTCCCAGGTGACGTGAATTTTTGGGAAATAAAGCAAGGAAAGCGGAGAGTTCACAACTGTTTTCTTAGCTGCGTTAACAGCTATACGCAAATAGTCTCTTTGCTGCGCACGCTGCTGCACCGCCTGTTGCCGCGTAAGAAGCTTTCTAGGAGCTTCTGCACCGACTCCAGCAGCCACAGCACCGCCTGTTGCTGCGTAAGAAGCTTTCTAGGAGCTTCTGCACCAACTCCAGCAGCCATAGCACCGCCCCTAGTGCCTATATAAAGGAGGAGAAGAGAAAGAGAGGATCATCTTGGAGGCTTGGGTTAGACGTGGAGCAGGGAGACAAAGTTTGTTTTGTTTTTTTGTTTTTTTTTTTCTTTTCTTTTTTTTTTTTCTTTTGAGATTTAGTTAATCAAAACTATGGTTGGCTAAATCTCTTAGCTACGGCTAAGAGATAAAGCTTGTGGCGTGATGGGACTGACCCTATAGCTTTAATTTATGCTAGACTGAACTTATGTTGATTTTAGTTTGATTAATAGAAATACTTTCAGTTTTTAATGGTTTGTTGTGACTGAAATTACAATAGATCTGCGATGGCTTTAAGTATTTCTTTCTCCTTTTGATGTTTATGACATTAGAAAACCCTATTGTTCACCATCGTCTCCTGAGCATGATCGGATGACGGTACCCTTCCTAACCTCCATATATTATTGATTGGTTGGTAATTACTTTAATTCTGTTATTTACTTTGTCTCCTTGGCATGGTTTGGTGATGGAATCCAATCTAATTCATATACCGAAGTTTAGTTGATTTTCATGGTTACACTCTTCACTGGATGAAGATGAGACTCCAAGTCCAGTTGAGTTCTTGAACCAGGCATAAGATCTCTCTGATCTCTATAAGTAGTCCTCTGAATCCCTAGTTTTCTTTTCCCGAATTCTTTAAGTTTTAGATCATTATTCCTCAAATTAACGTCAATTTAGATTTCATCTTAGTATAGTTCTAATTCTACTTAGTTTTGGATAATGTACAGGTATCAGACCCTTGGGATTCGACCTCGGTCTCACCGAGTTTTATTACTACATTACAACCCTGCACTTGGGGAGTGAACAATTGGAGATAGAAGTGATGAGGACCGTTAGAATCCTAGAACAGACATCTCTCAAACCGAAATGAGTTATTCGACATACCATATATGATTTTGGGTAGGAGAAGCTACTTTAGCCAACCAACGTATTACATCGGGTTGCCCATCCCATATTTGCAAGATTCCATTAGATCAATGATAGAAAGTCCTTTTTAATTTCATTTTTATTATTTATAGTAAGTTTTAATTCCATCTCTTGATCCTTTGAGTTTTGAGCTTTAGGAGTCGTGCCCAACATGAAAAGGGCTTAGAAAAATTACGAAAATAAAATAAAGTGATTAGGCCAAATTGGACACTTATTATTTTTGGCCGAAAACCATGAAGTCTAGTAGAAATCATGACCATCTATAGATCAAGTGTCACTCTTCCAAGGTAGATAGGCCATTCAGTCAAGAGTAATTCAGGCGCGGGCATGACACCCATCTGGGTAGAGCATCGGAAAGGCTCCTTAATGAACATTCTTTATATAAATATCTAGCTAATAGACATGACACGTCGGTCATACATGCACGAAACCAAGGATATTTGCAACAAGATACCCAACACTCCATATTCAACATACATGCCCTAGCTAATACACATAAATTTTATTTTTTGTAACACAGCTATGTTCCCCATGGGAGAAAACAAATGAAAACACATGGTAAGGTGCTTGCTTTTCACACTTACATGGTTGCAAACCCTTCATCAACAGTCATATATTAGCAAACCGAAAAAAAAAAAAAAAAAAAAAAAAAAAAAAAAAAAAAAAAACCACAAATGCAAATATAATCCTATGTTTAAAATGTATAGCATAGTTCCATATTACTCCAACTTCACATGAAGCAATTACATGACAGTCACATGAAAGAAAAAGAAAAGAAGACAAATCGATATATATCTGCATTCATTGCATATCATTTAAATCACCAATGTCTTACCAGCATTGCATCAATAAGAATGAAGATGAAATTAAGAGACTGACTGATAGCTGAATGCTTCCCTTTAAAAAAAAAAAAAAAAAAACTGCTGAGCCTACAATCAGATTACCTGTAATCTGAAACACAATCACTTACAACAAAAGGAATTTATAGGCTTCCAAATGACCCCTCACATCTCACAATTTTCTTTTCCTCTTCTACCAAAGTTTGGGTGTGAGCCAAATGGGATGTGGGCACTTCCACTTCCTATCCATCTTGTAATATCTCTCGAAGCTTCCATCTTCTACATTGTATACACGAATGTAGTAGTCCTCAGCCCACGACTCATTATCGATGAAATAAATGCGATTCCTTTCGCACCCGGAGAAATCTTGAGCAGACAGAGAGACAAAAGAATTCTCCCCCAAAAACAACATACCATCTCCCAAATCTTTTAAAGGGAAACACATGTGTTTGTTCACATCCACCATGAAAATCTTGAAATCGGTAGTTCCGATTGAATAGTTCTCATAGCTCCCAATATCATTTTCCCTTGCAACCATCAGCAATTGTCCCGACGATTCCACCAGATACTTACTGCAGTACTGAAGCTCTCTTTCAACAACAATCATCGCGACCATTGTCAAGGTGGGGTGAGGCATGCTCACATCAAGTACCCCAACACGCCCATGATAGCTAATGACATAGAAATTACCATTGTAAAATACCAGATCCTCCCAAGGGAACTCAATCTCCATGTATATCCACGCATCGCCATCCAGCCTGCAGAAGGCCAGCACGCCCCGTGAGGCGAGAATGGCAAGTATGTAGGGCCCACCTTTGATGGCCTTGTGCACATGCTTCTGGCCCATATGATTGTAGATCTTGATCAAATTGGGATGATCTGGGAGGGGAAACCGATACTCGATCGTGCCAGTGTCCGTCTCGTGGAAATGGATGAATTTAGAGACGGTGGTGAGGCGAGGAAGGGGCGTCTCAGTTCTAGAGAAGGGATTCAAGAGGAAGATGTTGAGGTTGAGATCTATCAATATAAGGTAGCCCTCTGAAGATCCACAGCAGCATTTTTCGTTGTTCTCGTCAGGGAGCTTCTTGAGGCGATAGGTCTGCTTATCTGAGAAACTGAAGAAGCTCCGGAATTCGTTATTTTTATCATCATCGCCGGGGATTATAAGTACAGGAAGCTGATGATGTGGATGGTGGTGATTTTCTAGAAAGATGGAACGCCATCTCTTACAGACAGCACCAAAGCGGATGAAATCAACAAGAACTGTTAATCTTGTCAAGATCAATTCAAGCGTATCTTTCTCAAGTTCCAACCAATCAACCACTCTGCCAGATGCGAAACCCATTTAATTAATTAATTTTTTGTAATATCAGATATGTACTGACGCATTACGATGTATTGGCTATTCCAAGTAAAAAAAAAAAAGACGTACCTACGGTTCTTTCTCTTCTTATCTTTCTTCTTCTTCTCTTTTCTCCTTCTCCTTCCCATTTCTTCTTGAATCCAGATCCTACAGAGAGAAAATTACTGTTTATGGCAATTGACTGGGGGACATCATCGTACGCGGATTGGATATTAACGGACAGCGACACTGAACTTACGTTACCAAGCTCTGTGCATGGCCCCACCATGATGTATGTTTTGTATCCACGTACGTACCGTCCATCCATCTGGAGAGATCATTTTAGAGCATTAGAAAGAATGATTCAGATCCAAAGCTCGAGTGGACCCCACCATAGAAAACAGTGGGTAGAGTGAGGCCCACCATTAAAAAATTCCAACGGCCACAAAAGATTTCGATGATGCTGATATCTGTGTTTTTTACTTCTTTCATGTCGTTGATATATGAATAGGTTAGATCTCAAATAAACGGAAACGGATCCGAGGCTGTGGTCGGTACTCTGTGGCCCCACCATGATGTATATGTTTCATCCATTCCGTTCATCCATTTTTACTATCATTTTAGGGCTTTATCCCAAAAATGACAGGGATATAAATCTCAGTTGGATCACACCACTGGAAAACAATAGTGATTGGATATCCACCACTAAAATCCTCCAAAGACCCACTGTACTGTTTATTTGACATACAATCTGTGATTAGGTCTTTAAGGCCAAGATGAAGGGAAAAAAACAAAGATTAGATTGATCCAAAAGTTTTAATGGTCGACGCTTTTTCAATATTGTTTCCTGTAATGTGGTCCATTTGAGAGTGGGATATATATCGTTTTTTGTCTCATATCATAAAATGATCTGTAAAAATAGATGGACGGTATAGATGAAAGACATACATCATGGTGGGGTCCGCAGAGCACTGACTACCAGCCATTGGCTGGTGGCAGGGGAGTAGACAATCCGTTTCCCAAATAAACATCGTCATGTATCTTAGGAAGGTTTCAACGGTGGATGTCACTCTTCTGCTGTATTACTGTTTTATATGTTTGGTTCACTTCGTCTAATTCTTGGGCCTCACTATGATGCATGTATTTCACCTATGTTCTCCATCTATTTTTTTAGATTATTTTATTGTATGAGATAAAATATGACATATATCAAGATCTTAAGTGGACCACATTACAGGAAGTAGTGTTGAAGGAACGTTGACCATTAAAAACTTTTTGGGGGGCGATAAAAGTTTTGGATCAAGCAGATCTTTGTTTTTCCCTTCATCTCTGTTAGTCTGTATAACCTAATCAATAGATTGGATGTCAAATAAACAGTACAGTGGGCCTTAGGAAGATTTTAACGGTGGATATCCGATCACTATTTTTTCCTGTGTTATGGTCTACTTAAGATTTATATCCCTCTCATGTTTGGGGGTAAAGATCATTTTTAAAATCATTTTTAAAAGGACGAAGAGAGAGGATGAAACACATACATCGTAGCGGGCCCACATAGCACGGGCCACCAGCCCGTGGCTGGTGGCAAAAGTAGGTAATCCGCGTCCGACATCATGATTATACGATGGGATTTATTGGGAAGGAAGGTTTCAACCGTTATATCATTAACACATTTAAAGTAGAAGCGCAGACAACGTCTGCAGTAACGTTATCCGGATTATTTCTTCCGCCTCCTCTGTTTTCTCTCTCCTTTGCACCGGTGCAGATTAGATACTTATCCGCCGTGGCCACTGTGATGTATGGTTTCATCCAAACCGTTCATTCATTTTTCCATGTCATTTAAATTACTGACCAAAAAATGACCAGGATATAAGCCTCAAGTAGACCACAAAATAGAGATTAATCATTACCATTGAAAAACTCACGTCATTCACGTTGATATTTGTTTTTTCATCCACGACTATATGATGTTGGACGGTGAAAAAATATCACGATGGGATTTATTAGGAAGGTTTCAACCGTTTTATCATTAACACAATTTGACTCATGTAGTGTGACCCCATTGGAATCTTAGATCTACTTTTTTTTTTTTTTTTTTTGCTAAATAAAATACGGACGCGGATTGCGTCCTACCAGTCCCGGGCTCTGTGGGGCCCGCCGTGATGTAAGTATTTTATCCGCGATGTTCATCGTATTTTTTATATCGTTTTAAGATGTGAGCCTAAAAACGAATCAGGTCCACTGCTCCAGTGGACCACACCAAAGGAAGTTGTAATGATAATGACAGCCACCGTTGAAACATTTCTAAGGGCCACCATTATGTTTTTTTACCATCCAACCTATTCATAAGGTCATGTAAAAGTGGATGAAGTGATAAAAACAAATATCAGCTTGATCAGAAACTTCTCCAGCTACTAAGAAGTTTTTAATGGTGGACATTCAATCCCCATTTTGTGGTTTACTTAAGCCCTATACATGCCTCATTTTTTGGCTCATACTTTAACATAATCTGTTAAAAACAATTAACAGTATGGATAAAATACTTACATCACGGTGCGCCCCACAGAGCCGTACCCGGACGGATTACCGTCCATAAACTACCTGCAGCACGATAACTCCCGACAGCGCCTGTTGTCCCTGGCTCAGGACAGGGAAACGGATGGGCAACTCCCCTGCCAGCTGCCACGGGCCCCGTGGCTGGTGCTATGTGCTGTGTGGGCCCCACCATGATGCATGTGCTTCATTCATGCCGTTCATCCATTTTTACAGATCATTCTAGGGCTTGATCCAAAAAATGAGAGGTATATAAATCTCAAGTGGACCACGCCATGGAAAAACAATAGTGATTGGATATCGACAGTTAAAATCCTCTTAAGGCCCACCGTACCGTTTATTTGACATCCAATCTGTTTATTAGGTCATACAGACACAGATAAAGGTAAAAAAACAAAGATCATCTTGATCCAAAACTTTTATGGCCCCAAAAAGTTTTTAATGGTCAATGTTCATTCGACACTGTTTACTGTAATGTGGTCCACTTGAGATTGCGATATATCTCATTTTTTGTCTCATGCTATAAAGTGATCTAGAAAAATAGATGGACGGCATGGATGAAACACATACATCATGGTGGAGCCCACAGAGCCCACAGAGCACCGATCATCAGTCATTGGTAGGTGGCAACGGGAGTAGCCAATCCGTTTCCGGATTAGGTGAGCCTCCGGATCCACCGTGTTCGTGCGAATAGAGCGCTGACACTCCTTAGATTTCCGAGTTGTACGAACGGTTCAAATGAGATCAAAGATGAAAATAATGCATTTATTATATTCACACCCTTTATCCACTTTTTTTTTTAATTATTTTATAACATGAGACGAAAAATGAATAATATCCTAAGCTCAAGTGGACCGCATCATAATGCAGAGAGGATGATTTTCACGTTAAAACATTCGTAACCCACCATAATGTTTATTTTCCATCCAATCTTATCATAAGATCACAAAGAGGAAAAGCAAATATCATATTGATCTAAAACTTGTGTGACCCCAAAAGGATTTCAATGGTAGATGTTCAATACCCACTGCTTTTTTCAGTGTAGTCCACTTGATATTTAGATCTATCTTATTTTTCAGCTTAAGTCTTAGTACGAGCTCCCCAAATGGATAAACGGTTTAGATATAACACATACTTAGTACGAAAGTTTATAGATGGTTTTGGTGTTCATCATAAGCCTTGTGATGGAACTCTTTTGTTCATCTGTCTTTTAATTATTTCTAGTCCTGAAATTATATTAGAACAAAGAAATGTGATCAACAATAATTTTGAAATATCAACCACAAACAAGAGATACAACAAATATCTTATCAACTCAAACATCCTAAACAATATAACAATAAAATTAAATATGACATTTCATTTCTTAATTTTTTTAAGAGCGATCATTTTTTATATATTGCAATGGACAATTCCATCGAACGAGGAGGCGCTTCCGAGCTCTAATGATACAACAAGAGGTCCCTACCCAAAACCACAATAATGAAAAGGAGAACTCTATGAAAGTTCTCCTTATCCAGAGGAGAAAGGCAGCTACTATTTAAGCAAATGGAAAAGTAACACCGAGTGGGATCAAAGAAACTAGCGGACTGATCACTAAATAGATACAAATAGGTGCAAATTCCGACATCACCACAGCCCACTTCGTTCTCTCGCTCTGCTCGCGGCGCTCCTTGCTCGCGGAGCAGCCTTTTTATTGGTTGAACATGCAACATTGTTGTATTTTCTTTTATAGTTGTCTATATATATGTTTGGCCACCAATTGAAGGGTTAGGATTTTTTCCATCTAGGAGATTATTTGCCAATGACCCATCAAAAGTAGGGCCAAAAATATTTAATGGTTGGAACATATGCTCCACATGCCCCACTTATACAAACTAAAACCTCAATGTGCAATACCTGATGAGTCCAAACTCCATATCATTGTTCAAGTCCACGCAAGATTCAGAATTTTTATGAGACTAATGAAATTAAATGCAATAGAATCAACATGGGCAAGAAGCTTCTCCACTTCAACCTGCAATTATTTAATCAGACCCAAAAGACCAAAACATTGAGAAGATGAGTAAAGAAGAATTGCACTATTTCAGCCATTTTGCAATATGAGAAATCTTCACATAGAACTTTGTATGTTGATGCAGCCATTTTGCAATGCAACCATAAACCGCTCAGGCTGTAATCAAGGCTTTTAAAAGCTCTTGTAATTTGTGTAGTGCTAATAGGAAAATTAAATCATTAATATTCCAGCAAAACCTTTTACAACTAAAGGATTTTATAATCATTCAAATACTCCTCACATCTTACAATTTTCTTTTCACCTTCTATCAAAGTTTGGGTGTGAGCCAGATGGGATGTGGCCACTTCCACCTCCAATCCATCTTGTAATGATTCTCAAAGCTCCCATCCTCTACATTGTATACACGAAGGTAGAATTCCTCATCCCATGACTCGTTATTAAGAAAATAAATGCGGTTACCTTCCCACATAGAGAAGTCTTGAGCAGACAGAGAGACTGAAGAATTCTCTCCCAAAAACAACATACAATCTCCCAAAGATTTTAAAGGGAAACACAGGTGTTTGTTCACATCCACACTGAAAATCTTGAAGCTGGTAGTCCTGTAAAGAGGGTAATCCCAAGTCAAGTCCTCAAATATCCTCACAACCATCAGCAATTGTCCTGAAGATTCCACCAGATACTTCCTGCTTTCTTGAATGTCTCTCTCAACAATATTCATAGTGACCATTTTCAAGGTGGGTTGAGGCTCGCTCATGTCGAGGACCCCGACACACCCATTAGAGCTAATGATATAGAATTTTCCGTTGTAACACACGACGTCCTCCAAAGGTCCCCAATCGGTCTCAACGTAAGTCCACATGTCACTGTCCTGCTTGCAGAAGGCCAGCTTCGACCGGAGGGCGAGAATGGCAATGACATAGGGCCCAGCTGTGATGGCCTTGTGCACGTTATTGTGACTGACAGCCATGGCAGTCTTGACCAGATTGGGGTGGCCCGTGAGGCCGAGGCGGGGAAGGGGTGTCTCAGTTCTGGAGAAGGGATTCAAGAGAAAGATGTTGAGGCATAGATCTGCCATTATAAGATAGCCTTCTGAAGATCCACAGCACCATTTGTCATTGTCCTCATTAGGGAGCTTCTTGAGGGGATAGGTTTGCTTATCTGAGAGGCTGAAAAAACTCCTGAACTTGTTATTTTTATCATCATGGCTTGGAATCACAAGGATGGGGAGCAGATGAGATAGACGATGACGATTTTCTAAAACGATGGATCGCCATCTCTTGCAAACAGCACCAAAGCGGACCAAATCAACAAGAACGGTTAATCTTGTCGTAATCAATTCAAGAACATCCTTCTCAATTTCCAACCAATCAACCGCTCTCTCTATTTCCATATCCTTATGGATATTCAACCTGCAACACCAAACTCCACTTAATTTATTGGTTTTTTGGAATATCGGCAATGCAATATCAAGATGTATGGATATTTTGAGGGAAGAGAACTCGAAAACTCTTTAAACAAACAAACAAAAAAAAAAAAAAATTTCACAAAAAAACATACCTTCTTGTTCTTCTTTCTCCTCTCACCTTCTCTATTCCATTTCTCTACTTACCAAATTCTTGTATGTGCGTCTCTCTCATTTCTCTTCTCCCCATTTCTGCTGAAGTTCGACAAAAGTCAATGATCATGTAATGGTTGAAATGTATTTTACATAGCAGTGGCATATCTAAACCGCTCTCTTGTAATAGCTAGAGTTTATAACGATAATATAACTGGAATTCAGGAAAAACGTTCCACACCTAATCCACACTCACCTAATCCGGTAGGTGATTAGGTGATAACCGGTAATCAACCAAGATGGTACGGACCATATCATTGGGCCCACCTTGATGTATGTATTCTTTATCCACGCCCTAAACAGATCTAATTATTAGGTGGACCATTTTTTATTTTTGTTTTTGTTTTGTTAGCTTGTTAGTACAACTACTGTTAGTTCATACATCACTGTTAGCCACCCCACCAAGGAATCGATACCAAGACCTGAGTGTTGAAACGTGGTATCTTTCACTCAGTCTACCGCTTGAGCTATGGATCTGAGTGTAATTATTAGGTGGACCATATATCATAGGAACTAGTGGTGGTTCAAGCTGATATTTGTTTGTTGATTTCATTGAGGCTTATGTGATCTTATTAATAGATTGGATGGAAAATAAATACTTCACAAAACAATAACATGCGCACTAAGAAGTTTTTAATGATGAAGGGTTCAATCACCACCGTTTTCTTAGAGCCTACCTGAGATTTGGATCTTCTTTATTATTGGGATAATGCTCTAAAATGATCCGGAAAAACAGATAAACAGTTTGGATAGAGAATAAGTGGGCCCCACCGTCTTAGGTGAGTCATGGATCTCACCTACTCCTCTCCCACCTGATTCTCGAAGGTGGAATAGGTGAGTACCCGTTCTCCACCAACCGAACATAACCAACGGATATTCTCACCAAATAGTCACCCTCACCCAACTCGAGCGGTATTCAACAGTTTTCCTAGGATTGGCTACTCCCCTTGCCACCAGCTAATTGCTGGTGTTCGGTGCTCTGTGGGCCCCACCATGGTGTATGTATTTCATCCATGCTGTCCATCTATTTTTTTCAGATCATTTTATGGCATGAGACCAAAAATGAGTTATATCCCAATCTCAAGTGGACCACAAACAGTGTTAAATGAGCATTGACCATTAAAAATCTTTTGGAGGCCATAAAAGTTTTGGATCAAGCCAATATTTGTTTTTTCCCTTCATCTAGGCCTGTATAACCTAATCAACAGATTGGATGTCAAATAAACAGTACAGTGGGCCTTAGGTAGATTTTAATGGTGGATATCCTATCACTATTGTTTTCTTGTGGTGTGGTCCAACTGAAATATATATCCATCTCATTTTTTGGATTAAACCTCTAAATTCATGTGGTGTGACCCACCAATTGAGTTTTGAATGGACCTGATTACTGGTCTCAAGAACTAATATTAGATGTCACGACTCATGAAAGGAGTTGATGTCATACAAACACGTACGCCTCTGACTCAAGCCCAAAATGGGAAGAGCAGTTTCCATCCCCTCTTTTGGACTGCACATATGGCGGAGAATGCACCGGTCACCTGTGCCAGCATGCGGACACTCGTGCGACATCCAAGCTGTTCATCAGGTGGGCCTCATAGCATAGACGAACTGGCCTGAAAATCAGGCAGTGTACTCATCCATATGGGTCACTCAGATACATCCAAACGTGTGTCCTTACTGGCGAGTGGTCCAGCCAGATTTTTTTACTACACCACCTTCGTGGTAGGGTCCACCTCATGCACGGCATTGATTTCCCGCGCAAACCATGCGATGTTGATGAAATTTCACGTATGAGAATATGCATTTTGTAACTAATGGCTGTAATTCAAAGTAGATAACGTTATGGCGACGTGGAACCCTAGCAGCCAGCCACACCCCAATATCACCCAATTCGCATTATTCCATCTCTCTTGAAGTGTTTGGCAAACATCCTGTATTCACCATGTCCCCCACTCTCAAGCTACCCTTTCTCATTCTTCTCATCTCAACCTTTGCCTTTGGGACACTATCATGGCCCGCTTCGTCGATATCGGGACCATTGGATGGTCGAAAGAGCGTCGGAATCTTTCCGCTTACTTGTAACCGCATCGAATGTCCAAAATTGAGGTGATTCTCGAAGGAAATGGATTCGAAATCCGGCTATACAACTCTGTTGGGGACCTTGCACAAAACCTTGGGATCTAGCCCTAATCAATAGATTGGACGTCAAATACGGATGGGCTACCGACTGGTTGAGTAGCGAGACTGCTACTGAAGTGACGTCACCAAGTTCTATGGGGCCCACCATGATGTATGCTTTGTCCATCCATCTTGAGAGATCATTTTAGTGTAAGATCCAAAGAATGAGTCACATCCAAAGCTCCATTGGATCCCACCATACAAAGCAATGGGAAGAGTGACACCACCGATAAAAACTTCTAAGGGCGTGTTTGGCCAGACCAATCCCATGGGATTAGGAGGGATAGAATGGATTTTAAGATAATGATGGTGGTGTCAGCGTTTGTCCCTTGATCCCATGGGTTTGGGATAGCCCATGGGATATAATGCAGCCTGTTTGGACTGTCACAAATGAATGGGCTTGCATCTCCACATCTTCTTATGGTATGCTTCACTCATTATTTTATATCGGCCTCAAAACAAATTATTGACTGAATGTAGGCTGATGAAAATGATAGAAGGAGTGGATATCTCATTGATATCTCGATGGGCCTCACATAGCGGCGAACCCTCGCATCCTGGGATTGGAAGAATCCATCTCAGATTTGGATGCCGTTTATGAGGGCAAAACACATCCTGCCATCCCAAAGAGCAGATGGAATGGGGAGGCGCAGGATAACCCTCCTCGTTCCATCTAATACCATATCCAGTGCCTGACCAAACACGCCCTAAAGGCCACAAAAGTTTTCGATTAAGCTAATATTTGTGTTTTCATTATTTAATGTCTTTGTTAACTTTTGAATAGGTTTGATTTTAAAAAGAAAAATATTACGGTGGGCTACGAAGGTTTCAATGGTGGGCATCAATCTTTCAGGCTGTTTTATGTAGTGGGTCCACTAAAACTTTAGATCTGTCTCATCATGCCTTAAAATAATATCTACAAATGAATGGACTTGATGGATATAATACATAATTATAGTGATGTCACTTCAGCAGTATCAGGTCTACTCAATATCACTCCAGTAGTATCGGGTCTACTCAATGCGTCAGTATCTACTCCCCATCCCATCACAACTACCTTACTTAGAACGCGGATTAGCTATTTACATGTTAAGCAGCAAGAGTCATGCCCAGGTGATGTTACCAAGTTTAGTATCCCAACCTGATATATGTTTTGCATCCACGTTATCTATCCATAGGGAGAGATCATTTTAGGACATGAGCCAAAGAATAAGTTCATATCTAAATCCCCGAGTGGACTCCACAGAAATCAGTGGAGAGAGTGACGCACACTATTAAAAATTTATAAGGGCCATAAAAGTTTTAGATAAGTTTATATTTGTGTTTTCCCTTATTTAATATATGTGTTAACTTATAAACAAGTTGGATCTCAAATAAACATCACGGTAGACATTAGGAAGGTTTCAACAGGGGGCGTCAGTCTCTCCATTGTTTTTTGTGTTGGGTCCACCACAGATTTGGATCTACCTCATTATTTGGCTCATACTCTAAAATGATTTCTCAAAATGGAATGGACCGTATGGATACAACACATATATCATGGTGGGACCCACAGAACTTAGTCACGTGTCTCACTATCCGTAGCTAACCATTCCTCTCTCGCCCATTCCTCAAAGCATTTGGAAACCATGGATTCCAAGCCAGGAATAGGAGAAGAAGGTTTTCAACGGTAGAGTCTTCATCCCTACTGTTTTTCTGATATGACCCACATGACTTTGGATTTCTGTAATCCGAAGCAATACGCAGATCCGTGTGGAGCCCACCGTGCGGATTAGCTACTGACACGTTGTAGCGAGACTTTACTGAAGTGACGTCACCAAGTCCTTTGGGCCCACCATGATGTATGTTTTGTATCCACACCGTTCATCCATTTGTAGATCTCATATTAGGACGTGGTTCAAAGAATGATGGGATCAAAGTTCGAGTGGACCCCACCACAGAAAAAAGTAGGGAGAGTGAAACCTACCATTAAAAACTTCTAAGGGCGGCAAAAGTTTTCGATCAGGCTGACATTTGTGTTTTCCCTTATTTCATGTATGCGTTAACACATTAACAGGTTTGGATCTCGAATATACATTATAGTGGACCTTAGGAGGGTTTCAACGGTGGATGTCACTCTCACACTCGTTTCTATGGTGGGATCCACTCCAGCTTTGGATCTTTCTCATTCTTGGGATAATATCTTAAAATGATCTCTCCAAATGGATGAATGGTGTGGATATGCAACACATACATCATAGTTAGGCCCACGGACCTTGTGACATTACTTTAGCAGTGAGTCTTGCTATGTCAGTAGCCAATCCGCGTCCCCCTCCACCATTAAGTGGGCGTGATTGATTTTCGGTGAAATGGTAATTTCCGAGTAAAAAAAGTAATAATTACTGCCCCAGGAATTCGCATTACCTGATTTGGCGGTTTACTTTTTGGCACAAAAACTAAAAATATTACAAAATATCTGTGGGTCCTATTATGATTCATTTCACTTATCCACACTGTTAATCCATTATTCCATTTGAATTTATAGCATGAGTAAAAAATTGAGGCATATCCAATACTCAATTGGAGCACGTCATATCAAAAAGGGAATCGAATACTTACCATTAAAAACTTTATAGGGCCACTGTTTCTTTTGGTGTGGGCCACTTGAGTGTTGGATCCACTTTATTTTTTGCTCCATGCTCCAAAATATTGTAATAAAACAGAAGAACGGAATGGATATATCATGTACATTATTCTGCAGTTCAAAAATTAAAATTACATCTTTCAAACCAATTTTACTTGCACAACTACCTATGAAATTTCAAACGTAGAAAATGGTAATAATTATTATTTCCCTTGCATTTTCCATTGCTCTGAAAAACAAACAGGCCCAAGCAGATTCCCTGCGGAAAGCATGACACGGATTGCGTCCTACCTCGCCTGGACCGTCCGGGCAGGCTCTGTGGGGCCTACCGTGTTGTAAGTGTTTTATCCACGCCGTTCATCACTATTCTAAGATCATTTTAAGATGTAATAAAAAAAATGAAACATTTATAGCTTCAGTGGACCACTTCAAATGAAGTTGCAGTGATAATGACACCCACCATTGAAACCTTTTTAAGGGCCACCGTTTTTTTTACCATCTAACTTATTAGTAAGGTCATGTAGACGTGGATGAAGTGAACAAACAAATATTAGCTTGATCTGGTGCTTCTCCATCTCTCAAGAAGCTTTTGATGGTGAACGTTCAATTCACACTTTGTGGTCCACTTAATCCCTGGACCTGCCTTATTTTTTTTTGTCTAGTAGAAAAACGATTAACACGTGGATAAAATACTTACATCATGGTACGCCCCACAGGCCAGCCGGGACGGATTACTTTTTTTCTGTGATGGGTCTACTGGAACTTTTTTTCATGAAAGCATTTCAGACGAAGGTACTACGATGTTTTGTGGAGCCTATCGTGATGGGACGTGGAGTAGCTACTGACAGGTTGAGTAGCGAGACTCACAGCTGAAGTGACGTTCCTAAGTTATGTAGGCCACCATGATGTATATGTGTGGTATCCCCACCGTACATCCATTTCGAGAGATGGTATTAGGGCATGATCCAAAGAACGAGTCAGATCCAAATCTCGAGCACTCCACTGCAGAAAACAGTAGGGAGAGTAACATCCACTATTACAAAGTTCTAAGGGCCACAAAAATTTTCAATCAAGCATATATTTGTGTTTTCCCTTCTTTCACGTCTGCTTTAACACATGAACAGGTTCGAATTCAAATAAACATCTTGGTGTACCTTTGGAAGGTTACAACGGTGAGTGTCACTCTCCCCACTATTTTTGGTGGTAAGGTCCACTCCAGGCCTTGGATCTACTCATTCTTTGGATCGTACCCTAAAATGATCTCTCCAAATGCATGAACGGTGTGGATACGACACATACATCATGGTGGGGTCCGTATAATTTGGTGTCTCGCTACTCAACTTATCCGTAGCTAATCGGAAGTCCACCCTCCGCTTGTTAGAAATTCACCTTGTCCATATGTTTTGTAAGATCATTTTTCTCATATAAGGCAAAAAAAAGATGCAGGATATAATAAAAGTGGGCCACAACTGTGAGAATTGAACGTACATAGTTGAAACATTTGCGAGGACACAAGTTATGAATCAGGTTAATATTTGTGTTCTCAGTTCATCCTAGTAGTAATGACACTATAAACGGTATGAATAACAAGTGAACATTATTGTTACCGAGGTTTCAATGGTAGTTATTTCTCCACCCACCTTTTCTTTTAGCGTGGGCCAGTGTTCCCGCTTGAGTTTTGGATTTGCTCACTTTTGGTCTCCAGTCCTAAAATGAGCTCACAAAACGGATGAAAGGAGTGGATTTCTCACAAACATCGTGGTGGGCCCCACTGAAGTTTGCAAGGCAGAAACTTAAGGGGGCGCTTCTCGACTCGCAGCAATAGATGCGATTAGGTGGGGATAGAATTGCTCCTCGTCCTGTGCAATTTCATCAAACATTTTGGAGAGGATGGGAAAAGTTAGGATTAGCTGGCATGGAATTGCATTTGGTCCCATGCAGGAATTTCATGGATTTTAAAATCCACCAAAGGCCTCACTTTGTTGTATACGTTTATCCATGCCCTCCATCCATATACACTGTTTACACGTCCATTCACATACACTGTTTATGCGTGAAATTCTGGTTATACATGTGACTTTGTGAATTAAATTTGTTGATTACAATTCCATGGTCCACCAAACATGATTTTGTTGTGTTTTCCCTAGGCAAAATTTTTATCCCAAACATGGGATTGGCTAGAATACCATGGTATTTCCTTATGCAATAATGATATTAATCTCATCTAATGCAATTCAATACCATTTAATTCTATGGACCAAACAAGCCCAACAATAAACATTACTATCGACCCCACTGAGGTTTCAATGGTAATAATTTCTCTACCCACCTTTTATTTTAGTGTGGGTCGGTGTGGCCCACTTGAGTTTTGGATCTGCTCACTTTTGGTCTCCATTCCTAAAATGAGCTCACAAAACGGATGAAAGGGGTGGATTTCTTACAAACATCGCGGTGGGCCCCACCGAAGTTTGCAAGGTAGGAACTTACTACAAAAGGCTTTTGGAGGAAATCCGTGTCCCCATTCAAGTATGAGCCCAAAAGTTAAGCAGATCCAACGATCAACCTGCAACTTTCATTTAATATGGTACGTTAGATCTACCTCATTAAATGTAAGTTGCTTTAAATGGTTGACCGTTGGATCTTCTTCATTTTTAGGCTCATACATTAAAATAATATGAGAGAAGGGATGGGCGGCGTGGATAAACAGATGCATCACAGTGGCCCCACACAGATCTGCCCGTTACTTGCAAGAGAAGGGCAGTGCCCCGGACGCAATCCGCTTCCTCTGTAATTCAAATAGTGGTGAGCCCCACGTAGCTTTGGCTTAGAGGGGACACGTGGGACATGGAGATGATGTGGGGTCCAACAAGCTGTATATGTAAAATCTACTCCATCCATCATGTGATGACCATTATTTGGATGGTACATATAAAATATAAGCTCAATTAAAAACCCATGTGGGTCCCACAATTTGTAAAATTGCTGTAAAGTTCACATGAGGTGGCCTGTTTGAATTTTGTTTCGGGACCGTTGATTAGAACGAGAATACACCATGTTGTGTATATAATCAAGGCTGTTAAGACACTTCATTCATTAAGGATCAGACCCAAATTCAGGCTGTTTTGTAAGTTAGATGGGTCCCTGTGAAATTCAAGGGTGGGCATTCCTCCCAGCTTGTTCCCTTGCTATGGCCCACCTTAACTTGGGAACGGCTGAGTTATGAGTTAAGATGTTTTCCAAGGTGAGGCATGTGATAGATAAGTTGGATGGTATGAATACATCCTAGGGCATCACTAGAGCTGGGAGGCATGTGATAGATAAGTTGGATGGTGTGAATACATCCTAGGGCATCACTAGAGCTGGGCTGGGCACTGGGCGACTTGACTCGTCCGACTCAATCCAAACCGAGTGGGTGAGTCAATCTGAACCGAGTTGGTCCAATCCGAACTCAAACTGAGTCGGGTTCGGGTCATCCAATAACTCAACTCGATTCGACTTGACCCAAAATCCAACTTAGTATTGACTCGACACAATCTGAAACTCAACTCATATATATATATATATATATATATATATATATATATATATATATATATATATATATATATATATATAAAAACTCAAATATGAGATATCGTCTAGCTGACCCGACTCGGTACTTGTCACCTGGTCAAACTCAGTCTGGATTAGTGCAGGTTAGACCCAGACTCAGATCGAATCAGGCATGCTGGACTTAGTACCAAGCCGGGTCGAGTTCGGGTCAGGCCTATTTCAAAACCAGATCAAGTCGGGTCAACCCTAACTCGGTCCGACTTGACTCGATGCCCAGCTCTAAGCACCACAATTGCCTAGCACTAGGGCTGAAAGTCGAGCGGGTTGGGTCGGGTTGGTGCTTAACCCTGACCCAACCCAAGGTTCCTATACCTCAACCCTAACCCAACCCAACCCAACCTCGGGTTAGGAATTCTCAACCTAAGCCCAACCCAAGCGGGCTTGGTCGGGTTGATCGAGTTGGTCGGGTTGATCAAGTTGGTCGGTATACGTATTAATATTTTCGTTATTACATTACTTTATTATATTCCAATATAGGACTTATTTTTTTTATCTATGATTTTATTAATTATATATGTGATTATTCGTCATAAAGAACTTCATTTTTTTCTTTAAACAAACAAGCTAAAATATAAGACAACTCCTCCTTTAAAAGTCATATAGCATAGCATAGCACACAATCTATTTCAAAGAGAGAAATCTGGCATATCTTGTTAACTTGAGTCCTTGGAAATGACGTGGACAAATGAGACCCGACATCACTAGTGTGCCTTCGACACAAACGATCCACACTCAATTATAATTTGTATGTAACTTATATATTGATTGGGTTCGGGTTGGGTCGGGCAACCCGAGACCTTAACCCGAGCCCAACCCAAGTTTTATGGGGTTGGTGTTTGTATAGCCCAAGCTTCAGATCGAACCCGATATATCTTGCCCGAGCCCAAACCAATGTCGGGTCAGTCACGGGTCGGTCGGGTTGAACCCGCCCAACTTTCAGCCCTACTTGGCACCACTAGGGCACGACTTTGGTAGATTCTTAGATCTACCAAGGTGGGTGGGATCCCTGGCCGTGGGCCCACCATGATGTATGTGCCTTGTATCCACGCCGTCCATCCATTTTGAAAACTCATTTCAGGACATGATTCCAAAAATGAAGCAGATCCAAATCTCAAGTGGACCATAATACATAACACAAGAAACAATAGTAATCAACCATTAAAAACTTCTCGTGGGCCACAAAAGTTTTGGATCAAGATGATGTTTGTGTGGTCTCTTCATGGCATCCTTACAAACATTAAATCCCGCGATCAATCAAGCAAATGGAACCGTACCCTTAACTCGGCTCAAATCAATGTCTGATTGGTATTTCTTCTCTGCTTCTGGTAAACAAATCAATGGCACAATTCCCTCAACCATGGCAGAAAGCGTACTCGATCTTTCAAGAAACAAGTAGTAAGAATCATTCAAGCTTGGATATGGAAAAAAAAAAAAAAAAAACTTTTAACTGGTCTAATTCTTCATAGTTTTGAGAATCTTACAGCCTTGTAGAACAAACAAAAGACAAACCACTTCCTTGTCTATGGAGGGCCATCATTGCTGTACTACCAGGAAAGGAGGTTTGTGATGGTGAAGGGGCAAAATGCTTGAGAACAAGCAGACTCTCTCAATCGTTATGTACATGGACCTCTCAAGCAATCATTTAAATAGAGAGATCCCTGCAGAGCTAGCTAGTGTTCCGATTCATAGGCCAAGGAAGGCAGACAGAAAATATGTCTATAAGCCATGAGCGTGTGTTAGTTCTTAGCTTATAGCAACATCAGTGGGAGAGCCATATGAGAGTCAAGCTTCGCACAGCTGGGCTCGGCTCGGTTCAGTCAACAGCTCGGGCCAGTTCGAGCTGAGTTTGAGCCTATGCAGCATTTTCTCAAACACATGGAATGCATCTTCAATTTCTCACAGAATGCAAAACAATAACAACACTTTACAGGTGTTTCATCAAACACTCAGGCGAGCAGCATCAAAATCAAGATATAAAGGAAGTCTTATAATGTAAAGGTTTTTTTTTTTTTCGTATCCATGCCTTCCTCACCACCGGCCGATCCCGCAAAGAATGTATGCACCCGAAACAATACTTGGTTGAGTCATTTCATCAAACACTCGGTGAGCAGCATCGATATCAAAGTAACTGAGTCACTGAGCTGATTCGATCTGAGTTTATTCGAGTTGAGGTTCGATCCGAGTCGAGTCAAGCTCGGGCAAGCTCGAACTCCGCTCGAAATTTTTTCGAGCTCCAAAACCAGCTCGACTCGGTTCAAATCCAATTTCGAGCCGAGGTGAGTTAACTGAACGCATGTACAGCTCTATCAGTGGCTATGGAATCTCAACGAAAATAAATAATCACTTGTTTCTGAAGTCTCCTTCCCTCACTCTCTTCCCCACTCTCTGTTTGTGGGCATGCGAGCGTCTGTCCCTTTACCACCCTCCCTGCCTGTGTGTGTTACTTAGCTCACAACAATGTTAGTAGTGACAGAAATCCAAATGTGAATAAATAATCACTTCTTTGTAAAGTGTATACATGGTTTTGGTTTTCAACATAAGCCTTGTGATGGAACTCTTTTTTCACCTGTCTTTTAAATATTTCTTGTAAGAAAATATATTAATATAAGTAAAATGTAATCAACAATAATTTTTGGAACACTAACCACAAACAACACATGCAAAGAATATCTTACAGACTCGAACATCCGAAACAATCAAACCTTGGCCATTTGATCAGTTGAATGTGCAACGTTGCTGTATTTTCTTTTGCAGTAGTCTATTTGTTTCGCCACCAATTGAAGGGCTAGGATTTTTTCCATCAGGGAGATTATTTGTTAATGACCCATCAAAAGTAGGGCCAAAAATATTTAATGGTTCGACCATATTCTCCCCGGGCCCCACTCATACTAACTAAAACCTCATAGGTCCAAACTCCAGACCATTGTTGAAGTCCATGACAGAGTCAGAATTTATATAAGACTGATTGAATTATATGCATAGGTCCCTTTCTGGATCCAAATGTGCAGGTTCTGTTGACATTATGGAAAGAAAGAAAACCATAATGTAATCCAACCCTTAACTAATTCAAATCCCAACCATAGTCGAATTCCTTCAGTTTACAGACGGAAACAGCGCAAGATAAACCCCAAGCTAAAAGAGATGATAGCAACTTACTAAAGATAGGTAACTCTCTCCCAGTTAGGTTGACCTCTCAAATAAAGAAAGAAAAACCTAATAATCCTACCCATCCATTAATTCTAATATTAACAATCTATTTCAATAAAGTATCAAAAATGACAAAGTAATCTCTTAATCTCATCACAATCTCATTGGCCTTCAGTGAATCACCATAACCAACTAAAACAATATCAAAATTGCATGATCATGACCTTGTAGGAAAAGTTAGCTCAATAGGATTAAAAAATATACCAGTTTCATGTCGTTCCATGTCGAATGATACTCGCAGATAAGTGATGGGAATACTAAGGGAAACTTGGACTATATCTAGACTGGGACATATAATGGCAGACACTTTTCATGCAATCACAAGCAAAGTCCTTCAGGATTACAAATGGCAATTTACAAACGATGAGATGAAAATTTAGCCCACTTGATGGTCATGATCATGAGCTACTTGATGATCAATAGACAAGAAAATTTTTAGCCCCACACACATCAGACTCCACATCACCCTCATGCAGGGTATTCAAAATTGGTTACGTAACGGTAACGGTCATAACCGTTACGCGTTATGGGGTCAAAACGGCCATAACGGCCATTACAGAAAAACAGGCCATAAAGGCCCTATAATGGCCTTGTAACGGACCATAATGGTCCTGTAACAGTTTTTTTCAAAAAAATTAAAAAGGACCGTAACAGCTGATACGAGGGCTGTAATAGCTATTATGGCCCATATCATAATGGTAACAGTGGTGGCCGTTACAGCCACCATTACTGTTTTGGAACACCTTGCCCTCATGTTTCTTTCCAGGGGAAGCTCAACAGTGAAGCAAACCTCACAGCAACCATTGTAATAGACAGGTGACATTTTTTAATGTGTTGATATTTTGCTGCAATATCTGATCCTCTTTGACAGTCATCAGCATCACACCCATATCCTCCCAACCCATGAGGTGTGATGATCATTGTTGGCTTTTTTCCTGAACATATCCTCGTTGCACATGTTGCTAGGGGAAGTTGACTTGTATGGAGACAGCTTATCGATGCAAATATATTTGTAAGAGCACTTCTCCACCAAAAAAAAAAAAAAAAACCTCACATGTATCAAGGATTTTATCTTCATGATTGTTGTTGTTGATGGTCATGTTCACTTCTTCAGGTTCCCTGTAAAAAGATGGGCTCTTCAGATACATCTTTGCTGCGTTTGTCAGGAACATTTTTTAGAGCAAAAAAATGCTCAAACTACAGGGTATTTGCAGATGGTAGCAGGGATGGAATCTTCAGCTTTGCATTTTGTTCATGTCGCATGTAATCAGATGTATAGGCATGTTAGGGCTGTAAGTGGATAGGTTTTGGGGGTTTGTTTAGTTTGTTCTAGGTTATGTAGTTGGGCTGATTTTAAAACATAGTATAGGACAGGTTTTGGGAATTAGTTTTTGGGCTGTTTAGGTGATAGAGGTGTATTATAGGATTCTTAGAAGCTAAGGGTTCAGATTGAGTTACCTAAGGGCTCAAGATGGTGCAAAAGGGTGTGCTGTTTAGGCTTTAAGACTGATATTTACTGAAGGAAGAAGAACCTGCAAAGGTTGCAGCAAGCTGTAGCAGTTCCATTACCCAGCAGTTGCAGCAGGTTGCGGGGCTGTAGAAATAAGGAAAGAGGCAAGGAAGACAGGGAAAAGGCAATGCCCAAGAGCCAACTTTCTCTGATACCAAAAAATGTAAACTAGCCTCTCAAAGAAAGAAAACTAGTCGCAAGAGAGAAGATCAACGTACCCGATTGCTGCAGAAATCTTACCACAAAAACAAGTGACATCCACATCCATGAAATTAAGATGATCTCCCCCTTCCAAAATGCTACTACATGAACAAAAACTTCTATTGCAACTACCTGCTCATTCAAAATCATCCAAAAACAATGTATGGCCATAAAGCCATTTTATAAACAAATCGTCCATTATTTCTTGGTTTGGAAACAACTCCAACAAATAAAAAAGATGTTTAAAACTAGGACTAAAATTAAACAGCAGCAAATAAGGAAAGACTTCTAAAACTAGGCCTGTTTGCATATGCATGCTATTTATAAAGACTGGACACAGGTGACCAAGTTGATCCGACTTTGGATCCGCTCAATCGTGTTGTGTGGGTTGGGGATTTCGTTGCATCAGGTGGAATGTAGTCTAACCCATTCCATATTCTTTATACAATTCTCCTCTTCAAGTTCATAGATCTACTAAACACACAAGCTACCTCACTTAAGCCCGGTATGAAAATGCCCCTGCATTAATCACCCCCGCTGAGGAGTCTCGAACACGAGACCTCCCTCTCTGATACCAAATTGATGCAGGACAATTAACCACTTGCTCTAAAAGCTCAAACTAATAGAGCATGGTTCCTTTATCTCATCGCCCAGGCCCCACATCCTATGGGTTAGGACCTCGACAGAACCCCCTCATGGGCCCCGCTTCACACGTGCCCCCCACCCCGAGTGTGCCCCTACATCCCACAGTCCACCCCACTCGTGGCTAGTGTGAAAATGCCCATGCATTAGCTCAGCTCTTTAATTTGAGAATTCAGATTGTTCTACATTCAAGTGTCGTTAAAGTGTAGCCCTGAAATCAGGATTGGCTGTGGAATCCTTCCACTAGACATTTGGGGTGCATAGAATACATATACTCCATTTGGTAACTCTTCAATTTTCTTATTTGTTCCCCCATATGGAACTCTCCCATCAGTTATCAAAGCAGAAGACACAAAAACATACCCTTACCTAACATAGCAATGTATGTTTTACATTACTAGTGGGACCCAAGGTTGACACCTATGAGCAAGGTAGGCACTGGTGCCGCACATTTGCATGTACATAGTTGGTTAGTGCATGTGAATTACCCCAAGTACTATGTGGGGACCACCGTAATATGATGGGGACATCACGCGCGCACGCACACGCACACCGCCCCCTTACGCACGTACGCAAGGAGAAGGAGGGCTTACCGTCGATTTGAATTAATGACGATGTCCAGGGAGGGCCTCCTAACTAGAAGACGGAGTTTTGGTTCATTGGAGTGGGCCTGATAGTCAAGTAAAGCCCATCATGGGATCTCATGATCGTGGCCAACTAGTCTGATTAATCTCATTTTTTAGGTTTCGCTTATTAATGTTATTTAGAGTATCATGGACGGTTTAGATTTCTTTGATTAGTTTTTATTTTTGTTTACTTCATGCCAAGTAATAGGTTGCGCACATGGCGCCAGTTTTGGGATATAAGGTTTTCCTATAAATAGGCACCCTTTGTAGGTTTTTTTTTTCTCATTGAAGTTTAATAAAAATTTTGCGTTTTCCTACTTCTCTGAGCTCTCGAGTTGTAGAAAAATTCAATTGGGTGCGAAGCCCTCCCTTCATCAAAGGGCTAACTACCGTGGTGCGAAGCCACACCTCTCCCGATTCGCCCCCACCTTCTTCCATCCATATTTCTCTTCTCCTACAAGCATTCCATCTGCAAATCCATCAATATTTGCAAGTGTTTCTCCATCTACAGCAGATTTTCAGAATCTGGCCCTGCAGGAGGGCTGAAACTTCGGCGAAGCACCGCGCACAAACCGTGCATCAGATCGAGCTAAGATTTGGAGGTTTTGGAGTCTATCCCTGGCCGACCACGGCCAAGCTGGCCTTTTTCTGAATGGTGAGCCTCACACATGTGCGGCAGGGATCACACGCACGTGCGTCTAGGCCATTACTGTTGTCCACACGCGCAGTACTTCTCTGGTTCGTCTCTCTCCTCTCTTTCACTCCTCTTTCACCCCAAATCCCTAAACCTAACCCTAAATTACTCCAATCCCCAATTTTATGCCCTTTCTTCAACCTTAGGGTTTCCCGAATTGAAATCTGTGAACCCCTTGGATTGGGGAATTATTTTTGTGCATGTGTGGATGGATTTACCCTCCTTTGATTCTTGTTTGGTCTATAATTTTGATTAATCCGGCCCTAGCATGTGTAGGCCTGGATCCGCATAAGATTCCCCTTGATTGAGTGTTTGAACTTTTGTGTGGGATGTGGAATTTTGTGTAATTGTTTTTGAACTTGTGTGATCTAAAGCCTGAAAATCTTGCACATTGTAACAACCAGAAATTTTGGGTGCGAGTTTACCTATATGTAAGAATGTACGATTACACTTTTACACTTGTTCAACTATACACTTATAGATCCATTAATATTTATGTAGTTTAACTTGAATCTCAACTATAGAAAATAATTTTCACTCCTAGATTACGTCAACCGACTATTGATTAGTAGGATAAACCCCTGAATACCCTAGTATTCTCACCCGTTCATCAAACCGACCGTTAAATTAACTATTTACCACTAGATGAGGACATTTAACCAACCACTTTGAATTTGGACCACTTGATCAAAGTAAAGTAACTACTAGAACTTCATATCCACTCATATACACGTCAAATTAACATTCTGATCCGTTCACCTTATTTGTCAATTATGAAGATACTTAATTTACAGTCAAAATCATGATCTACGTATTTTACACCTGCGAACCAATAACTTGAATCTAACATTATACATTTCTAACATAGATCGCATTCAAAAACTACTTTATACGTATCCATTTACAAAAATGACCGTACAATAACCCATTAATATGATTAACATTTTAACCATCTAATTATTTAAAATTTATACCATCAATTAATCATCCATCACAGTCAGATCTGTCAACTGGGTCATCCAAATATTTAAATGAACCATTCATTAGGTAGATCATAAGGTATACATCAAAACTACTGGTTAATTTTTACATAGGATGTCGATAGACGTTGTTTTGAGTTATAGATAGACGTAAGCCGTTAAATAGGCATCTTAATCATCCCTGAGAGATCAAAGCCCAAACTTTGTCTGTTTGTAGAGCACGCAAAATGGTAATCTTTGGTAAAGTTTCACTCTAAATAAACGGTCTTAATAGAAAATATTTAAGTTTGAAAATATTTATTAAAAATGTGAGATAAGACTCATCCGTCTCCCCGAGTGATTCTACACCAACAATACTCTCTATAACTATCGTCCACCTAGTCCAGTATCAATCTATCCTTCACCGTCCACCATCTATTAAGCCAACATATTCATGATCTGGGCCATTCACCTACTAGCCAAGAAGCCGTCAACAATTCATATTTAATCTTGGGAGTTTCCTGTCCTATCATGCAGATCAGTACCGGAATATTATATTTGCCTCATCCTTCAACCGATAACATAACATGATATAATGAAGTGGATGGGCGGAGTAGATTTCTCATAAACAACAGGATGGACCCCACATATCAATGGAAAATAAATATGTAACAACTCCAACTTTTTCCGATTCCTTAAATTTTAAAATTTTAAAAGTTTGTTTAAAAAAAAAAAAAAAAAAAAAAAAAAAAAAAGAGAGAAAGAGATCAAACCGGTTGCAACCTCCCTTATCGTTATCTTATCCATCTTATCCGAGCAACTCTCTTTTCTTTATAAGGATGGACATTTCTCGCCGATCAAAAAAAGGAAAAAAAAATAAAAATAAGAGAAAAGATAAAATGAGAGAAATTAGTGGAAGAACCGCTAGCACAGATTAGTATTTATTTTATTTTAATTTAGATTGTTATTTTTAATATGTTATTATGCTTTGGGTTTATGTGATGGACGATGTACATCTACCATGGGTGCAATGCATGTGCACATATATCAATATGTGCACGTATGCACAATGTACCTTGGAACACTTTACGCATGTAACAAGAATTAAAAGGAAATACGTAAGTTCTTTTTGTTTATTTTACTTGAATTACATATTGGAGTTATTTTGCATATACGGCCCGATCAATTCAGTCCATTAGGTTCTAAGGACCAAAATATGGAAAACCTCCAAAAATTAGGCTTAATTAACATTTTGGTAGGCCATAATATATAAAATAGAATTCATTAGGCACTCACCATTGGAATATCCATCGGGGCCTCGGGGAGTTCTAATGGAGATACCAATTATTTTGACCATTAAAAAATAATTGGGTGGACCAATGAACAAACTGGATCTTACATAAAAAGTTAGGAGGGTTTGAAATAAGAAATGCATATGTTTTAATGGTGGAAGAACGGTCAGTGTTGATTCATGGTAGTATGATCCATCAGAATAACGAATCTACCTCATTTTTCTACCAATGTCCTAAAACTATGTTAGTAAAGTGGTGAATGGAATAGATCTTATGCACACATATTATGTATGGGTCATCATGACAAAAGTGTAACAATATAGAGTGGGTGTAAAAACACTCCAGCGTGCAAAAGTGAAGTTGGGCTATTTACGTTACCGGAATTAGTCCGGATTTATGGGCCTTATATGCGGGGCTTTCTTGATGTATGTATCAAATCTGTACCGTCTAATAATCTTGTCACTAATTAAAAGTCTTGGGATTGAAAAATTTATTCGAAAGAAAACTCATGTGGATCACATCGCCTTAAATAGTGAAAATTAAATGGGCACCTTCGAATATTCTTGTGGGCCACAAAAGTGTTATTTCGAGTAGATTTTTTAGGCTTGTCCTTTATGAGGAGATTACCCATCTCATTCATGGTTTAGATTTTCATGGAACCTATCAAAAAAATTAAATAAATAAATAAGTACAAAAATAATGTTTGATTGTCAGCGTTGAAACCAAGTGCGGCTTTTAACGTTAGAAACCATCTTGGGTCATCAGATTGTAGACTCACAGTGATGTATACATTGTATCCAATCCATCCATTTGATTTGGAAGGTTATTATGGGTTAAGAGTGTAAATTTAGGACATCTAAAATGTGTGTGACCCATACAGAAAGAAAATAATAGTAGTTGTACAATAATCGTTTATGTTATTACAAGTCCCACATATTTCAGATTAGATTGGAAAATTTTCTTGAAAAATTTTCTCAAAGGTCAATATAGCAATGGTAACCATATAATCAATCCAGATCCCTGTAAGTAGGACCCACATAAAAAAAAAATGTGTTAGATATATATAATATAATGTAACTCCACCTTCTGATGCATGGTAAAACTTATATAAGTTGCATGCATGTCTAGGACAAAATATACATAGACTAAATTATGTATCATTATGACATGCTATTAGAAGATCCAAGCCATCTATGTGGTGGGTCATCTTATAAGATATCTAGTGTGTCTTTGGGCTGAGATAGATAAGATGAACCCTATCTATTACGTATATTACTTGAGTATTACTCTCATGTAAGACCTTAATTAGTAATCAAAACAAATCAAATACTTTATGAGTTTAATATATATATTTTTAATATTATGGTGTACTGCATATGGATTATTTATAGGTATTTTCTGATCCGCTCCATCGGATTCCTCTCTAAATCATCAGGTGAGTAATCCCAACATGTTTCCTCTCCATATGATTAAAATAATTTGTTGTTGTGAATGACTTGATTAAATTGTTTATAAACTGATTAACGTCGAGATATTCTTGGATTATGCACATGTGAAAGGTCTCTATAAGGAGAGATGTATTTGACTGCTGATATGATTACTGCTGCATCAAACATTCATGCCTGGCATCATTAATACTCTTGTGCAATTACCTAGGGGACAGCCCATTGTACCCATTAGAAGCCCACTATATGTGGAAGCCTGCCCAATGGGGGGATGCGGGCCTTGCCCATGCCTACCAATGGTAGAAGCCTGCCGAGTGTGGATGCGGGTTGTCGATATCCAACTCAAGCAAGTGGATGGTTTCTATTTATACCTACTTGATGCATCATCAGTACCATTCATAACATACGCTTTAATTATTTCATTGTATTTCTGATTTTTATGTTTTACTTGTATGTATTATTTTAATTGTACTGTGCACGAACCATAATGGATTCACTCACTAGGCCTAGCCAGCTAATGGTTTATTGATGAAAAAACCGTACAGATGGAATTGAAGCAGATAGAACGACTCAATAGCAAGAATATGAAGCCAAACCAGTGGATGATCCACAGGATCAGTGGCCGTATTTAACTGAAGACGAGCTTACGTCGTTGGACCAGTAAAACAATTAAATGGGACATCTGTTTCCTATTATTATTTTATTTCTGTTTTAGAATGACTTTAAATTTAAATTTTGTTTTATTTTTTGTTGAATGAAATTTCAAATGAGTGGACTCGATGATTCCTGTTTAGATGATTCCTGATGTGGTTTTAAATATATGATGATGGAAATTATAGGAAGATAATACAAACATGGATGAATGGATGCTAAAATTGGATGTGAACTTAGGATTCATTAAATTGTGCCTCTAAATAATTGTACGGAGAATGAATTAAGTACACTCGGTGTACGTGTCATGGGCCGAAACTTGGGTCTGAGGGTGCACACTCTATATCCGAATTTCGGGGCGTGACACACATCATACTTGAATTTCATGTCCTGCATCATAATGTTTAAGTCCCATCCAAACCATCCATTATATGCACCACAGTCGATGATGGCTGCGAGCGATGAAGGCGTCAATTATTTCAATTTATATAATTGATGACCATATGACTTAAGGACCTGTTGGGATTCATGAACGGCATGGCAAAGGAAATAGTATATCTCAAGAAACCTTATTTCCATGAAATTGGCGAAAAGGAAACATTTTTCCTTGTTTGTTTTATAACTAAAGAATTTCCTAGAAATTTGGTACAATATTTCCAAAATTGTTGTTTGGCAAAACCAAAAAATTTTCTTGGATAGCAAGGCTATTTGTGGATGACAATATACTAGTGGTTCTCTTTTTTTCTTTTTTAGGAGATGTTCTAATATGCACTCCCCCGCACTCCCCCCATATCGTGTGAATTTGTCGGATGAAGAGTCGGAAGGAATGCTTTGGATTGAAAAGCAAAAGGGAATGTATGCTTTTTCGAGCAGAATTTTTTCCCCTTCTGCTCATAGGTACAAACAGGTATTGGAAGGATCGGTGCCAAGATCTCCATGAGTTAGGTGGTCATCCCTTTTAAAGCAAGGGAAGAGGGGGAACAGATGATGTAGGCCCACGGCCCACCGTAGGGCTAGCAATGACGTATGTTATGGTCCGGCTATGCTAATTTTGAATTGTTTGTTGGTGAATTTAGGGCATAAATATCATGAATTGCAATTTACTATTTGTGGAAGAATGGGAGCAGGGTGTGCCAAAACAGTTACGTATCGGCCGTATCGGCCGATACGTAACAGTAACGATATGAGTCGATACGCGATACGGGGTCATATCGGCCGATACGATTTTTTGTACCCGTATTGGCCGATACGGGCCCGTATCAATCCGATCTGGTAATTCGCTTGACTCATGTGGCCGACCAGAACGGTCAAAAAACATCGATTTTTTTTCCATTTTAAGCTCTTTTTTGCTGTTTTTTTTTCAAATTTCTTGCTTCCAAACTACTTCTCACCCCTTCTACTACCAATTTCGACCAACCTTGGTTAGATATTTGAGATAAAAACACATTGTATTGCGGCTTTTGTTGAATCGAAGCTCGGTGGCCATTTTTCAGAAATTCCGAATTTGTCAAAAATAGGTATTTATACTTTTTTTAACATGTTTTGCTGTTTTAATCATGCCATATGATGTGTTAATCATAGTAGAACATGTTAATATGCATTTTTCAGATTTGGGGCGCCATTTAATATTTTTTTCTATTTACGCATGTATTTTTACCCTTTTTTAAAAATTCGAAAAATCAATTTTTAATGGTTGTTTTACTGTTTTAATCATGCCATATGATGTGTTAATCATATTAAAACATATTAATGTGCATTTTACAGATTTGGGGTGCCATTTAATATTTTTTATTTTTTTTTTCTATTTACGCATGAATTTTGAACCTTTTTTTTTTAATTCGAAAAATCAATTTTTAATGGTTGTTTTACTGTTTTAATAATGCCATATGATGTGTTAATCATATTAGAACATATTAATGTGCATTTTACAGATTTGGGGTGCCATTTAATATTTTTTATTATTTTTTTTCTATTTACGCATGAATTTTGAACCTTTTTTTTTTTAATTCGAAAAATCAATTTTTAATGGTTGTTTTTCTATTTTAATCATGCCATATGATGTGTTAATCATAGTAGAACATATTAATGTGCGTTTTACGGATTTGGGGTGCCATTTAATATTTTTTTATTATTTTTTTCTATTTACGCATGAATTTTGACCCTTTTTTTTTTAATTCGAAAAATCAATTTTTAATGGTTGTTTTGTTGTTTTAATCATGCCATATGATGTGATAATCATAGTAGAACATATTAATATGCATTTTACAGATTTGGGGTGCCATTTAATATTTTTTTAATATTTTTTTCTATTTAAGCATGAATTTTGACCTTTTTTTTTTTTAATTCGAAAAATCAATTTTTAATGGTTGTTTTGTTGTTTTAATAATGTCATATGATGTGTTAATCATAGTAGAACATATTAATGTGCATTTTACAGATTTGGGGTGCCATTTAATATTTTTTTATTATTTTTTTCTATTTACGCATGAATTTTGACCTTTTTTTTTTTAATTCGAAAAATCAATTTTTAATGGTTGTTTTGCTGTTTTAATCATGCCATATGATGTGATAATCATAGTAGAACATATTAATGTGCATTTTACAGATTTGGGGTGCCATTTAATATTTTTTTAATATTTTTTTTCTATTTACGCATGAATTTTGACTTCTTCTTTTTTTAATTCGAAAAATCAATTTTTAATGGTTGTTTTGCTATTTGAATCATGCCATATGATGTGTTAATCATAGTAGAAAATGTTAATGTGCATTTTACAGATTTGGAGTGCTATTTAATTTTTTTTTTTGTATTTTCGAATTAGTGACTTTATATTTTTATTTGCTTATATTGGACAGGTTTTGGAGCTTCTTAGGGTTTAGTATTTTAGCTAGAACATAAAATCATCTTTATTAACATAGGTCATACAGACATACACTCATCTACCTAAACTTAAAGAAATGTCTGGGTCTGGCCAACAACAAGTGAGGATATTGGATGGCAACATTGTGAGAGGGTTGGTGGTACTAGGCACCAAATGAAGTACAAGTATTGTGATAGACATGTAACTGGTGGAATTACCCGTCTTAAACAACATTTAGCACATCGAAAGGGTCAAGTTGCGCCATGTGCCAGAGTACCGAGAGAGATAATGCTTTTAATGCAAGCTAGTCTGGATGAGTCGAAGGGTAAACGTGCTGCTGTACAAAAGAAGAAAGATGATATTTTGGATGCAGCTCGACAAGAGGTATTTGGTCCTAAATATATGGGCGTTCGTGATGAAGATATTATTGATTCTGACGAAGATTCAGATCGGGAATTAACTATAGCTAGGAGAGAGAGCTTGCGTGTAGCTTGTGAAGAGGAAGAACGTCGCCGCATGTTTGGCACGCATGGGTCAGTGCGTGATACAGGGGGGGTAGTGGGAGTGGGAGTGCAACTGGAAGTGCAACTGCTTCTGTAGGTGGGACTGAGGGTCGGGGGTAGGTTTGGTGGGTTACGACGTGTTTGGGGCCGACGATGAGACATCTTCACGTGATGCCCCTATACGTGAAGATGAAGAAGTAAATGAGCCTAGGAGACCCTCTATTGATTCAATCCTGTTTAGGAAAGAATCAACTAAACAAAAAAAAAATAAAACAAATGCGGAGTAGAACTTCCGTTGAGAAATTAGGTAGAGCGGCAAAGAAGAAAGTTATTTATACATGCTAACATACCTCCTAACGCGGCCAATTCTCCATATTGGCAGGTGGTAATTGATGCAGCAGCAGAAGCAGGTGAAGGAATAAAAGCTCCCACGACTAAGGACATTAGGGGGAAATGGACAAATGCAGATTATGCGGATGTGAAAGCATACGTGGCTACCTTTAAACTCCGTATGGCAAGCCGAGAGGATGCACGATTATGTGTGATGGTTGGACTGCCCAACCAGACGCAAAGATGATCAACTTCATAGTGTCTTGCCACTTAGGAACTATATACCATAAGTCAATTGATGCGTCGAGGTAACAAAAAATGCTACTTATATTAATGAACTAATGGATAAAGTTGTGGGCCGAGATTGGAGAGGAGAATATAGTGCGATTGTGACAGATAATAAAGCAACATATAAGCTTGCGGACATATGTTAATGGATAAGAGAAAACATCTTTTTTGGTCACCATATCTTGCCCATTGTATTGATCTTATATTGGAAGATATTGGGAAGAAGAAGAATGTTAAGGAAATGGTCGAAAAGACAAGGAAGTGACGACGTTTATTTACAACCATAATCAAGTAGTCGCACATAATGAGAAAGTTCACGAAAGGACGAGAGAATTTGTGAGGCTGCATGACTAGATTCGCAACAAACTTTATAGCATTAGAGAGTTTATTCCAGCATAGGGGAGTTGAGTGAGATGTTCGCTTCCCGAGAATGGCTTAACACAAAACATGGGAAGAAGACATCAGGGACACCGGTCGACGTTGCGAACACCATACGGGACAACAAATATTGGAAGAAGGTTAAGGCGATCCTAAAGGTGATGGATCCACTAATGAGGGTACTCCGTCTTGTTGAAACCGATGAAGCACCTACCATGGGCTTCCTATATGATGCCATGGATAAGGCAAAGATTGCAATTCAACGTGATTGTAGAAGTTGGGAGACTTATTGGAAGATGATCCACAGGAAATGGACAAAGCAACTCCATCACGATCTTCATGCAACAGGTTACTACCTAAATCCTAGGTATAGATATGCCCAATCATTTGTTGAGGATGATGAAGTTCGTGTCGAGCTAAAAAATGTGATAAAGAGATTAGAGCCTGACTTAGATCTGCAAATAAAGGCGTTGAATGAATTAGATACATTTGGAAATCACCTTGGTAGCTTTGGAGATGCTCTTGCACAGCATGCAGTATCTAGGTTGCAACGGGCCGAATGGTGGATTAATTTCGGAGAGAGTACGAAGGCTCTCCAAAAAATTGCAGTAAAAGTTTTGAGTCAGACAACGTCCTCCTCTAGCTGCGAAAGGAATTGGAGTTGTTTTGCGCTCATTCATTCAAAGAATAGGAATAGATTGCAGACTAGAACATTAGATAGACTTGTCTTCATGTACTACAATATAAAACTAAGAATGCGACGACATCATAGAAGCATTACAGCTGCTGATGACAAAGACTACTGTCCAATAAACTTGAACAATATTTATGATGAGGATGACCCACTTCTACCTTGGTTGGAAACAAGGAAAAACAAATTGAAGAGGATAGTGAAGAATTGAAAATTGATGACCCAGAAATACGCAAAGCGCAACAAGAGAGTCGTGCAGATGTGTTGGACCCAGTAAAAGGGGCAGCATTTATGCCACGTATGGATACGGCTCAAGATTAACAAAAGAGTACGAGCAGTGGTAGCGTGACCGTGTCGGATGATGACGACCCCCCTGCCCCTGGTGCTGACACTTCTGGTGTTGCTTACCCCCTACGGTACCCGTTACAGATCGCGATGACGATGAACATCGACGAAGTGGTACACGAGGTCGGACTTACGAGTGTACCGAGTCACGATACTGACCAAACCCGAGGAGGAGGGTACATCTAGTGGTGCACGGGTCCGGGAGGTCCGGGAACATCGCCAGCTCATGGTCTTGGTTATTATGATGGATATTCTTATGGTCAATTGGATTATGATTATGGTGGTTATCTTGAGCCTGTTCCATCACATTCATGTTGGAGTAGCCCTCCCAATCAATATCCATATGATTATAGATATCCGATCCAAATCCAAGTTACTCATCGAGCGACGCAGCCTCAATCTCAAGATTCTCAACCAATTTAGTATGGGCACCGGTATGGCTATTCGACGCACCTTGTTGGATATCCTTACTCGGGGGTCGAGTCGTTTTGCCTAGTCAGTCGATCGGTCATTCTCTGGTTTCGTTGATCTAGTATTTCCTTCGCATGGATATGCGGCACCTACACCTATTGATGACCTCACTGATGGTGATGATAACGATGATGTGGAGGTCGAGCAACCACAAAAAGCGATTTTCATTTTGGTGGTGACTTGTGATTGTGAGTATATATTTGTATTAAGGTAAGTATTTGCGATATTATTGCAAGAAGCCATCTTTGTCATGCACATACTTGACAACTGCTAAACTTGTATTTAAAATAGCTCCCCGACAACCAATCAAGTAATCCTTAATCAAGTTGCGGGAGTATATCGATTTTACTAATTTATTTATTTTTAATATTTTTGACTTGAAGATGACAGGTTATAGACAGGAATCACAGTCACGTGCACAGCAGCACAGGCATGTTCGAGAAATTCCTCAAAAATAATTGCAAACACCTAATGTAAGATATTTTCATATTACATTCATTCTAATATATCTATCATTGATAGTAGATAGTTAGAAAATTAAATATATGAATTTTGTAGTCAAATTTAGGTTATCTGGTTCATAAATTCATCGACAATCAGATACAACTTCTCACCAAAGAACACCACCATAACCATGTTCCAATTTATAAATGAATGCATATTTGGAATGCTTAGAATATTCCAGATTTAATCCATATTTTTTCATATTTTTTTGGCAAAAAAAAATTTTTGTGCCGTTACGCTCCCGTATCCGTATCGGTTTTGAAGGTCACCGTTACGCCAACCGATACCGATACGGGACACCTTGAATGGGAGCCAATTTCAAAATGTGATTGAAGATTTTGTAGATTATTTTTCTAGATTTGCTTTTACAATTATTAGGCTTATTGCCATCTTACACATATTAGATTGATTATTTAAGATCCATGGGAATTATCAAAGTTAGTAGGAAGGCATTCCAAATTTCCTGAGTTCTAATTTTTTTTAGTATTTTTTTTTTTTTAAACATTGGATGAATTTTATTAACAAGGCTGAAAGCTGAAATGTACATATGTACAGCAAAGACAAAACAAAACCTCACAACTCAAGCCAATAAAAATATTGCAAGAAGAAGTTTGATATCAATAAAACTATTTCCGTACTCTTGTCAATTTCTTTGCGATTCAGGTGTCGAGATCTCATTGACACACTAACTGCCTTGCACCATCAGAGCAGCCATTTGTAGCAGTTAAGGGGCTCGACATCACACTTTTAGTAGCCCATTAAGAGGGGGGACATAAATGTAGAAGAGGTGTTGGCATTGGGGTTTGAGCAGACATAAAATTTTGTGAAGGTTTGGGTTTATTTTCAATGAAATTCATTCTCTTGCATTTGGACAAAAAAATAGAAATAAAATAAAATAAAATAAATCATTATATCAAATAGGTAGGGATGTGCATCATTTGACTACTTACCTGGCTAGAAACGGTGTTTTGAGGAGTGACCTCTTGTATCATGGCTTAATGGTCTCCTCCATGTGTTCAAAGAAACTATCATTCAACAAACAAAAAAGATAAGACAGTCTCCTTAATGAACATTCTTCACACACATGCACACGTTGGGAAAAAGAAAAAAGCATATCATTTAAAGCACCAAGGTCTTACAAGCATTGTATAAATAAGAGGGAAGAAAGAAAGACACATATATAAAGTAACCTCCAAATGTATTCAACAATGTATGCTAAAAAGAGAAAAACAAGAACAAGCTATATGACTTGGGGGTCATTTCAATGCCTGTAAAAGTTTTAGTTATAAACACTTTCTACAATGGAAACTCTTTTTATGCGTAAAAGTGTTTACAGTCTGTCTTGTTTTCTTTAAGCTGTAAAGTGTTTATGTAGTTGCTAGCTGCAGTCAGATTGCTTGTTGTTTGAAACACAGTATTTTGCAAGGCTTCCAAAAGCCCTTGTAACTTGTAAAGAGTTTATAGTCAAATTACAATTGCTTGTAGTTTGAAACACAGTATTTTGCAAGGCTTCCAAAAGCCCTTGTAACTTGTAAAGAGTTTATAGTCAAATTACAAGCATCCAAACAACCCTTTTAATGTCTTCACCGATAAAACCCTTTACAACTAAAGGATTTTATAGTCATCCAAACGACCCCTCACATTTTTTCAATTTTCTTTTCCTCTTCTACCAAGGTTTGGGTGTGAGCCAGATGGGCCATGGCCACAACCACTTCGAATCCATCTTGTAATGTGGCTCAATGCTCCCATCCTCCACATTGTATACACGAAGATCGCAGCCCCTACACGACTCCATAGTATACCATTCCTGATCATCAGTAAAATAAATGCGGTTCCCTTCACAACCGGAGAAGTTTTGAGCAGACAGAGACATTAAGCAATTCTCCCCTAAAAACAACATACCATCTCCCAAAGCTTTTAAAGGGACAAACATGTGTTTGCTCACGTCCACCCTGAAAATCTCGAAGCTGGTATTCCCGCGATCAGGGTCCTCAAAGCTTATTAAATCGAATTTCCTTGCAACCATCAGCAATTGTCCAGAAGATTCCACCAGAAACTTCTTGCAGAACTGAACATCTTCATCAACAATCATAGCGATCACCATCAAGGTGGGGTGAGGCTCGCTCAAGTCAAGGACCCCAACACGCCCAAATTCGCTAATGGCATAGATCTTACCATTGTAAAACACAACATCCTCGAAAAGGAACCAATCACTCTCCACATAAGTCCATGTTCCGCCATCCATCCTGCAGAAGGCCAACACAGACCGGAAGGCGAGAATGGCAACAATGTAGGGCCCAGCCATGATGACCTTGTGCACGTAGTGCTCACGCATATGCTCAGCGGTCTCGACCAGAGGGGGGCGGCCCGGGAACGGGAACTGATACGTGTATAAGATGGTGCCGGTGTCTGTCTCACGGACGCTAATGATGTGAGGGAGGGTGGTGAAGCAGGGAAGGGGCATTTCAGTTCTGGAGAAGGGATTCAAAAGGGAGATGTTGAGGTGGAGGTCTACCATTATAAGGTAGCCCTCTGAAGATCCACGGCACCATTTATCATTGTCCGTGTTGGGTAACATCTTGAGGGTATAGATCTGCTTCTCTGAGAGGCTGAAGAAGCTCTGGAACTCGCTCTTTTCACCATCCTCACTGGGAAGCATGAGTACGGGGAGCAGATGAGGTAGAAGGTGGCGATTTTCTAGAAAGATGGAGTGCCATGTCTTGCAGACAGCACCAAATCGGATGAAATCAACAAGAACAGTTAATCTTGTAGCAATCAATTCAATTATATCCTTCTCAAGTTTCAACCAATCAACCACTCTACCTATTTCCATATCTTTATGGGTATCACACCTGCACGATAGGAAACCCCAATCAAATTAATGTTTTTTTTTTTTGTTTGAAATATTGGCGTCGGATCACTGACGATATATTACAATGTATTCACGATTCCGAGAGAAGAGAATGAAAACACTCCAAAAAAAAAAAAAAAAAAAAAAAAAAAAAAAAAAAACAGAAAATACAAACCTCCTGTTATCCCTCCTCCTCCTCCTCCTTTCTCTGATACCTCTCCCTTCTATGCTACATCTCCCTCCTCTTTTCTCTGCGACGTTTACCTCTTCTGTCTCTCTCTTTTTTCTTTCCTCTCTGTCCTCTGCGCAGTTGCTGCTGTTCCAGTATTTTCGAACAAAAAGGCTTGAGGCCTTTAGGGGGCGTTTGGCAAAGGGTATTAGATAGGATTAGGTGGGATACAATTGCATTTGATCATTTGCAAATTCCACCCAGCAAGAAAGATTTGGGATTAGGTGGGATACAATTGCATTTGATCATTTGCAAATTCCACCCAGCAAGAAAGATGGGGATTAAGTGGGATAGAATTGCATTTGGTCCCATAAGGGCGTGTTTGGTCAATGGAATTGAATGGTATTGAATTGTATTAGATGGCATTAACATCATTATTGCCTACCGAAATGCCATGGTATTGTAGCCATCCGATCTAATCCCATGTTTTGGGATAAAAAATTTGCCTCCAGAAACACTAGATTAAGCAAAATCATGTTTGGTGGACCATGGAATTGTAACCAACGGACCAAATTCACAACAGATTTCGTTCACTTGTACACAGTGTCATATGTAAATGGTATATATGGATGGGCCGCATGGATAAACGCATGCATCAATGTGGGGCCCACATGTGTAGTGGATTTCAAAATCTACGGAATTCATGCATGGGATCAAATGCAATTCCATTCCACCTAATCCAACCTTCCCCATCCTCTCCAAATGTGGGATGGAATTGCACAAGACAAAATGCAATTCTATCTCACCTAATCCCATCTAATACTCTGCGCCAAATGGATTTCTGTGGATTTTGAAATTCAGTACATGTGGGCCCGACATTGATGCATATGTTTATCCGTGCGGTCCATCCATATACATAGTTTACAAGTGACATTCTAGTTATATATGTGTGCAAGTGAATGACATCTATTGTGAATTTGGTTTGTTGATTACAATTCCATAGCCCACCTAACAAGATTTTGCTTAATCTAGTGTTTCCTGTCCTAGCAATATTTTTATCCCAAACATGAGATTAGAGGGCTAAAATACTTTGGTATTTCCAAACATGCACTCATTGTGCAATAGTGATGTTAATCCCATCTAATACAATTCAATACCATTCTATAATCCACGGACCAAACACATCCTTAATATTCTACCTATCATAAAGGCGTGTTTGGTCCATGGAATTGAATGGTATTGAATTGTATTAGATGAGATTAACATCATTATTGCACAATAATTGCATGTCTTGGAAATTCTATGGTATTGTAGCCATCCAATCCCATGTTTGGGATAAAAATTTTGTTAACCGAAAACATCGGATTAAGCAAAATCATGTTTGGTGGACCATGGAATTGTAATTGATGGACCAAATTCAAAACGGATTTTCGTTCGCTTGTACACATATAACTAGAATGTCATGTGTAAACAGTGTATGTGGATGGATGACATGGATAAATGCATGCATCAATGTGGGGTCCACATGTGTAATGGATTTCAAAATCCATGGAAATCCTACGTAGGACCAAATGCAATTCCATGGGACTAAATGAAATTCCATCCCATCTAATACCTTGCGCCAAATGCTCCCTTAGGTGAGAGAAGGTGTCTCTGATCAGGTTAGTTGTAAGACCCGTATCCTAGTCCGTACTGTTCCGTCAACTCCCGCGATCTTTTCCGTCGAAGTCCGACAACCTGTGACATATAATCAACGTTTGCGATCGATCCTAAGTCGTATCATGTAGAATTAAGTCGGCTTAATCCAAGACTCGTATCATTGCGACCGCACAGTCGCCGCTGTTCCAACGCCGCGTCTTACGCACCAATCCGATACCCTAGCCGAGAGATGTGGGCTGACGTTTATTTCGAAGAAAATGCTGCACTTTTACAATTCTAAGAGAATCTCTACAACATGTCCCATCAATCCATCAATCAATCAATCACTTCATATCAAGTACACATCACTTTCACCTCATCCCCAAGCAACCACCAAGTCAACTCTTTCTCACCCTCTCTCTTACACAACCATACATGTCAAGTACACATCACACATCACTCACCCTTTCACCCATCACACCCATCCCTCACTTCTCTTACAACCCCCCCCCCCTCTCTCTCTCTCTCTCTCTCTTATTTCCCAACAAAATTCCAAGCAACAAAAAAATACACCCACATCCAAGCCTTCCATGAGAGAAAAGTGAGTGTGTGGCCCACTTTTCATCCCAAAAATCCATCATTCCAGCCATTCGTTTCTCATCCTCTTCATCAAAGTGAGACACAAGGAAACCCCACATTTCAACGGACCAAGAAGATCGAACGGTGGGTGCTCCTTGGGCTAGATTTTTCATGTTTTGATGATAGGCCAAGTAAAGCCTACCGATTAATGGTATGGATCTCATCTTAGACCCTAGGTGTGGCCGATGGCCCACCTTAATGCTCATGATCGTTCCATGATGGGGCCATTCTCCATGGATCCCATCATGATGTTTATTTTCCTTGCATAAAAAGAGGTCATCTAGACCGTTCATTTTGGGTGGAGAAGGGATCTCCACCGTTGATCCTTGATTTGGTGGGCCCACATGTATTGGGACCCACTTGATGTATGATTTCTTGCAAGGGAGGGCTCATAGTGGCGGAGCCCTCCATCACATGCGTCCCACTCTCTCTCTCTCTCTCTCTCTCTCTCTCTCTCTCTTTCCCTTTTTGTGATGATATGGTTGTGTGGCCCACTTGGATGGACCCCACCTTGTATATGTGTTGTATCTACACCATCTACCATTTGGTGGCCCACCTAAGCAGGGCCCACCTCAATGCATGTGCCATGCCCAAACCGTCCAGCGTCTGGGGATGCTGGACGTGAGTTAAAACACAAATATGAGCTTGGTTCAAGCCTTGGGGGTGGACCACTCATGCAGGCCCCACCTTGATGTATGTATTCAATCCATGCCGTCCATCCTATTTACCAACTCATTTTAGGTGTTGAGCCGAAAAATGATACTGATCCAACTTTCTGGTGGGCCATAACTTTGAAAACAGTGATTTTCACTATTGAAACTTACCTTAATTTTTCTACACACCGAAAGATGCCCAATATTAGGCTTGCTGAATTTGTTATGGACAATAAAATCCATTGGCAGGCCTGGATTCATCTGACGTGGGCCCTACCTCTGAAAAACCACGAAAATTCGATTTTTCAAAAAAAAAAAACATAAACAACAGCAGTAGATGCTGCTGCTGCTGACACAGGACGCGCAGTAGCGTCCAGCGCTGCTGCATGGGCGGACGGGCAGGGACCCACGATCCCAGCCGTGGGCCCCACCATGATGTTTGTTCATCATCCAACCCGTTCATTTGGTGGGCCCCTTCCTGAAGTAGGCCCCCTCCAAAGATCAGCCACATCCAAGGCTCAGGTGGCCCACATCACAAGAAACAGTAGGGATTTAACGTCTGCCTTTGAAACCCATTTTGGGTTCACAGAAGTTTTGGATCATTATGAAATTTGTTTTTCCTCAGCATCCAGGTCTGCATGACCTTATGGACAAATTAGATGGCAGATAAACATTACGGTGGGCCCCACGTGGGACCCATTGACGTATGCAGGTATACCCACACCGTCACCCATTTGGTGGGACCCCATGGTGTATGTGTTCTAGCCACACCGTCTATACCAGGACGGTGGGACCCCATGGTGTATGTGTTCTAGCCACACCGTCCACACCTGGACGGTGGGACCCACCATGATGCATGTGTTACATCCAAACTGTCCAGCCATTTTGAAAGCTCATTTTTGGGCATGAGCAAAAAAAAATAAGTCAGGTCTTAAGTTCAAGTGGACCCCACCATTTAGGTAGTAGACAATAACGTCTACCATTCAAAATTCCTAAGGGGTCATTATAGTTTCCTACTAAGCTGATATTTGCTTCCACTTCATCTATCACCATGTTAGTTGATGAAAAGGATAGATGGGAAATATATGTTATGGTGGGCCTTAGGAATTTTAATGGTGGAAATCATTATCACCACTAATAGTTGGGTGTAGCCCATCTAATATACATAAGGCCCATGTGATTAGACCCATTCAATGTTTTTGTGGCCCGTTATCGAGGCCCACCTTGATATATGAAGCCCATGTTACAAGGTCCATTGTGATGTTTTCAAAGGCACATGGGATATGGCCCATTGCAATGTACATAAGGCCCATTGATGTGGCCCACTTGATTTATATAAGGCCCATATGAGGCGGCCCATTTGATGTATCTGAGGACTATGGGTCGACGCCCAATGAGATGTATACAGGTCCATTGCAATGTGTGATTCCCCATGATTTATGTAATGATATTTTATGGCGGGCCATGCCTTGAAAGCAATGTTGATTTGACGTCCACATTGTAAGAATAATGTTGGTTTAATGTCTACATTATAAACCTCCCTAGGGCCCATTGATAGGCCCATACCGGTTATATGGCCGTCTAGGCCCATCTTCAGTGTAAAGATAGTTCATTACTTTATAACATGCTTAGTACACTTCCATGATTCATGCGCATACACATCATATGTATGCTTGATATGAGGAATGTTTGATCATAGCATAAGCCGTTGGGCTGAGACATTTACAGGACTCCTTATGAGACGGAGTGCCCTACATGAGCTCGTGATACGCGCAAGATTACTGCATGACTGGCGGTGTGACTCATGCATTTCGCATTGTGTGTTGTGATTCACTGCATGCCCTAGCGACATCGGGGTCGTGGCCTCCACGGGCATATCGTAGATGGTCGTATCGGATACCAGAAATGTTAGCTCTAGCATTGTGGGCACTTAGGATGTCCTTGGGTGAAAATCTCAGAACTTTTTTGGTACCAGAAGATGCTCCAACATCTAAACCGAGTGGATACACGAGCGCCCGAGTGCCGAATACCAGTAGGCCGCGTCTCCCACTATGTTGTGGTCGGTTGAAAGGGGGTGTGGCCTTATCCGCCCGAGTGAGAGGGCTATAAGCTAGGCTGAGTTTGACCAGCTCGTAAATGAGTCTGCTATCGACGAGCCGGGTAGGTATTGGCAGACTACTAGTCAGGCGGATAGTGTGGTCTCTTCCACTTGCTTGACTGTGCAGTTAGGGAGGAGGCAGTCAGTGTGAGGTGTATTAGGCCCCAGTGATATCTAGAGAGGAACTGTACTGATATGTGTACGTGATGAGTACTGACATGCTTGTATTATATCTCGCATATGACATTTGGCTATATAGGCCTCGCATCACATGGCCTTGGTATGGCCGATAGCATTCATGCCTTACATCACATAGCCTTGGTACGGCTGGTTGTATCCATGGATTTACCGCATATTTCCGCATTACTATGATATTGTATACTTGGCACTCGCCTTGCTCACACACGTACACCACCCTCTAAGCTTTCGTAAGCTTATGTACGACCGTTGCGTGCAGGTAGCGTTGGACAACAGCAGCACTGAGGCAGGAGTGCGCATCTGACTATTGAAATCTGACGTATGGGCACTAGGAGCCGAGAAAGGGGTACTATGGAGGCTGTCGGCACCGGATTCGGCGATCGAAAATTTCGTGAGTCCGTTTTCCGAGTTTGAGGCGTGACATTAGCCACACCTTCGTATTAATGTGAAATCCACCCGACCACCAAGTGCACTTGTTAATCTCAAGCACAAAAGTCAGCCACATAAGTGATTCAAGTGAACCACAATATTAGAAATAGTATGAAAGGAAATCCCACCCTCCAAACGATTTTCCTTCATATGGCCCACCTCAATTATGGATATACCTGAAATTTTTTTATAACTTATATTTTATTTTGCCATTTAATGGATGGAGTGGATTCCATATAATCATCATGGTGGGCTATGTAAAAAATTTAAGTGCAGATGTTTCTTAACCCATTGTCTCACTTGATGAGAGGTCAGCCTGATTTTTTTCTCCATCGGCCTAACATAAGGACTTGTTTGGAAGCTTGGATTCAGAACCCCTAGATTTGAAATCCTCCTATTGTGTATGTCACCCTATATTGGGAATTAACTTTAATCTAAAAGTAGCTATGCATGGTATATTTACCGGGGCTTGAATTTAATTACTAAATCAACTTTAATATCTCTAATTAGTGAACATATGTAATGTTTAACACAATGGTTGAAATAAGCCCGCTGAAATATATGTTTTGCTCAAAAACAATGAAATTTCAAGTCTCGGATGGGCCTCAAGCACAAAATCATGTTTGAGTGACCAACAAACGATTTTTAACCATTGATTTACATGAACAATGTTTGGACAGTGGTGATTGTCATATTAAAGTAATAATAGTGATGCAATTGATAATCTAATTATTTTGGGACATCATTAGTTGGTGATGGTGTGTGCCCGTGTGTTAAAATAAATAATAATAATAAAAAAAAGCTCTCACCTTAGATTTCAAACCCGCTCTTTGAGTAGATTTCCCAATAAACCAACTTTCAAGTACAAATCCTCCAGGCATGTCAGCCTTAACATTCTTGCATCATTTGAACTTGTCAGATAATTATTTATCAGGGAGAATTCTATAATGCTATGACATGGGAGGATGTGTTCACTTTGAGCACCATCTTCCTAAGGGGATAACTATTCGGAATTTGTAGAACTTGTCTGGACCCCTGTTCACTCCCCAAGTATAGGGTTGTGATGTAGTAATAAACTCGGTAAGATCGAGGTCGAATCCCACGAGGACTGGTTGTCACAATTCAATTCTATATTTCTTCTTAACTAATCCAATGAATAGTGAACTAAACTTCTAAGCATAATTTTAGGAAAAATAATTAAGAAACAGGGAATAAAATTCAATCAGAGAGAAAGCACTAGGACTTTCGAATCCACCCCTAACTATCCTAACCCTTGTTTTGTTTGTTGATTCACCTTGAAATAGATTGATACCACTTAAATAGAGAAAGCACAATCTGTGTCCTAAATTGGGCATACAGACTGTCTAATTCCTTTAAGCAATGCCATGAACAACAAATCCCATGTCCTTGGTCGGGCACATGGAATGTACATTCATTAAAGCATCCTGTTTCTTCCTCTATATAAGAAACCTCTTTTGATCAGACACAAGCACCTGTAATAAGCATCCAAACAACATCCATCTATATACTTTGATCAAGTTCATAGATGGAGAAGTATGGAATTTAAATCCATAAAGCCCACTTAGAGAAAAAAACAAATTAATTAAAATTCAAAGTAAATCAACCAATACAAGAGCTGATCAAATTAGGGGCTTCATCTCAAATTTTAGCCGAGAGATTAGTTACCCATAAAATCCATAAAAAATATTAAATAAAATTCATAAACTAAAACTCCAAACCGAACAATCTCTCTCTTTCTCCTTCTCTTTCTTCTCTCCCTGGCTCTGGATCTCCAATTCTCTAGATCTGAATCCCTCTCCCACGTCCAAAACTTCCCTTTTATAGCTGCTGGATGGCTGGAATCGGTGCAGTAGTCGTAAACATGAACTCGAAGTGCAATTTTTCGCAGCCGTGATCGGTGGGTCCCACAGAGGTGTTTTCTGGAAAATCCACCCCGTCCATTGGATTCGGACGAAATTTCGATCCAAGAATGAGTGGTTTTGAAGGTCCATTGGCGTGGCCCACAGAAGAAATCTCAAAAAGATCAGATTTGAACGTCGCCGGGTAGCCCTTTTGTGGCCTCTGTATCACACACATGTGCACGCATTGTTGCAAAGTTTCAACATGAATTTGTAGTATTCGCAGCCCTCTACACGATGGACGGATCAGATCGGCCAGAAAGTTGACGAGTGGGGCCCACTGTCTTCCGCAGAAACGGCCACGGCCGGGTTACGCGACGCGAAAACGCAGATTTTCCTTCCGCTGCGAAGATGGTGGGGTCCACTGTGATGTAATTTTGAAAAATCCACTCCGTCCATTGAGATGGGAACGGAAAACCGGTCGGGAATGCATAAATTTTCTCCGTTTTGGTCTGGGCCACAGAAAATCTCGCTTCACCGTCTGTTCTGCTGTTGAATGGTTTGATTTCATTCCTGATGAGATTTTGCAAATCTTCCACCTAGGCAGTGATAATGGACTTCATTTAGACCTGATGGACGGTCCGGATTATCTAATTGATGGATGGTGTGGACCCACAACTTAAAACCGGCGGTCGACAGTCGGGCGCTGTTTGAGTTCGAGGGAGATGAGCGCGGGTCAGCGCCCGCACTGACCGAGGCAGCGGTGCGGTGTGGTGCGGTGAATCATGTACTCGGTGTACACTCTCCATACACAGGGCCCACCAAGATATTTTTGAGAAATTTGCACCGTCGATCCTCTTTCTCATATTATTTCCACCGTCAGGACCAAATTTGAGACAGTTCCAAATATCAGGTGGGTCCCAAGTTGAAGATTAATGGGCTGATCTGTCCGTTGGACCACTTCCCAAGATCTCCAAGGGCTGAAATTTAATATGTACGGTTGATTTACGGCCCTCATCACATGTATGAAGTTTCGAACTGATAGGATGGCGGGAACCATGTGATCTTGCATTCTGGACCCTTTTCGGGCCCCTTTGGCTTGCTTTCCTCCGATCCCAGGCGTGTAAAATCTTCACTGTTGGTTTTCTGGAGTCTATCCCGTGCTCTGGTAATTTTGGAGCGTCAAATCCATGCTTTTAACATCAAATTCCAATTAACGCTCCTGATTTCGTCCTGTAATAAAAACACGAGTAATATACTCCATTAATCCTTATCATGTACGTAAAATTTGGCAATTGATGGGGTCTAATATGCAATATTTGACCCTGATCACAACCCCCAACCAGCATTTTGCTAGTCCCGAGCAAAACATGCGAAATATAATTTCAGAAATAAAAGACAATTCCTGTAAACTCAAATGACTTGTGAACAGATAGCTGAGATGTGAAAAAGCTAAGATTCATGATTGGTGTGTGAAATTTTTCTCTTGGAATCAAGCTTACAGTAAACTTCATAATCAAGTTCAAAATATTAATCCATGAATTAGAATAATTCTAAACATTGAGCTCCATGAGTGTAAAGTATAATCTCGACTTACAATCAGTAAGAGATCCAATTGTCAATTTCATGATAATTCGTGACAATCAAAACTTGAAACCAACACTTATCTCACAGATTAACTTTTCATTTTACCATCTTTTGATTTTCTTTATGAGCAGTACGCCAAGGAGGGAATCAAATCCTCACCTATAGGGAGCAAACCTATGGTGTAAACTTGTCGCTAACACTTTTTTTTTTTTTTTTTTTTTTTTTTATATGTCAACTATGGAGAATTAAATCTGCACCTATAGGGAGCAAACCTATGGTGTAGATTATGTGACTTAGCCTTTTAATTCTTCTTTTTACCAAGTTAATCATTCAGTTATCGAACCGAAAACTTAGTGTGTAAGCGAGATGTGATATAAGAAATCATGGCTCAATCAATGTTTACAACTTCTAATCATGGATTAACAATTCAAAATTGACCGTGAAATCAAGCAGATGGCCGAATCCATGAGTCATAAGTCACCAACATCACATATCTTATAATGTTAAAATCACAACTATCCTTCAAAATCACATTGAATTCAATAGAAATTCCAGAAAAAATTTAAAATTTTCACAAATTTTGCTCAAGACCAAGAAAATACTGATTAGGTAACCTAATCTCCCACCCCCAACCTAAAATGTACATTGTCCTCAATGTAAAAGAAATAAGCATACAATGCACATGGGACAACGAGAATAAAAGAGGAGTGATGGAAAGATAGTACCTGGACGGAGAATCAAGAAGCTTTCTAAAAAAAATTTCATCATAAACGCGAGTTAGCACAAGAGAGAGATCAACAGAAGTAACAATAAAAAGAAAAATCAAAGAAGATCCTACCTATACCACTTTCGCAGGTGCTCTCGATTGCATTTAGCGCATGCAACAAGCCTTTAAACCCCTAGGTTACCCCTAGTGGACGAGTTGTAGTCTCGTGAGGGTTTGCAGTAATGTTACCCACAAACATTAAAGTAACTAACTAGGAAAAAGCATAAAACAAAAGACTGGGTTGCCTCCCAGGAGCACTAAGTTTACTGTCTATCCTAAAATAGCAGAAAGGAAACTACCCTAGTCCTAAGAAAGCAGGGAAAAACTACTCAGTTATGCTTAAAGGTTCCTCTTCCAGCCAGTATCTTGATAAGTTTCTCAGTAGATTTCTCAACAGGATCATCCAAAAGCCATTTTTGCAATAGGCTTGGATGCCTTGGAGCTTGACTTTCCAAAGAAACTTATGTACCTCATAAGAAATTTTTCGTTGATTCGCCTGAGGTATCCAGAGTATATACGATTCACCCTGTGACAGAAGAAATTTCGAAGTTAGTATCCCATGGTGAATCAGAGACTACACATAGATGAAAATCAGAAAATTTCTCATAAAGTGACGTAGTCTCAACACATTCCGAAGTAGCAGACTCCGGTTCAATTGTTAGCTCCTCCTCCCTTAATGGTAAATATTCAGGATTCGTGGAAGGAAGGGCTTCAGAGTAAGGGTCCTCTCGGTCAGTGATGACTACCGAGATATTGTTTTGCAAGGCATTCACTATGTCTCTTATCATGGGATCGTTTGAATCTGCAAAGTGTGCCAAGCAATCATCCAAAGAGGTGGGACATTCAGCTGAGAGTGACTCATTTTCCATATTAGAGCTTATGATGATCTGCCCAAGGAATCCATCGTTTTTGAAGGTAAACGGAGGTGTGCTCTCTCAAACTCCACCGCATTACATGCATTGAAGATCAAGATATACGTAGCATTGATGTGTGGACTCTGTTCATCGATACTACTCAGAAGAGGCGATGAATCGTCATTATTCAACAATTCAGATGGTGACCTCAACTGGGTGGTTTCAAATTCAAGAGTCATATCGAGTAGCTCGTCCATCTCCCGAATCATATCATCATGTAATTCAAGGGAGTGGTCTAAATACGTTTCACAAGAGTTAGAAGGGTCGGTTGTAAGGGGGGCCCGTCCTCTACCTTTAAATCAGACATGTTAGGTGAGGGGAGTGGCTCATTATGACCAACCACTTCGTGTACGTCTTGATCATTGACTTGGACCAAACTTGAGATTGATTCCAAGAGAATTGGGGCTGAACATCCATGATCATCATCCCAATACGCATCATTGTCTAATTCTGTGTAGTGCACACTTGGGATAGGATCGCTTTCCTCACATTCTAAATTTGGTTGAGGTTCGAATAAACTAACCTCTTCTTCATCATTGAGATCCTGTGTTTCATGTAAGAAAAGTGTGTCATCATCACTGTATTTGAAAGACACCCAAGTATCTCTATCATTCTTTTGAACAATCATTGAGATCGACTCATCGGGGAATTGAACCGTATGCTCATGAATGGAATCCAACTCCTCATTCCAAATTCCAGATTTCGTTAAAAGCGAGTGAGGATCACTTTCCTCACATTGTATTTCTGGATTGGATTGTAGTTGGGATGAGCGAGCTTCCTCTATCCTTTCAATGCGCGAATTGAGTGCTTCTAATGATTTCATCAATTTCGCAACATGATGGTTGAATTGTTCTGGATCAACACATGAATCCTCTTGGATCGTTTCTGGTTGGATCTCAAAGGTATGGGTTCCAAGAGAATAATTATTACAATATGTTGTTGGTTCATATTCCCAGTTTTGATGATTCCACTGGTTATAGTCGTCTAGATCATACATGGGAGAATATGATGGTTGATAATAATCCTCATTCCCATAATTACGATCGATACGGCCCTATTAACCAATGGAACATAACGTTCTAGTCGGTTCTCAATTTCTGTTCTCGATGGAGAGAAATCTTGAGGTATACATTGAATTCCACAACCTTCAGGCATTTCCCAATAAAACCTATCCAACTCATCATATGCATCTACCCACGATTCCATGGTAGAACCTTAACTCGAGACTAATCCTAAAAGAAAGCAAAATCTGACAGCAATACAGAAGGTAAGGAAGAAGTTAGAAGGATGTTACCAGAGTAGAAGTTCCTATGTTAAAAACCTGCAAAACAAAACAAAACAAGTTAGTTTTTAAAAATAGTACATCTAAGGTTAGAAAGTTTCTAAAAACCCTAATTCTAAAAATAAAAATATAAAATAAAAAAAATAAATAAATAAAAAATAAAAATAAAAAAATTAGAAAGATATCACTAAATTAGAAGTTTCTATCTCAGAATCCTACAAAACAAGAAATAGGTTAGTTTCTAAAAATAAAATAAAAACTTTAACCTAAGTTAGTAAAATCCTAAGCTATGAATTATGATAAGAGAGAATTCTAAATTCAATTTGGAATGAAACAGTCCCCGGCAACGGCGCCAAAAACTTGTTCACTCCCCAAGTATAGGGTTGTGATGTAGTAATAAACTCGGTAAGATCGAGGTCGAATCCCACGAGGACTGGTTGTCACAATTCAATTCTATGATTCTTCTTAACTAATCCAATGAATAATGAACTAAACTTCTAAGCATAATTTTAGGAAAAATAATTAAGAAACAGGGAATAAAATTCAATCAGAGAGAAAGCACTAGGACTTTCGAATCCACCCCTAACTATCCTAACCCTTGTTTTGTTTGTTGATTCACCTTGAAATAGATTGATACCACTTAAATAGAGAAAGCACAATCTGTGTCCTAAATTGGGCATACAGACTGTCTAATTCCTTTAAGCAATGCCATGAACAACAAATCCCATGTCCTTGGTCGGGCACATGGAATGTACATTCATTAAAGCATCCTGTTTCTTCCTCTATAGGAAACCTGTTCTTGATCAGACACAAGCACCTGTAATAAGCATCCAAACAACATCCATCTATATACTTTGATCAAGTTCATAGATGGAGAAGTATGGAATTTAAATCCATAAAGCCCACTTAGAGAAAAAAACAAATTAATTAAAATTCAAAGTAAATCAACCAATACAAGAGCTGATCAAATTAGGGGCTTCATCTCAGCCCTAGCTGAGAGATTAGTTACCCATAAAATCCATAAAAAATATTAAATAAAATTCATAAACTAAAACTCCAAACCGAACAATCTCTCTCTTTCTCCTTCTCTTTCTTCTCTCCCTGGCTCTGGATCTCCAATTCTCTAGATCTGAATGCCTCTCCCACGTCCAAAACTTCCCTTTTATAGCTGCTGGATGGCTGGAATCGGTGGCAGTCGTAGACAGACTCGAAGTGCAATTTTTCGCAGCCGTGATCGGTGGGTCCCACAGAGGTGTTTTCTGGAAAATCCACCTGTCCATTGGATTCGGGACGAAATTTCGATCAAGAATGAGTGGTTTTGAAGGTCCATTGGCGTGGCCCACGAAGAAATCTCAAAAGATCGATTTGAACGTCGCCGGGTAGCCCTTTTGTGGCCTCTCATCACACACATGTGCACGCATGGTTGCAAAGTTTCAACATGAATTTGTAGTATTCGCGCACCCTCTACACGATGGACGGATCAGATCGGCCAAAAAGTTGACGAGTGGGGCCCACTTGTCTTCCGCAGAAACGGCCAGCGGCCGGGTTACGCGACGCGAAAACGCAGATTTTCCTTCCGCTGCGAAGATGGTGGGGTCCACTGTGATGTAATTTTGAAAAATCCACTCCGTCCATTGAGATGGGAACGGAAAACCGGTCGGGAATGCATAAATTTTCTCCATTTTGGTCTGGGCCACAGAAAATCTCGCTTCACCGTCTGTTCTGCTGTTGAATGGTTTGATTTCATTCCTGATGAGATTTTGCAAATCTTCCACCTAGGCAGTGATAATGGACTTCATTTAGACCTGATGGACGGTCCGGATTATCTGATTGATGGATGGTGTGGACCCACAACTTAAAACCGGCGGTCGACAGTCGGGCGCTGTTTGAGTTCGAGGGAGATGAGCGCGGGTCAGCGCCCGCGCTGACCGAGGCAGCGGTGCGGTGTGGTGCGGTGAATCATGTACTCGGTGTACACTCTCCATACACAGGGCCCACCAAGATATTTTTGAGAAATCTGCACCGTCGATCCTCTTTCTCATATTATTTCCACCGTCAGGACCAAATTTGAGACAGTTCCAAATATCAGGTGGGTCCCAAGTTGAAGATTAATGGGCTGATCTGTCCGTTGGACCACTTCCCAAGATCTCCAAGGGCTGAAATTTAATATGTACGGTTGATTTACGGCCCTCATCACATGTATGAAGTTTCGAACTGATAGGATGGCGGGAACCATGTGATCTTGCATTCTGGACCCTTTTCGGGCCCCTTTGGCTTGCTTTCCTCCGATCCCAGGCGTGTAAAATCTTCACTGTTGGTTTTCTGGAGTCTATCCCGTGCTCTGGTAATTTCGGAGCGTCAAATCCATGCTTTTAACATCAAATTCCAATTAACGCTCCTGATTTCGTCCTGTAATAAAAACACGAGTAATATACTCCATTAATCCTTATCATGTACGTAAAATTTGGCAATTGATGGGGTCTAATATGCAATATTTGACCCTGATCAACCCCTCATAGAGATATCTCAAATCCACTAGGGAAATAAGAAAATATAATATTTTTTAAAAATTCATAATAAATTGATTGATAATTGTGATTGTCTATTACACCATTAAAAAAAAAAAAACCAAAATTTGTAATTATCAAAAATGGAAAAATTCTAATTCTAATAAAACTATTTTAAAGCCTAATTTCTAAAAATAAAATTCCAAATAAACTTTTGCTAGAAGAGTCCTATCATGATTAAAAGTTATTTATAAAAAAGAAAAATGTAAAACTCTAAAAAGAAGAAAAATATTATAAAAATTGAAATTACTAAAAAAAAAAATAATTCATTTTTGAGCTGAAAGCTCATGTGTTTATGGTAAAACAGACAAATGCGACCCACTTTGTAGATCGATTCACTTCGGATGGCTTGTTACAATAAACATTGATAGGTTGTGCACCCTGTAATGATACCCGGATCAAAAGTTATGAACAATTTACCATCCACCTTCTTTTGGTCCAACCATGTTAGGAATGTATCAGTGCCACGTCCTACATCAGGCCACCATCCAATTATAGTGATGACCATGAACTCTATGGATCTCCAATAACAGAAAGGTGTGCTGCTGATGAAACCCCTCAAAGCTCCAATGCCTGCCAGTAGTGATGGAAGAGAAGATGAAAAAGAACTAAAATTGCTATGGTTTTTTGTTAGCATGGGATCTGAATTCATGGGCTAAAGAAGATTGACAGAAGTGATGTCTATAGGTCATGTGTGTCCGTTACTTCTTAGCATACTATGGAAATCTCATTGTGAATTAATGAATAGCCATTTTGTCAACATCCCTTAAACTACCTCCCTGCCTGTCTGTGTTGCTTAGCTCACGACAATGTTTCTAGCAATGGAAATATCCAAATGTGAATAAATAATCACTTCTTTGTGAAGTTTATAAATGGTTCTGGTTTTCATCATACGCCTTGTGATGGAACTCTTTTGTTCATCTTTCTTTTAAATATTATCTAGTCCTGAAAATAGATCAAAATAAATAAAAATGTAAACAACAATAATTTTCAAAACACATGCAACGAACATCTTGCAGACTCAAACATCCTAAACAACCAAACCGTCTCTCTTTTATTGGTTGAACATGCAATATTGCTGTATGTTCTTTTGTAGTCGTTTATTTGTTTGGCCATCAATTTTGAAGGTCTATGATTTTATTTTATTTTTCCATATGAGAGATTATTTATCAACAACCCATCAAAAGTAGGGCAAAAAATATTTGTTTTTGCTCCATGAGCCCCAATTGTACAAAATAAAACGCCATTGTGCAATACCTCATATGGGTCCAAACTCCAGTTAGTTGTGCAAAAGTTCCCATTTATTGGACCGTGCACATGTGCATGTATTCCGGTGCAAAGTCTCGGTACTCCTCTGATTCATTGAGCAAATAGTAAGATACTCAATACCCTACTCATTATGAGAAAATTTTCTTCTCTCCTTTTCGATATGAGATTATTTCCAAAACATAAAAATTAAGTTTTTTCACAAATATTTTATATATTAATTTTTTTTATTTTTTTAATCAAAACATTTTTCATAAACACTTTGTCTACATTGTCCATTCATTTTTTCATCTCATTTTAGAAATGAGATTGCAATGTGATTGCATACTCGATTACCGATATGCTTTATCATACTGAGTAAACTCTCTTGGTCCACTATGAATATCTCCGTCTTATCCACACTCTTCATTTTTTCAGCTCATTGTTGGAGTTAAGCCCAATATTGAAGCATATTCAAAGCTCAAGTGGACCCCACCACAGGAAACAGTGAGGATAATGATATCCACATCAAAACCTTGGTAGGGTCCAATACATAGCTTCTTTTAGTGACCTTATGAACATGTTTGATGATAAATAAAGATCGATGTGGGCCCTAAGAAAGTTTTGACAATGGACATCATTATCTCCATTGTTTCCTTTGGTAGGGTTCACTTGAGCTTTGGATATGTTTCAATTTTGGGCTCGACCCCTAAAATTAGTTGAAAAAAGAGATAGGCAGTGCGTATAAGCCACATGCATTCTTGATGGGCCCATCAAAGTTTACTTAGTACAATAAGTAGAGTTGTACATGAACCGAGTTAGCTCGGTTAGCTCGCTCGACTCGACTTGAAAAAGCTCGATTCGACTAGGTTCAAAACTGAGTTCGAGCCGGGTTGATCTGATTTTTTTGAGCGCAAAAAAATTTCGAGCCAAGTTCAAGCTTACCCGAGCTCGACTCAACTCGAAACGAACCTCAACTCAAATCGATAGTGACTCAGTTATTTTGATATTAATGTTGCTCGCCAAGTGTTTGACGAAATGACTCATTGATGCATTGTTTCTTGTACATACATGCTCCACGGGTTTAGCTAGTAGCGAGGAAGGAACGAATATGAAACAAATCACTAAAAAAAAAAAAAAAAACAAACTTCACATTATAAAACTGCCCTCAAATTATGATTGCCCGCCCAATGTTTGATGAAATACATGTATGCCGCTATTATTGTTTTGCATTATTTGAAAATTTGAAGATGCATTGTATATGTTTGAGAAAATGCGCATTGGCTCAAACTCGCCCAAGTTACTGACCGAACCAAGCCGAGCTAGCCAATTAGGCTTGAGGACCGAGCCAAGCCAAGTTCAAGCTGGGGTTAGCTATGGGCAAATCAAGCTGAGTTGTGCCAGGGTCGACTCATGTACAGCTCAGGTTTATTGGGTTACCAATCTGATTTCCTCATTTTAATGTTTTTGTTTGAAAGGTGTTGCAATATTATTAAACCTAAAGGCAAACAAAAACAAAATCAGCATAACAAAAACTAAGATTACAAAGACCCCATATCAGGTCCCAGACCCTAATGACAGACGGACCAAGCCATGAAATAAATGGCGATTGAAGCACATAGATCATGGTGGGGCTCACATAGCACCGTCTTCACTAATAGCTACACCCACATTTGATGGAAGATAGCAATGGATTCTCTGCTTGACACAAGTAAGGATTTCGTGTTTGTTGTAATGGGATTGGTCCACGTCACTAACACTGGGAGTACCGCTGCAATAATGCAGTAGGTGATAATGTCGCCCAATCACATTGCAACAAGGCAAGAAGAAAATCCGGACTCGGAAGGGAAGCCGATTGGCTAGTGTACCACACATCAGCTATATATCTGCTGTAGGTACGTGTCGTGCGAAGACGAGCAAGCTCCGAGTTGTACGAACGGTTCAAAGGAGATCAAAGTTACGTGGGCCTCCTAGTGATGTATTTATTATATCTACACCGTTCATCTATTTTTAGAGACCATTTTAGAGCATTATTCAAAAAAATAATCATATCCAAAGATCATATGGACCACACCACAAATAGCCGCGGAGATAATGATTTTCACCGTTAAAAAATTCATAAGGCCACCATAAGGTTTATTTTCCATGCAATATATTCACAAGGTTACAATGACCTGAATGAAGAGGAAAAACAAATTTCATACTAATCCAAAAGTTCTGTGACCCCAAAAAGGGTTTCAATGGTAGATGTTCAATCCCCCACTGCCTGTTGCAGTGTGGTCCACTTGATAGTTAGATCTGTCTTATTTAACATCTAAACCCTTAAGACAAGCTCGCCAAATGTATGGACCGTTTGGATATAACACATACCTCATGATCAGATGAACAGAACTTGCTGACGTCAATACAGCACCCTGGTAGCCCAGGAAATAAACCTACGGTTGGCATCTCATCCTGATATGGTGTGGCCCATTGGAGTTGTGGATGTAGCTGATTTTTAATCGTAGATCCTAAAATGGTGGATAGAACCTGATAAGCAGAGTGGATTTTACATATGCAAGATGGTGGGCCCCACAGACCTGCGTATTTTACGAATTGCATAAAACAGGGGTTATAGTTATAGTCGATTCCAGTCCTATTGCTTGCAGGGTGAAATCTCGGAAGCTGCTGGTGATCTTTTCCTCTTCCTATAGAAACGGTTTCTTGCAATTCCATCTCTCTTTGTAGACTTTTTATTTATTATTATTATTTTTAAATAAATAAATTCCGGTACTCGATATTTGCTTGCTGGAAACGTAATTGGGGTTCGGATTCGACTCTGGCTGTTATGGTTTCAATACAGAAGAAGGTAGGGAAGCTGGGGCTAGACGAGGGTGTGGCGATTCATCCACCGAATGACAATCCTGACCGTCTAAATCGCTCTCTCCTCCTGATTTCACCCATTGATATTCTTTGATTGAGTCCCCTCTTTCAAAGAATTATCCTCTTCTGGGAAATTCAGAAACAGTAGCGCCGTGTTTGGTAGACACCAAAAAAAAGAAAAAAAAGAAAGAAAGAAGAAGAAGAGTTTATCACATTTTAGTTGTATGTATCTGAGATCTTCAACTCTAATACATAATTACTCTTTATGAGGATTCCGTTTGTATTAAAGATGAAGATCTCTAATACATAATTAATGTTAAGTAAAATGATTTCAACTCATTTTTTAGGCCCTCCTATGCACTTACATGACCTTATTGCTGAATATCCACCCTTATTTTTTAGGGAGCATTGCTTCATTCCTCTTTGATCGTTGGATAGCTGTCAATTGGATGGTTATGATAGTTTGATTAGTGTACTTTCAGTCTATTATTCATATGTAGTAACGGGCGATACTCCAACTATTAATCTAGCCAAAATGGAATACTGTCATTTCCCTCATGAAATCTTCCCAAGCTGCTGGCAGCTTTCCATACATCCAAACTGGATTCATTGATGGGATTCTTGGGAACACTTGGGTTATGCCGGGAACTCTTGAAGGGCTTTTGAGAGCTTGACAGGGCGTGGTCATGGCAGGAAGGGAAGAATTTATGGAGGTTCTCCCTACTAGCAGGCCTTTGGTCCATTTGGGGAGAAAGAAATAATCCATTCAAAGACAAATGGTCTGTGTCTAGCGGGCAAAAGCAAATGTAAAAGCTTGGGCTTATGGTTTAAATATTGAGGTAGATAGCGTCTTTTAGCCTTTTCTTGGCCTTTTGGCTAAGATCAAGTGTAGTATCTCAGTATCGGTTCTGATCGGTATAATATCTGATATGTGGGCCATCGGCTCATATGACATTAAATTAATTTCTTGTGGGGGGAGGGCCTGCCACGGTAGCTTGCTATTGTGGTTCTTGAGGGTCACCCTTGCATTGCACTACTTCATGGGCTCGATGCACCCCTCCAAAAAAAAAGGAAGCCTTCCCAGAGCTCCTTTCTAGTGGTGCACACCCTTGGCTCTCATTTAATAAAAGCATTATCATCTTTGAAAAAGAATAAAAAAAAGAAAAGAAAAAAAAAGAAAAAGAAAAGAGAACAAAAACTTAACCTTTTCGCGTCTTCCTAAAAACTGGCTTCAGATCTTCCATTCGTCAATTGACACTCAAATTTTGTCTTTTGATCTTAAAAATAGGTGTGAATATGGTTGAAAATGGTTTAAAGTAATCCCATAAAGCATAGGAGAAGAGGAGAAAGTGAACTTTTTGAAAAGCAATACTCCTGGGTGGAGGGATCTGCCATTTTCCCCATGTTTCCCCAATGTTTCCGTGAGTTAGCGATACACGCTTTTAGGCCCCCATTAAAGGAAAACGTATTATTTGAATCTTAAATATGCAAGTATGTGTCTTTTTGCTATTATTTGATTCTTAAGCATGCAGATATGTGTACTTTATCAGAATTGGGTGTTGAAGTTTTTTTTATTTTTTTTGCCGGGGGATTTTTCTCCTGAAGTTGTTAGTCATTGGTATCATTTAATATCGAATAGAATATTTGACTCCACGGGTTCACGCTCAATCTCACACCGGGAGGGGGACCTCTCCGTCTCTCTCTCACGAGAAAGAAAAGTAAAATGTTTTGCCAATTCCTCGTGGGGGGATGAATCAATATAATTTTGAATCAAAGCTCTGGATCTTTGTTCATCTCTCGTAGTAATAATATCTCGGGGTTTGCAGCGATAACTTGGGATATCTACTATACGACCAGCGTCCCTCGGTTTTCTATGCGCTTAACTGGAGTTCGACCCGGTCTTGCCCGCTCTAGGTTCTCGTATCAACAGTACCTGGGTTTCCGGTCGACTATAGCTCCAGCCATCCACCTGGAACTAACATCTTATGAGGTAGCGTTCCTTGGTTAGTCATGACACAGTTGCAAAATAGGATTGGACCCGAGTGCCTGTAACCAATGTCCGATATCTAAATAACTACCAGGAAAGAGAACCCTCCTTAATGCAGGTACAAAAGACACCAGTAGAAGCCCAACGAGGCTGATGACGCAGGGCCCCCTTCCTTCTTTTCCCATCAACAGAAGTAGTAATAGCCCTTCTCTGTCAATCTCTCCTTCCTTTAGCTCCTAAACCTTTCTCCTTTTGGTTTTGTGATCAGTGAACTCAGGATTGCTATCCGGCGCTTACATGCTGCTTAGCAAGAGTCAAAGGCAGTGAAGGAAGATATTTTTTAACCAATGAAGCAGTGATCGCTCCGCTACGACTTGCTTGCCTGAAAAGGGAACGAAGTGACCGAAGCCTAGGAACGGACTGAGAATGTCACTCTAAGGTGAGTGAAGTGCCCTACTTCTATCTCGCGGGTTGTGGTAGTGTAGCTGGGCTATTGATCCTGGTGAAGGAGGCTGCGCCGGGCGAGGGGTGATAGAATAGCAAATAGGGTCTCCTGAAGTATCGTTGAAAAATTCCACCAATTTTCCCATGTTTCTCCAATGTTTCCTTGAGTCGGTGTTACATGCTTTTAGACCCCCATTAAAGAGAAACTTATTTTTTTATTTTATTTTATTTTTTTTTGTTTGTTTGTTTTGTTTTGTTTTGTTTTGCAATTATTTGATTCCTAAATATGCACATACATGTACTTTAGAATCTCCTGAAGTTTCATTGAGAAATTCCATCAATTTCCTCGTGTTTCCCCAATGTTTCCCTCAATACATTTCCATGTATCAGCGATATCGATGCATATTTCTGTATCCTTAGCCAGTGATACATGTAGTGATACCAATACTATGAACACTGCATCGAGCCAATCTTTTAATATATAATGCATTGTAAATACACATAGAAACACATCATTTAAACACACACACACACACACACACACACACACACACTTTCATATAACCCTCCAAAATAAAATTATAAAAAAAAGCATGGAAATGACTTGTCTGGTTGAGTTTGAGTCTATTTTTGAGTTTCTAAACCTTTGATACTTTGTATAACATGTGCATGAAAATCAGTGTTTTTAAATAGCAAATAGTGTGTTGTGTAGTGTTTAACCCTTTGAATCATGAGGTGTAAGCTACATAACATGTAGCGTAAGCTACACACTACGTCTAGATTTTTAATTAAGGATGTGCTCAGTTGCATCAAATATCACGAAATTTCATGATATTTTGCACCAAATTAGACTGACTAATAATGAGGTTTCATGATACTTGGACCAACCAAGCACAATATAAAATAATAGGAAAAATAGGGCAAAGATTGAAGATAAAGAAAGAGCAATAAAATTGGTTTAATGCTGTTACTTTTATTGATTTTACTAAGATTGCTTAAAATATAAACTATTTTTTTATATTGAAGATAGAAAAATGTAACAAATCATTGAAAACGTAAATTGAATTTTGCTTTAATGGAAAAAAGGTTGTAGAGTAAGCTATGTAGCGTGTAGCATATAGCATATATAAATAAGCATGTGGCATAGGTTACATTCGACTTAAGCTATTTTCATGAGTTACGTAGTGTAAGCTACATGCTATATATTGTAGTTATTTAAAACATTGATGAAAATATAAGCTATGCAACAGATGATGGTTTGTAGGATATCTGCTTTCTGTTCAGGCTTATAGAACTTCTCTTTATGATGCAGGCTGGAGTAAACTCAATATTTTGTACTCTAATAAATAATGGAGAAGGCTGAGAGTGGTGTGAAGAGAATGTCTCCATGTGATGTTGAAGCACTAAAGAAGTGCTTGGAAGAAAACAAGGGGGACTACTTGAAATGCCAGTCGCAGATAGAAGCCTTTAAAACTTCCTGTTCTGTGAAGAACCGCCTTCACCTGCTCAAGCCTCTACAAAGCTCTCTTAATTTGTAAGTATCCTTCTAGAATGTTCCAATTTTCTATCTCGGAAAGGAAATTCTCATTTTTGGGTCGTTTAAGCATAACTCCCTTGTCTAACGTTGGGGAAAATATGGGAGATTCTCGGTCAGCCCTTTGTATCTGTATCTCTTGAAGATTGAGTCAGTTGGGGTAAGTTCCAAATATCTCTTGGGTGATATCGGTTTTGATTGACATACTGTTTAGGGCCTAGCATGGGGATGGAGGTGGTTCTTTTGGGTCTCGGAAATAGAATCTTGCATTGCTTGCTTTGACGTGGCCTGTTTGGCTCGAAAGGAATAATCATGCCTTTAGAAATCTTTGGAGTTCAGCGATGGTTGTTCATAATAGGGTTGTAATGTTTCTCTTTTTGATGATGATGGGGTTTGGGCGAATGGCTACATCGTGGGTTTGCTCCCCACAGACGCGAGTTCGATTCCCCTCCTAGGATTACCCGATGCACGTTGTTTGTCGGTGATTGCGTGCATTCGCGGGGATTAGTCTCACTTTAAAAAGGAGCGGGGATACGCTGTCATCATTTAAAAAAAAAAGCTTCTCTTTGATTGGATGCCCCGAGTTTGCTTTGGGTTGGGTTTGTGGGTGTGGTTATATTTTTTCTTATTTCTTATTGTTTGTTGTTCTTTTTTGTTTTGTTTTTGTTTTTGTTTTTGTTTTTGTTTTTTTTTTTTTTTTTTGTTTTTTTTTGGTTTTTTCCGCTTTTGGTTGGGATAAATTTCATTTGTCAAAAAAAAAAAAAAAACAAAACCAACAACAACAATGTATCGCTTATGATCCATACAAACGGAGTGTTGTTATCATATCTCTTGTGATTAGTATTTACCACAGAAATCTCTTTACCAAATTGGTTACTTCTTGGATAAGAGAGTTCTATAGTAAAAGAAATCAATTATGCAATTATTAGAATTTCCCTTTTCCACCATGTAGAATATGTCCTGAATTCCCTTTTCTTGGAATTGACTGTATTTATTGCAATCCAAACATAGGAGAATTGTAACCATATCACTAGTGATTTGATCTACCACGGAAATCTCTTATCCAAACTGGCCCTTAGAGGCACTATGCAAATGTTCCTTTCACTCCGCACTTGTTATAAAAATGCAACTGGCAGTAATCTCCAATCAATGAACCACTTATCCAAAATGGGCCATTTTACCAACCATCAAATAAATCTTTGACTGATAGAGCATCACAACACCCAAACCACCTCCATGGACAAAAGGACAGGAAACCCAGTTTCTGATCCATTCCACGTGAAAAACACATGGTACTGAGCCAATGGATGCTATGTTTTAGCTGATCATAAGTCGGGATTTTTCTGCCACATACCAACACTTGCACTGGATCCCACCCACTAGAACAACTATCAGTCATGCTTGGGCAAAAGTAATACTAGGATGGGTGGATTCTTAGGAAGTCACCTTTTCCCATCTATACAAAATGATGGAGAGCCAATTGAGATGGTTAGAGAGAAACTTCAATTATGGTTGAAGGGTCAGAAAGGAGATGAGGCGAAGACCCAAAAATTCTTGAATCAAGGTGGTGAGAAAGGATATGATGGCTTAGAATCTTACTAGAGTATAGGGCTTTAAATAAAGAATGATTGCCGAAAAAGGATTTGTAAAGTCGTTCATAGATAGCTGGCTCAAGGAAATGATGAGCCATCCACCCAACAGCCCCACAACATTGGACCTTGGGGCCAACTCTTGAGTTCACTTTACTGAGAGTTGGGCCTAAGTGTGGCTGCAACTCTATATCTCAAAACCCAACAAAAATTCTGAGATTTTACTAAGTACAAACGAAAGAGAAAATACAAGTATACCGCTGAAGCAATTAAGGAGCAGGCAACAAGAAATCATCTGCTCAATAAAACAAAGAACCCTTTCTTCAATTGCCCTCAAATGCTCCCAAGGTCAGGTTAATGAAATAGCCACAAGACTTTTCCCAATCAACTGCCTGCCACTTAGCTTTCATAAAACACCTGAACCATGAGGCTGGATTTGTCCTATCTCGTTCATGCTAGAACGACCATATCCAAGCAAGCAAAGCCAGCCTCCACAAGGTCTTCCTCTCTAGTCCCCCACATCCCTTGTGCCATAACTGAAAAAGGTCTTAGATCGACCTAGGCATTATCCATTTAAATCCATAAGCTCTTCCTTTTTGGAACTCTACATCTCCTCACGTGACAAGGAAAATGTCCTCGATCTAACTACGAGTTATCCTTTAAACCCTGAAGAGGTCTCCCCCCCCCTAGCAACCAAAAGCAATGAAAGAATGATGTATGAGAACTTAGCCATTTGTCTCAGACCAGTGTACTTAACTCGATGCAGCAATATCTGTTTGGTCGTTCTACTGGTGCAAACTAGTCTGCTTTAACTCAAATAGTCTTTCTCCATAGTTTTTTTTTTTTTTTTTTTCGTCATAAAACTATTTTACAACTCAGATTTATTTCAATTTAATCAAGTAATTGACCAAGTTTTGATTTACTTGGACCCAACCAATTAGGTTTAATCAAGTTTTGAAATTTTAAGCCTTTATGTTATGTAACGGTCGTAGGTACATGTGCATGCATGTACATACAAAGCTATGTAACTAGTTATGTTTTTAACATTACTGCATTCTATACAAGTTGGTTCGGCCTTTTAGACCATTCAGTGAAAATCAAGTTTTGAAATATGGTTTTATTTGGAATGGGCCTTACGAATAAAGTGGGGGAAAGGTGTTTTGGCAGTTGCTTCCTTATGCAGTGTTAGGGAAATTGGAAAGAGGGGAATAGCCATGATGTGATGATTTCCTGGTTGAAGTTAAAAGAAAAAAGGTAGTATTGAAATGTGGGCCCTCAATTCTCCTGGCTTTCAAAGACTTCCCTTTGTCTGAGTTTTGGAGGGACTAGTGGTCTGTCATGCAGAAGAACTCGGAGTTTTGTCCTCCAGCTTTTAGGTGGGTCCCCCTCCAAGAGTAGTCTGCAAGCTAAATTTCGAAGTCATGCTTGTTGGGTCGTCTAGCCCTTTGGTGGGGTTCTCAGGGACAACAAAGGTCTGATCTGCATGGTGTTTTTGGTTGCAATTCCTCAGGTTAGTGCACATATCTCCTAGCAGCTTTCTTGAAGGGGTCATTTTGGGAGCATGTATTTGATATGCATTGGCAATTATCATGGAATCCATGTGAATTGGAATCACTAGTTATGTTTGTTAGCTTGTAATCCATTTGAATGTGTTTGGTAGACTATTTGGAATGCATTGGTAGAGAGAGAGAGAGAGAGAGAGAGAGAGAGAGAGTAGTGTGACTTTGAATTAGTGGTAATTGGAATCCATGTGAAATGGAATCACATGGTTTTACTATGATTTTAAAAATAGGCTTTCGGTGTATTTGATGTGAAAAGATTGAAAAAAAAATCCGTTATGGTTAGTCCAAAAAAGGTCTAAAATTAACCAAAAATATCCAAAAAATAGAAAAAATTGAGCTCAAAATCATTAATTTCATACATGTACTTGTAGATATAAACTCTAAATAGGTTATCATCAATCTTGACTTTGAACATTTTTGGGAAAAAACAATAGAAATTTTCTGGAAATTTTGAAAAAATAGTGGAGATAGAAAAAAAATGCAAATATGGCCAAATCGAGTATAAATCTAGCGGATTTTGTTCGATTTGGCCATGGCATATTGTATCAACAAAAATGCAACAAATAACTAAACATTCTATCTTCCTTAAAATTGGCTTCAGATCTTCCTTTCTCGATTGAAGCACAAATTTTATGTTTTGATCTTAAGAGTAGGTGTAACTCTGGTTGAAAGTGGTTTAAAGCAGTCCTATAAAGCAGAGGAGAAGGAAAAGTGAAATTTTTGAAAAACAGCTCTTATTGGAGGGGTTATCCATACATAATGGCCTGGGGCTTGATGATGATGATGATGATGATTTAGGTGATTATAATACTTCGATTATAACATTTTCATTTGCACGAGAGATGAATTACTGTCCCTCCACCTTCTGAAAACATTAGGAATCCATAGGCATGATAGAAAATGAAAGCCAAATATGACGATGTTGAGATTAGATGACTTAGCAGTAGGCTGGAAGTTGTGTGATGGGGGCTATCCCTATGACATGACAATGTTTTATCGCAATAGTACACATGGATGAATGACAATGAAGCGAATTAAAAGATTTTTGACCCGAGGGTATGCATGGTGTACTCAAGTTGTTATTTCTTAAAAGCGAGGTGCAGGTAGCGCAGAATGGAAAAAGAAAAGAAAAGAAAAAAGACTTGTGTAACCAACCTCAGTCGGTTGGGATAAGGCTTAGATTGTAATGATGATGATGGCCTGGGATGGAACAATGATTCTTGCCACAAGCCTCCATATGGACAGTCAAGATGAAAGCATATCTGGTAACCTATCAAGGATGGTGCCTCATCTAGCAGAAGGCTGGACTGTTTTGATAGTTTACCTCCTAGAATAAAATGATGTAAGAGAAAAACTTTTATACTCTTAGAATAGTAGAGTATAATGGATGATACGCAGGCAGTGGATAGTTGTAGACACGGCATACAATTCATTAAAATACAACTGTCTAATTCATGTTCTTTAGTCTAAATATATCATAACCCAGTATTTACACTGGTTTGATTATATAACGATAGCATTGGTGGGTATTTATCAGACGGTTGAAATGAAAAATATCCAATGTGCTATTTCAGCAAGCAAGTGCATGAAAAATATCCAATTTTCTATTTCAGCAAGCAAGTGCATGAAAAATATCCAATTTTCTATTTCAGCAAGCAAGTGCATGAAAAATATCCAATTTTCTATTTCAGCAAGGTTCCACAAATCCTAGGGTGGGATTTGGTCAATGGATCTGATCTTGAAATTGTTCCCTGAATTTTATACAGGCATTGCCTGGTTAGCAGCCAGGCTTTTATCAACAACATCCATACAGTAGAGATTGCGAGATGAGCCAATGCTTCATTGATCGTGGGAACAATCGTTTGGATTACAGAACCACGGGACCCACTTGCAATGACTGAAAACGTGTGTGTAATGTAAGAAATCACTGGACCACACATCATAGGTTCCATGTCAAGCATGGCAGGGTGGTGTATCAATGTTAGCTGACCATATGAATTACTTCCATCACCAATGTCACCCATTCCCCACATTTCAAAAATTACTTTTATTACCATATGAATCACTTTTCTTTGCTTTCTTTGCACTAAATCTCAACTATCAACCTTTTTTTTTTTAATTACCGTCTATTTGAAGGCCACTTATCCGACGCTAGAATCAATTTCTCCATGTAATTGAAATCCCTCCTTTTATTCTCTGATCTTCCAAAATTGCCTCAATTCTCCTCTATTTATTATTTCTTTACCCTTTCCCTTTTCATATCTTTTCAGGTCGTTGGAGAAGTGATGGATCAAGGCATGGGGTTGTATCATAGGAATGCTTTGGATTCAAAGGCGAAAGAGAACGAATGCTATTTTGAGCAGTTTTTTTTTTTTTTTTTCCTCCGGTCTTTGGTACAAACGGCTATTGGAAGGATTGGTGCCCAAAATCTTCATGAGTGAGTTAGGTGGTCATCCCATTTAAAGCAAGGGAAGATGGGGGATCAGATGATGTAGTTCCATGGCCCACTGTAGGGCCAGTAATGACATAAGCCACGGTCCACTGCAGGGCCTATTTGTGCTGATTTTCGACTGTTCGTTGATAGATTTTAGGGTTAAAAATGCCATGAACTGCGATTTACTATTTGTGGAAGGTAACGGAGCCGATTTAAAGATGTGATTGAAGATTTTATGGATTATTTTCTAAATTTTCTTTTACTATTATTAGGTTTGTTGCCGTCTTAAGCAAATTAGATTGATTCATTAAAGATTCATAGGAATTGTCTTTATGGTACATAAAAAAGGGTTAAAAAGTAGGCATTTCAAGCTTTTTGAGTTTAGAGTTTTCTTGGTTATTGTAAGAAGAAGTTTAATATCAATAAAGTTATTTTTCCCTCTCTACTTGTAGATTCTTTTGGATATACTCGTCCATTTCTTTGAGATTTCAGTGTGAAGATCTCATTGACATGATAATTGGGTTGTACGATCGGATGAGCAATTTACAGCAATTAAGGTGCTTATCATCACAATTTTAAGGCCCGTTTGGATACTACCAAATGAGTGGCTTTTTTAACTTAAGAAAATTAATGAGTTACTTTTCTTAAGGTTATAATTAAGTAGCTTTTTAGGAAAAGTAACTTATTTTTGTAAGTTATTTTTTTTTTTTTATTGCTTTTCAACTTCCAAAAGCAACTTATTTCGTTCATTTTTATTGGTGACAAAGCAACTTAGGAAATTAGTTAAGGAAATATTTTCTCTGTGACCATGAACCCTTTCTTAGTTCATGAGATTGGAAAATCATCCAATGAATGGGTAAATGATCTAGTGCGCCCCACATGATGATGACCTGTATTGAGGTGGCTCTACATGATGGACGATCCACATCAAAGGTCCGCCCCTAATGATGAATGGCTCACATCTAAGGCGAGCTCCAGATGATGGGCAATTAATATTGGTGGGCACTACATGATTTACAATCCACATCAAAGGTCAGCTTGATGATGAGTGGCCCATATCCAAGGTGGGTCCTGCATGTTGGATGGCCTACATCAGAGGTGGGCCCACATGATGGACGGTCCACATTAAAGGTGGGCTCCACATGATGGACAATGTATATTGAAGATGGGCCCTACATGATGGACAATAACATTGATGGTAAGCCCCATATGATGGATGACTAACATCAAAGGTGGGCCCTACCTAATAAATTGTGCACATTAAAGGTCAGCCCCTAATAATGAATGACCCACAACCAAGGTAGGCCCTGCATAATAGACGACCCACATCAAAGGTGGGGCAACACAATGAACTATTCACATCAAAGGCTGACCCCACGTGATGGATGGTGGGTGTGAGGGGACCAAATAGACTGCCGGGATAACTATTTATGATGTTGGAAACCAAATATGCTTTTTTACTTTTTAGATGACAAGTAAACAACATACTTATCAGCTAATTAAGTAGAAACCAAGATAAACTAGTTATGGCATAAGTATGTTATCTAAAGTAACTTATGATCCAAATGCCCCCTTAGTGATCCAGTAGGAGTGGGAACACGAATGTAAAAGAAGTTTCGGCATTAGGGTTCTAGTAGATATAAAATTTGTGGAGGTTCAAGTTGTATTTTCAATGAAATTCATTCTCTAGCATTTGGACCAAATTTTTTTATTAAATCACATATGTAGGGATGCGAATCATTTGACTACTTACATGGTAAGGGTGTTTTGAGGAGAGACCTTTATATCACTCTTTCCAATGTGTTCAAACTTCTCCATTTTTCTCTCCTAAAAGAGAATCATTCTTCAAATAAAAATGATAAACTTTCACACTTGCAAGGTAGATAGGCCATTCAGTCAAGATTACTCCAGGTGCAGGCATGACACACATCCGGACAGAGCATCTTCTTGATTGACACTACAGGTGGGTCATATATGCATGAAATCAAGGATGGTTACAAAAAAAAAGAGAAAAAAGGGGTACCCAATGCTCTGCATTCAACGTACACGCACAGGTTCATTAACAGACATGAATAAATATATATATTTTTAAAATTTTTTTTTTTCTTTTCAATTACACAAACACGCTCCCCTCCGGAGGAAACTAGTGAAGATACAATTCTTATGCACATTTGAAACATGGTAGAGTGCTTGTTTTTTGACACTTACATGGCTACAAACCCTTCATCAACAATCATGTATTGGCAGATTAAAAAATAAATAAAATGGATACTCGTGCAAATATAATCCTATGTTTAAAATGGATTGTTGGGATTACTCCAACTTGGCATGAAGCAATTACATCAAAGTCACACGAAAGGGAAAGAAGAGAAGGCAACTACATATCTGCATCAATTGGGAAAAAAGCATACCATTTAAAGCACTAAAGTCTTACCAACATTCTAAATAATAGGGAAGAAAGAAAGATACATATAGATGAGTCAGGTCATTTGGATGCTTATAAAATTTTAAGTTATAAACACTTTTACATCAGAAATTCTTTTTAGTTGTGAAGTATTAATAGTTTGTCATATTAGACTTTAAGCTATAAAGTATTTACAGGTAATTGATAACTGAAGAGAAAGAGAGATTCTTTTTAAGCAAATTACATGCATTCGAACAACTCCTGCAATGTCTTGATAACTAAAGAGAGAGAGAGAGATTGTTTTTAAGCAAATTACAAGCATCCAAACACCTCCTATAATGTCTTTACCTATAAATACTTTAAAAATAAAGAAAATTATAGTAATCCATGTAACTCCTCACATTTCCCAGTCTTCTTTTCCTCTTCTACTAAGGTTTGGGTATGAGCCAGGTGGGCTGTGACCAAAACCACTTAGAATCCATCTTATAATGTGTCTTTATGCTCCCATCCTCTACATTGTATACAACAATGTTATGGCCCTGCAACTGCCCTTCAAAGTACCATTCCTTCTCAACTTTAGTGAAATAAATGCAGTTCCCTTTCCAGCCAGTGAAGTCTCTAGCAGACACAGACATTGAGCAATTCTCCCCCAAAAACAACATAACATCTCCCAAACCTTTTAAAGGGAACAACTGGTGTTTGCTCAAATCCACCCTAAAAATCTCAAAGCTGCTAGTTTTGTGAAGCTTCAACCTCGTTGTAACCATCAGCAATTGGCCAAAACATTCTATCAGATACCTCCTTCGGAAAACAAGGTCTCTTTCAACGATCATATCGACCATACAAGCCTCACTCACATCAAGAATCCCAACACACCCAGACAATGTAACAACATAGAAATTACCATTGTAGAACATGATGTCTTCGAAATGGGACCAATTGCTCTTCACGTAAGTCCACATCTCATCGTCCCGCCTGCAGAAGGCCAGACCTGATCGGAAGGCGAAAATGACAACGACATAGGGCCCAGCTATGATGGCCTTGTGCACGAACTTCTCACCATGTCTATACTCAGTTGTCCAGAACCGACGTTTATGTCTCACCTGATACATGTACTCGATGGTGCCGGTTTCTGTCTCACGAACGTCGATGATGTGAGAGAGAGTGGTGAGGCGGGGAAGAGGCGACTCAGCTTCAGAGAAGGGATTTAAGAGAGACATGTTAAGGTGAGTATCTATCATTATAAGATAGCCATCTGAAGATCCACAGCAGTATTTTTTGTTGTAATCATGAGAGAGCTTCTTGAGAGAATAGGTCTGCTTATATGAGAGACTGAAGAAGCTTCGGAACTTGTTCTTTAAATAATCCTCACTGGGAATTATAAGCACAGGGAGTTGAAGTAGATGGTGGCGATTTTCTAGAAAGATGAAGCGCCATGTCTTGCAGACAGCACTAAAACGGATTACATCAACAACAGCAGTTAATTTTGTGAGTATCAATTCAATTGTATCTTTCTCAAGTTCCAACCAATCAACCAATCTATCTATTTCCATATCCATAACAGAAATAAGAAATGTAACAGGCACAAGAAGAGCAGCATCTTCTTCTAAGAAGTGCATGATTTTCTTATTTATTCTACCTGCTAACCACTCTAATGTCTATGAGAACTCCGCCCCATCCATCGGTTTTGACGCCACTTCAAAAAAAATAAAAAAGTAGGCCGATTCAAAACTTAGAAAAACGACAGGAAATGGTGAGAAGGGTGGCTAGTGGTCGGTGCTATGTGGGCTCCAACATGATGTATGTATTTTATCCATGTCATTCATCCATTTTTACAGATCATTTTAGGGCTTGTTGCCAAAAATGAGAGGAATATAAATCTCAGGTGGACCACACCACAGGAAAATAATAGTGATTGGATATCCACCGTTAAAATCCTCATAAGGCCACATGTACTGTTTATTTGACATCCAATCTGTTGATTAGGTCATACAGATCTAGATGAAGGGAAAAAACAAAGATCAGCTTGATCCAAAACTTTATGGGCCCTAAAATTTTTTTAATGGTCGATGTTCAATCAACACTGTTTCCTGTAATGTGGTCCACTTGAGATTGGGATATACCTCATTTTTGGTATCATACAATAAAATTATCTAGAAAAATAGATGGACAGCATGGATTAAACACATACATCATGGTGGGGCCTACGGAGAACCTAGAGTAGCCAATCCGTTCCCTTTTTATCACATGGAATGAGAAACAGAGAGGTCAACTGATGAACGGATTGGATGTTAGAAAGAACGCAACATGCCTCTTACAATAGCTGCTCCGGAGGATTCCCAATATTGGGACGCTATTTACACATGCTCCTTACGTATGACATCTCAACCGTCTAAATTGTTGACCTAATTGCAGATCTAGCATAACTGGAAATTTTAACTAATAAGATAGTTTTAACCATCTGATTTTTCCTGTTAACTTGGAGCATTCACCGGTACGTGATTTACTAATGTTGATTAGGAGAGAGGATTCGGTGAGGCTGTAACCATGGGTCCACCTTGATGTATATATTGTATATCCACACCGTTCATCTATTTTTCCAACTCATTTTAGGGTATGAACCCAAAAATGAAGTAGATCGAAATCTCAGGTGGACCACACCATAGGAAACAGTGGTGATTGAATGTCCACCATTAAAAACTTATTGTGGACCACAAAAGTTTTGTATTAAGCTCGTATTTTTATTTTCCCTTCGTTTCATTTATGTGACCTTATTAGTAGGTTGGACGGCGAATAAACATTACGAAGGCCCTAGGAAGTTTATAATAGTGGGCTTTCAATCACCACTGTCCTGTGGTGTGGTCCACCTTACATTTACTTCATCGGCTAATACCCTGCAATGAGCTTGCAAAACAGTTGGACAGCCTCACCATGACACCCTTGCCAAAATCAATGCTTTTCCAACCTCATTTAAAGTCATCAAGTTGTAATCTGATTACAGGTGTGAAGTGTTTACAAGCAATTCTATTTGGCTTTAAACTTTAATTTAATTATATGCGCTTTGATAACTTGAAATATATTTACAGCCTATATTTAGGTATTCACATGTATCAGAGCTTGGAGTGGTAAATCCATTCAAAATAATTAGAGGATGTTAATGCAGAAATCTGGTTAGCCTTATCTGGACCTTCGTGCACCTGCACAAATAACGGACAAAGGAGACCCTAGCTAGTACATGGGACCTTCCGATGCCCAAGTTAGAAAAAGGATCTGAGTCTAGTCGAGTAATGTGTTTTAGGCTAGAGATTGTGCGTACATTTTACCATTGGAGGTGCTCTTATTTTTGAATGATGAGAGGCGGTGGCACAAGAGGGGTCTCCTTGTATAGTAGGGATGAGTTGTAGTAGCATTCGGATTCCATATACATTGTGAGGATCTTCCCAGATATCCGATTGGGATCCCGGTAAGATCCATATCCCGATCGAACTCCTAGATCTTCGGCCGTGATATTGGATACAGGCGGTCAGGATCAGGTTAGAATTGAAGGAGGGTGGGTCATGCCGATCTGGAGTTGTGCTGACCTTGGAGATATGCCGACCTAACTCTTTTGACGATTAGTCGAGCCCTTTTAGGTGTCGGGCAGGTCGGTAGGTATTCTGACCTGCTGACAAAATGCCAAGCTCGTCCTTACTTCTTGCTCGATTTTGGAGTAGGAGGTCGAACCTACAGTCGTATCTGGCGTTGTTCGACCTAGCGAAGTCCCTAAAGTACCGACCTGACCACTTCTTATTGGTCGGTCCATTTTCTCCATAACAAATGACATATAAAGTTTTTATGTAAGATAGATCATTAAGATAAGCTTAAGTCAATAAAACATGTGATTGATTTTTACTGTAAACAATTCATTTGGTGGGCCACTGCCCACCAATTCAAACACAACACTAAGGTTTGACAATATCCCAACGTATGAGAAGATTCAACCCTAACAATAGAGAGAGAGAGAGAGAGAGAGAGAGAGAGAGAGAGAGAGAGAGGTTTGTCTTCCTTTTTTCCTTCTTCATTTTCTTCTTTCGTTTTGGGTCCTTGTAATCGTTGGAAGATAATCCACAACTTTTCCTGCTTTGAAAATTATAGTTGTTGCCTGAAGTTCCTTTACTTCTAATCTAAAATATGACTTTTTCTCATGTTTTAGATTACAGTTATCGGATCTCTGATTATAGGCAAATATTTCATGTTTCAGATAGAATCGGACTTTCGATTGAAACTTAAGGCTGATCTTACCGACAGTGGGATCAAAGAAGCAAATCTAGATAACAGTCAATAAATTAACAGCTACCTATCTACAACACACTTTGACACTGTTCTCATTTTTCTGACTTGTTTATTTTCCCAAGCCCACCACAATAATTCCTAAACCATACCACATGGTTCCAGCAACAGCAGCAGCACGGTCTTGAACCTCATCCCAATCAATCTACGTTACAATTCATATCTTCGTTGCCGACGACTCAGTTACACATGCTCAATCTAAGTATTTATGGAAGGCTCAAACAATCTCAGCTGATTAACATTGAATGATGAAATGGATTTTGGAATTTATTAACATTCTCGGGTCGTATTCATCAGGCTATCGATCACAATCATCACACTCCAGGGCTGGCCGTGGCAAGATAAGGTTTTTCCTTCCCCTCCACAAGTATGGCAGAGTCTGTCAATGGGCTTCCTAAAACATTCAATCAATATTAGATGAGTGATTGGCCCTTATACAATAAAGTTGAAAAGGAAAGAAGCATTTTGGATATATGATTCCTACTTAAGGACTTTACAGGCATCCAAACGACCCCTTAGTGTACACTGAGTGGTTAGAGTCGAGCTTGGGCTCAAGCCAAGCTCAGGCTAGGGCTGGAATAAATACTACAGGCTGAGCTTGGGCTTATGAGTTTTAGCCCATGACAGGCTCTGGTTAGGGTTGGGGTTGGATGGACTCCGGCCCAACCCTAGCCTAGCCGTTAAATAGTGGGTTTTCAATCCTCATTGTTTGATGTGGTGTAGTCCACTTGAGTTTCAGATCCACCTCATTTTGGATTTGTGTTCTAATCCTAACATGTGAAACTAACAGACAGTGGATTTTTCACCGGCATCTTGACGGGCTCGCATAGCTTCCACCAACAGGAACTTCCTATGGGTCGGGCCATAGGCAATTTCCATTTCGATCCTAGATCGTATTGAGAGATCCAAGCCATAAGCCATTGATACAAAGAAATACAATGATAAACATAGCTAACTTAGAAATGAATCAATGTCTCACTGAACAATATTCTGCACAGAAAATAAAAATAAAAATAAATAGTGCTCTAAAATTATTTCAAATTTCAGAGTTATCCTCATGGAAACAATCTTATCATCGAACATGACCCTAGATGGAACAGTTATGGTCACGATGTATTCTATTGTAATTCATACCTGACTTCTTTCGTTCTTTCCTCGAGGCCATGTTTGGAAACCATAGATTCCATGCCAAACAATGAAAGTTTCAATGGTAGGTGTCTCCATCCCCACTCTTTTGCTTAAGTTTTGGATCTCCCCCCTCGTGTTTGGGCTTATTTTCTAAAACAATTACTTGCAACACCTATTTTGCAAGACAACTAACCACCCGCCTCAGCCCTGGATTAATTAGGCTCGGTGAGGAGTCTCGAACACGAGACCGACCTACCTCTTTGATACCACTTTGATGCAGGACAATGTACCACTTGATACCACTTTGATGCAGGACAACTAATCACTTGCTCTAAAAGCTCGAACTAATAGAGTGTGACGAATCAATCCCTTTATCTCATAGCCCAGGCCTCACATCCCGTGAGTTAAGGCTGAACCCCCCCTTGTGGGCCCTACATCACATAGGTTTTGCCTCACATGGGTGAGGCCTACCTTACATTTGAGACCCGCCTCACAGGGGCTGCCCACCACAAGTGTGCCCCTACATCCCACAGGCCACCTTACTCGAGCATGGTGTGAAAATACTCTTGCATTACTATAATTGCATGTTTGGCTATTGGTAAAGACTAGTAAATAGTAGCAATTAAGTAGTTATTATTTACTCGAGGAATTCGTGCGAGAAAAAATAAGAGTATTTTCTGAGATAGAAAAGAAAAATTGGAGCATTCTAAACAAGCTTTGCAACGGAACCACAGCAGGAACTACAGAGTCTTAGCCACACTTCACGCATGGCCACCCAACTCCACTGACAACAGAACCTAGGCAGCTGGAGGAGAGCTCACAAGCATCAATGCTGCTGGGGATGACCCAAGTAGAGGAGAGGCAGCAGGATCAGGACCATCTCTGCTGAAGCCGCTGGTCGAAGCCACTTGTGAATGAAGCTTGCGATCAGGACACTGCCCAACCTGCCAATAATAACCATCCCAAACGTATAGTTAGCAGCAACAGGCCTTTGAGAACAGAACAAAAATGGATGCACCTCCCCACCTTCAACTCAAACATCATAATCACCAAAAAATTCCAGGCAGCAACGCCTATACCAATCTCTCATCCTAGTACCAATGCCTATAACTTCGAGTTATACTTGAAGTTTACTTGACTCAACAATATCCATTTGGTCATTCTATTGGTGTCAAACTAGTCTTGTTTCAGTTATGTACTCTTTCATCCATAGATATTTTCTCTTTCTTTGAGTAAATCGAGATATTGACTAGGTTTCGATTATCTTGGACCCAATTTGGTCTAATCAAGTTTTGAAAATTTAAGCCTTCATGTTATGTTATAGTACTCATATATAGTTACATATGCATCCAAAGCTATTTAACTAGTTATGTTTTTAATGTACTGCATTCTATTTGAGTTGGTTCAGCCTTGGAGAGTGAAAATCATGTATTTTAGCAGTTGCTTCCATGATGATGTGATGATTTCCTAGTTGGGGGGAATGCTGAAATTTGGGCTCTCAATTCCCCGGCTTTCAATGACTTCCCATCATCTGAATTTTGGAGGGACTGGTGTTCTGTCATGCAGAAGAATCTGTAGTTTATTCCTCCAGCTGTTAAGTGGGTCCTCCGACGAGAGCAATTTGAGAGCTAAATTTCAATGGCATGACTATTGGGTTGTCGACAACAAAGGTCTGATCCACATGGCCTTTTGGGATGCAATTCCCCAGGTTAGTGCACATGTCACCGAATAGCTTACTTTAAGGGAAGCTCTCCTCATTTTTCAGCCAAAAATTTCATTGGGGAGGTAACTACCAGCAACTCACACTTTTGGTTGATCGGGTAAAAACTATGGCAACCAACCTGTGGGATTCAATGACCTGAACTGTTTATGTCATAATGTCAGGATTTTAGGAGTTGGATTTGGGTTCTTTTCACTGACCCGGACTGTTTATGTGATAGTCAGATCTTGGATAAGGGATATGCCAAAAAAAAAAAAAAAAACTCTAAGATTGAATATTTCAGCCCTCTGATTATCAAATAATTTGGCTACTGTCCATGTTCAAAGCCAAAAAAGAAAAAAGAAAGAAGAAAGAAGAAGAAGCAAAATAGCCAGAGGGTTGAAATAATCAAATTTAAATGTTTTAAATGATTGTCAATCCACTATGCAAAGTGAGGCTCATCGTACAAATGGTTTGGATAATTGGACAATGAGTAAAGTATTCGGTAAAGGTAATAGGCGGCGATGTGAAATTAAAATATAGGCCATTATAGCATTACAACCCCTATAATGATCAAAAAGTTCTTTAAAAGAAAAGAATGTGAAAAAAAAATATTGGAAAATTTTAGAATAATGTGTTGAGTCCAAATATGTATCTTTTATGGTTTTGAATGTATATGATTGTGTGACAAGCCATTCTTTGCTAAAAATGTTGTTTTGAGCTGCTTGTTACCATTAAGATACTATTAACCAGAGACTGACTCTAAAACTTCTATTCTTGAGTTTCTAAATATTTAATATCAATCTAAATATCTAATATCAATATATAATTAAGATTATTAGTCTACATATAAAGTTAAAGCAACATTCTCGTAAATAAATATAAGAGAAAATTTGAATATAAAATTTGGAGAATAAATGTCGGGTAGATTTAGGTACACTTACATTGCTTGAAAACAGCTTGAAATACATGCAATCCATTGGATTCACCTCACTAATGCATATTCCTAATCATTTTATACCAATTTCATCAAGAAATTTGAGGAAAAAAATAATATAAAATTCAGTTGGGTCGATTTGGGTAAACTTGAATAGCCCGAAAACAGCCTAAAAATCATACAATTCGTAGAATTCATCCCGCGAATGCACATCCCTAATAATTTTACATCATTTTCTTCAAGAAGTTTGAGAAATATAATATAAAATTCAATTAAGTATTGGGCTGATTTGGAAACACTTGAACGGGCTGAAAACAGCCAAAATCTTATGCAATCCGTTGGATTTATCTCACTAGCACATATCCTTAATCATTTTACACCATTTTCCCCATGAAATTTGAGAAAATTGAATGAATATTGTTGGGTTGATTTGGGTACACACTTGAAAGGTCCAAAGACCACTCAAAATTCATGCGATCCATGGGATTCATCTCCCTAATGCATATACCTAATAATTATACACCATTTTTCTCAAGAAATATGAAGAAAAGATTAAAAAATAATAATCAGTTATTGGCCTAAAATTGGCCAAAAATACCAAAAAAAAAAAAAAAAAAAAAAAAACCTACTAAAATCAAAATCACTAATTTCGTACATGTATCTGTAGATATAAACTCTAAATATGTTATCATCAATCTAGACTTTGGGCATTTTAGGTAGAAAAGTAGAAATTTGCTGGAAAATTTGAAAAAATAAGGAAAATAGAAAAAAAAGAAAAAAAGAAAAAAGAGAAGGCAAATATGCCCACGTCAAATATAAATATAGCAAAGTTTGTTCGATTTGGTTATGGCATATTGTATCAGAAAAATAAAAATAAAAATCTTTCTGTCTTCCTCAAAATTGGTTTCAAATCTTCCTTTGTCAGTTGAAGCTCAAATCTTATCTTTCGATATTAAAAATAGGTGCAACTCTGGTTGAAAGTGGTTTAAAGCATTCCCATAAAGCAGTGGAGAAAGTGAAAATTAGAGGTGTTAGAGATGCGTAATGGACTGGGGCTTGATGATGATGATGATGATTTGAGTGATTATAATACTTCCATTATAACATTTTCATTTGCATTATGGATAAATGACTGTCCCTCCAACTTCCAAAAGCATCAGGAATCCATTCGTATGATAGAAAATGAAAACCAAATATGATGATGTCGAGATTAGATGACTTAGCAATAGGGTGGAAGTAGTATGATGGGGGCTATTCCTATGACATGATGGTGTTTTATTGCATTAGTCTAGATGGAATTAAAAGATCTTAAACCCGAGGGTATGCATGGTGTACTCAAGTTGTTATTTTTTACTAGTGAGGTGAATGTATGGTGGAATGGCAGAAAAAGGATTCATGTAGCCAACCTAAATCAGTTGCGATAAGGCTTAGATTGTGATGATGATGATGGTCTGGGATAAAACAACGATTCTTGCCACAACCACCCATATGGACAGTCAAGATGAAAGCATATTCAATAACCCATCAAGGATGGTGCCTCATCTAGCAGTAGGCTTGACTCTTTTGATAGTTTACCTCCTAGAATAAAATGATGAAAGAGAAAAACTTTTATAGTCTAGAACTCTGGTAGAGCATGATGTATGAAGTAGACATGGCATACAATTCATTAAAATACAACTATCTAAATGGTGTACCAAGTGTATGAAAAATACCCAATTTTGCTATTTCAGCAAGTATCCACAAATTTTAGAGTGGGATTTGTTCAACTGATCTTGAAATTGTTACATGAATTTTATGCAGACACTGTCTGGTTAGCAGCCAGATTTTTATAAACAGCTTCCATACTGATACAGCAGAGATGGTTAAATGGGCCAATGCTTCATCAATCATGGGAACGATGGTTTGAATTACAGAACCATGGCCCCAACTTGCAATGACTAATGTGTAAAAACCCTTTAACCTGTAAAAGATTTATAGGAAAATTACAAGCATTCAAACACAAGTGTTTACAGAAAATTGCAAGAATCCAAACACACCTTATAGTCATCCACAGCTCCTCACATTTCCTCTTTCTACTAAGGTTTGGGTACGAGCCAGGTAGGCCGCGATCGCAACCACTTCGAATCCATCTTGTACTCTGCCTCAATGCTTCCATCCTCTACATTGTATACAACAAGGTTGTGACCCTGCAACTGCCCTTCAAAGTAACATTCCTTATCGACTTCAGTGAAATAAATGCGATTCCCTTTACAACCTGCGAAGTCTCCAGCAGACAGAGACATTGAGCAATTCTCCCCCAAAAACAACATAACATCTCCCAAAGCTTTTAAAGGAAACAACTGATGTTTGTTCATATCCATTGAGCTATTCTCCCCCAAAACCAACATAACATCTCCCAAAGCTTTTAAAGGGGAAAACTGGTGTTTGCTCACATCCACCCTGAAAATATCGAAACTGGTAGTTCTCTGAAGATCCAATCTCTTCGCAACCACCAGCAACTCTCCTGAAGATTCCACTAGATACTTGCTGCGAAACACAAGGTCTCTTTCAATGATCATATCGACCGGCATCACGGTGGGGTGAGGCCCACTCAAATCAAGAATCCCTACACACCCAAACAATGTAACAACATACAAATTACCCTTGAAACACATGATATCTTCGAAATGAGACCAATCACTCTTCACATGGGTCCATGTATCATCATCATCCCGACTGCAGAAGGCCAATCCCAACCGCAAGGCGAAAATCGCAACGACGTAGGGCCCACTCGTGATGGCCTTATGCACGAACATCTCATTCATATATTTAGAAATACAGACCAGAGGACGATGACCAGGGAGCTGACACGTGTACTTGATGGTGCCGGTGTCGTTTTCATGGACGTCGATGATGCCAGATAGAGTAGTGAGGCAGGGAAGGGGCTTCTCTGTTCTGGAGAAGGGATTGAATAGAGAGATATTAAGACGAAGATCTGCCATTATAAGCTCCCCTTCTGAAGATCCACAGCACCATTTGCCGTTATTCTCGTTAGGAAGCTTCTTGAGGCGATAGGTATTCTTGGCTGAGAGATCGAAGAAGCTTCGAAAATCGTTGCTTTCATCATCTTCGTTGGGAATTATAAGTACGGGAAGCTGTTGAGGTAATCGTTGGCGATTTTCAAGAAAGATGGATCGCCAGGTCTTGCATACAGCACCAAAACGGATCAAATCACTAAGAGCTGTTAATCTTGTGAGGATTAATTCAAAAATATCCTTCTCAAGATCCAACCAATCAACAATTCTATCCATTTCAATCTGAGAGAAGTCGGAAGAAAATGGAATAACGAGATAAGTGCACGTTTTTTATTAATTTTCTTTTGAGTTATATAGATAGAATACATCTGACGTCGATTGTCGGCAATGCTTATCTATCGGAAGCGGATTGGCTGGTGTACCATACACCGACCAGCTATGATGATTCTCGAGATTCGAGTTATATGAACGGTTTAAATGAGATCAAAGTTACATGGACCTTACGATGATTTATTTATTATATTCATACCGTTCATCCATTTGGAGAGATTATTTTAGAGAATTATGACAAAAATGAGACGTATAGAAATCTCAAGTGGACCACACATGGGACAATGATTCTCACCGTTAAAATATTTGCAGGGCCCACCATAGTTTTTATTTTCCATCCAATCTGTTCATAATGTCACGTAGATATGAATGAAGAGGAAAAACAAATATGATATTGATCCACGACTTCTGTGAACCAAAAAGGCTATTAATGGTAGACGTTCATTTTCCCACTGATTTTTGCAGTGTGGTCCACTTGATTTTTGGATCTCTCTTATTTTTTTAATTAAGACTTATGAAGAGCTCTTCAAATGGACGGATGGTTTGGATATAACACATACCTCATGATAGGACCATAGAACTCGGTGACGTTAACACACCAACCGGATCTTTGGTGTGTGGTACACCAGCCGATCCGATTCCTTATCTTCAAATTAAGTGGGCCCGCTGTAACGTCGGCGAGAAAAATAAAATTTCAAGTGGGCTAAGCGACAGGAGAGTAGAGCTGGCACTGGACGATTCGACTCGGCAGACTCGACTTATCTGACTCGTTCAGGTCCGATTCAATCCGAACTGACTGGGTGAGTGATGTGAATCGAATAGACTTTGTCCAATCCGAATTCAAACCGAGTTTGAGTCATCCAGTAACTTGGCTTGACTCGACTCGAAATTCAACTCGGTAGTGACTAGACTCGATCCGAAACCAATAAAATCGAAATTTGATGGTTCGAATTTGAGATTGCCTTCTAGTTGATAGAGAGGCACCAATTCCAGTAGGTGCATCTAGGTTTTGGGTTGTGATTTCATCTTGTGATACCCGTTGCACTCGATCGGACTTGGTGTCGACTCAACCTGACTCGATACTTATAACTGGGTCAGACTTGGTCCGGATTAATCTGGGCCAGACCTGTACTCGATACCGACTCGGGTCAAGTTCAGGTCTATTTCAAAACCTGATCAAGTTGGGTCAGCCCTACCTCGGTTTGACTCAACTCGATGCCCAGCTCCAATGGAGAGGGAAATGCCTACTGTTGAAACCTTTCGGGATTCTAATGAATGTTTATATGCCATCCAAATTGAAAGCACAAAAATATTTGCCTGATTCAAAACTCCAATGGCCCAATAAATGTTTTGACAATGGTCGTTCAATCCCTCCTTTGTTTCCTATCATGTGGCTTACTTACATGAGTTTTCAATCTGCCTTTTTTTTGTAGTCTCACGTTCGAAAGTTAGGTGGCAAGATGGATGGGCAGAGTTGATTTCTTACAACATCACGGTACGTAGGCTAGCTTCCTAGGGTAAGATTTATTGGACTACCACACATTAACCACAAGAGCCGGCTGGGGAACTGCCCTATCAGGACTAGATAGTCATGTCAGGGGCTCCGTGGGACATGATCCCAAAAAGGAAGCAGAGTGAAGGCTTACATATATCACACTACATGAATCAATGGCTTAGGTAGACTTTAGCCTCTTGAAATTTCTAGGTAACTTTACTCTGATACCATGTCAAATAACCGCTTTCTCTAAAAGCTCGAACAGTTAGAAGATGGTTTATCAATGAATATCAAGTGACTCTAACATTCAGTTTCAAATCTACCTTATTTTGGACTCCTATTATGATATTATAGTGACCGGGTTTCAATGGTGGGCGTCTCCATCTCTACTGTTTCCCGTGGTATGGCCCACTTGAGTTTCGGATCTCCCTCCCTTTGGGGCTTATGTTTTAAACTAAGTTGAAGAAAAGGACGGACATGTCTGTGGGCCCAATAGATTTGGGTTATGGGTAGGTAGCGTCTTACAACAATCACCTGCAACACTTATTTCATGCAGTTGGAAGGGCGTATTTGTGTTGGGATTTGTACTGCGGAATCACATAGATCTAGAACTAGAATAGCAATCCAATAGGGCCAAGCACACACAAGAGAATACAAATTTAATGTAAAAAACCCTTTCGGAAAAAAACCACGGCACAAAGCGACAAAATTCCACTATGAAAGCATCAATTACAAAGAGAGAAGACTTACCCGATTTGAACAACCTCGAATCTCACTCTTGCCACACCCTTTGATAACCCTAGAATCCTTTAGAATACCTTTAAGAAGCAATAGAATTTCTTAGAATAGCCTTAGAGATCCCTATTAATAGTTTAGGCAACTTTCCTTTCGCACCCTTGCGAAACCGCCTTAAATTTACGCAGTCCGCACCAAATGCGCGCAAGAATCTGCGTAACCTCGACTAGTCGAGCTGAGGCCTCGACCAGTCGAGCCATCCCCTCGACCGGTCGAGTGCCCCGAACACCCAAATAAGTAGCACGCTAGACTTTGAGTCGAGTGGTGCTCGACCGGTAGAGTGGACCGTCGACCAGTCGAGCCAGCCTCTCGACCGGTCGAGCAACCCCAAACATCGAAGACTTTTAAAAGTCTGAAAACAATCTCTACCAAGTCTTTAATCTTCTCTCTGCATCATAGCTTTTTGTGCACACTTCGTCCTTTTTTTATGCCATCGCCAAGCCCAGAGAAGTTATACAGAACTTGAACTTCTCTGCAGGAACGATCTAGGTGAGCATGTCTGCTGGATCAAAATCTACGTGCTTAACCACCTTTGCTCTTGTCTTCTTAAAAGGAAAGACGTAATCTTCTTACCATCTCACCGCTACCCAATATTGCTTGCCGGGGTACTTGCTCACAACACTGATAGCCTGTGAAATAACCGGTCTAATCCAAACCATGACATACACTGTCAACCTTATTCGAATAAGATTCATGAGATATCCTGCTTTTCCTCATTTGTTTTGGGACATGTCCTGAGGAAAACTTGAGGAGAGATGCGTAGGGAACGCTCTTCGGCTTTGCCTGGTTCATCACATCCTTGATCAATACCTACCCAAGGTTTCTGTCTGTGATAACCAAAGCCTACTCCTCCTTCAGTCTCAATGCCGAGAACCCTCTTTGCAGCCCCCCGATCCTTCATCCTTAATGTCTCACTTAACCGAGCCTTCGGTACATTAATTTTAGACATATCATAATTGACGATCTATATGTCATCAATTCCTTACTCACCATGAACGAATTAAACCACTGCATAGGTGATAGGTCGAACCACGACCTCCTGCAAACTTTTTTTCTCAGCCCCTTTAACTTCGAATCACTCTGGTTGCTTCATGTAGATCTGCTCTTCTAATTTTCCATACAGAAGTGCAGACTCCACATCCATCCTTCTAGCTCAAGATCGTATTGGCCAACCAGCGCCAATCACGAATTTAATAGACACCTGCTATACCATTGGCGGGAATATCTCTGAAAAGTCGATACTTTTTCTCTGAGAATAACCCATCGCCACCAACCTCACTCTGTATCTATGTTGTATCCTCCTGAAGATTTACCTGCATCCAACCGCTTTTTGGCCCACTGGAAGCTCTACCAGCTCCCATGTATTAATTTGGTACAACGAGTCCATCATATCGCCCATAGTCACCTTCCACTTCTCAACACTAAGCTCACCTAGAGCCATCAGATTAGAAGACGGATCCTTCTGCGATATTGGAGTTGTCCATGTTCCTCACCGATATTCAACAATCATGCCGTTTGATTCTTTTCACAGGTGGCTGCTCCACCTACTTTGTATCCCTGTCCGCGCGTCTCATCCTTCCTACCTTGCCCGCTCATGTGGCCATGCCTAACATGCCACACACGTGCAGAGATGGAATACGCTACATCCACTGCAGCTCCACCTTTTGAAATACACTCGATCAACCTGTACACGTTACCGAGTTGTTGTGCTTTCATGATTACCCGTGTTTCCTTAGATACCTTAAGAGTACCATCAATACCTATGAACTTGCAGTCCATTGCCTCAAGTACACCAAGAGAAATCAGATTCTTCTTTAAATCAGGAACGTGCCTGACATCAGTCAAGGTACGCTCCACCTCATCAAACAGTTTGATGCATTCCGTACCAACAGCCACACCATTATAGGTAAAGCCATTGCCCATAAACACCTGTCCACCATCACACTCCCTGTAACTGGTAAACCAACTCTGATGAGGAGTCATGTGAAAAGATGCTCTTGTGTCTGGCATCCACTTGTCCTTACGATCATCATATGACCGCTTGATTGTAGACACAGACAAAACATTACCATCACATCCACTCGATCCATCTAACGTGGCAGCATTGGCCTCCCTGTATGAAGCCTTAAAATCTTCTCTCTTCGATTTAGGATTTCACAATTCTTCTTCACATGTCCTTCCTTCCCACAGTTCCAGCACTTTACCTTTCCTATGCCCTTGCCTTTGAATTTGGATCTAGAACCTGAAGAACCGGTATCTTGTTCAGAATTTCTACCCCTTGTAAGTCGACGTTAAGCTTTCTCATAGCCTTCCCTTGAAGAGCTGAGATAACGGTGTCGACACTCAGGGTTTTATTCGTTGAGCACATTGTGTCCTTGAATGACTCATAAGACGCCGGAAGAGAATTCAGCAACATACATGCTTGTTTCTTATCTTTCATCACTTCCTTCATATCCAACAATTTACAAACCAATTTATTAAAGTTGCTAATGTGAGCCTCCAGATCTCCGCCCTCTGCCATCTTGAAGTTATCTCACTGCCGCTTCAAGTGTAAGCGATTTTCACGGGATTTTTTCGCATAGACATCCTCTAACTTCGCCCATAACTTAGCCGTAGTTTTCTCCTTCATGACATTGTAGAGAACATGAGACATCAACGGATCGATGATAAAACCTTCTTATTAAGAGTATTCCATTTATCATCAGTCATAGTAGACTTTTGCTCCTCAAGAGCACCATCTTTGCCTTGTTTGATTAAGGAACTCATCATCTTGATCTTCCATAACTCAAAATTATTTTTTTCCTGAGTACTTCTCAATATCATACCTGGTGCCCTTAGATTCAGATTTGTGCCCCAACGATTGCTTCGATACCACTTGTTGGGATTTGTACTGCGGAATTACATAGATCTAGATCTAGGATAGCAATCCATGATAGCATCAAGCACACACAAGAGAACACAGATTTAACGTGGAAAACCCTTTTGTGAAAAAACCACAGCACAAAGCGACAGAATTCCACTATGAAAGCATCAATTACAAAGAGAGAAGACTTACCCGATTCGAACAACCTCGAATTTCACATTTGTTACACCCTTTGATAACTGTAGAACCCTTTAGAATACCTTTAGGAAGCCTTAGAATTTCTTAGAATATCCCTAGGGGTCCCTATTTATAGTTTAGGCAACTTCCCTTTCGCACCCTTGCGAAATCGCCTCAAATTTACACAGTCCGCACCAAATCCGCACAAGAATTTACGTAACCTCGACTAGTCGATCTGAGGCCTCGACTGGTCGAGGGACCCCCTCGACCGGTCGAGCCATCCCCTCGATCGGTCGAGTGCCCCGGACACCTAAATAAGTAGCACGCTGGACTTTGAGTCAAGTGGTGTTCGACCGGTCGAGTGGACCCTCGACCAGTCAAGCCAGCCTCTCGACCGGTCGAGCAACCTCAAACATTGAAGACTTTTAAAAGTCTGACAACAATTTGGTTACTTGCAACTACCTAGAAATGGTGGTAATTAAGTAATAATTATTATTTATTTGAAGAATTCATGCCAGCTGCCTGTACCATGTTGTTGACAGATAAGATCTTTGAAAGGTGTTAATGAGACCAGTAAAATCTGTGGGTCCACCATGATGTATGTGTCTGATCCACACTATTTATTCATTTTAACAAATTATTTTAAAGCTCAGGTCCAAAATGAGGCAGATCCAAAGTTTAAGTGGACTACACATGAAACAAGAAATTGAAAGCCCACCATTGAAAACTTCTTTGGGGCCACGAAAGTTTTGGATCAAGTTGATATTTGTGTTTTCCCTTCACCAATGTCTGCGTAATCTTATAAACAAGTTGGATGACAGATACACATCACTGTAGGCCCTAGGAAGGTTTTTTCTTTCAACGGAGAATGTCATTATCCCCCTTTTAAATTTCCTATGGTGTGGTCCACTTGGACTTTGGATCTGCCTCATTTTTGAGTTTTAACCCTAAAACGAGCTGGTAAACTGATGGAAGGTGTAGATTAGTGGGACCCAAAGATTTTACTCATGCAATTCCAATCCAATAGTGTTGCATTCAATTCTATTTTCAAAGCGTAATTCTTAAACATTTGGACAATAAGGTATTGTTGTTGATTTACCTCTGTTTATCATGCAAATGAAAAAAATAAATGGAGCTTACAATGCCAAGTCTTTTTTTATTATTATTAACATTAGATAAATTTTATTAACAACGGTAGCAGCCGAAATGTGTTTATATATATATATATATATATATATATATATATATATATATATATATATATATATATATATATACATGAATACATGTCATGGGCACATAATCTGAATGGTCCATGTGATGCGGCACCCCTTGAAACCTCACAAGCCCATTTTTCAGCCTGATCCAAAACTCTAGTGGGCCATATCAAAGAGAAATGCAAATCAAGAGAGGAAACTATTTCCTTTTTCCATGGCCCACCAGAGTTTTGTATCAGGCTGAAAGTTGGGCTAGGGAGATTCAAGAGGTGCCGCATCATGTGGACTGTTCAGATTCTGTGCCCATGACACGTGTGCAAAGGTGCCGATGGTCTCTCTATAATAATAATAATAATAATAATAATAATAATAATAATAACCTAAGGATAACAATTACAACCCAAGTCAATACTCCGGAAACAAAACAATGGCTTTCAATGCTAACGTTTATTCCTTCTTATCAAAGACTTCCAAAACTCAGCCCTTACAAGTTCAAGGCAATGGTTGTTTCTTTCTAACAATAGAAACCATACCTTTAGGAGACGTGGGCACCATACTTTCGAACCTGACTTATTTAAAACAACTTCCATTCCACTTAAAATAAAACTGACCAAATGTGTTTGGCCGCACCCAAGATACTTAAAAAACATTAAAGAAATACTCCCAGTCTTCTTTCACATTGACAATGGATGAACAAATGATCCACCCATTCTTCGTCCTGAAAGCACATAACACATGCATTTGGAAGAATCATCTTCCTTTTGTGTAAGTCCATGGGGTTACCATGATACATATTTAAAAGCTTTTTCTTACAAGTAGAAATGACCTCCCAAGAGACATGAGAAACATTCTGGCCATGGAGTCATTTGTTCTTCCAGCAGTTCATTTAGTCATTCTGTTTTGGCCCTGCTGATTGGAAGATGCAGATTCTAACTTTTGTACTACGTTTGCTTGGAGGTAATGTTGGGTGCAGGTATGTAAATCAAGCCAATCTTCCTATCATGTGGGATTCAATGCTGGAAATCTAATTGCAGCCAGGTTGTGCTAGTAACTGCTCTCTCTCTCTCTCTCTCTCTCTCTCTCTCTCTCTCTCTCTCTTGCAGCTTTTGTTTTCTCATGAAGCCCTGTATCCGTCGGCCACAATGGAGTAGCTCCATCAGTTTCTAAATTTCTGAGAGGTCTGCACTCCTCCATTTCTGTTCTCTGAAGGTATGCTGTTAGATCATGCTATTCTTTTGTTGCTGTTGATCTTAATTAACGTCTTGTGGGGTTTTCTTGTGTGTTGGCTATGTCTATGGCTGCATGCTGTTGGGCTGGCTTTTGCAGGCAGGCCTATGTTTTAGCGTGGTGTACAGGTCTTCTACTTGTCTAGCAGCTGAGTAGACTAGTGGTTGTTTGCTGCACATCTGGGATCAATTGAAGCAAATTCAAGGCTTTTTTTTTTTTTTGTCAGAATCCTAGAAATCGTTCTGTTTGGTGGCCAGGGGTTTGTTTTGATACATCCATATGCCTTTCATGCTGCAAGTGCAGTGATTGCCCTAGCTGCAGTAGGTTGGTAGATGCGACTGTCTCTAGCCTGATTAATGGGGTTCGAATTCCAGTTACGGTCAATCAGTAGCTGGCTCTGTTTCAAGATCTGGCTGCTATGGTGAATCTCTGCATTGGCTACTGGGTCTACCCTTTGTCAAGCTGCAGGTGTTGAGGCTGTTTGAGGTTGATGCAGGCTTTTTTTTTTTTTCCGCTTCCAATGTGGGTGATGCAGCTGGGTTAGCATTTATTGAGTCTTTCTCAAGTTTTTGTCAAGGTCATGTTGTTTGCCATCTTGTAATTGCATGATAGGTGTGGTCCCCCCCCCCCCCCCCTTTTTTTTTTTTTTTTTTTTTTTTTTTTTTTGTGGAGCCCACCCAAATTCATGTACAACCATTTCTCATATCAACAGAGTAACAGGTGGTGTGCTCCCACCTTTCTGGAAAAAAGAAAAGAAAAAAAGAAGCTATTTAAAAGCTTTTTCAGCAATTATGTTCTCATTCAAAATCATCCAAAAAGGTACCCTATGTATGGTCATAAAGCCATGTTTGTAAATAGCTATCTACAGTTTCTTATTTGGAAATAACACCTAAAACAAATGAAAAAAAAAAAGGACCTTGAAAACAAGGAATCTATGAAATTAAACAACGGAAGTATGAAAGGACTTCTTTGCCTACGCATGTTATTTTAGCATATAATGGCGGGACATGTGTGACCAAGTGGGTCCCACTCTGGATCCCCTCTTGGAGATTTGATTGCATCAGTTCTCCATGGCATTGAAAAAAGAGCTTGGCCCTGAATCTGGAGCATCAACTCGTCTTTAGTTGGATTAGAGGACTTTGATAATGAAAACCTCCAAGTCAATGTGTCCTCTTCCTTTTGTGCGTTTATGTACATACAATGTCCCAGAATGCTTTCCTTTTGTCCAATATCAGCTTCATGCGTTGCATGGCTCAAATGCTCACCTCTGCATCCCTTCCTCTACATGTTATGATGCTTTCTCATTGGCTTGAAGAGGATCCCTCTCCCAACTTCCATAAATGCATTTAAGTTTTGGATGTCCTAGCAACACATCATAAACCCACATTAGGACTTCCACACCAAACAGAAGTATGAATAAGTAACCAAACACCCTTGTCTGATAGAGTTGGGCATCGAGTCAAGTCGGACTGAGTTAGGGCTGACCCGACTTGATCCAGTTTTGAAATAGAACTGACCCGAACTTGACCCGACTTGGTACCGAGTCCAGCATGCCTGACCCAATCTGAGTCCGGGTCTGGCCTGGACTAATCCGGACCAACTCCGACCCGGTCACACGTACCGAGTCGGGTTGAGTGGGCACCGAGTCAGGTCGGGTGAAGCAGGTATCCATGGGCTGAAATTACAACTCAAAAGCTAGGTGCACTTGCCAGAATTGCAGCCTCTCCATCAGCTACATGGCATCTCAGATCTGAAACATCAGATCTGAGTTACACACACACACACACACACACACACACACACACGAGTTGAGTTTCAGATCGAATCGAGTCAACACCGAGTTGGATTTTGGGTCGAGTCGAGTTACTGGGTGACCTGAACTTGACTCGGTTTGAGTTCGGATTGGACGGAGTCTACTCGGTTCAGATCGACTCATCCACTTGGTTCTGATCGAGTCCGGTCTAAACGAGTCGGATGAGTCAAGTTTGCTGAGTCGAGTCGTCCCGTGCCTGGCTCTGTTTGATTGATAGGATACCCCATTCAACCAAGCAAACTGTGAGGGTCGTGGATACCTTTCCATTTGAAGCTTCAATTGATTGACCATTCTCTGTGGCCCTATATTTACATCAGAACCATTATCAATGATAATCTCGATAGTCTTTCCTTCACAAAACACATGTACGGGGAAAAATATTACAAAGCCACTGTTGTTCACTTCCTCATGAGTGGTTCGGATGTATTGAACCATGAGTGAGACAAGTGTTTTCATCTTGGATACCATCTTTCCATTTATATCTGTCTTCCTTAGCAGTCCCATCTTTTTCCTTCTCATCCTGTAAGTTGTAATCTTCAAGAGGACCATCACAGTAGTTGAGGAATTTAGATGGACATACAGCAGGAACATACCCTTTGCATCTACATTTTAAACACGTAACAGTGTTGCATTTTTTTTTTCCGGTTCCCATTTCTTGTGTTGCCTTAGGACCCTGAGTTGAAATGAATTTTCGGTTATTGCCATTGGTGATTATATTCATAGGGACAGATGGTCTTTCCTCAACTCTTTGTACTACCGCCTGAGTTGGTGTGCTACTGGTGGTACAGGACGATTCATACGCCCCGATGTTGTACTTGGCAAACACCTTATGATATTCCTGAGCTTGTAGTGCAACCTGACAAGTCTCTTCAGTGCTATTCTGCTTCACTATCACCATCTCCTTCTGGATCTCTAGCTTTAATTTGTTGCAGTTTCGGGCAACTCATTGCACTGCTGTCTCAAATAATTCACATTGAACTGTCAAATTATAGTATGACTGTGTATTCCTCAGCGGTTGCATTCTCTTGCCTCAATGAAAGATCTTGAAACGTGACAATTTCGTAATACGAGGGCATGAATAATCTTTTCAACCAACTTTCATTTCCTCCTGAGTCAAAACAGAAGGAAGTTCGCTACTGCTCAATTCGGCTTCAACAATAGTCAAATTCATTGTGGACACTTTAAGCTTCAATTCCTCAAATCTTAGCTTGACTGCATCAGTCATCTGACACCATGTAAAATAAATTTCCAATGATTGTAGCCAATCTGGAAAGCATGCTGATCAAAGATACCAGTAGAATCTTCAACTTCAAACTTAGCATGCCTGATCAGGTCTTCTGTGCGAGGAAGTCAGGAGGTTAATCATAATCATGATAATCATGATAAGGGGTCATGGATGCTCGTATCCTAACATGAACTCTACCTGGTGTTTGAAAACCGAATTGCCTCGGCAAATGATTCATTAATTCCACATATTCTTCAGCATTCCCCCCAAGTACTTGAGAGTCAGAATTATTGTTATAGACAATTAGCCATTTATCTCACTCATCTGCTTCGCAAAATTGTTCGGTCATTTTTTATATGGCTATCAAACATCAGTCTGGTTTTCATTGGCCATCTTAGGACTATAAGAACTCCCGCTCCTAGTTGGCATAAACAATTGGTATTGAGTGGGGCTAAAGTACTTCCTAGAGGACAACCAAAAGGACAATTAAGGGATGCTATAACGGGTAGTAGAGCTGGGCACAAGACGACTCGACTCGGTAAACTTGACTCGTCCTACTCGTTCAGACCCAACTCGAACCGAGTGGGTGAGTCGATCCGAACCAAGTAGGCTTCGTCCAATTAGAACTCAAACCGATCGAGTTCGGGTCACCCCATAACTCGACTTGACTCAACCCAAAATCCAACTCGGTACTGACTCGACTCGATCCGAAACCCGACTCGTACATATATATAAAAAAACCTCAGATTTGACATTTCATATCTGAGATGCTGTGTAGCTGATGAAGAGGCTGCAATTCTAGCAGCTTCACCTAGATTTTGAGTTGTGATTTCAGCCCGTGGATACCCGTTGCACCTGACCGGACTCGGTGCCGACTCGAATGGACTCGGTACTTGTGAACTGGTAGGACTTGGTCTGGATTAGTCCAGGCGAGACCCGGACTTGGATCGGGTCAGGCATGCTGGACTTGGTACCGAGTTGGATCAAGTTCAGGTCAGGTCTATTTCAAAATTGGATCGAGTCGGGTGAGCCCTAACTTGGTCCGACTCAACTCGATACCCAGCTCTAAAAGGTAGGTTGGGTAGGCACAGCGGGGGACTGATTTCAGAGGTTGATGGCTGAGAAGAGGACCATTTAGCTAGACAGGTTATTGGAAAAATTAGCTTCAGCTTTAAGCTGTAATTGCAGGTGGGTTGAGTGGGACTGAGGTTTCTGGGATTGGATTTAGGTAATAGCTAGGCTGAATTTATACAATCATGGGGTGGGCTGTATGGGCAGGTTAAGGATGTAAGTGGACAGGCTATTGCTGTCTGTTTAGTTTGCTCTGGGCTATAAAGTTGGGCTGATTTTGATGCCTAGTACGAGAAAGGTGTTGGGAATTATTTAGGGAAGGTTTATGGGCTGTTTTGGTGATAGAGATGAGTTATTGGATGCTTAGAAGCCATGGGTTCCAATAGAGTTACCTTTAAGGGCTCAATATTGTGCAGAAGGCTGTACAATTTAGGCTTTATGGCTGATATTTACTGCAGGAAGAAGACCCTCCATAGGTTGCAGTAAGCTGTAGCAGTTTTGTTACCCAGCAGTCGTGGCAGGTTGCAGGGCTGCAGATTTGGGGAAAGAGGCCAGGAAGACAGGAAAAAGCAATGCCCATGAGCCAATTTGCTCTAATACCAAATAATGTAAACAAAGTTGTCAATGAAAGAAAACTAGTTGCAAGAGAGAAGATCAATGTACCTGATTGTTGCACCACAAAAACCAGCGACATCCACATGCACAATCTCTCAAGAACAAATGCACAAAATTAAGATGGATCTCCCTCCTTCCAAACTGCTACCATATGAACAAAAACTTCTATCGCAATTATGTGCTCATTCAAAATCATCGAAAAAAGGTCCCCAATGTATGGTCAAAAAACCATTTCTATAAACAGCTGTCCATAGTTTCTTGTTTGGAAACAATTCCAAAAATAAAGAAGACTGCTACTAGGACTATACAATTAAACTGCAACAAATAAGGTAAGAAGTCCAAAATTAGGCCTGTTTTTACATACCCATGCTATTTTTATGGACTGGACTCATGTGTAACCAAGTGGGTTCCACTTTGGTTCCCCTCACTTGTGTGGGTTAGAGATTTGGTTACATCAGGTGGGATTAGTCCAACCCATTTCATATTCTTTATACAATTCCCTTCTCTTCAAGTTCATAGATCTACTCAACGTAAATCTTTATGAGAGCTTAGCTCTTAAATTTGAGAGTTCAGATTGTTCAACATTAAAGTGCCATTAAGGTGTAACCTTGAAAACAGGATTGGTTTTGCTTTCCCAATGGAACCAATCCTCTGGGACCTTGGGGTGCATAAAATACACAAAATCCATTAGTTGAGTTTTCAATTTTCTTATTTGTTCCCCCATACTGAGTGGAACTCTCCCATCAGCTGTCAAAGCAGAAGACACTGAAAAATTCCCTTGCCTGACATAGCAATGTATGTTCTGCATTACTAGTGGGAACCAATGTCGATGCCCGTGAGTGAGGTAGCTGAAATTGCAGTATAGACCGCTATAGTAGAAGTAGGAATAGGTCAAAGTGTCCTAGAGGGGGGTAAATAGGACTTTATAAAATTTTAAGTCAATGTAAAATCCTATTATCCTAATCTTGATCTAATATGCAACAATCAAGATATACTCAATTCTACTCTAATGGCTTCCAAGCCAAGTAGAGGATCCAAGAACAAGACTACTCAATATAAAGCAAGATAAGCAATTAGTCTATAATGGATTGAAGTATGTGAAAGTGTGTGGGATGTGATTCTTATCAGTTCTAGCTATTCATGTAATGATGCTTTATGTAAAACATTTAAGTAAATATAACAAAGAGAATATGCAAATATCAATCCCAAACACAGTCATGTATAGTGGTTCGGCTATATGCCTACTCCACTTCCGGCGGATGCACTCATCCCTTGAGTGTCCCGGATTTCACTAACGGAGGTTTTAAATCAGGTTCACCTCTAACCTTTACAACCTACACAAGGTTGACTCTAGGATCTACACAAGGTACCTAAACATGCCTACACAAGGTAAACGGGCCTCCACAAGGACACGATAGTTTATGCCCTACACAAGAGCAAATATCCTACACAAAGCACCTAGGTTTTAGGCCACACAGGCCAAGGATCCACACAAGGAACCTAGTTTAGACCACACAGGTCGAGGATCCACACAGGGAACCTACTTTAGACCACACAGGTGAAGGATCCACACAAGGAACCTGGTTTAGGCCACACAGGCCAAGGATCCACACAAGGAACCTGGTTTAGGCCACACAGGCCAAGGATCCACACAAGGAACCTAGTTTAGGCCACACAGGCAAAAGACCTACATAAGGACCTAAGTTTATGCCCTACACGAGCAAATGTCCTACACTAAGCACCTAAGTTTATGTCCTATACAAGAGCAAGGGTCCTACACTAAGCACCCAAATGTACTGTCCCGTCGGAGGCCTCCAATGAGGGCTTGAAAGGTTTGAGATACACTTGTGACCTAATCCTACACAAGGAATGATCAACGAGGTCTCTGGACTCTAATAACTTACAGATAAGTAGATGAGGCCCGTTCCGCACGTTGATGAAGACGTTCTCCCTTGATGATGGAGATTCTTCGAGTCCCTTGATCTGCAACGCTGATGATGCTCGAATGTAAGGCGACAGGGTTGGGTCAAGGTTTTGTTGGAATCCATTCTAATGAATGTTAATCATTGAAGATACGGAGTGATTCCAAGGTCTTAAGCATTCAAGGGATCCCAACTCAATTATTTGCCTTTAAGTTGGTAGTTGAATGATCTTTGAATGAGGAAGTTCATTCATCAATCCACTCTATTGAATATCAATGATGAGGGTGGATTGAAGGATGAACTCCCATAAGAAAAAGGGCTTAGGGTTGGTGATAAGCAATAACTCTCTCAAAGCACTCTCTTTTTCTCAATGCAACAACCAAGAACAAACTCTCCTTATAAAGGCAAAAAGCTCCAACGGTAATAAAATAGTCATTTTCTGACTGAGTTCGATGTCATCGAACGTATACTTTCGATGCCATCAAATATCGGCTCGATGATATGAACTCAACTGAAAAACCTTGCTGGAACTTTTTGACAGGAGATCGATGTCATCGAACCTGATTCGATGTCATCAAGATTTGAACTTCGATGTCATCGAATTACAGTTCGATTCCTTGACATGACATTACGTAAGAGCTTGTTGGACATTTTAAGGTTGTAATCGATGTCATCGAGCCTGATTCGATGTCATCGAATCCCAGTTCGATTCATCGATCATTTCAGAAGATATTCCTTGAAAGCTCGTTGGACACTTATTTGTCCAATTTCAATGTCATCGAACTAGTTTCGATGTCATTGACGTTTGAATTTCGATGACATTGAGGCTAGCTCGATTCCTCGAACATTTCAATTTGATTTCCCTTTCAAGCTTGCTGGACCAGCCTTGTCTAATTTCGATGTCATCGAGGCTTCCTCGATGTCATCGAAGTTTGAATATTGATGACATCGAGTCTAGTCTTGATTCCTCGAACATATACGTTGATTTTCTTATAAAGCTTGCTAGACACAGATTTGTTTAATTCGATGTCATCGAACCTTCCTCGATGTCATTGAATTTTGAATCTCGATGACATCGAAGCTCGTTCGATTCCTCGAGCAATGTCAGAATATTTTCCAAGAAGCTTTTGCTGGACAATGCTCTAAGTTCTTCGATGTCATCGACTTGCCCTCGATGTCATCAATTACTAATGTTCAATGTCATCGAAGGTATGTTCGATTCATCGAATATTCTGTCCAAATACAAAGTGGTTGCTGGACAAAAAATGTCTCATTTCGATGTCATCGAAGCCTATTCGATGTCATCAAACATGAGTGTTTGATGTGATCGACTTAAGCTCGATGGCATCGAACAAGGCAAAAAACTTAGAAAATTTTCCTCTTTTAAAAACAAGTTTTCAGACTTTTAACTCCTATGTTGTTCTCAGGCTTTTAAGGATTTATTTACCTAGGTGTTTTGGGACATGGGATGTGAGGCTTAATTTACCTTTAATGATCTCGAAATAGGCATCCGGTTGAGGCAATAGCTTGTATGATCTTCATATGGGGCTCATTTGACTCACCGACTCAACCCTCGTGCTAATTGACAAACTAGGACACTTTCAGTAGCTATTGGTGGCACGCATTTGCATGTACACAATTGGTCGGTGCATGTGATTATCAAAAGTTTGAGCTGTGTAGGGACCACTGTAATGTGTGACTGCCAGTCAATTTGTCCACTATATACGCCACAGTCCATGACTGTGAGCGTTGAAGGTGTGGTTATCCATTTCAATTTTATATAATCGATGACTGTGTGACTTAAGGGCCTGTTTAGATTTGCGAAAAGCATGGTAAAGGAAATAGTATTTCTCATGAAAGCTTGGGAAATAGTTAAGTAGCTTATTGCAAATAAGAACCATTAAAGGTTTCTGTCAACAAACACACAGGAAGTTGCTTGTTTAAGTTAGGTAGTTGATGTACGACAAGAAATTGGTAATTACTAGGATTATGGCAATCTGCGTCTCTTTGCCAATTGATGCACACCTCTATCTTTATTATTCTTCTTCGGATTCCTCCAGCCAATTCACAAACGGCTCCAAAACCTTCATGAAAGTCTCTCGTTATCCTTGATCTTTCCCAAAACAAAATAAGTAGCACCATCCCATTAAGATTGGATGATTGTGTAGACCTCCAGGTACTTGATTTGAGCAAGAACCATTTATCAGGAAGAATTCCCACATCTTTGGGTCTGCTATATCAACTTCAAACAATGCACTTGAGCAACAATAGCCTATCAGGAAAAGTCCAACTTTGAAGAATTGTACTCTTTTGGAGACTCTCGACTTTGGACACAATAATTTCATTACTCATGAACTGATCTGGATTACAAACAATTATTCATTACTCATGACCCGAGTTTCCATCAAACTTCTTCAATCTAACACCCAGTCAAGCAACAGTTGCAAAAAAGGCTATCTTTCATCTCATCAAAGAAGCAGTAATAGGCAATTCTCCAAGGCTTCTTGAAAATTAAAATGCCACCGAAGGCCCAAAACCCCACAACAAATCCTCGTCCCAACGCAGAGTAAAACCAAACCATTTCATGCACTCCATCTTTTTTTTTTTTTTTTTTTACATCACCACCAACAGGCATGGGACTTTGAGAAGTCTCATCACTATCACACTTATCTGTAAGAGGAGGTCCACAGAGATCATTGTTGCCCATATAAATAGAAGGATTTGGAAGTATCTGGAGCTGATTTCCCGATGGAATTTTTCCCGACAAGTTGTTATTCGACAAGTTCAAGTAACTAAGAAAAGTTAAACTTGACATGTTTGGAGGAATTGTACCCGAAAGCTGATTTTTGAAGAAATCAAGAGACTATTACCAATCTTGTCTGGGATCTTTCCGGTCAAATGGTTTCCAGAAAATGTTAAGATACGCGGTCCCAAAAGACTTGTGAGTCCTTAAGGAATCTCTCCAAATAAGTTATTGCTTGAAAGGTCCATGCATGTAATCAGTGAAATTGTTCTAGTGTATTCAAGCATTTGCCCCTTTACTGACACAACCAAGTGTTCCTCGTTGCTGACACAATCAAGTGTTCCTCGTAACATGATCCTCCATAGGAAAGAAAGGGGTTCGCCTTTTGCTCATTTTTCATTGCGATGAGATTTTCAAAACTTTGAGGAATTGAAGCAGACAAACAATTTTGTGCCACATCAAGGATTTGAAGAGAAGTTAGGTTTAATAATTGTGGTGGGATGTTGCCAGTAAACATATTGAATCGTAGACTCGTAACTCTTAAAATTGGAAAGCTTTCACTAATCCAATTGGACATATGACTGGAGAAATTGTTGTATCCAATGTTGAGAGTCTCCAAACTAGCACATTTCTTCAAAGACAAAAGGATTTGTCCTGACAAGTTATTGTTGCTCAAGTGCATTGTACGGAGTTGACGTAATAGACCCACAGACCTGGGTATTCCTCCTGATAACCTATTCTCGCTCAAATCAAGTGCCTCAAGGGCGATACAATAACCCAATCTTAACGGAATGATAGCACTTATATTATTTCAGGAAAGATCAAGGACAGAAAGATACTTCATGTTGCCTATGTACGAAGGAACTGTGTTTAAAGGAATTGTACCTGAAAGCTGATTTTTAGAGAAATCAAGAGACTTTTCTGGAAACCATTTGACCGGAAAGATCCCAAACAAGATTGGTAAATTGGTATTGCTAGAGTCTCTTGATGTCTCCAAAAATCAGCTTTCGGGTACAATTCCTCCAAGCATGTCAAGTTTAACTTTTCTTAGTTACTTGAACTTGTCGAATAACCACTTGTCGGGGAAAATTCCAACGGGAAATCAACTCCAGATACTTCTAAATCCTTCTATTTATATGGGCAACAATGATCTCTGTGGACCTCCTCTTACAGATAAGTGTGATAGTGATGAGACTTCTTAAAGTCCAATGCCTGTTGGTGGTGATATAAAAAAAAGATGATGGAGCGCATGAAATCGTTTGGTTTTACTCTGCGTTGGGACGAGGATTTGCCATGGGGTTTTGGGCCTTCAGTGGCATTTTAATTTTCAAGAAGTCTAGGAAAATTGCCTATTACCACTTCTTTGATGAGATGAAAGATAACCGTTTTTGCAACTGTTGCTTTACTGGGTGTTAGATTGAAGAAGTTTGATGGAAGCTCGGGTCATGAGTAATGAATAATTGTTTGTAATCCAGATCAGTTCATGGGGTTTCTATCAACAAACACATAGGAAGTTGCTTGTTTAAGTTAGGCAGTTGATGTACGGCAGGAAATAGGTAATTACTAGGATCATGACAACCTGCGTCTCTTTGCCAATTGATGCACACCTCTATCTTTATTATTCTTCTTTAGTTCCTCCAGCCAATTCACAAACGACTTCAAAGCCTTCATGAAAGTCTCTTGTTATCCTTGATCTTTCCCAAAACAAAATAAGTAGCACCATCCCATTAAGATTGGGTGATTGTGTAGACCTCCAGGTACTTGATTTGAGCAAGAACCATTTATCAGGAAGAATTCCCACATATTTGGGTCTGCTATATCAACTTCAAACAATGCACTTGAGCAACAATAGCCTATCAGGAAAAGTCCAACTTTGAAGAATTGTACTCTTTTGAAGACTCTCGACTTTGGACACAATAATTTCATTACTCATGAACTGATCTGGATTACAAACAATTATTCATTACTCATGACCCGAGTTTCCATCAAACTTCTTCAATCTAACACCCAGTAAAGCAATAGTTGCAAAAAATGCTATCTTTCATCTCATCAAAGAAGCGGTAATCGGCAATTCTCCAAGACTTCTTGAAAATTAAAATGCCACCGAAAGCCCAAAACCCCATAGCAAATCCTCGTCCCAACGCAGAGTAAAACCAAACCATTTCATGCGCTCTATCATTTTTTATTTTATTTTATTTTTTTATTTTTTACATCACCACCAACAAGCATTGGACTTTGAGAAGTCTCATCACTATCACCCTTATCTGTAAGAGGTCCACAGAGATCATTGTTGCCTATATAAATAGAAGGATTTGGAAGTATCTGGAGCTGATTTCCCGATGAAATTTTCCCTGACAAGTTGTTATTCGACAAGTTCAAGTAACTAAGAAAAGTTAAACTTGACATGCTTGGAGGAATTGTACCTGAAAGCTGATTTTTAGAAAAATCAAGAGACTCTAGCAATACAAATTTACCAATCTTGTCTGGGATCTTTCCGGTCAAATGGTTTCCAAAAAAGTTTAAGATACGCGGTCCCAAAAGACTTGTGAGTCCTTTAAGAATCTCTCCAGATAAGTTATTGCTTGAAAGGTCCATGCATGTAACCAGTGAAATTGTTTTACTGTATTCAAGCATTTACCCCTTTGCTGACACAACCAAGTGTTCCTCGTAATATGATCCTCCATATGAAAGAAAGAGGTTCGTCTTTTTCTCATTTTTCATTGCGATGAGATTTTCAAAGCTTTGAGGAATTGAACTAGACAAACAATTTCGTGCCACATCAAGGACTTGAAGAGAAGTTAGGTTTAATAATTGTGGTGAGATGTTGCCAGTAAACATATTGGATCGTAGACTCATAACTCTTAAAATTGGAAAGCTTTCACCAATCCAATTGGTAATTTGACGGAGAAATTGTTGTATCTAAGTTTGTGAGTCTCCAAACTAGCACATTTTTTCAAAGACAAAGGGATTTTTCCTGACAAGCTATTGTTGCTCAAGTGCATTGTTTGGAGTTGACGTAACAGACCCACAGACCTGGGCATTCCTCCTGATAACCTGTTCTTTTTTAAATCGAGTGCCTCAAGGGCGATACAATAACCCAATCTCAACGGAATGATTTCGCTTATATTATTTCAGGAAAGATCAAGGACAAAAAGATACTTCATGTTGCCTATGTACGAAGGAACTGTGTTCAGAGGAATTGTACCTGAAAGCTATTTTTTAGAGAAATCAAGAGACTTTTCTGGAAAAAATTTGACCGGAAAGATCCCAGACAAGATTGGTAAATTGGTATTGCTAGAGTCTCTTGATTTTTCCAAAAATCAACTTTCAGGTACAATTCCTCCGAGCATGTCAAGTTTAACTTTTCTTAGTTACTTGAACTTGTTGAATAATAACTTGTCAGGGAAAATTCCATCGAGAAATCAGCCCAGACGCTTCCAAATCCTTCTACTTATATGGGCAACAATGATCTCTATGTACCTCCTCTTACAGATAAGTGTGATAGTGATGAGACTTCTCAAAGTCCAATGCCTGTTGGTGGTGATGTAAAAAAAAGATGATGGAGCGCATGAAATGGTTTGGTTTTACTCTGAGTTGGGACAAGGATTTGCTATGGGGTTTTGGGCCTTTGGTGGCATTTTAATTTTCAAGAAGTCTTGAAAAATTGCCTATTACCGCTTCTTTAATGAGATGAAAGATAGCCTTTTTTGCAACCGTTGCTTTACTGGGTGTTAGATTGAAGAAGTTTGATGGAAACTCGGGTCACGAGTAATGAATAATTGTTTGTAATCCAGATCAGTTCATGGGGTTTTTGTCAACAAACACACAGGAAGTTGCTTGTTTAAGTTAGGCAGTTGATGTGCGGCAGGAAATAGGTAATTACTAGGATCATTGCAACCAGCGTCTCTTTGTCAATTGATGTACACCTCTATCTTTGTTATTCTTCTTCGGATTCCTCCAGCCAATTCACAAACTGCTCCAAAGCCTTCGTGAAAGTCTCTTGTTATCCTTGATCTTTCCCAAAACAAAATAAGTAGCACCATCCCATTAAGATTGGGTGATTGTGTAGACCTCCAGGTACTTGATTTGACCAAGAACCGTTTATCAGGAAGAATTCCCACATCTTTGGGTCTGCTATATCAACTTCAAACAATGCACTTGAGCAACAATAGCCTATCAGGAAAAGTCCAACTTTGAAGAATTGTACTCTTTTGGAGACTCGACTTTGGACACAATAATTTCTTAGGTCAGATTCCCACTAGGATTGGCAAAAGCTTTCCGGCTTTAAGAATTCTGAATTTACAATCCAATATGTTTACTGGCAACATCCCACCACAATTGTTAAACATAACTTCTCTTCAGGTCCTTGATTTAGGACAAAACTGTTTATCTGCTCCAATTCCTCAAAGTCTTCAGAATCTCACCACCATGAAGAATGAGCAGAAGATGGACCACTTTCTTTTGAATGGAACAGGATCTTATTACAAGGAAAAATTGCTTTTGTCAGTGAAGGAGCTAATGCTTGAATACACTAGAACAATTTCACTAGTTACATGCATGGACCTTTCAAGTAATAACTTATTAGAGAGTTCCTCAAAGGACTCACACATCTTTTGGGATTGCGTGTCTTAAACTTATCTGGAAAGCATTTAACCGGAAAGATCCCAAACAAAATTGGTAAATTGGCATTGCTAGTCTCTTGATTTCTCTAAAAATCAGCTTTCAGGTATAATTCCTCTGAACACGGTTCCTTCGTACATAGGCAACATGAAGTATCTTTCTGTTCTTGATCTTTTCTGAAATAATATAAGTGGTATCATTCCGTTGAGATTGGGTTATTGTATCGCCCTTGAGGCACTTGATTTGAGCAAGAACAGGTTATCAGGAGGAATACCGAGGTCTTTGGGTCTGTTATGTCAACTCTGAACAATGCACTTGAGCAACAATAGCTTGTCAGGAAAAATCCCTTTGTCTTTAAAGAAATGTGCTAGTTTGGAGGCTCTCGACCTTGGATCTAACAATTTCTCCGGTCATATTCCCAATTGGATTGGTGAAAGCTTTCCAATTTTAAGAGTCTACGATCCAATATGTTTATTGGCAACATCCCACCACAATCATTAAACCTAACTTCTCTTCAAATCCTTGATGTGGCACGCAATTGTTTGTCTGGTTCAATTCCTCAAAGCTTTGAAAATCTCATCGCAATGAAAAATGAGCAAAAGGCGAACCTCTTTCTTTCCTATGGAGGGTCATATTACGAGGAACACTTGGTTGTGTCAGCAAAGGGAAAAATGCTTGAATACCCTAGAACAATTTCACCGGTTACATGCATGGACCTTTCAAGCAATAACTTATCTGGAGAGATTCCTGAAGGACTCACAAGTCTTTTGGGACCGCGTATCTTAAACTTTTCTGGAAATCATTTGACCGGAAAGATCCCAGACAAGATTGGTAAATTGGTATTGCTAGAGTCTCTTGATTTCTCCAAAAATCAGCTTTCGGGTACAATTCCTCCAAGCATGTCAAGTATAACTTTTCTTAGTTACTTGAACTTGTCGGGGAAAATTCCATCAAAAAATCAGCTCCAAACACTTCCAAATCCTTCTATTTATATGGGCAACAATGATCCCTGTGGACCTCCTCTTACGGATAAGTGTGATAGTGATGAGACTTCTCAAAGTCCAATGCCTGTTGGTGGTGATGTAAAAAAAGGATGATGGAGCACATGAAATGGTTTGGTTTCACTCTACGTTGGGACGAGGATTTGTTGTGGGGTTTTGGGCCTTCGGTGGCATTTTAATTTTCAAGAAGTCTTGGAGAATTGCCTATTACCGCTTCTTTGATGAGATAAAAAATAACTTTTTTTGCAACTGTTGCTTTACTGGGTGTTAGATTGAAGAAGTTTAATGGAAACTTGGGTCATGAGTAATGAATAATTGTTTGTAATCCACATCAGTTCTACAGAGCCAGAGGAGAATGGTATCTTCAGCAAGCACATCCTAGTCATAGAGAGAACTTGTGATTAACTTCACCAGTTTGGCATCCTCATAGCACTGAATCTGAATTTTGTACGAGTTCGAGCTCCAATTTCCCACTCGTTCAAAATGTATTCAAGACTGTTGCCCATGTTTTTACCTGGAGTAGCGCTGCATTAGCATTCTGCTGCTGATTTTTTTCCAGACCACTGAACAGCATCTATTATAACATCCCACAAGATCCACACAACCTCAAGATCAGTTAAATTAGCATTTGCTTTACAGTATCTATGATTTCAGAGATATCAGCCTCCTCTGCTATCTGGGTCATTAATGCAGATTTCATTCCCTTCAGTTTGATCTCCAAGATTTTCTTCTCATTGTATTCAACAAGAGCAAGTAGTCCCTCCATGGTGAAATGCTCAGAGAATCCTTCGGCAGAGCGTTTTACTGTAGGGAAGAATTCAAGAAGATTGTCCTCCATTTTTCCCCTCTTCAAAAGTGATATCAGTTCATCAAGGCTATTATCAATCAGATACTCCTTGAAAAAAATCTGTTATGAATGAAAGTACTAGCCCTTTGGCCACAAGATTGTCCTTAAGCAACAGCTGAAAAACTGTCTCCGGTGGAAGTACTGATAACTTCTGAGAGAATGTGAGGGCTGTGAAAATAGCAAGCTTCTTCCTCTCATTCTCTTCAAAAAGCTCCAATGACTGCAGGAATTGTCACATGACATTTTCGAGATTCTTTATCAGGAAAGGCCTCCGATGTAAAATTTTCTGTAAGTAGAGAACATTTGGCAACATAGCTTCCCGTTTTGGTTCACAATCTAGAACAGAAAAGGCATGACGCTCTCCCTCATCAGGCTTCCTAGTTCCAGGTTGAGTACACCCTCCTGTGAAGACCGCTTCGAAAAGGAAAGGTATCGCCATATCTCGAGAAGTTAAGATCTGAAGATTCAATGCTCTTGACAACAAGTTCCAGATCACCAGAATTGTCGAAATCTATTTGGACCACTGCATCTGCAAATGTTGGTTCCAGGAAAACTTATTTCCATGAAAATTTTGGTTTGTTTTATAGCAAAATCTCCCTAAAGATTTGGAATATTACAAATTTGTTGTTCAGCAAAACAAAAGGAACTCCTAGGAAAATTGCCTAGTTACTAGCACATGTCAGATTAGCACATGGAATGCTTGAAGAAGGATAATCGCATATGTGGCATCCGCAACATATGTGGGGCAATTGAAGGAATTGTGGCACACATAGCACGTGCCACATTGGCACATGTTGGGCGCAACGGGAGATGGATGGTTATACATTTGACACTTTAGCACATATGGGAGGCTTTGCACATGTGGGGCGCAACGTGCGAGAGAAAATGGATGGTAGACATGTACCACATTGGCATATGTGGCATAATCACACATGTGGGGCATAACTGAGGATGGACAATGGATCATATGGCACATGTGAAGCAATTGAAAATGGATGGTGAAGCATTTGGGTTTACACTTCAAAAACCCATTTTCTTTCTATCGTAGGAAAATATCTTTCTTAAGGGTGGAGGTAAGAAAATAAATTTGTTGAGTTTTCAAAAAAAGAAAAAGAAAAAAGAAGAGTAGGTTGGAAATGATGTTTCCAACAATTTTTCACAAAGAAAAATGAAACAAACACTAGATAGTTAGTTTCATGGGAAATGATATTTCCTTTCCTTTCCATGATTCCAAACATGCCCTAATTATAAAATTTTCACAGGGCCGAACACAAAGCTATTGACACTATAAGGATCACATTTCATGACATTTTGCCCCATATAAAACTGATAAAACATGAAATTTTATTTGCACTGAACCAATCTTTTAATATACAATGCATTGTAAATACATACACATACACTTTCATATAAACCCTCCCAAAAAAAAAAAACATTGAAATACTTGCCTGGTTGAGTCTGAATCTAGTTTCGAATTTCTAAACCTTTGGTACTTTGTGTAATACATGCATGGAAGTATAAGCTACATAACAATTGATGGTTTGTAGGATATCTGCTTTCTGTTCAGGCTTATAGAACTACTACTTATGATGCAGGCTGGAGTAAACTTGATATTTTATACTCCAATACATAATGGAGAAGCTGAGAGTGGTGTGAAGAGAATATCTCCATGTGATGTTGAAGCACTGAAGTGCTTGGAACAAAACAAGGGGGACTACTTGAAATGCCAGTCACAGATAGAAGCCTTTAAAACTTCCTGTTCTGTGAAGAAACCGCATTCACCTGCTCAGGCCTCGATCCTAATTTATCACTATCCTTCTAGAATGCTCCAATTTTCTATATCAGATAGGAACTCTTGCTTTTGAGTCGTTTCTAGCTTGAAAAGCCTGCATGATTTAGTTTTCAATTGAATAATAGTGGGTATTTATAATTATATTAGAAGAATGCTCCAGCCTGTTATACATTACCAATATTAATCAGTGCAGTTTGGATTATTCCTATTAGAAATGCAGACATTGTCCTTTTTTAAAAGTGCAAATAAATGCACAGCCAGATTTCTTTCTACGTTTTTTTTTTTTTGTTAACATTTTACTGTATGCCTCTGCGCGAAATAACAGAACTATGGATCTCAGACCATAATTGTAGTTAACTCAACGCAAAAATATCTGTTTGGTGACTTTGGTCATTCTATTGGCCTGAAACTAGTATGTTTCAGTTGCGTCGTTTTTCATCCATAGATTTTCCTTTTTCTTTTACATAAAACTATTTAACAACTTAAAAAAAATCTTTCAATTCAATCAAATTATTGGCCAAGTTTTGATTAACTTGGACCCAGTTAGGTCTAATAAAGTTTTGAAAATTTAAACCTTTATGTTATGTACGTAACAGTTGTATACATATGCATGCAAAGCTATGTAACTAGCTATGTTTTTAATGTATTGTGTTTTTATGCACATGTGCAACATGGCAGGGTGCTTCTTTTTATTTTTTTCTTTTTTAACACTTACATGGCCACAAACCCTTCATCATCATTCATGAATTTGTGGATTGAAAAAAAAAAATGGATACTCACACATGCAAATATAATCCCATGTTTAAAATGGATAATTTTGGATTACTCGAACTTCGCATGAAGCAATTATATAAAAGTCACATGAAAGAAAAAGAAAAGAAGGCAACTATATATATATATATATATTTGCATCCATTTGGGGAAAAAAAGTATATCATTTAAAGAACTAAGGTCTAAAAAGGGTTTATAGGTAAATTACAAGCATAAAAAAAACAAGCAATTACAGGTAAATTACAAGCATCCAAGCACCTCCTATAATTTCTTTACCTGTAAACACTTTACAAATGAAGGATTTTATAGTAATCCACATGGCTCCTTACATTTCTCAGTCTTCATTTTCTCTTCTAATAAGGTTTGGGTATGAGCCAGGTGGGCTGTGACCACATCCAATTCAAACCCATCCTGTAACGTGTCTCGATGCTCCCATCTTCTACATTGTATACAACAAGGTTGTGGGCCCGCAACCGCCTTTTATCGCACCATTCCTTACCAACTTCAATGAAATAAATTCGGTTCCCTCCACAGCCAGTGAAATCTCGAGCAGACAGAGACATTGAGCAATTCACCCCCAAAAACAACATAACATCTCCCAAAGCTTTTAAAGGGAACAACTGGTGTTTGCTCACATCCACCCTGAAAATCTCAAAGCTCCTTTTATGTTTGTGAAAATCAAACCTCATTGCAACCATCAGCAATTGTCCAGAAGATTCCACCAGATACTTCTTATAGAACTGGTCTCTTTCAACGATCGAAATGATCATCGTCATGGTGGGGTTAGGCCCACTCACATCAAGAATCCCAACACCCCCAGAAGATGTAACAACATAAAAGTTACCATTGTAGCACATGATGTCCTGCAAATGAGACCAATCGCTCTCCACGTAGCTCCACTTGTCATCGTCCCGCCTGCAGAAGGCCAGCCCCGTCCCAACGGTGAAAAGGGCAACGACGTAGGGCCCAGCTGTGATGGCCTTGTGGACGAACTTCCCACCAGGGCCGGTTATCAAGAGTACCCCACGGTTGTGACCCATCTGATACCTGTACTCAATGGCGCCGGGGTCCCTCTCACGAATGTCGATGATTTGAGAGAGGGTGGTGAGGCGGGGAAGTTGAGTCTCAGCTCCGGAGAAGGGATTCAAAAGGGAAATATTAAGATGGATGTCTATCATTACAAGGCAACCGTCTGAAGATCCATAGCAGCGTTTGTTGTTGTCTTCGTGGGGGAGCTTTTTGAGTCGATAGTTCTGCTTTTCCGAGATGCTGAAGAAGCTACGGAAGTCGGTTTTTTCATCATCGGGAATTATAAGGACGGGGAGCTGATGAGGTATACGATGACGATTTTCAAGAAAGATGGAGTGCCATGTCTTGCAGACAGCACCAAATCGGATGAAATAAGAAAGAACAGTTAATCTTGTCAGTATCAATTCAATTATATCTTTCTCAAGTTCCAACCAATCAACCTCTCTATCTATTTTCAAAATTTCCAAATCCATAAATTAGAAAATAAGAAAAGGAAACAGAGAACGCAAGAGCAATCTCCTCTGCACTACTACTACTCTCAAGTTATATATATGTAGAATACATTCGGACGCCGATTTACCTTCTAAGGTTGGTGGGTCACTGTAATGTCTGTGAAGAATCAACTCCTATCCATCGATTTTGCCACTGCATGAACTCCAAAGTAGGCTAAACGATAGGAAAGGGGGCAATGTTTTAATGGCCGGCCTGTAATCTCCTTTGTTTCCTATCGTGTGGACTACATGAGTTTTGGATCTCTCTCTCTCTCTCTCTCTCTCTCTCTCTCTAAATAGAAAATAAGAAAAGTTAGGGCCGGTTTGGATGCACGTATCTTTTAAAGTTGTAATAAGGTTACATGTAATTTACTTTCCGGTGAAAGAAAATCACAGGCCTGTTCGGATGTAAGTTGTAACTTAGTTTTTGTGTTTGGATAACTTGTAACTTTATTACAGGTAATAAGTTGTATATTCACACTAAGTAGATCTTGAAATAGGGAATCGTTGAAAAATCAGATTAATGGATAAAAAAGATTAGATAAAATTATTTCATTTTATTTAGTCCATATAAATAAATAGTTTGATTGATTCTTAGGCTAAACAAATCAACAGATGGGCTATAAAAGTGGGCTCAAGTTTTCGAAATGCTGGTAATGTAGGAAAAAAAACTTGAAGATATCCAGGCAAAAATTTCCAACAGGAGTGACTCTTGTTGGTAAGGATAGGTTAAAGAGAAATCACAAGCATAGGAAGCCGCTTCTACCAAATTTTGCATTAGCAATTAAAATTTCAAAGCGGGACATTATTAAAATGGACCAATATCAAGGGACTGCTTAAAACCAGATATCTTAACACTTCGATGTACCCTCAATTTCTCACCATTTGACAACAGGCAAGAATCCAGATGCAAATGGAACTTGGGACTATTCGAAACTAGATATGTTAACAATGCAGTGGGCACTCAATTTCAAAACACTTGAGGACGTGCCGGAATCTCAATGCAAATATAAATTGGGAGTGTTTAAAAAACCATATCTTAAAACAGATTTGGGACCTACTTGGGGACAAGTTGCACTGACCAACAAGCCCCACTTAGACAAAATGAACAATGGAATGACATTGATATAAATTCTATACATTATGTCACCACTGTTTCATGTGGTGTGGTCCCACTATGAGGTAAAACAGATTTGGGCCCCACTATGATGTATTTGTTTTATCCACACCATCTATCCATTATTTTAAATCATTTAAAGTCATCAGCCCAAGGAGTGAAACAAACATTATACTGGCCCAATGAGTTTTTTAATGGTGGACTTTCAATCATTACTATTTTGTGTGGTGTGGTCCACTTGAGATTTAGATATGCCTCATTTTTGTAATCAAGCCTTAAAACAATCCAAAATAATGAATGGACAGCATGGATAAAAAAAAAAGACAAGATGGTGGACCTGACAAACCATTGGACATTACCCACGCCTCTAGCTAAACTACCTCTGTCAACCCCAACAGAAAAAATAAAAGAAAGAAAGAAAGAAAGAAAGAAAGGAAAACCAAAAAAAAAAAAAAAAAAAAAAAAAAAAAAGAAAGAAAGAAAGGGTTTTCTAACCTCTTTGTTGGATCGGAGAGGGAGAAGGAGACTGGGAGAGGAAGAAGGAGACTGAGAGAGGGAAATAGAGGCTGAGAGAGGGAGATGAAGACATTGGTGAGGGAAGCTGCGATTCTTTTCAAAATTTTTCATTTCAAAATTTCCAACCATTACCTGTATCAAAGATACAGGTAACTTGAAAAACGACTCAAGTGCCTGTATCATTTTCGCCTCTTTCTCCTGTAAGAAAGTCACAGGTTGAGAGAAAGTTATCTGTGATTTTTCTCCCCTAAACACAAACTGTAACAAAGTCAGCTATAACTTTGTTACATTTTAGAAAAGTTACAGGCATTCAAACAGACCCTTACCATGTAGCACCTCCAAATGGGACCAATCACTATCCATGTAAGTCCAAATGACATCGTCCCGCCTGCAGAAGGCCAGACCCGTCATGATGGTGAAAATGGCAATGACGTAGGGCCCAACAATGATGGCCTTGTGCACGAACTTCCCACCATGACTGATGATCAAGGCCCCACGGTTGTGGCCTATCTTATACATGTACTCGATGGTGCCGGAGTCTATCTCGTGACTGTTGATGATTTGAGAGAGGGTGGTTGATGGGATTTTCCTCCTCAGTTCAGAGGAGAGATTGGGCAGTATAATGTAAATCGGATGTGTTTTACCACGCTACTCGACCGGTCGAGTGGGCTGCTTGACCGGTCAAGGGTGATGCTCGACCAATCGAGTGACACTCGATTCAAAGTCCAACGATCAATTGTGTTAATTCTTCTGCGGTGCTCAACCAGTTAAGGGAGGTGCTCGACCGGTCGAGTGGGCCGCTCGACCGGTTGAGGACTCTGCTCGACTAGTCGAGGTTACACAGATTCAGTCCGGATTTTGTGTGGACTACAGAAATTTGAAGCAGTTTTGCAAGAGGTGCGAAAGGGAGTTGCCTAAACTATAAATAGGGGTCCCTAGGGCTTTTCTAGGGGATGAAAGAGAGTTTCCTAAAGCTTTGTAAGGGTTTGCTAAAGGGTTTAGGGCTATCAAAGGTGAGAGAGAGAGAGAGAGAAAGAGAGAGGAAGCTTGTGGAAGGGAGGTTCTGCTCGTAGAGGTGATCTACTGTGCACTCGACATCTCAGCGCTTCTACGACCTCATAATTGGTGAGATCTCTCCGTTTTTCTTTATTCTCTTATTGTGCATCCACTCCTGCGTGAGTGAAGATGGTTTGATCAAAGTGGTGTATGCTTGTGATCGGTTGTAACGTTCTACTTCATAGTGAATTGTTACTCTGGACATGGTCCCATGGTTTTTACCTCTTTAAGGGTTTTCCACGAAAAATCTCTTGTGTCTTGTGGTTTGTGCTTTGATTTATTTCATTGTTTTATTATATCCCATAATTCTGGTGTTTTTGGGAGGCTAGATCCTAAGGTTTTGTGCAACGGGTTCCAACAAAGTGGTATCAGAGAGTTCAAGTTGGTTGAATGGAGTGGGATCGGTTCTGAATTATGGAAGGTGGCTCATCAAGGATAATCAATCTCAATGGTTCTAATTGGACCATATGGAAGGCTAAGATGGAGGACTTGCTTTATTGCAAGGACTTGTATTCTCTAATCTTAGGCATATCAGCAAAAACAGAGGATATGACAGATGATGACTGATAAAAATTGGACCAGAAAGTGGTGGGGTTTATTAGACAATGGCTGAACGATTTCGTATTCCATTACGTGTCTACAGAGACCTCAGCCACTAGCCTATGGCTGAAACTGCAAGGGCTGCATGAGAGGAAAACAACCGACAATAAGATTTTTCTGATAAGACGACTTATGAATCTCAAGTTCAAATATGGTGGTTCAGTGGCTGAGCACATGAATGAAGTCAACAATATATTAAACAAGTTCTCCGCTATGAAGATGGTCCTAGACGATGAATTACAGGCTTTGCTATTGTTTAGCTTATTGCCTGATAGTTGGGAGACATTGGTGGTGTCTCTAAGTAATTATGTGCCAGACGAAAAGGTATCCATGGAATAGGTAACCAGTTGTCTCTTCAATGAGGAGATAAGGAGAAATTCTTAGGGGTTTACTCAGCAAGAGGCCCTTATGACACAAGAATGGGGGAGAGTAAAGAACAGAAAGGACGAGAAGGCCTGAGATAAATCAAGAGGCAAGTCGAGTACCAGGAAGGATGTTGAATGTTGTAATTGTGGCAAGAAGGGTCACTACAAGTATGAATGTCGTAATAAGAAGAACGACAAGAAAAGAAAAGGAAAGGAGAAGGAAGATGAATCAGACTCCAGTATTGCGGTCGCTTCAGATGGCGACGTTGTAGTTATTCTTTCAGCAGATCACGATCGATGTTTTTCTCACAGCTACGAGTCAGGACACCGACTGGGTGATAGACTCAGGAGCCTCGTTTTATGCGACTCCACGTAGAGATTTCTTTACAAGTTCCATGTCAGGTGACTTTGAGACTGTGAAGATAGAAAATTCTGACATATCGAAGATCGTAGGAGTCGGTGATATTTGTGTGAAGACTGATGTGGTCTGTACATTGGTTCTCAGGGATGTGAGGCACATTCCAAACCTTCGCCTCAACTTGATGTCGACAAAAAGGTTGGATGATGATGGCTATGAAAGACGATTTGTTGATGGGCGATGGAAGCTCATCAAGGGTTCATTGATTGCGGCCAAAGGAAAGAAGTGTTGCACCCTTTACAAGGCAAGTGTCAGTGTGTGTAAGGGTGGGTTGAACGCAGTGGAAGATTCAGCTATTGACATGTAACACTAGGCGTTTAGGCCACATGAGTGAAAAAGGGCTTCAGCTACTAGTAAAGAAGCAACTCCTTCCAGACGTGGCAGGTATACCTCTCAAAATATGTATTGATTGTTTATTAGAAAAACAACATAGAGTTTCATTTGTTAAATCTGCTTCTCATGTTAATAAAATGCATGCATTAGATTTGGTTTATTCTGATGTTTGTGGTCCTATGAGGACAAAAACCTTGGGTGGGGCATTGTATTTTGTCACTTTTATAGATGATGCATCTAGGAGGGTTTGAGTTTATACTTTGAAATCCAAGGAGTCTTTGGTGTGTTTAAATTGTTTCATGCTATGGTCGAGAGAGAGACAAGTAAATTATTAAAGTGCATCCACACTGACAATGGTGGTAAATACATCAGTGACTTTCATGAGTATTGTAAGTCCCTGGGTATACGGCATGAATAGACGGTTCCCAAGACCCTCTCTCTCTCTCCCCCCAACATAATGGTGTGGTTGAGCGAATGAATTGCACCATTGTAGAGAGAATCAGATGCATGTTATCTCATGCAAAGTTGCCCAAGACATTCTGGGAAGAAGCAATACACACGGCAGTGTATTTGATAAACAGGTCTCCATCAGCCCCGTTGAATGAAGAAGTACCTGAGAAGGTGTTTACTGGATAGAATCCATCGTACAATCATCTTAGGGTGTTTGGATGCAGGGCATTCGTTCACGTACCAAAGGACGAGAGGTCTAAGCTCGATATGAAGATCAGACAATATGTGTTCTTGGAGTACGGTAATGAAAAGTTTGGTTACAGATTGTAGGATCCGACCGAGAAGAAGCTCACCAGGATCAGAGATGTGGTATTATTTGAAGATCAATGTATACAAGACATTTGTAAGCCAGAGAATAACCAGCTTAGTTCAAGTGAGCTAGAGGATATGGATCTGGTTATTCTTCCCGTGGTGCCTTATGACAGGGGAGTACAGTAAGGTGCAGAGGAAGAGGGAGTTCCTACAGAAGATAGACCGAGGGAACAACTCTTACTTGGTCCACCTGTTGAGCCACAGGTGAGGAGGTCATCTAGGGACAGACATCTGTCCAAGAGGTACTCACCACATGAGTACATTATGCTCACTGATGGGGGAAAGACAGAAGACTATTTTGAGGCCTTAGCCGATGAGCATAAGGGGGAGTGGTTAAAAGCTATGCAAGAGAAGATGGAATCCTTGCATTAGAACCACACCTATGATATGGTGAAATGGATATTGCGGTATCTAAGAGGCTCATCTAGGTTGAGCCTATGCTATGGTGATGGAAAACCTATGTTAGAGGGCTACACAAATACAGATATAGTAGGTGATATAGACTCATGTTCAAGTTTGTAGGGGGAGTGGTCTCTTGGCAGAGCAAGCTACAGAAAGTCGTAGCATTGTCGACGACAGAGGCCAAGTACATTGCGGTCATAGAGGCATGTAAAGAGATGCTTTGGATGAAGAGGTTTCTACAGGAACTTAGCCTGAAGCAGGAGCAGCACGTGGTCTATTGCGATAGTCAAAGTGTTATACACTTGAGCAAGAATCCAAGTCAGCACTCCAAGTCAAATCACATAGAGATTCGGTATCATTGGATCAAGGATACTTCAGAATAAAAGATGTTACAATTTGAGAAGGTCCACACGAATAATAATGGGTCAGACATGATGACCAATGCATTGCTCAAGGGCAAGTTTAAGGTTTGTAGAAACCTGGCTAGCTTAAAGAAGATGAATTCCTCCTGAGTCAGAAATGGGGAGATTTGATGGGATTTTCCTCTTCAGTTCAGAAGAGAGATTGGGCAGCATGGTGTAAATCGGATGTGTTTTACTGTGATGCTCAACTGGTTGAGGGTGGGGCTCGACCAGTCGAGTGGCGCTTGACTCAAAGTCCAGTAACCAATTGTGTTAATTCCTCCGTGGTGCTCAACCAGTTAAGGGAGGTGCTCGACTGGTCGCTTGGCGTCGCTCGACCGTCGAGACTTTTCGACTGTCGAGGTTATCAAATCGGTTCGAATTTTGTGCGATCACAGTAAATTTGAGGCGGTTTCGCAAGAGGTGCAAAAAGGAGTTGCCTAAAATATAAATAGGGATCCCTAGGGCTCTTCTAGGGGATGAAAGAGAGTTTCCTAAAGGTTTGCAAGGGTTTGCTAAAGGGTTTAGGGCTATCAAAGGTGTAAGAGAGAGAGAGAAAGAGAGAGAGGAAGCTTATGGAAGGAAGGTTCTGCTCGTAGAGGTGATCTCCTGTGCACTCGACATCTCAGCGCTTCTACGTCCTCGTAATTGGTGAGATCTCTCCGTTTTTCTTTATTCTCTTATTGTGCATCCACTCCTACGTGAGTGAAGAAGGTTTGATCCAAGTGGTGTGTACTTGTGATCGGTTGTAACGTTCTACTTCATAGTGAATTGTTGCTCTGGACAAGGTCTCGTGGTTTTTACCTCTTTGAGGGTTTTCCACGTAAAAATCTCTTGTGTCGTGTGGTTTTTGCTTTGATTTATTTTATTGCTTTATTATATCCCATAATTCTTGTATTTTTGGGAGGCTAGATCCTAAGGTTTTGTGCAACGGCTCCCAACAATGGTGAGGGGGGAAGTGGCGTCTCAGCTCCAGAGAAGGGATTCAAGAGGGAAATGTTAAGGTGGATGTCTATCATTATAAGGTAACCCTCTGAAGATCCATAACAACATTTGTTGTTGTCTTTGTGGGGGATTAATTTCTTGAGGCGATAGGTCTGATTCTTTGAGAGGCTGAAGAAGATCCAAAAGTCGTTCTTTTCATCGGGAATTATAAGGATAGGGAGCTGATGAAGTAGATGGTGACGATTTTCTAGAAAGATAGATTGCTGTCTTGCATTTGCAGACAACACCAAAGCGGATGAAATCAACAAGAACAGTTAATCTTGTCAGTATCAATTCAATTGTATCCTTTTCAAGTTCCAACCAATCAACCTCTCTATTTATTTTCAAAATTTCCAAGTCCATTGGTCAGAAGATATATAGGAAAAGAAAGCAGACAACGTAAGAGCAATCTCCTCTTTCCTTTTCTTTTTCTTTTCATCGGGAATTATAAGGTTGGTGAAACGGAGGAGGCCTAAACCCGGCTGGGTCAAACTCAACATTGATGCATCAGCTATTGGCAACCCAGGCTCGTCTGCTGGGGGAGGCATCTGCAGAGGGGCTAATGGTGTATTCCTATTCACTTTCTTGGCGGCTTATGGTTTTGGTTCCAATACTAGAGCGGAGCTTCAAGCAGTCTACAATGGCATTGCCTATTGTAGAGCTATGGGGTTCGTCAACGTGGAGGTAGAGTTAGATTCCATGTTAGTGGTGCTTTGGGACATTCGCAATGGTGCTTGTCAGATCGGTTTTTCTCACGTTCTTAGGGAAGAGAACAGCCCAGCGGATAGTTTAGCCCGAATGAGGTCCGATCAGCAATGGTGCTTTCTTGCAAAGGATTCATCGATCCCCCCCTAATGTCAGGGGGCTGATTTTTCTGGATAAAGTGGGCCTGGTAATCTTAGGGAGGACTGTTCCTCGGATTGAGCCCGGTCTTAGTCTGTCCTTAGCTGTAAATTTTGTTTCTCCATATGATAGGCTTCCCGGGTCCTTTTTCCCTGAGCAGCCTGAAAGCGGTCGCAGTCTCTGAACATGGTTCCTACTTTATTAATATATTATGATTAAAAAAAAAAAAAAAGATTGCCGGCCACCCTTACCTTCAAGCTAGGTGAGGCCCTTCTTCTAAAACAAAGCTGCTCCACTCATCAGTTTTGCCACTACATAAATAAAATAAAAATAAAAATAAAATCCAGAACTCAAAAGGGCTAACTGTTGGCTGTACGAACCAGATTTATTTACTTCAATAAGACAAAATTTATTAGCTTTACAAAGCTTCAAGACAACTTAGAAAATCTAATTTTAGGAGAAGGAAGAAATATATATATATATATATATATATATATATATATATATATATATATATATATATATATATATATATATATATATATATATATATATATAAACAGACACTTAATTTCTGAGCTTTCAAATTGTTTTATCCGACTGAACTTTCCATACAGATTTGATGTTGCTATGTTCTTCAGCTTTTTCACCTTTGCTATAACAAGATATACAAAACCTTTATATAGACATTTGCATGAAATGTGAAAAGATTACAACACCCCTGCTAGGTGCTTCCATTAGTATTTAATATTTTTAGAAACCAACGAAGGCTTTGTATATTCCAATTTCCAAGACAGCTCCTTGAGAACTGCTGCTGCATTGGGAGTTCAACAATCACCAGCTGTTACTGGACATGGGTTTTGGTTTGCAACTCCAGTACTAATGTTATATAGATATTTGCATGAAATGTGAAAAGACTAAAACATCCCTACTAGGTACTTTCAATATTTAATATTTCTAGAAACCTAGGCAGGCTTTTCATATTCCAAACATCTCCTTGAGAACTGCTGCTGCTACATTGGGAGTTCAATAATCACCAGCTGTTGCTGGGACATGGGTTTTGGTTTGCATCTCCAGTACTAACGACGAGAAATGGGGCCCAACGAATATCCTGTCGCATGGGCTACGTGAGTTTTGGCTCTGCCTCTTTTTGGTCTCATGTTCTAAAATAGGGTGGTAAGACGGATGATGAAGTGTAATTTTCACAAACATCAGTGGCCCCACCTGGCTTTTGCCCTTGCCAACTTTGGTGGTGGTCGGTGTCGTGGGCAATCCACGTCCAATATTTTCTGCTGTGGGAAGCTAGGTGGGGCCCACTATGATGTGTTAAATTCAACCCTTCCATTCATTTCAACACCTCATTTTAGGTTATGAAAAACGTAAAATGAGATGGATCCAGAACTGTAAGTTAGCCACACGACCGGAAATAGTAGAGATGAGGCGCATACCGTTGAAACATTTGTTGGGCCACATAAGTTTTGGATGAGGTTAATAGTTTAGTGCCTTCAGTTTATCCACACGGGAATGACCTTATAAATGGTTTGTATAGCATATAAGAATCATGGTGGACGTTAGAGAGGTTTCAACGGTGGGCAAATCCCTCCCCACTGGTTCCTTATAAGGTGGTGGAATTTTAGATCTGTCTCATTCTTTTTAAGTGTAGTGTCCGAAATAAGGTGACAAAAGGTATAAATAAGGGTCGATTTCTCAAAAACATAACGGTGGGCTATACCTAACTTCAAACAGCAGTAAGTGGGCCATACCTAACTTCAAACAGCATAAAGTTCTTGCTATCGGGATCGCAATCGGCGTCCCATGATCTGTTGGGACCATAGCCAATTCATCCAAATGCAAAGTGCCTATGCCTAGGGAGCGGATTAGGTGACCTCGCCCAAGAAGGTGTGGCCCTTACCATGGGCCCACCTTGATGTTTGTATCCTGATTCATGCCATCCATTCGTTTTTCATTTCATTTTAGGGCGCGAGCCCAAAAATAAATTAAATCCAAACATCAGGTGGACCATGCTATAGGAAACAGTGGTGATTGAATGCTTCACCATTAAAAAATTTCTAGGGCCCACTGTAATGCTTCTTTCATGTTTTTTTGCTATCTAACCCATTAATTAAGTCACATTATAATCATGAATAAAGGGAAACAACAAACATAAGCTTGATCCAAAACTTTTATGGTTCATAAGAACTTTTAATCATCAATCGCCATTATTTTTTATGGTATGGTCCACTTGAGATTTGGATCTATTTCATTTTTGAGCTCATGCCCTAAAATGATATGGCAAAACAGATGGACAACATGGATATAGAAGACATATATCAAGGTGGGCCCCATGGTAAGGGCCACATCTAACACCCTTGGCTATGCCTAGGGCTGTCAATGGGCTGGCCAGTGGGGCTTCCAGGGCTGTCCACACTTCAGGCCAAGCTTGGGCTGGTGAACCCGAAGATCGAGTCATGGTTTAAATTTAAAGCCTATTTATAAATCGGGCGGAGCTGAGCTTCGTCTAAAGGGTCATGATCCATATGAGCCCTGGCCTGGTTATTCACACCATTTTTAGGATGCGGATTGTGTCCCACCCCCGCCCGGACAGTAATCCGTCCAGGCAGGGCTCTATGGGGTCCACTGTGATGTAAGTGTTTTATCCACGCCGTTAAATGCTTTTTAAAGATAATTTTAATGTGTGAACCAAAAAACGAGGCAAGTCTAAGGCTTAAGATGACCACAAAATGGGGATTGAATGTCCACCATTAAAAACTTCTTGGGAGCCTGAGAAGTTTCGGATGAAGCTGATATTTGTGTTTTCACTTCATCCACGTCTACGTGACCTTATGAATAGTTTGTATGGTTAAAAAAACATCATGTTGGCCCTTAAAAAGGTTTCAACAGTGGGTGTCATTATTAGTGTAGGTTGCTCTGGTGTGGTCCACTTAAGCCTTGGACCTGCCTCATTTTTTGGTTAACATATTAAAATTATCTTTAAAAAGTGTTTAAAGGTATGGATAAAACACTTACATCAAGGTGGGCCCCACAGAGCCCTACCGGGACCCATTACCGTCCGGGCGGGGGTAGGACGCAATCGGCGTCCCCATTTTTATAACATATCAATGTGTAATTAACAAATAAAACCTATTTAAAGTATATTTTTAGATTTTGTCATATATTAAACAATTTCATTTAATGCAATTAATTTTCGTTTATGTACTCTCTCATTTCAGGAACTTCAAATTTCTATCTGGGATAGGAACTCTTGCTTTTGAGTCATTTCTAGCTTGAAAAGCGTGCATGCTTTAGTTTTCAATTGAATAATAGTGGGTATTTATATATTATATTATATCTGAAAAATGCTCCAGCTTGTTATACATTACCAACATTAATTAGTACAGAGTTTGGATTATTCCTATTAGAAATGCAGATATTTGTCCTTTTTTTAGAAGTGCAAATAAATGCACAGTCAGATTTCTTTCTACGTGGTGTTTTTTTTTTTTTTTTTTTTTCTTACTGTTAACATTTTACTGTATGCCTCCGTGCGAAATAACAGAACTATGGATCTCAGACATTACTTGTAGTTAACTCTTTTTTTTTTTTTTTTTTGGGGGGGGGGGGGGCGGGACGCGGATTGGCTACTCCCTGACACCAGCCTCGGAGCTGGTGGTCGGTGCTCTGTGGGCCCCACCATGATGTACGTGTTTCATTCATTCCGTTCATCCATTTTTAAAGATCATTTTAGGGCTTGATACAAAAAATGGGAGGGACATAAATCTCCAGTGGATCACACCACAGGAAAAAAAAATAGTGAGTGGATATCCATCATTTAAATCCTCCTAAGGCCCGATGTACTGTTTATTTGACATCCAATCCATTGATTAGGTTATAAAAACCCAGATGAAGGGATAAAACAAATATCAACTTGATCCAATACTTTTATGGCCCCAAAAAGTTTTTAATGGTCAAGTTCATTAAACACTGTTTCCTGTAATGTGGTCCACTTGAGACTGGGATATACCTCATTTTTGGTATCAATCCCTAAAATGATCTTTAAAAATGAATGAATGGAATGGATGAAACACATACATCATGGTGGGCCCACAGAGCACCGACCACCAGCTCAGGGGCTGGTGTCAGGGGGAGTAGCCAATCCGCGTCCGGGGGGGCGGGGGGCGGCGCGTAGCCAAGCTTTACACATTCAGGATCCCCAGACAAAAATCAAGGGGACCCTATCGTAACGCTATACTATAGAACAGAAAAAAAAACACTAAACAGAGACCCCACCGCGGGAGGACCACCCCAAGCTAGAAGGCTAGACCTTAACCGAGCCTAACCCCAGCTTGTCAAGAAAAATCTGACCTCTGATCACCTGAGGAAGGCTGGAGCTAGCTGTGAAAATAACTGAGGATTGAGATGAACTGCCTAGCCTAGCCAAAGTATCAGTTAACTCAACGCAACAATATCTGTTTGGTCATTCTATTGGCCTGAAAGGCTGATCGAAACTAGTCCCGTTTCAGTTACGTAGTCTTTCATCCAAAGATTTTCTTTTTTCTTTTACATAAAACTATTTTACAACTTCAAAAAAATAAAAATAAAAATAATAATAAATAAATAAAATCTGTCAATTCAATCAAATTATTGGCCAAGTTTTGATTAACTTGGACCCAGTTAGGTCTAATAAAGTTTTGAAAATTTAAACCTTTATGTTATGTACATAAAGGTCGTATACATTGCATGCAAAGCTATGTGACTAGTTATGTTTTTAACGTAATGGGTAAGGCGCCCATCTCTTGGAAGTGGAGACCGTGGGTCTCCAAAATCGTCAAATTGAAGCAATTTAAAAGGTTCCTTTTCACTTATCTATAGAGAAGGCAACGCCCCGGCTGACGAGATGGCCTACAAGGGGAGCGACAACCAAGTTTTCTTCCTTGCCAAGCGGTTGAATGATCTTCCCACGCAGGTTCGGGGCCATATATTCTTAGATAAAGTAGGTTTTGGTGCTATTAGGTCCTTCCCCAAGAGCCCCTAGGGAGGCTTTGTACATTGGTGTCTCCCTCTAGGCGGTCCCACATGATAGGCGTCCCCGGTTTTTTGCTATGGGGGTTGGCCCGAATTGTCTACCGGGGTGTATAGCAATCTTTATATCAATGGACATTTTTTTTAAAAATAATAATAATAAGTTATGTTTTTAATGTACTTTGTTCTCATGCACATGTGCAACATTGCAGGGTGCTTCTTTTTTCTTTTTTCTTTTTCAACACTTATGATGTAGAGCGGGTCGCGGACAATTACATGGCAAAGATGGATCAGAAAAGGCCCGGTCGGCGAAAGAAGTGATCTGGACCATCAGACCTTAAATCAGGCGTATCTCACAATCCGGGATGAGTTAGCACGAAAAATATATGATTTTGGGGTAGAACGAGCTACTTTAGCCAACCAACCAAATACACTACGCAGGGTTGCGACGCAGGTTGCGAGAAACCCCTGATTTGATGGTCGTTTCCCTGTTTCAATTTCGTTTTTACTATAAATAGTAAGTTTTAGTTTGTTTATAACTCTTCATCCGTCAGGCTTTAGGAGTTGCGTCCAACGTGAAAAAGAGCTTAGAATAATTAGGATAACAGTTTGGTGAAGCCAAATAGGACACTTACTATTTTTGGCCGAAAACTCTTAAGACTAGTAGAGACATCATGGACCGTCATAAATAGTAAGTTTACTATTTATAGTAAGTCGCGAATTCTAGGAGTTTTAGTTGTAGTTTGATTCTGATTTCTTTTCCATTGCTTAGTACCCTTATTTAAAGGGTTGTGAACTCGTTTTTATTCATTCATTAATCTATTTCGAATTTATTTAGAATTTATTTCTATTTTTCAGGATTCGAAAAGTCTCTGTGAGTCCGTCGAGAAGTTCCGTGGATTCGGAATAATTATCCTCTTGAGGAAGACGGTGCTCGACCTCACGTCCTCCCCTGCGTCAACTTAATGGCTACAAACCCTTCATCATCATTCATGTATTGGCGGATTGAAAAAAAAATGAATACTCACACATGCAAATATAATCCCATGTTTAAAATGGATAGTTTTGGAAAATGAATACTCACACATGCAAATATAATCCCATATAACTTCCAATGAAGCAATTATATCAAAGTCACATGAAAGAAAAAGAAAAGAAGGCAACTAAATATTTGCATCCATTTGGAGGAAAAAAAAAAATCATTTAAAGCACTAAGGTCTAAAAAGGGTTTATAGGCAAATTACAAGCATAAAAAAACGGATTAATGGCAAATTAGAAGCATCCAAGCACCCGACGAGATTAACTCTTCTCATTGATTTCATCCATTTGAATTGATAGTCATCCACATTGATTTCATCCATTTGAATTGATAGTCATCCACATGGCTCCTTACATTTCTCACTCTTCCTTTTCTCTTCTAATAAGGTTTGGGTATGAGCCAGGTGAACTGTGACCACATCCAATTCAAACCCATCTTGTAACGTGTCTCGATGCTCCCATCTTCTGCATTGTATACAACAAGGTTGTGGGTCCGCAACCGCCTTTCATCGCACCATTCCTTGTCAACTTCCACGAAATAAATGCAGTTCCCTTCATAGCCGGTGAAGTCTCGAGCAGACAGAGACATCGAGCAATTCACACCCAAAAACAACATAACATCTCCCAAAGCTTTTAAAGGGAACAACTGGTGTTTGCTCACATCCACCCTGAAAATCTCAAAACTTTTTTTATGTTTGTGAAAATCAAACCTCGTTGCAACCATCAGCAATTGTCCAGAAGATTCCACCAGATACTTCCTGCCAAACAGGCCACTTTCAAAGATCGAATCGATCGTCGTCGTGGTAGGGTGAGGCCCACTCACATCTAGGATCCCAACACATCCAGAAGATGTAACAACATAGAATTTTCCATTGTAGAACATGACATCCTCCAAATGGGACCAATCATTCTCTACGTAGCTCCACTTGTCATCGTCCCGCCTGCAGATGGCCAGCCCCGTCCCGACGGTGAAAATGGCAACGACATAAGGCCCAGCTGTGATGGCCTTGTGCACGAACTTCCCACCAGGCCCGGTGATCAAGAATACGCCACGGTTGTGACCCATCTGATACCTGTACTCAATGGCGCCGGCGTCCCTCTTGCGAATGTCGAGGATTTGAGAGAGAGTGGTGAGGCGGGGAAGTGGCATCTCAGCTCCGGAGAAGGGATTCAAGAGGGAAATATTAAGATGGATGTCTATCATTACAAGGTAACCGTCTGAAGATCCATAGCAGCGTTTGTTGTTGTCTTCGTGGGGGAGCTTTTTGAGTCGATAGGTCTGCTTTAGTGATAGGCTGAAGAAGCTCCGGAAGTCGGTCTTTTCATCATCGGGAATTATAAGGACGGGGAGCTGATGAAGTAGACGATGGCGATTTTCCAGAAAGATAGATCGCCATGTCTTGCAGACAGCACCAAAGCGGATGAAATCAATGAGAAGAGTTAATCTCATCAGTATCAATTCAATTGTATCATTCTCAAGTTCCAACCAATCAACCTCTCCATCTATTTTCAAAATTTCCAAATCCATATATTAGAAAATAAGAAAAAGAAGCCGACAACACGAGAAATCTCGTTTGCACTTCTATTACTATCAGGTTATATATATATATAAAATGTCTGGGAGGAATCCTCTACATGAACTCCAAGTAGGCTAAACCTAGTGTATTGACGTCAGCAAGTTCTGTGGGTCCCATCACGAGGTATGTGTTTTATCCAAACCGTCCATCCATTTTTAGAGGTCGTCATAATGTCTTGAGAAGAAAAATAAGACAGATATAATGATCAAGTAGACCACACTGCAAAAATCAGTAGGGGATTGCACGTCTACCATTGAAACCATTTAGGGGGTCACAGAAGTTTTGGATCACTATGAAATTTGTTTTTCCTCTTCATCTAGGTCTTTTTGAACTTATGAACAGATTGGATGGGAAATAAACATTATGGTTGGCCCTATGAATGTTTTAACGGTGAAAATCATTCTCCCCTCTGCTATTTGTGGTGTGGTCCAGTTGAGCTTTGGATATGATTCAATTTTTTCTTTATGCTCTAAAATGATCTCGAAAAATTGATGAACGGTGTGGATATAATAAATACATCCTTTTTAGGGCCATGTAACTTTGATCTCCTTGAACCGTTCGTACAACTCGGACCTTGAGGAGCGTCAGCGCTGGTCTTCGCACGACACGTACCTGCACGAGCTATATAGCTGATGTGTGGTACACCAGCCAGCCCGCTTCCCAGGAAAGGGGGCCAACGAAATTTTCAATGGCCGGCCTTTAATCTCCTTTTGTTTCATCCATGTCAGCTGCTGCCGTGGGAATCTCGGTGAGGCCTGTTTTTCCTTATTGGTTTAATTTCGGCCACGTGGTTTGTGCGGGCGGGACGCGGTTTAGCTACAGACAGGTTGAGCAGCGAGACTTGGTATTGAGGTGACGTCACGAAGTTCTGTGGGCCCATCATGATGTATGTTTTGTATCCAGGCCGTCCATCCATTTGGAGAGATTATTTTAGTGGAAGATCCAGAGAATGAATCAAATCCAAAGATCCAGTGGATCCCACCACAGAAAAAGTGGGGAGAGTGACGCCCACCATTAAAAACTTGTAATGATCACAAAAGTTTTCGATCAGGCTGATATTTGTGTTTTCCCTTCTTTCAAGTCTTTGTTCACTTGTCAACAGGTTGGATTTCAAATAAACATCATGGTGGGCCTTAGGAAGGTTTCAACGGTTGGCATCAATCTCCCTGTACTGTTTTCTATGGTGGGGTCCACTAAAGCTTTAGATCTTCTTGATTATTTGGATCATGTCTTAAAACGATATCTCAAAAATGGATGGACAATGTGGATACATCACATACATCATAGTGGGGCTCAAAGAACTTGGTGACATCACTTCAGCAGTAGCGAGTTTCGCTACCAAACCAAGTTGCTAATTCGTCCATGCAGGTGTATTAGAATTGAATGTGTGGCATATTAGAATTGGATGTGTGGCTAAATTCAAACCGAACAACTACACCTTAAATGCCAAGATAGTCGGATATGTCCAAAATCAATTATATGTGACCGAAATCGAAAAAGATCGATCACCTATTTAACCACTTGTACTGCATTGCTTAAAATGATCATGTGATTATCAGGTTTTTTTCTTTTCTTGTCTTCTCTTCTTATGATAGACCTTCCTTGAGCCTTGTTTTGGGAGGTCCGAAACAGTTCAGGCTTTGTATAGTTTTTATACATGGTATGAAAATCTGTTCTTAAAAAAAGAAAAAAAAAGTTGATTATCGAGTGTAGGGTCGTCCTTTGAAAATGAGTTATATCTTTGACTTCTATATGAAAAAACTTTTTCAATACAAATAAAACCAAAATGAAATTCTTATAGTCATATGCAGAGAACAACTGTAGAACACTTTTTCAAATTGAGAACTTACTTGATATTTGAACTGAATTCAATGTATGAGCGTAAGCTCGAATTACAGCTAAAGTTAACAGCTACTTAATTATTAATATATGGATTACACTAAAGAATGTAAATGATAGATAATACTAAGGTTAACTACCTGACTAATATGAATTACACTAGGGAATGTAAATGACAGATAATACTAATGAGCATAAAGTAATTGAAGGATAGATTTGATTTGGTTTGGTTGATATGAAATATATTCTTCTGCTGAATTCCTTTGTTATTTATATATCTAAACAGATCATCTGGATGCTTCACATATTCTAACGGTTACTATAACTATTTCAGCATTACTAACCTCCTGAAGCTATTCTTCTAAGCTTGTCATCTGTCTTATAACCGCTCTAAATTCCTTTATCGACTCAACCACATTCTGCTTGACCACCCTTACTTTCTGGATGACATGGCATCGCTTGATAAACGCTAGTTGTATTACTGTAAAATCCTCTTTGAATATTTTCGTAGATCTCAAATACACCACACAACTCTTCTAAAATTACATGTATCCCTCTCAAATTGACTCTCGTAGGAACATACAAAATTAGGGTACAACAGGGCCATTGTGATGTTGTAAATTCACCCTTTTCCAATCGCTTCGACAACTCATTTTAGGTTACTAAAATAATAAAATGAGATGGATCCAAAACTGTATGTTACCCACACAATAGGAAAGGTAAAGATGCGATATGACTGTGAGACCCGACCCGAGTCCACATGTGTGCATGTGCGTGTGTGAGTATGCATCTCATTCATCTTGGTCTCGCCGTCCTACCAGTCAAATTTCGGTGACCCGCGACTATCGGGTAGTGTTTGCGTCATCCTTGAGTTCGGTCATGTAAACCCGACTCAGATTGACCTGAGACCTATGCCATTACGACCGCATCGTCGCCGCGGTTCCAACGCCGCGTCTCACGCATAAATCCGATATGTAGATCAAAAGTTGTGTACATTTCATTGTATGACCCTTAATCATGTGGCCCACTTAAGTGTCATGCATGTGGACCCCACTCCTCTTGGCACAAGTTCCCATGCAATACTATACATATCACTAAAATTTCATAGCTAACACTACCCACCCCACACACACCACCCAAAAGCCTTCTCTACCCTACAACTTTGTTTTCTCCTCCCACAGGTAATTATTTCTTTTCTTACAAACAAATGATTTCTCTCTCTCTCTCTCTCTCTCTCTCTCTCTCTCTCTCTCTTTTTAAAGGGGGATTCCATTCATATGAACAACAAGGTTACAGTGGAACCAGATTTCGAGCGCACACAATTTTGCCAAAGAAGGCCCTGCTACCTATCATGTGGCTATACAAGAAAGGGAAAAAAAACCAAATACGTTATGAAATCCTTAAAGCTCCGATGCCCGCTTTGTCGAGAAAGCATAGCCCCCTGATCAGCCTGGGAAGAGCGGCTATCGAATCTGTCCAAAAGTTCTTTTGATCGGCCGCTCCCATCCGGGCGAGACCATCCGCCGGGCCATTAATTTCACGGGGAATACGCGTTATGAGAACATTTCCTTTCTTTTGCAGATTTTTGATTCTCGCTATCCGGTAGTCCCATTTCCAATGGAGGTGTGACCACCCGTTGAAAGCGTCCACCACAAAGGACGAATCCGTTTCAATAATCACCTCATGCAGCTCCTTTGATATGTTGTGATGCAAAGCATCATGCAGAGTACGGATTTCCGCTCTGTTGTTTGACGCATGCCCGTATCCTGAATAAAAGGCGAAAATTAGATCCCCGTTGGCATTTCTGCAAATGCCACCTCCTCCAGATGGGCCGGGGTTACTAGCAGCCGCCCCAGCCGCCCCATCAATATTTAGCTTTACTTTGCCCAACTGTGATCTGGACCATTTAAAGAAATGATAATCCGAATGCAAAAAGGATCTATGTGGAAGGCCAAGACGAGTGGCTAAAGTACTCAGCGCTTGAGACCCATGGAAGATTTTACCGAGAAGCCACTTTACATTGGCAATAACCTTGTTGCTGTTTGGAGTAGTCCCTTCGAACTTGGCATAATTCCTAATCTTCCATATTTCCCAAACAATGAGACATGGCGTTATTCTGCGAATAAGCGAAGTCGCCCTCCTTGAAGCCGAGGGATCCCACCAGCGAGAGAACAGAGTAGCTATTGAGGGTGGAGAGAAGGGCTGGATGCAAAACAGTCGCTGAACTCAATCTAAACTGAGGTCGCTAAAGCCCCCCGACAGAAAATGTGATCCAGAGTTTCAGATTGAGGGGAGAAGTTCTGAGAACCGTCGCAACAAACACACTTGGATGCCATAGAGATACCACGCACTTGGATCCTGTCATCCGTGGGGATAGCCCGATGAAAGAGTCTCCACAGGAAGATGGATATCTTGTTTGGAATAAACTTATGCCATATATGAGTGGCCCAATCAATCGGCTACCCCATTGTTCTATAGACCGACCAACCTGATTTAACTGAAAAGCATCCTGTGCGATCATGAGGCCAAATGAGGCAGTCTGGCTAGTCCGATGTACAAAGCCCAACATGTGCAATATAATCCTTCACATTTGCTGGGAGCAGATTTGTTACTGGCGACTGTAGATTGATACCATCCGGGGAAAGCAGCACGTTGACTGGCAGATGGAGCAAATCAGAGGGGATTAGCTGGTTGATCAGATTCGCTAACTTCCCCAGCCCTGTCCAGTTCTCCCGCCAAACGTTGATGAAACCACGCCCTACCTTCCAAAAAAGATGGCTGTCAAGAATAGGGGAGAGCGAGAGAATGTGTTTCCACAACAGAGAGAGGCCAGATCTGGAAATGCCAGCGTCCGCATCCTCGGTGGAACCATATCTAGACACAGCGAAGACAGCCCACAAGCTGTCGTTCTTCCTGACTTTGGCTGACCATGCCATCTTCATTCGCAGAGCTGCCATAACATCGCTGAGTTTTCTAATTCCCAGACCCCCTTCCTCTTTGGGTAGAGCTATCTTGTCCCATTTAATCCAATGACATTTATGAGAGCCTTCGAACCATCCCCAGAGAAAATTGGAAAAACATGCTTCCATCCGCTGAAGAATTTGAGACGGGATCGCAGTTGCCGACATTGCATGGATTGGGATACCGCAAAGGACATGGTTGATCAGAGTACACCTTCCAGCCTGGGAGATAATCCTTGCCTTCCAGCCTTGAATTCTGATCTCGATTTTTTCTAGCAACGGGCGAAAGTGAGAGACTCTAGATCTGCCTTTGAAGAGGGGGATCCCAAGGTAAGTAAAGGACGTCGAGGAGCAAGGGGTTCCAAGACGCCGCTGAATACTTCTGATTCTATGGACTGGCATTGTGGCTGAAAGATGCGTACAACTTTTATTAAAGTTGATTCGTTGCCCTGACGCTACTTGGTATGATGAGAGAAAATCAGTCACCGCTTTGATAGAAGAAGTGCTTCCATCGAAGAAGAGGACTGTGTCATCGGCGTACAGAAGATGCGTGATCTGTGTACTGCCACGTTTGAGCTTGAAAGGAATGCATTTTTGAGTGAGAAAGAGGTTGGCAAATCCTCTACTTAGAACTTCTGCAGCAAGGATGAAAAGGCCCGGGGATAACGGATCCCCTTGGCGGAGACCCCTGGATGACTTGAAAAAATCGGAGGGAGTCCCATTTATTAGGACTGAGAACCAGTTGTTCTTCATGCATTTTTCTATCATCTGAATCCAACGTTGCGAGAAACCGAAGCGTTGAAGGACCCTTAGAAGGAAGCTCCATTCGAGGCGGTCATACGCCTTTTCCATATCAATCTTAAGAATGAGGTTTCCGCCTCTCACTTTTCTATCAATCTGTCTGACCATTTCCTGAGCCAGAGCCACAGTCTTCGCTATTGAACGACCTCGAACGAAGGCTCCTTGTTCAGGGAAAATAATGATTGAAAGGACCCTCGCCAATTTGTCAGCAATGACTTTGGCAAAAATTTTGTAAACACAGTTACAGAGATTGATTGGACGGAAATCAGAAAAAATTCGGGGGGCTGTTTTCTTAGGAATCAAACAAATGAGGGTGGCTGAGAAAGCCCGGGGTAGATTACCGCCAAGAAAAAACTGCGTCACGGCTTTATGGATATCAGGGCCGACGATATCCCAGCTATAAGCGAAGAAATCACCCGACAACCCGTCGGGCCCCGGGGCGCTGTCCCTAGGCATGGACAAAACTGCTCTTTTAACCTCATCCAAAGAGGGGTAGTTCATCAACAACTCGTTATCCGCAACTGAAACTTCCTGAGGAATCACATCGGGGAGAGATTCTTGCATGCAATTCGGCTCTGAGGTGAACAGCGAGGAGAAAAAATTACCGCTTCTTCTTGAATTTGTTTTGGATATGAGGAAAAGGTGCCCGAGCCCAGCTGGATTTCATCAATACACGCCCTCCTAATCTTATCCTTGGCAAATAAGTGAAAAAATTTTGTGTTGCGGTCACCTTCCTTTAGCCAATTGATGCGTGATTTCTGTTTCCAGAAGATTTCCTCAGCGAGTTCAAGACGCTCAAGGCGTTTCCTGGCTTGAAGGAGCTCCTCCTGGCTGATCTGCTGAGCTACCTGATCTTGAATTTCCAGCTGGGCAATGGACTGCTCCGCTGATTTGAGCTGCTGAAAAATGTCACCAAAAACTGATTTATTCCATTCTTTCAAATGAGCTTTTACCTTTCGCAACTTCAGCATGAGGTTAGTTAAAGGCTGATCAGAGAGGTCTTCCTTCCACGCCTTCATGATGACTTTAGGATACTCTGGATGCAACGTCCACATACGTTGAAACCGAAAAGGCTTAGGGGAAGCTTGCAAAATGGGTGGAAACTGCAGGAGCAATGGGCAATGATCAGAATTGACGCGGGGGAGATGTTTGACTAGGAAACGGGGAAAATGACTTATCCAGCTGCCATTACATAGAACCCTGTCCAAGCGCGCCCAAACCCGGGATCTTCCCGCTTGATTATTACTCCAGGTGAACCTATTACCGCTGAAACCTGCATCAATCAGACCCGCCATATCTATCGCATTTGCAAATTCTGTATTGTTGGCCACGATCTGATTTCTGTTGCTCTGTCTTTCTGCTGAGGATAGGATCGTATTAAAATCACCACCCACTGCCCATGGGCCCGGAATGCGCGAGGCCATAAAGATGAGATCTGCCCACAGTTCCCTTCTCTGCACTCTAGAACATTTTGCATACACAATAGATAAATGAAAAATTAAAATGGAATTTATCACCTGGCAATGAAGAGTCAACATCTGATTTGAACGTTGTATAACTGAGACTGTGAGATTGCTGTTATGGAAGAACCATAATGATCTCTCTCTCTCTCTCTATCTCCTTATCTCTCTCCCTCCTCATTCTCTCCATGGCCAACAAATCCCCCATTTTCTCCAACCCCTTCTTTCCCTAATCTCTCTAAATCCATCCATTTCAGTATCATCTCATCCATTGATTTCCCTTCCTTGGAGCTAGAGGAGCAAGGAGACCTAGATTTTTGTAAGGATTAAGGTGGGTGCTCTTAAATCTTCATTCATCTTATCTTTAAGGACTTGTGGGACCCATCAAGTGATGATGGAGGTCCCCCATGCCTCCATGATTGAGGCCAATGGCCCATTTCTTTGCATGCATGTTCCATGGATGGGGCCATTCTCCATGGACTCCATCATAGCATTTTCCTTTGATGCATGTCATTTTTCTCTCTTGTGGCTAGATTATTTTTATTTTTCATTATTCTATTCTTGATTTCCTGATGTGTGTGGCCCATTTAGTGGCCTCGGAATATCCAGACCGTCCAAGCAAAGTGGACGCCCATGGCTGTCCATTCCTTGGACATTGGTACTCTATTTGCTCCATTTTGGGCACATGCAATGGGTTTCACGGAGGGGGTATGGTCTGGATGTTTGTGGGGCTCACTGGGGTTGTCCATACCACAATTTTCATGGATTGATTTTCTCTTTTTATAGTGATTATAATTATTTTAATTCAGTATTATGTTGCTGTCCAAAAGCCATCTGGACAGATTTTTGAGCTGTCTTGAGCTCAGTTTTGGGGATGATTGGTGGGGTGTTTGGTCCCATTTGATATATACCTCTTAAAGGTGGGGATCCCACCTAGATGTTCCCCAAATTTCACCCTCATCCGTCCCTATTTGATCACCCAAAAGGGTGGGCCAAGAAGGTTGGACGGTCCAGATTTTTCTGGACTGTCTAGCCATTCTGCTGCTGTAAAAAACATAAATATCAGCTTGTTTTTGAAGTAGTGGGCCACTTTTGTGGACCCCACCTTGTTGTATACTTGTGTAGGGATGTTGGTCCTAAATTTTCTTAAAATTTGGCAGACCTGGGCCCACTCTAATAGGGTGCACAAATCAGGGGCAGCAGCATATATTGTTTCAGCAGCAGCATTGTTTCAAAAATACCTTGTTGTCCATAAATTGTAGGAGTTAAATAAAATACTTTTAATATCCCAAGAATTCTAAAATTTTGTAGAGAGGTGTCTCACCCACAGTAGGGCCTACCTGCAAAGTTTTAGGGCCAATGGACCCCATTTGGTCTTCCAAAAGGGTGGGCCAATATGGTGGGCTGCTAGAAATTTCTACTGTGAAGTCTAGCAGCATAGTTTCATAAAAATAAATTAAAAAAAAAATTTTCTCAGAAGGTGGGCCATATTTCTGAGACCCACCTTGTTGTAGGCTTGATGAGGGACCTTAGGTCCAAATTTTAGGAATTTTTGGAGGCCCAGAACCCACCCATTTGGATGGTCCAAATTTAGTATAGTTATTTCCAGCAACATTCCACCCTAGATACATTGTAACTCTTGAATTTATTAAAATAGTTCTGAGTATCCAAAAATTATGAAAATTTATAAGAAAGTGGTCGACTCATGTTGGGACTTACATACAAAATTTTAGGGCCAATGGACCCCTGTGCACACTGTGGGAAGGCTTGGACTGGCCCACCACGTTGGGACGTCCAGGCCAGTCCGATTTTCTGGACAGATTATTTCATTCAAATTAATTAAATTATTTTTAGATGTCTAAAAATTATGAAATTTTTTGGGGTTGTGGTCCACCTATGGAAGGACAATCCGGCAAATTTTCAGGGCCATCAGACCCCTGAACTGACAGTGGTATGGCCTGTAATTTGGATAAGTTTTGGGTCAAATATCCAGGCCCGTAGGACAACCAACCATGGGACGCCCCTATCTTGGGCTGCTGGGCCTGCATTCTAAATGCATGGCCCACTTGAAGTAAGTATTGTATATCCCCCTTCTTATCTGGTGGGACCTACTATGATATGTGTGGGTCACCATGGGTCAGTAACCCATTTAAATTCAATAAATTTCTGGACTCCAGCAGGCCCAGGAAGTGGGTGGGCTGGAATTCCAGTAAGGGGCCTAAATTTGTGCATAGTTGATCTATTGGAGTCGTGGCGGCCCACCAGATTTAAGGGAGTGTTGCACACACTCTTTGCACTCCTTCCTTATACATTTTGGGCTTCATTAGTGCCCCTTGAGGCCCACCTTTGTGGTATTTGTGGGCTAGCCTTAACCAGAATTTTTGATAGCTTTATAGACCCAATGAGCTGAAAACCTATCCCTTGAGCCCAAGATTGTGCAAGGGCTGACCTTATTTATTCATGGGCCCAATGGGCCGTCTACAAGCTGATCATGTGCATTTATTAGCCTTGATGCCCTCATAAAATGCTTAATTGTGGGCTGACTTGCAAGGTCCACATAAATGTATATTGTGGAGGGCCTTGCTAAATCTTTGGGCTGGTGTGGCAAGGCCCACACTGTCAGTATAGGCCTTACCCATGTGTATTCTTGGGCTTATGGGCTGCCCTCAAGTCCACCATAATGTATGAATTGGATGACTTTTGTTTTGGCCATTTCTTTTGGGCCCATTATGTGATATATTATATGCATGTTTGTGTTAGCAAGTAGGCCTTGTGGACTCAGTTCTTTTGGATAGGCCCATTGATCTTAGGCCTATACTCTCCTATCTATTGTGATGGGCTTAGGGGCAATAATACACAAGAGGTTGGGCCCTTGACTGCCCACTAAACTGACCCTGTAATTGGGCTAAAAGTGAGGCCCAACTCACTTGTTTTAAATGTGAAACTTGCCCATGTAAATGAACTACTGGGCTACCCATGAAGCCCACCACAATATGTGGAATTATGACCTTTGTGGTTGGGCCCAAACCTTACTTGAAGGCCCACTATATGGCCTATGAGTTGGGCTTGGTGTATGGCCCATTAGGCCATGCATTGCTTGGGCTTTAGACCTTACATTATATGAGTAGTGGCGGGCTACCTCTTGGAAACCAGTTGAGGTTGGATGTCCTCCTGGGTGATCCTAAGGTAGGCCCATAGGTTTCTCTATGGATGGTTAAAGGCCCACCATAGACCCTAGGCCATTTGTTTAAGGCTCAATGTGTATGTATGTGGAACCTACTGTTTTATTTAAACCAACATGATTTAAATGATTTTTAAACTCGCAAGTATATGAATCAAATGTAGATATGGTATGTATTACGAGTTCGTTCCCACGAGGACTGATCGTCACAATTCAAATCTATGACTCTCCTTAACTAATCCAACAAATAATGGAGTGAACTACTAAGCACAATTCTATGAAAAAAAATAATTTAGAATAGGGAAGAAAATTCAATCAGAGAAAGAGCACTAGGACTTTCGAATCCACCCCTAATTATCCTAACCCTTGTTCTGTCTGTTGATTCACCTTGATCTAGATTGATACCACTTATATAGAGAAAGCACAATCTGTGTCCTAATTAATCGGGCATACAGAATGTCTAATTCCTTTAAGCAATGCCATGAATGACATATCCCATGTCCTTGGTCGGGTACATGGAATGTACAGTTCATTAATTAAAGTACCCTGTTTCTTCCTCTATAGGAAACCTGTTCTTGATCAGACACAAGCACCTATAATAAGCATCCAAACAACATCCATATATATACTTTGGTCAAGTTCATAGATGGAGAAGTATAGAATTTAAACCAATCAAGCCCACTTAGAGAAAGAAACAAATTAATTAATATTCAAAGTAAATTCAACCAATACAAGAGCTAATCAAATTAGGGGCTTCATCTCAGCCCTAGCTGAGAGATTAGTAACCCATAAAATCCATTAAAAAGATGGATAAACAAAATTTATAAAAAAAGTAACACTAAACCAATCGATCTCTCTCTCTTCTTTCTTCTCTTTCTTCTCTCTCTTCTCTCCCTTGCTCCGGATCTGGAATTCCCTGTTTCTGAATGCCTTTCCCACGTCCAAAATTCCTCTTTTATAGTTGCTGAAGGGCTGGAGTCGGTGGCAGAGTCGTAGCAGGACACAGAGTGCAACTTTTCACAGCCGTGATCGGTGGGCCCCACAGAAGTATTTTTTGGAAAATCCACCCCGTTTATTGGATTCAGGACGAAATTTCAGTCAAGAATGGGTGGTTTTGAACATCCATTAACATGGCCCAGAGAAGAAATCACGAAGAGATCAGTTTTGAACATTGCAGAGCAGTCCGTTTGTGGCCTCTGTATCATGCACGTGTACACGCATGAGAGCAGAATATCAGCATGGTTTTGAAGCTCTCGAAGCCCTCTACACGATGAACGGCTTGGATCGTTCAGAAGGATGACGTAAGGGGCCCACAATCAGCCGCAAAAACAGACAGCGTCCGTTCGTTACGCGGACGCGAAAACCGACGGCTACGATGATGGTGGGGTCCGTGATCAAAGTCTTCAGCGAAATCCACTCCGTTCACCGAATTTCTATCGAAATTTCGGTCGAAAATATGCATTTTTTTCTCCATTTTTGTGTGGCCCACAGAGTTTTAAACTCACCGTCCGTTTTACCATTGAACGGTTAAAAAACTAGTCTTCATTGTATTTTCCATTTCTGTCACCTTGGCGTGGATGAGAGACACCTGGAGACTCTGATGGACGGTTTAGATTGCCCATTTGAGCAATGGTTGGGGCCCACAACCGACGATCAAACGTCCGTTTGCGGACGCTGGAAACGGCAAGTGCCGTTTTGAGAGGGAGAGTCGCGGGTCAGCGGTCAGTTGACCAAGGCGCTGGTGCGGTGCACCGCAAGTGCAGGAGTGCTCTATGCACACTCTGTACATGTGGGGTCCACGACGATCTTTCTGAGAAATCCAATCCATCCATTCATTTTTTCTCCTCAATTAAAGCGTTGAATCTGAAGTTGAAGCATTTCCAGATATCAGGTGAGCCCAGAATCAACGGTTTATGAACTGATCTGTCAGTTGGGGCACTTTCATAGTGATCCGAGGGCTAAAATTCGTTATGTACGGTTAATTTATAGCCCTCATCACATGTATGAAGTTTCTAGACAATCGGATGGCGAGAACCATGTGATCTTGCATTCTAGACCAGTTTCGGGCCTCTTTAACGTGCTTTCCTCAGATCCCAGGCATGTAAATTCTTCATTATTGGTTCTCTGGAGTCCATCCCGTGCTCTGGTGACTTTGGATCATCAAATCCATGCTTTTAATTCTCTTTTCAGTCTAACGCTCATTATTACGTCCTGCAATGAAAACACGAGTAAAACACTCCATTAAGCCTTATCATGTACGTAAATTTAGGCAATTACTGGGATCTGATATGCAATATTCGACACTCATCACCTACCTTAACGCATGATTGGTCCAGGCCGTTCAAGCTTTGGATCGCCCGATTATGGAAGCACTCTCTGCCTTGGGTTGCTGCTAGATTCACAATCCAGTAACAGGCCCACTTGATCTTTTCTTGATGTATACACACCCTCCATCTGGTGGGGCCCCCTGTGAATATTGTTGGCCTTCATGAGGTCATTCTCACTTATTTGACTAATTTTTGGGCTTTAGCAGGCCCAAGAAGCCGAGTGGGCCGAACGTTTATCAAGGGGCCTCAAATGTACATTGTTATGGTTGAAACTTTATTGGACATGGGACCCACAATATTGAGAACTTGTGTACGTGTTACATGCTTGTGTTTTCTTATAATCTTTGGGCTTAATCAGTGCATTATTTTGAGTCACCTTTAGTGATCACATGAGGACCCCATCTTAGATCAGAATTTTGAGGTATCCCATGAGCCCAGAGTAGGTTGGGACGTCCTAGCTTGGCCCAACCATATATTGAGCCAACTTCCACCATTTTGATGGACTTGTAGGCTAAGATAAGGATAGCATTGGGCCCTGGGTTGCCCACTTAAATTGCTAGTTATTGGGCTGATGTACTTGGGCCCATTTCATCATCCAAACTCAAACCTATTTTTAGGCCATATATTGTGTACGCTGGCTGCCCACCAAGTCTGATTTAATGCATGAATTCTATGGTCATTGGGAATTGAGCCTTGGGCCTTAATTTTCCTATTGGGGCCCATGTTGCTAAAAGTGGTATTATATCTTCTTATGACCTATTATGAGGAATATATGTATATGGTTACCTTTATTTTTATCTTAAATGTAGGTCTTGGGCCTTCTATCCATATAGTTTATGGTTGATATGCCTTTTTGGGGAATGGGGGTTAAGTATCCCCATTATGGATCTCTCTAAGCCCGGTTGTATTTAAGAGTGATTGGATACTCATCTTAGACTCCTGATAAGCTCATTCTATATTACTTAGACCCATAGCTTGTATACTCAGTCTTGTGGGCTACCCTAGGTAAATGGGCCCTCACTAGAAGTTGGGTTCCTTAAGGATATTGTCTAAGTACCTAGTTTTGGTTCCTTCTTGGATAGAAGGAATGTAATATACATTGTATATCGCCATATATTGTGATTAAATTCATCCTCATGACCCATGTACATCATTGTATGCTTGGTTGACATTGAACCACTGTGTGTGTATGGTCATATTGTGTCATTGGGCATTATATGTTACCTTCTCCAAGGGACGTAGTATTCCTGTAACGCCCTGAAAATCGGAGGTCGAGTGTAACTCAACTCCCGAGTTCCAACGCATCACTTATGCAACATGTTTAATGATATTTGAATGTTGTCTATGTTAGAGCAGTAAACATGAATGAGATTATACCAAAGCAGTAATTCATACTCCAGATCAGATGTATAAAAGCAAGCGGAAGACTGAACTGTATATATATGTATGTAAAGAAACAAAATAAATGATTCATTATCCAGAGTATGAACCCTTCTGAGTCACAATATACATATCTGTTTATATAAACAAAATGTCAAAATAAACTAGGTACAATCCCTGTAACTCCCATCGATCCGTGACCAAGAACCTAGTCGGCCGCAATCGCATATACGAGAACTCCTCCTGGTCCTCGTCATAATCAGGCTCCGCCTCCAGCGTAGTCAGATCGCCTAAACCTGAGATAGAGTCTGGTTGGTGTGCGCAACACCGTCCCGTAACGTGGGAGTAAGTAGCTAACTCAGTGGAATGATAAGACATAAGTTATCATGTTATCAATACAGTCAAGCAGTAATGATAAAGCAGTAAATCAAACACTCCTAGTTACTCTGATTAATGCAAGTATGAATGCAGGTATGATGGATGCCCTCTCCGACATACTCCCTCAAGCGACACCATCTCACGTTCGCGCATGCTTACATCCCACTGTGCTCCACATCTTTCAGGCACATGCGATGCATGATGAGTATGATTACCGAGTTTTTAATTAGTTCGTTTCAAACAAATAGGATTGGGAAACTAAGGTACCTCCTCAGATCATATCCAAACATGATCCAATCTAGGGTCGTCACCCTAGTTAATATCGACGATGGTGTGTTTTCTAGGTCACTGCGCAGAGGCCGCCAGTGGTCAAGTACGCACAAAGGTTGCACCACTCCCCATCACCCCTTAAACGATTCATCACGATACAACTATACGTAAACAGGCCTAGTTCATACTCTATATATCGCGGCGAACCCTAAGGCACGCCAGCAACTTCGTAGTATGCTCGCGGTCACTACAAAGGGTCGCCAGGCCGCATGCGCACAAAGGTTGCACCACTCCCCATCACCTTATCAATGTAGGCCGACAATGCGAATATAGTGTCCCATACCACCATAATCGGCTCACGAGTTGAGTTGCTCCTTCACCGGTCACTACGGGAGGCACGTAGCCCCAACGTGGGCGACGGCACTCGACCACGGTGTCCCATACCACCATGCCCGGCTCATGAGTCTTAGCGGATCGAGGTACCATGGTTAACGGGATTTTCACTGGTAAGTTTGGTACCCTAGGTTCAAGCATTAGCGACCAAACATGGTGAACATACATAAGGCATACGGTTTACTTGACATGTTCCTATGGCTCGAGCGCACAACAAGTTGGGCGATATGAGGCGCAGAAGTGCCTCGTGTGGCCAACCACTATCGCCAACCGAAGTACGACACGGGTTCACCAACACATCGTGCGTGGCGGAACGAATCCCAACCACATCTTCAAGTCTCGATCTGGGATGCCTGGACTACGAACATAGTCCCAAGCTCACCAAATCCTAACCATAGCATGTGAAATACTTCACATGATAACATGGTAATTCAAGAACACTAGCAAGCATAATATAAAGCATAACATGAAGCATGTTAATAACAAGTCGCAAAGCATGTTCAAAAGCATGTTATAAAGCATTATGTAAATAAGTATATAAATACTTACATTTCGTAGGCGAGTGGTTAGAGTGAACAACCACATGGAGAGTGTCATATGCGACTCTAAGGTAACCGAGAATCCCATCTCAAAGACCTACCTAAGATTCTAACACTTAAGCACTTACACTCACAAGTGATTTCACCAACACTTGGAATGCAATATTTCGACATACATGACGTATGCTAGGAAGTGGGTACTAGGGTTGTCCCTTTACCAAACTAGTATTTTATACATATACATCATATTCACACAAGAATTAAACATGTCAATCACATCAGCAACTTTTATACGTATAGGGTACTTCCACGTATACCCAAATTTCGACATACTTAGTGTTTACAAAGGAACATAGACTTCAACATTCCTTTCGCCAAGCTAGTATTTTAATCATGTATTGTATAATCATACATTAAATAAATATGTCAAACATTATTCCAAAAGAAATACGTATACTGAGTATTTCTACAATACGTAATTTCAACATACGGCACATTTACAAGTAAACATATATTTTGGCGATTCCTTTCGCAAACTAGTATTTTATTCATATGTTATATAATTATACATTAAATAAACATGTCAAGCATTTATTCAAAAATATTATACGGTATTTCTACGTGATACCTAGAATATGTGAAATTCCATATTTCACACCGTTAATCAAAACAGAAACGAAAGCACTTTGTACATGTGCACTGCAAGCATCATGAATCTACCATTATCTGACATTGAAAGCGTTGAAAACCGTAACTTATAAGCTTAAAGTCCTCACCTTTGCCTTTGGAAACGGAACGAATCAGCAAGGGTAATGGAACTTCCGTCTACGAGTGATTTCTAGCCTAAAGAGCGGAATCGGTTAGTCGGTACACATCCTACATCGATTCCACATCAAATCAGACCTAGGGTTAGGGTTTCTTACCTTCAAATGAGGCGGAATACGCCGGAAAAATGCCTAGAATAAGGCGGTGTAGGCCGTGCAACAAGCCAAAGCAGGAGGAGGAAGATCGGCAACGATCTCCAAGTCCTTCTCTCTCTTTTCTCTCTCTCCCTCTAGGGTTTCCTCCAAAATTCGTATGGCTATGAGAGGGGCTGTTCTAAGCCCCTTTTATAGCCACAAACATTACGAAAATAGACTTAGGTTCATGGGGTACTGCTTATATAGGATATTCGCCGCTTTTCCAGCTAAAAAGGGAAGTTCTGGTGGCCCTCTTTGAACCAAACGTCAGACTTAAGCTCACCATCGATGGATCTACGTGGGATTACGTTTTTGACTCATTTGGATACCCAGATCGCACGTGGCAGACCACTTTCAGTTCGACGGTCAGTGGGCCACGATCAGAAATTCCAAGTACATGTAAATGTTCCTGAAATTTTTCTTAATCCGAGGGTGTAATTTGGTCGATTCGACGGTCAGGTTGCTTAATACTTGACGCGTCACAACGAACGATGCCGATCACTATTTCGGATATTTATTTTGGCATATGAATAGTGTTTTTCACACTACCTCACTCCGATTCAAACGAATGGCCTGGAACGCTCGGATAAAGCCGATCTTTGAGATGATTGTTAAGCCCAAGGGGGCGGTCCTAGTTCCTTAGCTTCGGGTTAATCCTGGACTCCCGATGTGCGACCTAGACCTAATACGAAGTTTCGTTTCATTCCCGAGAGCAGACGGGAAATGAGTTTGGTTCTAAACTTTAGGGTAACCTAGCGTCACTTGTTCTGCAAGTTTTGGGTCTTGCAGATCGTATTTAAAGCGATCCTAACGGATTTCATAGCTAATTGAGTTTAGTACTTAGTTAACTTTGTTAAATTTCTAAAGGATTTAATCTTACGTGATTTCTGGTCGAGGTGGTACTCGACCCAATGTACGGAAATTTTCAGGTCGTTACAATCTACCCCCCTTAAACAAAAAATTTCGTCCCCGAAATTTATACCTTTTCGTAGTCCTCGAGAATCTGAGGGTAGTTCTTCCTGACCTCGGCCTCATCTCCCAGGTAGCTTCTTCTTCGAATGATGTGTCCAAAGCACCTTCACAAGTGGGATGACCTTGCTACGCAAAGCACTCAAGCCTCTCCTTCCTGTCAAGGATGCGCGTCGGCGCAACTCATATGTAGCATCCTCGCTCAACCGTACTGCTCCCATCCGATGATATGCGAAGGATCGTGAACGTACTTCTTCAAAGATAGATACATGAAATACGTTATGTACGAAGCAAGTGGTGTAGGCAAGGCGAGACGATACGTCACATCACCCACTCGATCCAAGATCAAATGGACTAATGAACCCTGTGAGCTTCCCTTCTTCCCAAACCGAATGACTCCCTTCATAGGGGAAACCCGAAGGAACACATGATCACCGACCTCGAACTCACGGCCGCCGCCTCGTATCGGCGTAACTCTTTTCCGCCTACTCGTGGCGTGAGTAATCGACGCCCGATAATGTCTACCTTCTCTCAGTAGTCGCCCGAACCAACTCCGGCCAATCAGTGCTACGCTCTCCAACCTCGCCCAACAAGGCGGTGCCTCTACAAGGTCGACCATATAGAGCCTCATATGGCGCCATGCCAATAGTCGCCTCGGAAGTCGTTGTTGTAGGCGAACTCCAAGCGTACGGACAAATGTCCCAACCGTCCTCAAGTCCAACACACATGCTCGCAACATATCCTCCGTAGACCGATTCACCCGCTCCGTCCGCCCATCGGTCCCGAGGATGAAACGCCTTCGAACTTCAACTTCACACCCATCGCCTCCTGGATACGAGTCCGTAAGATGGATGTGAACCGCGTGTCTCTCGTCCGACACAATCTCCAAAGGAACCCCGTGTAGACGGATGATCTCCCGATGTACAATCTAGCTACTGTCTGGAGTTCGTAACTCGATAGGGAGGAAATGGGCCGATTTGGTCAACCGGTCCACAATCACCCAAATGGAATCGTGCCCCTTCCTCGTCTTCGGCAACCCGATATGAAGTCCATGGAGATGAAGTCCCACTTCCACTCCGCTATAGCATGGGCCGAAGCGATCAGAGGCCTCGGTGATGTTCCGCCTTGACCCGGCACGTCATGCATCGAGACACATACTCGAATGTGGGCCTTCATGTTATCCCACCAATACGTCCGTCTCATATCCCGGTACATCTTCGTGCTACCAGGATGCATCGCAAACTTCGAGTTATGGGCGGACTCGAGAAGCTCGCGTCTCAAGTCGGCACATCCGGGAACACATAGGCGGCCACGAAATCGTAAACCCCATCGATCCAACTCTCCACTCGAGTCCACGGCGTCGCTAGCCTCGCTCTCGGCTCGACGGTAGTGTATCGCCCTCTTGGGCCTCAACAATCTGTCGTCACATAAGTGGTCGCACCCGAACGTGCGCAACACACTCAAATGGCTCCTCGACAAAGTGAGTCTCGCTCGAAGTCCCGCACAAACTCTACCATGTCCCACTCGGCTATCATCGGCGCCGCAAAAATGCAATCGCCTTCTTGCGGCTCAACGCGTCTCGCCACAAGGTTCGCCTTGCCAGATGGTAGGAAACCTCGAACTTGAAGTCCTTCAAGGTCTCCATCCATCGACGCCGTCTCATATTCAAATCTCGGCAAGTGAATATGTATTTAAGGCTCTTGTGGTCGCAGTAAAAGCTCGAACTCCTCACCGTAGAGGTAATGTCTCCAGAGCTTCAATGCAAAGATGACACCGCCAACTCCAGTCATGTGTAGGGTAATTCTCCTCGTGCTTCCTTAATTGTCTCGAGGCATACGATATCACCCTATCTTTCTGCATCAACACACAACCCAAACCAACGCGAGACGCGTCAGTATACACCGTGTATTTCACCCCTTGCTCTGACAATACTAGCACAGGGGCGAATGTCAACTTGTCCTTCACTCCTTAAAGCTGCCTCCGCCTTCTCATTTCAGCGAACTTCAGTCCTTCCGAGTCACCGAGACAATGGCTCGACGATCTTCGAGAAATCCCGAATGAAACATCTCAGAGTACCCACCTAGGCCAAGGAAACTCCTCACCTCGGAATCCGATTCAAAGCTCGCCGCTAATCTCGAACCGCAGCCTACCTTAGCAAGGTCCATCATATCCCATCCTTGGACATTACATGTCCCAGAACTTGACTTCCTCCCGCCGTGTCGCACTTCTTGTATTGCGCAAACAACCGGTTCTTCTTCGGTCTCCAATACCGCTGCAAGTGCTCCTCGTGCTCCTCCCGACTCGTGGAGTAGATCAAGATGTCATCGATAAAGACGATGACGAATCGGTAAAGGAATGGCCGAAATACCCTGGCTCATCGATCCATGAACACGGGCCGGTGCGTTCGTCGACCGAACGACATCACCAAGAACTCATAGTGCCCAAAGCACGTCCCGAAGGTTGTCTTCTCGCACGTCCTCCTCTCTCATGCGCAACCGGTGGTACCCCCGACCGAAGGTCAATCTTCGAGAAATACTTCGCCCCCTCAACCGATCGAACGCATCATCAATCCCGGCAAAGGATACTTGTTCTTCACCGTGACTGGTTCAACCTACGTAATCAATACACAACCGTAGCGACTGCCCTTCTTCTTCACGAACAACACAGTGCTCCCCAAGGAGACACACTAGGTCGAATAAAACCTCTCTCTACAAGTACGTCAATCATGTCCGCAGCCTCCTCCATCTCACATGGAGGCATACGATAAGCAGGCAACGAGATGGGCGTCGCACTGTGCGTAAGGTCAATCGTGAAATCAATCTCACGCCGAGGAGGTAAACCAGGGATAGTCTCAAACACGCCCGCAAACTCTCGAACCACCGGCGTACTATCTAGGCGTCGGACCATCAATCGGCACACAGCAAGGCAAAGATAACAATCAACTCGACAGGCCAACCGACCCGCACCGGAACGTGAAAGCCGCACCGTCGTGCCCATAGGCCGTCACGATCCGAGTGTCGCATCTACCTCCGCCTCATCCCGGTGAGCCAATCCATACCAAGGATAACGTCGTAGTGCCACCGGCCGAGCAACAATGAGGTCGACGAGCACCGTGTCGCTACCCAAAACTACCGAGCAACCCTCGCATAATCGTGTGACATCCGAACAGTCCCTAGGTCCGTAGTGAGTCTCATTCCCTTAGTGGGAATTGTATGCAAAGACAAAGCCACCGTTCCACAAGAAATAATATAGGTAGTGGACCCGGTGTCCACCAATAAAGAGACGGAGTGTCATGGATAAAAGCCGTACCCTCGAAAGCCGCCGAGCCGAAACCGACGTCTCAGTGCCTCACCCACAAGAGTATGAACGCGAGCTCCGGCCGCCGCGTTCCTCGGCCGAGGAGCCAAGGGTCGCTGTGGCGGCCTCGGGCGCGCACGTGAGGCCGGAAGGAAGGATGTGGAGGAGCCGTCTGTGGCGTGAGGCCGATATGGCTGGCTCTGGCGAGAACGGCCCATCATCTGTGGCGGAGAGAAACCACTGTCCTTCATCCGCGCGAAGCAACTCCCAATAGGATGACCCTGTTTCCCGCAGTACGTGCAGGTCACAATAGGGCGCCTCGCCTGAGCCCCTGGCGCTGCGATCCTAGGAGGCGAGTCAACACAAGGCCTCTTGCCTAGGATAGGCCTGTTTTGTATCTCCTGTCGTGGCCTCGCAACCATAGTGCCACGTGATCGGCCAACCGGCCCACATCCTGCTCACACATAGACATATGAACCAAGTCCGCATATGTAGGTATAGTGAGGCAAAGATATCTTCGACCGTATCTCCTGGCCGCAAGCCCAAAGAAAATCGACGCATCCGCATCCGCTCATCCACTAGTATAGCCTGGACAAAGCGGCCCAACTCGTGAAGCGGTGCTCGTACTCGTAATAGTCATGCCTCCCCGCCCGAGGCGCGAAACTCATCCTCCCGCTCATGTCGGTAAGTCGGCGGTAGTATTTCTCATGGAACCGGAACTCAAAAGCCTCCCAGGTCCATACGTAGTCTGCTGCGACAGATCGCAACACACCGTCCCACCATAAACTCGCCTCTCTCTCAACATGAAGGCGGCCGCCTCTACACTCGCTTCGCCTCGAGCAATGCAAAGATCCGAAGCATCTTCGAGATGCGGTCAAGCCAAAACTCGCCTCCTCGGGCCTATGAGTGCCCATGAACGAAGGAGGCCTCAAGCGCCGAAATCGCTCGAGTAGACCGCGCGTGTGCCGACATCTCCGTAGGAGGCACCACGGTGAAGGCAGAGGCACATCCTCACACCGAGCAGAGGCTCGTGGGTGCCCGGCAGACAAGCAGAGTCGTAGGTGGAGTTGCACTACCACCATGTGATAAGGCCTCGCCGATAGTGGCCATAAGTCATTGTGTGCTGCTGCCGTCAGACGTCATCTGCCGCCGATGCATCATCAACATCACCGTCACAAATCTATCTGGCGGAGCGTACCGGGAGTCATGTCATGCGTTGCAGAAGATGATGGCCGAAACCGCCACGGACCGGGCGTGTATGGTGGCAACCCGCCGCAGACCCGTGAGGGGGGCCGACGGAACCCAACCCACGGTCCGCAGACCGCCACTACCCAAGGTGTCTCGGCCCATAGAGCCGGGCCGACGGAGATGTGCGGTGCTCCGCGTATAATGTCCGCGGCATGCCCTATACAACACAGGGTACAGCATTGGTGAGATACAGCATAACACACATCATAAAGCACTTTAAGCATTCCACACATAATCAAAACAAAAGGGGCTACATGCCTTTCATTTACCCAAAATTTGTCATAATACATGGATTACAGAGTTTACATGAACCATGACGGAAATCACATGATAGCCAATACATCTACTACATCAAACCCTAAACATGCTACTACCTAATACATCATCTGAACGAAAACACAAACCGCCTATCGCGGTAACCAAAGCAACCACAACAAATAACAATATGGATGACTAAGCATCCGAAGTAGGCGGTGGAGGAGGAGCATTCTTATCCTGCGCACAGCACAGGATGGCCTTCAACGTACGGGACATCTTCTTGAAATTCTTCTTCATGTAGGCTTCATTCTCTTCAAGTTTAGTTCGAACTTGACCAATCTCAGCCCGAACTTGTCCAACCTCTTGCTGCAAGGCGGCTTGCCTCTCCTCAAGACGGGCAAATCGCGCATCAAATACATCTCGATCCACACCCTGCCCCTGAGCCGCAGGGGGTGAACTCTCCTCTGTGTCCTGAGCCTCAGGTTCTTCCTCCTGTATGTCATCAGCGCTCCTCATCACTCTCAGCCTGGAGGTCAACACTCTCCTCCCACCGCGCTATCCGACTCATCTCCGCACTCGTCGAGTCGTTCCGCCGTTGGGGCCGATCTTCATATTCCCGAGTGTTGCTTCACTTATGATTCTGGACCGTGCAAGATCCTCCATATTCAATCTGTAGCCTACATCACGAGCCATCCCGCATCGGTCGGCCAAATGGGAGCGAAAGATCGTTCCCGGCGTAACGAACAACATTAACTATCCGGGATAGGATGAATGTGGGCGTGCATATGTTGTCCCAAATGGCCCCATCTTGTACAGAAAGTCCACCATCACCCTAGTACATTCTCAGGCGGTTACCCCACCGTGGGTATACATTGTATGTGAAGATGTGATGGAGCAAATGGAAGTCTTCGACATCTTTGTTGCCGCAATACAATTTCCTCGCTTCCAAGTAACCCTACGACCACAGAGAAATCGCGTGCGGCGATCCCTTTCCCCCGCAGCTTCTAGAGAAGTCATCACTAGGATGCACTTGACCAAGCGGAATCTTCGTGATTCGAGCCACCTCATCCACAAGGATTGTGCGCCTTATGCCCCTCACAGAGACAAGAACCGAAGAGGCTCTACTGATGAGTCCACAATGTGAGCGTAGAAAGCGCGGACCGTGTTCTCACATGCGGGAGACTCGCCTTCAAAAATATAATTCCATCCGATATCCACCAAGTGGTCCATCATCTGGGTGTAGGCTAAACATCCTTTTATCCACATGAGCTTCAAACACGACCTTGCGGCCCGCGGCGCCCATATTTCATGCCGACGGATAAGCATTTCAAGCGGGGTGGTCGGATCCGTGTCTCGCTCGACCTAAACTCCCGCACGGTGCTTGTGCCGGCCCCAACGTCGATCTTCTTCTAGAATGGGCTGGCCTACTTGGGCCTGGCGTCATCGGCCGCGGTTTTCCTCTTTCCCATGAAAGATATGGATGGAGGAAATGGAGAAAATGGTGGCCACCACACCAAGGAGGGCTATGGAAAATTTCCAAAATGGGAAATAAAGGGCTGACCTCTTTTATCTTCCACAATCAACAACCCAATAGGTGTGGAAGAAGCTCAAGAGGTAGAAAATGAAGAAGGAACAAAAGAAAGTGGAATGGGTTAGGAGATTACCTGATTTTTGAGCTCCAAGGAGGGTTATGAGAGCTCCAACTTGTGAAAATGGGGAAAGGGAGAGGCTAGGGCTGTTGTGGGAGGTAGGGGTGTGTGAGTTATGGAAGGAAATGGAAGGATTGAAGATTTGGAGGGATGGGTTTTGAGGAAAATCGAAAATGGAGGTGAGGGTGCTTGAAAAAGAGGTGAAATGAGGAAGATGGGTGTTTCAGCCCTTTAAAACCCAACCTAATGCCAAAATGGCATGTGCCATGGGGTAGGGCATGCTGGGCCGACCCACCCCACATTCGAAATTCCACCGGAAAGCCGACCGGACCGCGGTCCGCCGCCGGTGCCGCGGTGGCGCCGCGGTCGGGCTTGGCCGGAACCACGCCGCTGCGGTCTGGCCCTGTTCACCACACTCCCAGGGTGCCAAATGCACCCTGGTTTGGTCTGGGAAGTTAGTGGATTTACGTGGAGGGGCCCCCGACTCAGTTTTGTGCCAAAACGGTTAGTTCCGGCAAAGTTCTGATCTAATCTAATTTTTCCTGATTTTTAGCGACTCATTTTTGGTGGATTGTGACCTGGACACGTCAATAGACAGTCTAGGAGTGACTTGGGATCCATAAATGTGGTTGGGATCGAGTACGCACTCGATCAAACTGTCCGTGTGCAGCGAACTTCGCCGAACGGCGAAATCGGGAGACCCTAAGACTGTTGCTATATTTTTGCGCACCCTCCTAAGTTGTGACACGTCAGCGTACGTAGTGGGGACATAACTCAGGTCCGGTTTAATTAAAATCATGCTCTGATACCAACTTGTAACGCCCTGAAAATCGGGGGTCGAGTGTAACTCAACTCCCGAGTTCCAACGCATCACTTATGCAACATTTTTAATGATATTTGAATGTTGTCTTTGTTAGAGCAGTAAACATGAATGAGATTATACCAAAGCAGTAATTCATACTCCAGATCAGATGTATAAAAGCAAGCGGAAGACTGAACTGTATATATATGTATGTAAAGAAACAAAATAAATGATTCATTATCCAGAGTATGAACCCTTCTGAGTCACAATATACATATCTCGTTTATATAAACAAAATGTCAAAATAAACTAGGTACAATCCTCAGTAACTCCCATCGCCTCCTTAGTCGAAGCCGCGGCCGAATGATCGCATATACGAGAACTCCTCCCGGTCCTCGTCATAATCAGTTCTCCGCCTCCAGCCGTAGCCTGACGCTTAAACTCGAGACAGAGTCTAGTTGGTGTGCGCAACACCGTCCCGTAACGTGGGAGTGAGTAGCTAACTCAAGGGAATGATAAGACATAAGTTATCATGTTATCAATACGGTCAAGCAAGAATGATAAAGCAAGAAATCAAACACTCCTAGTTACTCCGATTAATGCAAGTATGAATGCAGTATGATGGATGCCCTCTCCGACATACTCCCTCAAGCGACACCATCTCACGTTCGCGCATGCTTACATCCCACAAAGTGCTCCACATCTTCCAGTGCACATGCGATGCATGATGAGTATGATTACCGAGTTTTAATTAGTTCGTTTCAAAAAACAGATTGGGAAACTAAGGTACCTCCCTTGTATCATATCCAAACATGATCCAATCTAGGGTCGTCATCCTAGTTAATATCGACGATGGTGTGTTTTCTAGGTCACCGCAGAGGTCGCTGTGGTCATACACACAAAGGTTGCACCACTCCCCATCACCCCTTAAACGATTCATCACGATACAACTATACGTAAACAGCCTAGTTCATACTCTATATATCGCGGCGAACCCTAAGGCACGCCGCAACTTCGAGTATGCTCGCGGTCACTACAAAGGGTCGCTGTGGTCATTACGCACAAAGGTTGCACCACTCCCCATCACCTTATCAATGTAGGCCGACAAACGAATATAGTGTCCCATACCACCATAATCGGCTCACGAGTTGAGTTGCTCACCGGTCACTACGGGAGGCACGTAGCTCCGCCAGAGGCGACAAATCGACCACGGTGTCCCATACCACCATGCCCGGCTCATGAGTCTTAGCGGATCGAGGTACCATGGTTAACGGGATTTTCACTAGTAAGTTTGGTACCCTAGGTTCAAGCATTAGCGACCAAACATGGTGAACATACATAAGGCATACGGTTTACTTGACATGTTCGGCTAGCTCGAGCGCACAACAAGTTGGGCGATATGAGGCGCAGAAGCGCCTCGTGTGGCCAACCACTATCGCCAACCGAAGTACGACACGGGTTCACCAACACATCGTGCGTGGCGGAACGAATCCCAACCACATCTTCAAGTCTGATACCGGATGCCTGGACTACGAACATAGTCCCAAGCTCAGTCAAATCCTAACCATAGCATGTGAAATACGGCATGATAACATGGTAATTCAAGAACACTAGCAAGCATAATATAAAGCATAACATGAAGCATGTTAATAACAAGTCGCAAAGCATGTTCAAAAGCATGTTATAAAGCATTATGTAAATAAGTATACAAATACTTACATTTCGTAGGCGAGTGGTTAGAGTGAACAACCACATGGAGAGTGTCATATGCGACTCTAAGGTAACCGAGAATCCCATCTCAAAGACCTACCTAAGATTCTAACACTTAAGCACTTACACTCACAAGTGATTTCACCAACACTTGGAATGCAATATTTCGACATACATGATGTATGCTAGGGAAGTGGGTACTAGGGTTGTCCCTTTACCAAACTAGTATTTTATACATATACATCATATTCACACAAAGCAATTAAACATGTCAATCACATCAAAGAACTTTTATACGTATAGGGTACTTCCACGTATACCCAAATTTCGACATACTTAGTGTTTACAAAGGAACATAGACTTCGTGATTCCTTTCGCCAAGCTAGTATTTTAATCATGTATTGTATAATCATACATTAAATAAATATGTCAAACATTATTCCAAAAGAAATACGTATACGGTATTTCTACAATACGTAATTTCAACATACGGCACATTTACAAGTAAACATATATTTTGGCGATTCCTTTCGCCAAACTAGTATTTTATTCATATGTTATATAATTATACATTAAATAAACATGTCAAGCATTTATCCAAAAAATATACGTATATGGTATTTCTATGTATACCTAGAATATGTGAAATTCCATATTTCACACCGTTAATCAAAACAGGAAACGGAAAGCACTTTGTACATGTGCAATTGCAAGCAGATCATGAATCTACCATTATCTGACATTGAAAGCGTTGAAAACCGTAACTTATAAGCTTAAAGTCCTCACCTTTGCCTTTGGAAATGGAACGAATCAGCAAGGGTAATGGAACTTCCGTCTACGAGTGATTTCTAGCCTAAAGAGCGGAATCGGTTAGTCGGTACACATCCTACATCGATTCCACATCAAATTAGACCTAGGGTTAGGGTTTCTTACCTTCAAATGAAGCGGAATACGCCGAAAAAACGCCTAGAATAAGGCGGTGTAGGCCGTGCAACAAGCCAAAGCAGGAGGAGGAAGATCGGCAACGATCTCCAAGTCCTTCTCTCTTTTCTCTCTCTCCCTCTAGGGTTTCCTCCAAAATTCGTATGGCTGTGAGAGGGGCTGTTCTAAGCCCCTTTTATAGCCACAAACATTACGAAAATAGACTTAGGTTCATGGGGTACTGCTTATATAGGATATTCGCCGCTTTTCCAGCTAAAAAGGGAAGTTCTGGTGGCCCTCTTTGAACCAAACGTCAGACTTAAGCTCACCATCGATGGATCTACGTGGGATCACGTTTTTGACTCATTCGGATACCCAGATCGCACGTGGCGGACCACTTTCAGTTCGACGGTCAATGGGCCACGATCAGAAATTCCAAGTACATGTAAATGTTCTGAAATTTTTCTTAATCCGAGGGTGTAATTTGGTCTCGATTCTCGACGGTCAGTTGCTTAATACCGACGTCAACGAACGATGCCAAATCACTATTCCGATATTTATTTTGGCATATGAATAGTGTTTTTCACACTACCTCGCTCCGATTCGAAACGAATGGCCGTGGAACGTCGGATAAAGCCGATCTTTGAGATGATTGTTAAGCCCAGGGGCGGTCCTAGTTCCTTAGCTTCGGGTTAATCGGACTCCCGATGTGCGACCTGACCTAATACGAAGTTTCGCTTTCATTCCCGAGAGCAGACGGAAATGAGTTTGGTTCTAAACTTTAGGGTAACCTAATATGCGTCACTTGTTCCGCAAGTTTTGGGTCTTGCAGATCGTATTTAAAGCGATCCTAACGGATTTCATAGCTAATTGAGTTTAGTACTTAGTTAACTTTGTTAAATTTCTAAAGGATTTAATCCTACGCGATTTCTGGTCGAGGTGGTACTCGACCCAATGTACAGAAATTTTCAGGTCGTTACAATTCCCTCTTGAGCACGTTAGATGCTTGGAATTAATGCATGGTTGATTGTGTGATTCATGCATCTGGCATTGCATAACGTATGAGCATTATTGCTCTTGCTTCATCTGGGCTGTAGCCTCCACAGATACATCGTGGATGACCATGTTTGGACACCGAAAATGTTACTTGAGCATACAAGGTACATAGGATGCCTATGGGTGAAATTTCCAAAACTTCCATGGTACCATGGATCTGCTCCAACGCCGTGACCGAGTAGAATATATGAGCGCACGAGGGCCTTATACTGTTAGGCCGTGACTCCCACTGTTGTGTAATCGGTTGGACAGGGGTATGGCTTTACTCGCCTGATGTAAGGGGGCATTGCTAGGCTGAGTCTGACCAGCTCGTTAATGGGTCCGCTACCTTCAGGCCTTGCTGGTGTTTGGCTATCCGCAGGCAGGGTAGTGAGGTCTCTTACGCTCGTTTGACACGGGATCTATAGAGCGGCAGTCATCCAGCAGTGTAATGGACCCCGGTGATTTCCTTATGATGGAAATGTATATGTGGATTGAATATGAGCACTGACATTACTTCGCATTGCATTTGCATCGGCTGTGTAAGCCTCATAATACATTACAGTACTCATTGCATTCCAGTACTCATTGAATTATATAGCCTTGGTATGGCTTCCTGGATTATCGTACTGCCTTGGTATAGCTTCTTACATTCATGATATATATCCTTGGTAAGGCTAGTGGTATTGGTATTGATCATGACTCCATTCTGCATTCTCTATCTTCTTTTGAGCACTATTATCATACACTTACACCACCCTTTAAGCTTCTATAAGCTTATGCACGATTGATGCGTGCAGGATATCCTAGGAAGGCATCGTAGCAGTAGAGCGTGGAGTAGAGTTGAGCTTGAGGACTCTAGTGTTGCTGACTCTTTTCTCTCTTTTCCCATTATCTTATGTATGTCTTTTCAGACCTAATGTAAGCTTGTAAAAGTTCAAATTCTTAGTGAATTTTGTGATGTGTATCCTTTGTTATTTCCAGATGTAGTTGCTGTGATCTTGGGTATGCTCGTATTGGTAATTATTATACTGTTATGAAAATCCTCCTTGTAGGATCCTAAGATTGGAACCTACCTCAGGAGCCGAGAATGGGGTACTACGGAGGCTGTTGCGGCCAGAACCGGCCATCAGGTTCCTTGTGAGTCCGGTTACCGAGTCTGAGGTGTGACAATGACTATTGAAATATTTGTTGGGCCACATAAGTTTTGGATTAGGCCAACAGTTTGGTGCTTTCAATGTATAGAGGATTGACCTTATGAATAGTTTGGATGGCATATAAGCATAACAATAGGTGTCAGAGAGGTTTCAACTGTAGACAAATCTCTTCCACTGTTTCCTTATGGGGCTGTAGAGTTTCAGATCTACCTCATTTTTTTTTTTTGGTCAGGTGTCCTAAATGAGGTGATAAAGTAGACAAACAAGGTTCGATTTCTCACAAACATCACGGTGGGCTACAGGCTTTGAACAACAGGAAGTTCGTGCCATTGGGATTGCAATCGGTGTCCGATGAGATGTCCGGACCGTAGCCGTTACAGGCAGATGCGAGGTGCCTATGCCATATATTCCATCAAAATCGGTCATCAGGTGAGCTAAACATCAAGAGTCATCCAAAACTCAGCTCGACTTAAAACTCGGATAGCTGCACTTGTGATTTACATTATTTCAGTGGTGTGGCCCACTTGAGCATTGGATCAAGCTTGTCTTTCTTGTACAGGGTAAGAAGGTAGTTCAATTGGACCTTATTTACACATGCCACGAATGTAGGGACATCTTAACCATCTAATTAAATTGATGATCCAATTATAGATTGAGCATAACTGAAAATTAAATTAAACTAGTAAGACAGTTTTTAACCATCTGATATTCCCTCCTGATTCATAGTCCTCTTTTATGTTTTACCATCAGTTTAGATGGCCATTAAATATTGTTCATCTTATGGGAGAGGATTCGGTGAGGCCGGGACCATGGGTCCCACCTTGATGTATATGTTCTATATCCACACAGTTCATCCATTTTTTTTTCAGCTCATTTTAGGGCACGAGCAAAAAAATGAAGCAGATCCAAATCTCATGTGAACTACAAGGGAAACAATGGTGATTGAATGTCTACCATTAAAAACTTCTTTGGGGTACAAAAGTTTTGGATCAAGCTTATATTTGTATTTTCCCTTCATCCAGGTCTTACACAATCCCCATCCCAGATCGTTGCATGTGATCCTCATTTTTGAGACATACTTTCTCAGTTATTTTCCTCTCTTGCTTGCAAATGTCGGAAAGAAGCCATTATTGTTGATATATATACCACTATTTACAATTAAAAATAGAAAGACAGACGCCACAATACTCCTAAAGTCTGTGGGGTCCACCACGCATGGTATATATGTAAGGTGATAACCATTATTTAGGTCCACCATAATATATATGTAAGGTGATAACCATTACTTAGATAGTATGACACAAGGATGAATGTGATGAGGCCGATTCCCGTTTTCTTCAAAGATAATTACTTTGAATCCACGAAGCTTCTCTAGATTCCTCGCAGAGACTTCTCGAATCCACGAGAAAAAAAAGAAGCAAAATAGAAATAATTTCTATAAAATTCATAATTTAATTGATGAATGAAATAAACGAGTTCACAACTCTTTAAATATGGATACCAAGCAGGGAAGAAATTTCAAAATCAAACTACAGCTAAAACTCCTAGAATTCACAACTTACTATAAATAGTAAGCTTACTATTTATAGATGGTTTATAAACGGTCATGATGTGTACTAGTGTGCAAGGTTTTCGACCAAAAATAGTAAGTATCCTATTTGACTTCACCACACTATTCTCCTAATTATTCCAAACACTTTTCACGTTGGGCGCAACTCCTGAAGCCCAATGAATAATGAAGAGTTATAATCAAACTAAAACTCATGATTTATAGTAAAAATAGAATTAAAATGGAGAAAGACTGTTGATCTGATGGTATTTCATAAATCTGGCTTTCGCAACCTAGCATTAGGTGGCTAAAGTAGCTCATCTTACCATTAAATCATATATTTTACGTCCGATAATTCAATCCAGATTGTGAGATACCGATTTAAGGTCTGACGGTCTAGATCATCGACGCCTTTTCTGATCCATCTTGGCCATGAAACTATCTGCGACCCGCTCTACATCACGGTACATACTGAATATATAATTCTAGTTAAAAACCAACATTTACCACACCAATGGAAAGAATATAAAATTGCTTTAAGTGCTAAGTTCACATGGGGTACTGGCCTCTTTGAGTTCTGCATTTTACTGATTTTTGTATATTCTCTTCCTCAGTGATTCACACATGTGATAATGGGTTTGAGGAAAGATACGCACCGTGGTGCCATGGAACAAACCTACGGGTGGCATCTCATTCGGATGTGTTGTGGTGTGGCCCATTGGAGTTGTAGTTGTAGCTGATTTTTGGTCCTAGGGCCTAAAGTAGAGGATATAACCTGATAGGCGAAGTGGATTTTACATGCAACATGATAGGCCCCACAGACCTGGCTGTTTAACTGCGTAAAACAGGTGTTGTAGAGGATTACGATTAGAGGTGTACACGAACCGAGTTAGCTCAGTTAACTCGCTCGACTCAACTCAGAAATGCTCGAATCAACTCAACTTGAAACTGGGTTTGAGTAGATTTTTTTAGCTCGAAAAAATTTCAAATCAAGTCCGAGCTCTACTCGACTAGAACTTGACTCGGTTTGAATCAATTCAACTCGGCTCAGGTTCACTTAATATAAATATTTTGTAAATATTTATATTTAAATAAATTGTATACTATATACATTAAAAACTCTAAAATCTAAACTCAAACTCAGCTCGTAAGCTCAAACTTAAACTCGGCTTGAAAGATCGAGCTCAAGCTCAGCTTGAACTCGGCTTGAGCTAGCCCGATCTGCTAACTAAGCCAAGCCGAGTCGGCTAGTCAGGCTCAAGGACCTAGCCAAGCCAAGTTTGAGCTGGGGTAGCATGCAGGCCGAGCCGATCGAGCTGAGCTGGGCCAAGCTCGGTCGACTTGTGTATTCCAGTCCTTCACTCCTGCAAGGTGCAATTTCCTCTCTTATGCTGCTGCTGATCTTTAATTCAACTCTGCCTGTTATGATTTCAATACAAAAAATAGGGAAGCTGGGCCTAAACTAAGGTGTGGCGCTTGTGCTGCAGCTGCTTCCTTGATTTCTTGGAGAGGCCATGCGACGGGACGCATGTCAGCAGAAGCCACCATTTCTCCTCCTTCTATTGGATCACATGCCAGAATGATCCCAAAGTGTTTGTGTTCGATGACAGAGGTCCCCTGCTCTTACGTACCAGAACTTGGTGCTGCCGAAGCTTCCCAGTATCTCCTGTCCATCAAAACTTTGATTGTTTACACAGTGATCGAATCATTGTTCCATAACTAAAAAAAAAAAAAAAAAATCATTGTTGAAAATTCATTTTAGCTCCTTTTTGTAGTCTCATAACTTGGTGGTCCAAATCATCAATCTAATGGCCCCACAACAACTGTTTGGTCCAACCAACAGTCTAACTAATCAGACCCAATCTGGCTCCTAAAAATCTATTTTTATTTTTATTTTTATTTTCTTTAGAAAGTGGGACATTACTACTTTGAAAAAAAAGAATCATTCATCATATTCCATAGCAAAAAGTATGTACATCTTGAGGTTCAAGAGGGCCCGAAAATAGGGCCTTCCTATTGTAAGAGCTACAAGGAAACCAAAAGAGCGAGCGGGAGTTAGGCGATAAGGGGAGACTGCCCAGCCCGGTTCTGTCTAAGAAGAGCAGGCCACGAATCTTGGCAAGGAGGTCTTCCGAAGCCTGAAAAAACTGATCCTCTTACCCCGCACTCCCCAGACTGCCCAGCCTGGTTCATCGGCTGGGTAGTTGGCTTCTTTGGGACAGTGAGAAAAGCGAACCTCAATCAAAAAGGCAAGAGCCTTGATCCTGGTCAACCTATACGACATGGTCCGGGATAGGGACCCGCCAAGAGCAAGAGCTAAGATAACCGACAAGGAGTCACTGGGGACCTCCTCTCTTTTAAAACCGAGGCTTCCGCACAGGTTGAGCCCATCCGGGATTGCTCGAATTTCGGCACGCATATTGGACCCGAGTCCATAAGAGTGAGAGAAGGCGAAAAGGGTCTATAGGAAAATTAGAAGCATCAAAACACAAGGGATTACTGGCAAATTACAAGCATCAAAACACAAGGGAATATTACAGACAAATTACAAGCATCCAAACACCCCTTATAATTTATGTACGTGTAAACACTTTACAAATAAAGAATTTTATAGTCATCCACATGGCTCCTTACATTTCTCAGTCTTCTTTCCTCTTCTACTAAGGTTTGGGTATAAGCTAGGTGGGCTGTGACCACATCCAACTCAAACCCATCATGTAACGTGTCTCGATGCTCCCATCCTCTACATTGTATACAACAATGTTGTGGGCCCGCAACCTCCTTTCATAGCACCATTCCTTGTCAAATTCGACTAAATAAATGTGGTTCCCTTCACAGCCAGTGAAGTCTCGGGCAGACACTGACATTGAGCAATTCACTCCCAAAAACAACATAACATCTCCCAAAGCTTTTAAAGGGAACAACTGGTGTTTGCTCACATCCACCCTGAAAATCTCATAGGTGCTATGTTTGTGAAAGTCAAACCTCGTTGCAACCATCAGCAATTGTCCAGAAGATTCCACCAGATACATCCTGCCCAACAGGTCGCTTTCAACGATCGAATCGATCGTCGTCGTGGTAGGATGAGGCCCACTCACATCTAAGATCCCAACACACCCAGAAGATGTAACAACATAGAATTTACCATTGTAGAACATGACATCCTCCAAATGGGACCAATCGTTCTCTACGTAGCTCCACTTGTCATCGTCTCGACTGCAGAAGGCCAGCCCCATCTCGACAATGAAAATGGCAACGACGTAGGGCCCAACTGTGATGACCTTGTGCACGAACTTCCCACCAGGTCCGGTTATCAAGAGTTCCCAACGGTCGTGACCTATCCGATACTCGTACTCAATGGTGCCGGTGTCCTTCTGGCGGATGTCGATGATTTGAGAGAGGGTGGTGAGGCGGGGAAGTTCCGTCTCGGCTCCGGAGAAGGGATTCAAGAGGAAAATGTTTAGGCGAATGTCTATCATTATAAGGTAACCCTCTGAAGATCCATGGCAGAGCTTGTTGTTGTCCTCGTAGGGGAACTTCTTGAGGCGATAGGTCTGATTCTTTGAGAGGCTGAAGAAGATCCGGAAGTTGGTTTTTTCATCATCGGGAATTATAAGGATGGGGAGCTGATGAGGTATACGATGACGATTTTCTAGAAAGATAGAGCGCCATGTCTTACAGACAACACCAAAGCAGATGAAATCAATAAGAACAGTTAATCTTTGCAGTATCAATTCAATTATATCCTTCTCAAGTTCCAACCAATCAACCACTCTATCTATTTTCAAAATTTCCAAATCCATGTATCAGAAAATAAGAAAAGAAGCAGAGAACGTACGCTAGAGCAATCTCCTCTACTACACCAAGGTTATATATAAGTAGAATACATTCCGACGTGGTATGTGGGTCACTTTAATGTCTATGAGGAATCCGCTCCCATCCATCGGTTTTGCCACTGCACGAGGTCAAGTAGGCTAAACGACATGAAAGGGGCCGGCCGGCGGCCCTTAATATCCTTTGTTTTCTATTGTGTGGACTGCCATGAGTTTGTCACTTTTTTGTCTCACGTCGTGATATAAGGGCGTGCTAGAATTGAATGTTGGACTCAATTCAAACTGAACAACTATTTCCCATATGTCAGGATAATCTACCTAGATACTTCAAAATTCAACCATATATGACCACAATTTTATAAGATCGGTCACTTAATCAGCCTCTTGCACTATGTTGTTTAAGATACTCAGGCTATTATTAAAAGTCAGGCCTCAAGATTAACTATTCTAAGAGCAGTTCCATTACATCCTCCAAGATGACAGAAAACAGGATTTGGGCCATTGATAGTCTGTCCGGGATCTCCAAATCCACGTCCACCCTTATCTATCTTGGAGTCCCCCTTGCTAAAGGAAGACTCCGCTCCTCCTCTTTCCAGCCTCTGGTGGACAAGATTTTCGCCCGCATCACGGGTTGGAAGGCTCGCGTCCTCAACCAAGCTGCTTGGATTGTTCTAATTCAACATGTTCTCTCGAGCATTCCTATACACACTCTAGCAGCAACTACGATTCCCAAAAAAATGCTGGCTACTGTGGAAAAAGGCTTCGCCGATTTCTTTTGGGGGTGGTCGGAAGGAAAGAAAAACCTCCATTGGATCAGTTGGAGCAAGATTTCTACCCCATCGAAGGAGGGAGGTCTTGGAATTAAGGCTTTAAAAGATGTCTCGGCGGCCGTGATGCTCAAGCGCGCCTGGACGTTATTCTTTGACTACAAGACTAGCCTTTGGGCTGAGTTCGTGCGATCCAAGTATAGGATAAATGGAGCCCGAGTCACTCCTCCTCATCGGCATGCGGACTCTCCAACATTGAAGAAGTTATGGGATCTTGTTGATATCCTCGAGGAGAACTCTTGCTTACTTTTGGGGAATGGTAAAAGCAATTTTTGGAGTGAAAATTGGTCGGGCTTGGGCCCTCTGAAAAGGTCTATCTTTGGCTCTATTCTGCCCCACTTGCTGAACATGCAGACCAAAGACGTCATTGGTCCAGATGGCCTGATTCTGAATGCCCCTTTTCCGGCGCCCATCCCAACTTCGGTCCGACTCCACGTGATAGCAGAAGGAATCTCTATTGGCCAAAATGAGGATCATGTAGTTTGGACCAGAGAAAGAACGGGAAAATTTTCAATTAAGTCAGCTATGTAGCTCCTCCATGACCAAGGCCAGTTGCGCACCTGGACCAAGTGGATCGGCTTGCCCCAACTGCCCCCAAAAATCAGAATCTTCATGTGGAAAGTCTTCAACAATGCCATCCCAGTCGATATTAATGTGAAAAGGAAGGGTATTCACTTGGCTTCAGCCTATTCTTGCTGTAATTTGCCGCGCCAAATGGAGGAGTCGCTTGATCACTTGTTGGCAGAAGGTGGTCTTGCATCCTCAGTCTGGACATACTTCTCGGCCAGTCTCTCCATCTCTTTTCTCCCTAGTCAATCGGCGACCGGCAGAGCCTCCCAATGGTGGGCCTTGGCCAATAATTCGTCCGCTCTGGGATTCATTAGGGGGCTGACCCCAGCGCTGATCCTATGGGAAATTTGGAATTCTAGAAACGTCCACCGCTTTGACGGTATCCCGGCCTCGACCTCGCTCACCATTAGCAAAGTCCAGTCCTGGCTAAAGTGCATCTTCGAAGGTTTTCCTCTTCCCCCTGTTAAAAACCAGGCTGAAAAGGATATTCTGTTTGACCTCCACATCCAGCAGAGAACGCCCTCTCCCACCTTGGTGTCCTATGTGAAATGGCTCAGACCAAATCCAGGAACAGTGAAGTTGAACGTGGACGGTTCGTCGAGAGGGAAACTAGGGCCCTCGAGTAGTGGAGGAATTTGTCGGGATGCGCAAGGAAGGTTCAAGTTTGCCTTCTCAAAGGGGTACGGTCAGAGTTCCAGCTTTATCGTTGAAGTGAAAGTTGTGGTAGACGGCCTTATCATTTGCATTAGCAAAGGGTTCATGTCCATCGAGGTGGAAAGCGACTGCCTCCCGGTAGTTCATTTGTTCTTAAGGTCCTCTAATGTTCCCTGGAATGCCTTCTACTAGAGGAAGAAATTTGAAGCCTTGAAGTCCTCCACCTCAATTTCCATCAAACATATCCCAAGAGAGGCTAATAGGGTGGCTGATAGTTTGGCTCGCTGGGGTAGTTCGACCCAGAATTCTACGATTTTTGAAGATCTTTCTTCCCTTCCCACCCATTCCCGCGGGGAGGTGGTCCTAGATAGGCCTGGTTTAGGTTCAGTGCGCCTTTCCTAACCTCGTTCTCTTTATTTCTTTCTCTCTTTAAAATAGGAGGGCCCGTAATGGAGTGGGCTCTCCCGAATGTACATGCCTTCTGCGGTGGAGCTCGAGTCTTTTGTTGTTTCCTGAGCTCCCCTTCATACTTGTAAAGCTTTTCCCACAGAAATGAAATGCTCTTCTTTTTTTTTAAAAAAAAAAAAAAAAGAAAAAAAAAAAAGAAAAAAAAAAGGCAACAATTCTCCTCAAAAAAAAAAGTTATAGTTCTAAAAAAAAAAGGTAGAGTTTGTCCTTTGAAATGGGTTATACTACTGCCTTCCGTAAGAAAGAATCTTTTCTATGTAGAAAAAATAAAAATAAAATTCTTATAGTTAACTGCGAAGTACAACTATAGAGCACATTTTTTAATGGAGAACTTGCTTGATATTTGAATTAAATCGAGTATATGAGCGTAAAGTCGAATTATAGCTTAAGTTAACAACTACTTGATTACTATTATGAATTACACTAAGGAATGTAAAATGCATAAAATGCTAAGGAGTATAAAGTAATTAAAAGATAGGTTTAATTTTATTTAGTTAGTATAAGACATCTTCATCGTTCCATTTCCAAGCTTCTTCCTCACTAAAGACCACATCTCTACTTACCACTACTTTATTAGTTAGTGGGTTGTAGAGCTTGTACGCTTTCGATTCTTTACTATAGTTGATGAAGATGCACTTCTCGTCACGATCATCAAGTTTTTTCCTTCTCGCTTCTGGAACTTGAGTATAGGCGACACACTCAAAGATCTTAAGGTGTGCCACGCTTGACTTGTATCCACTCCATGCTTCCTATGATGTCATGAACCTGACACTCTTGGTCGGACACCTATTGAGTAGATAAGCGGTACATGCAACTGCTTCTGCCCAGAAATTCTTTGGCAGACTTTTCTCCTTCAACATGGTCCTCGTCATGTCGAGGAAAGTGTGGTTTTTCCATTCCCCAATTCCGTTCTATTGTGGTGTGTAAGATACAGTGTGTTGTTGCTTAATGTCATATTCCCTGTAACATTCTCGAAAAATATTTGAGGTGTACTCCCCACCTTTGTCAGATCTAAGAGTTTTGATTTTAAGACCACTTTCTTTTTCAACAAGGGCCTTAAAATTTTAAAAGCAGCAGACTTCTCTTTGATTACATACACCCACAATTTTCTACTGAAATCGTCAATGAAGGTAACAAAGTATTTATTACCTCCAAGAGAGATTGGCTCCAATGGTCCACAGATGTCAGTGTGAATTAACTGCAATGGTTCTCTTGCTCTTTGGGATACTCTACTCGGAAAGGAGTTCCTTTGTTGTTTTTCAAGTGTGCACGCCTCACACACATGTTCTGAAGCTTCAATAGCATGCAAGCAATACACCATGCTTGATGATGACAGAAGTTTCAGGCCACTGAAATTTAGATGGCCAAAGCGAAGATGCCACATCCAAGAATCATTCTTTATTTTTTCATAAAAACATTTCTCGAGCATTGTGTTCATATGGAGAAGAAACATACGATTCTTCATCATCTGGACTTTCGCAATCAAACGTCCATACACATCTCTTATGGAAAGAGAAGAGTTCTCCATGTGTACGACATACCCATTCTCAAGGAGTTGGTCGATACTGAGGATGTTAGTTTTCATGTTTGGTACATAATACACATTAGAGATGTAATTTGGCTCACCATTCTTCTGATAAAATTTAACTTTTTCTTTACCTATCACGGGTACCTTTGATGAGTCGCCAAAACTCATGTTGCCGCGAACTCCTTCTTTGAGTTTCACGAATAGTTCTTTGTTATCACTCATGTAGTTGCTTGCACCAGTGTCGAGATACCACATATCTAGTCGTTTTGGATTTACACAATCCACCAGTGTGTCCAACAGCCCCTACATCCCACAGGCTACCCTACTCAAGCCCAATATGAAAATGCCCTTGCGTTATTGTTGCTCCTCTTTTTTTTCTTCTTTTCTTTTCTTTTTAACATGAAAATTCAGGTATAGGCTCCACAAAAAAAATAAAAAATAAAATAAAATAAAATAAAATAAATATAAAAAATGACTCACCTAACAACAGGAATCATTGTCCCTGCTGCTTTATGTGGTGTGGTCCACTTGAGCTTTAGATATGCCTGACTTGTGTGAGTTGGAGATTTGGTTGCATCAGGTGGAATGTAGTCTAACCCATTCCATATTCTTTATACAATTCCCTTCTCTTCAAAGTCATAGATCTACTCAACATAGCTTTATGAGAGCTTAGCTCAAAAATTTGAGAATTCAGATTGTTCAATATTCAAATGCCGTTAGGGTGTAGCCCTGAAATCAGGATTGGTCTTGCTTTTCTAGAGGAACCCATCCTATGGGAATTTGGGTGCATAAAATACACACACTCTATTAGCTGAGTTTTCAATTTTCTTATTTGTTCCCCTATATTGAGTGGAACTCTCCCACCAGTTGCAAAAGCAGAAAACACTGAAACATTCCCTCAACTAACATAGCAATGTCCATTTTAAATTACTGGTGGGAACCAACATCGATGCCCATGAGCGAGGTAGGTGCCGGTGGCACACAGTTGCATGTACACGATTGGTGGGTCCATGTGATCACCACAAAGTTTGAGCTGTGTGGCGACCACCCACCGTAATGTGTGATTGCCATCCAATCAATCCATTAGGGCCTGTTTGGGTGGTGGGATTAGAAGGGATTAGGTGGGATGGGATTCATCTGGTCATGTGCCAATTCCACTCTATGTTTGGGAAGAATGGAAAAGCTTGGAATTACATTGGGTCCTGTGCCAATTTCACTCAATGTTAACAAGTTGTGTAGGTCCCACCATGATGTGCAGGTTATATCCACACCGTCCACCCATTTCTCGAGATTATTTTAGAGCATGGGCAAAAAATTAGGTAAATCTAAAGCTCAAGTGGCCCCCACCATAGAAAGCAACGTGGATTGAATACTTACCGTTGAAAACTTCTTTGGGGCCACATAAGTTTTGGATCTACCTCATTTTTAGGCCCATGCCATAAAATGGGGTTAGAGATAACGCATGTATGTTATTCTCAGTAATTTCAATTGATGGCGTGTATATCCATTCAATGTACCACCATATTACCAACAAAACATGGCATTAATCTTATCCCATGGCAACATGAGGACAATCCCTAACATGGGTAATAATTATGTTTTTTGAATCCATACCCCGTAATCTCTTCTAATCTCACCGCCAAGCACGCCCTTACATGCGCTACCTTCATCTATTGTGAGCAATGATGGCGGTGGTTATCCATTTCAATTTTATATAATCAATGACTGTGTGACTTAAGGGCCTGTTTGGATTTGCGAAAAGCTTGGTAAAAGAAATCGTATTTCTCATGAAAGCTTGGGAAATAGTTAGTAGCTTATTGCAAATAAGAATCATTAAAGGCTTCTGTCCACAAACACATAGGAAGTTGCTTGTTTTAAGTTAGGCACTTGATGTATGACAGGAAATAGGTAATTAGGATCATTGCAACCCGCGTTCGTCTCTTTGCCAATTGATGCACACCTGTTTCTTTATTCTCCTTCTTCCTCCAGCCAATTCACAAATGTCTCAAAAGCTTTCATGAAAGTTTGCCTACCCTTTGGGTTTGTTACTCTACAGAACCAGTGGAGAATGGTATCTTAGTTATAGAGAGAACTCACGATTTCTGTGAACAACTTCATCAGTTTGGCATCCACGTAGCACTGAATCTGAATTTTGTGCATGAGTTCAAGCTCCCATTCTGGAAAGAATTCAAGAAGATTGTCCTCTATTTTTCCCCTCTTCAAAATATCAGATCATCAAGGCTATTATCAGTCAGAAACTCCTTGAAAAAATCTGTAATGAATGAAATTATTAGCCCTTTGGCCACAAGATTGTCCTTGAGCAACAGCTGAAAAACTGTCTCCAGCGGAAGTCCTGATAGCTTATGAGAGAATGTGAGGGATGTGAAACTGAAAATAGCAAGGTTCTTCCTCTCATTCTCTTCAAAAAGGGTTTATAGGCAAAATACAAGCATCAAAACACAAGGGATTACAGGCAAATTACAAGCACCCAAACACACACACAAAAAAAAAAAAAAAAAAAAAAAAAAAAAAGGCATCCTAGCACCCCTTATAATTTCTTTACCTGTAAACATTTTACGAATGAAGAATTTTAAAGTCATCCACACGGCTCCTTACATTTCTCAGTCTTCATTTTCTCATCTAATAAGGTTTGGGTATGAGCCAGGTGGGCTGTGACCACATCGAACTCAAACCCATCTTGTAACGTATCTCAATGCTCCCATCCTCTACATTGTATACAACAAGGTTGTGGGCCGGAAACCGCCTTTCATCGCACCATTCCTTGTCAACTTCTACGAAATAAATGCAGTTCCCTTCACAGCCGGTGAAGTCTTGAGCAGACAGAGACATTGAGCAATTCACACCCAAAAACAACATAACTTCTCCCAAAGCTTTTATAGGGAACAACTGGTGTTTGCTCACATCCACCCTGAAAATCTCAAAGCTGTTATGTTTGTGAAACTCAAACCTCATCGCAACCATCAGCAATTGTCCAGAAGATTCCACAAGATACTTCCTGCCAAACAGGCTGCTTTCAAGGATCGAATTGATCGTCGTCGTGGTAGGGTGAGGCCCACTCACATCTAGGATCCCAACACACCCAGAAGATGTAACAACATAGAATTTACCGTTGTAGAACATGATGTCCTCCAAATGGGACCAATCATTCTCTACATAGCTCCACTTGTCATCGTCCCGCCTGCAGAAGGCCAGCCCCGTCCCGACGTTGAAAATGGCAACGACGTAGGGCCCAGCTGTGATGGCCTTATTCACGAACTTCCCACCAGGCCCGGTGATCAAGAGTACTGCACGGTTGTGACCCATCTGATACCTGTACTCCATGGCGCCGTTATCCTTCTGGCGGATGTTGATGATTTGAGAGAGGGTGGTGAGGCGGGGAAGTTGAATCTCAGCTCCGGAGAAGGGATTCAAGAGAGAAATATTAAGATGGATGTCTATCATTACAAGGTAACCGTCTGAAGATCCATAGCAGCGTTTCTTGTTGTCTTCGTGGAAGAACTTTTTGAGTCGATAGGTCTGCTTTTCTGAGATGCTGAAGAAGCTACGGAAGTCGGTCTTTTCATCATCGGGAATTATAAGGACAGGGAGCTGATGATGAGGTATACGGTGACGAGTTTCCAGAAAGATGGAGTGCCATGTCTTGCAGACAGCACCATAGCGGATGAAATCAACAAGAACAGTTAATCTTGTCAGTATCAATTCAATTGCATCCTTCTCAAGTTCCAACCAATCAACCTCTCTATCCATTTTCAAATTTTCCAAATCCATATATTAGAAAATAAGAAAAGGAAGCAAAGAACGCAAGAGCAATCTCCACTGCACTTCTACTACTGCAAGGTTATATATAGGTAGAATACGTTTGGACGCAGTAGGTGGGTCACTGTAATATCTACGAGGAATCCGCCCCCATCCATCGGTTTTGCCATGGCATGAACTCTAGGCTAAAAGACAGGAGAGGACTCCAACGAATGATTTAGTGGCCGGCCTTTAATATCCTTTGTTTCGTATTGTGTGGACAACCATGAGTTTACCAATTTCTTGTCTCCCTTTACAAGATAAGGTGACAAAACGGATGATGAGGTGGATTTTTCGCCACTTTCATCCATGCTAGTGCGGCGTGCAAGAATTGAATGTAGTGCTCTGTTCAAACCAAACAACTACGACCCAAGTGTCAAGATAGGTAGATAGTTGGAAATTTTGAGATAGAATAAGATCTGTTACCTATTCAGCTTCTTGTACTATGTTGCTTGAATGCTCAGGTGATTATCAGAATGTGAGGTTCTTCTTCTGAAAATGGGTTACATCTCTAACTTCCGTGTGAAATGATTTTTTCAATACAAATAAAACAAAAGGAAAATTCTTACCATTAGTTGCGGAGAACAACTATAGAGCATCTTTTTTTTTTTTTTTTTTTTTTTTAACTTTTTAATGGAGAACTTGATTAATACTTGAATTGAATCAAGCGTATGAGTGTAGACTTAAACTACAGTTAAAGTTAACAACTACTTGATTACTATTACAAATTACACTAAAGAATGTAAATAACAAATAATGCTAAGGTTAAAAATTACTTGAACACTACTATGAATTACACCAAGGAATGTAAATGACAAATAATGCTAAGGTTAATAATTACTTGAACACCTGCTACGAATTACACCAAGGAATGTAAATGACAAATAATGCTAAAGAACATAAAGTAATTGAAGGAGAGGTTTGATTTGATTGAGTTGGTATGAAACTTTTTCTTGTGCTGAATTCATTTGTTGTTTATAGCTCTAAACAAATTATCTACATGTTTCCCGTGTTCTTATAGTTGATATAAACATTTCAGTATTACTGTACTCCTGGAGCCTTCTCCTAAGCCTGCCATCGATCCTATGACTGCTCCAAGTTCTCTTCTCGACTTGACCATGTTCCACTCGCCCGCTTTTGCTTTGTGGATGACATGGCATCACTCGATAGACACTAGTTGTATTACTGCAAAATCATTTTCAGATATTTTTATACATCTCAAATACACCACGCACACAACTCTCATAGAATTACACGTGTCTTTATCTAATTAGCTCTCATAGAAACTGACAAAAATAGTGCCCATTGTAATATTGTAAATTCACCCTTTACATTCATATAATTCAACACCTCATTTCAAGTTAAAAATCCATAAAATGAGATGGATCCAAAACTCTAAGTTAACCACACAACAGGAAATGTGTAGAGATGCAGTATGATTATTGAAGCATTTGTTGGGCCACATAAGTTTTGGATCAGGCTAATAGTTTGGTGCTTTCAATTTATCTATGTGGAATAATCTTATGAACACTTTAGATGGCATATAAGCATCACGGTAGATGTCAAAGAGGTTTCAACGGTAGGCAAATCCCTCCCACTGTTTATGGGGTGGTGGAGTTTTAAATTTTTTTCTTTTGTCGGGTGTCCAAAATGAGGTGACAAATTGGATAGACAAGGTTCGATTTCTCACAAACATCACGATAGGCCATAGGATTCAAAGAGCAGGAAGTTCCTGCCATCGGGATTTCAATCCGTGTTCCATGACATGTCCGACTGTAGCCATTAGATCCAGATGCGAAGTGCCTATGTCTTGGTTATATTCCATCGAAATCGGTCATTAGGTGAGCTTAAACATCAAGAGTCATCCAAAACTCAGGTAGCTGCACTTGTGCTTTACATTGTTTCGGTGGTGTGGCCCACTTGAGCATTGGATCGAGCTTATCTTTCTTAAATAGAGAAACACAGCAGGCCTCACAGGCCACACTGTAAATTTAGAAGCTTTTTTTATTTGTGATATATACATCGTTTCTATGGTGTGGCCCACTTGAGTCTTGGATTGAGCTTATCTTTCTTGTATCGAGTGAGTTGGACCTTATTAACGCATGCCACAAATGTAGGGACATCTTAACCGTCTAAATTGGTAACCCAATTGTAGATTGAGCATAACTGAAAATTTAACTAGTAAGACAATTTTAACCATATGATGTTCCCTCCTAATTCGTGGTCCCCTTTTATCTTTTACCATCTGTCTAAATGGCCATTAAATGTTCATCTTATGGCAGAGGATTTGGTGAGGCCAGGACGGTGGGTCCCACTATGATATATATGTTCTATATTGATGTAGAACAGGTCGCGGACACTTCCATGTCAAAGATGGACCAGAGAAGGCCCGATCAGATGCGGTAGTGATCAGGACTGTCCGAACCCTAAAACTTGCTAAACTATGTAACCCCCGATGGGTTTGCGAGATTCCATTAGATTGACGGTCGAAAGTACATTTTAATTTCATTTTTACTATTTATAATAAGTTTTAGTTCGATAATAACTTTTGATCCTACGAGTTTTATGATATTGCGCAACATGAAAAGGGCCTAGAAAAATTAACAGAATAACATGGTTAGGCCAAATTGGACACTTAATTACTATTTGAGTTTGTTCCTCTACAGAACCAGAGGAGAATGGTATCTTCATCAAGCACATCCTAGTTATTGAGAGAACTCACAATTTCTGGGAACAACTTCATCAGTTTGGCATCCACGTAGCACTGAATTTGAATTTTGTACATGAGTTCGACCTCCAATTTCCCATTCGTTCAAAAGCTGTAGGGAAGAATTCAAGAAGATTGTCCTCCATTTTTCCACTCTTCAAAAGTGATATCAGATCATCAAGGCTATTATCAGTAAGAAACTCCTCGAAAAAATCTGTAACTAATGAAATTACTAGCCTTTGGCCACAAGATTGTTCCTGAGCAATAGCTGAAAAACTCTGTAGCGGAAGTCCTGATAGCTTCTGAGAGGATGTGAGGGCTGTGAAAATAGCAAGGTTCTTCCTCTCATTCTCTTCAAAAAGGATTACAAGCATCAAAACACAAGGGATTACAGGCAAATTACAAGCATCCAAGCACCCCCTATAATTTCTTTACCTGTTACCACATTACAAAAAAAAGAATTCTACAGTCATCCACATGGCTTCTTACATTTCTCAGTCTTTTTTTTTTTCTGTCTTCTTTTTCTCTTCTAATAAGGTTTGGGTATGAGCCAGGTGGGCTGTGACCACATCCAACTCAAACCCATCTTGTAACGTGTCTCAATGCTCCCATCTTCTACATTGTATACAACAAGATTGTGGGCCCGCAACCGCCTTTTATCACACCATTCCTTGTCAGCTTCGACGAAATAAATGCGGTTCCCTTCACAGCCGGTGAAGTCTCGAGCAGACATAGACATTGAGCAATTCACACCCAAAAACAACATAACATCTCCCAAAGCTTTTAAAGGGAACAACTGGTGTTTGCTCACATCCACCCTGAAAATCTCAAAGCTCTTTTTATGTTTGTGAAAATCAAACCTTGTTGCAACCATCAGCAATTGTCCAGAAGATTCCACCAGATACTTCCTACCTAACAGGTCTCTTTCAATGATCGATTCAATCGTCGTCATGGTGGGGTGAGGCCCACTCACATCAAGAATCCCAACACACCCAGAAGATGTAACAACATAAATGTTACCATTGTAGCACATGATGTCCTGCAAATGGGACCAATCGCTATCCACGTAGCTCCACTTGTCATCGTCCCGCCTGCATATGGCCAGCCCCGTCCCGACAGTGAAAAGGGCAACGACGTAAGGCCCAGCTGTGATGGCCTTGTGCACGAACTTACCTCCAGGCCCGGTGATCAAGACTGCCCCACGGTTGTCACCCATCTGATACCCATACTCAATTGTGCCAGTGTCCTTCTCACGGATATCGACGATTTGAGAGAGGGTGGTGAGGCGAGGAAGTTGAGTCTCAGCTCCGGAGAAGGGATTCAAGAGGGAAATATTAAGACGGATGTCTATCATTACAAGGCAACCGTCTGAAGATCCATAGCAGCGTTTGTTGTTATCTTCGTGGGGGAGCTTTTTGAGTCGATAGGTCTGCTTTTCTGAGATGCTGAAGAAGCTACGGAAGTCGGTCTTTTCATCATCGGGAATTATAAGGACGGGGAGCTGATGATGAGGTATACGGTGACGATTTTCCAAAAAGATGGAGTGCCATGTCTTGCAGACAGCACCAAAGCTGATGAAATCAACAAGAACAGTTAATCTTGTCAGTATCAATTCAATTGTATCCTCCTCTAGTTCTAACCAATCGACCTCTCTATCTATTTTCAAACTTTCCAAATCCATATATCTGAAAATAAGAAAGGGAAGCAGAGAACGCAAGAGCAATCTCCTCTGAACTTTTACTACTCCCAGGTGATATATTAGTAGAATACATTACCTTCAAGCTAAGTGGGTCACTGTAATGTCTGTGAGGAATCCGCCCCCATCCATCGTTTTTGCCACTACATGAACTCAAGTAGGCTAAACGACAGTAAATGGGGCCCAACGAATGTTTTAATGGCCGGCCTTTAATCTCTTTTGTTTCCTGTTGTGTGGACTACATGAGTTTTGGATCTCACGACCTAAAATAAGGTGAAAATGAAGGACGAGGTGGATTTTTCGCCCAGCTTTCATCTATGCCAACTTCTGTGGTCAGCCGGTGTAGTAGGCAATCCACGTCCAATATCTTCTGCCGTAGGAGGACAGGTGGGCCTGTTGTCGTCCCTTTTTGGTTTCAATTTCGGTCACATCCTTTTTGCGGGCTTGCAAGAATTGAATGTGCAGCTCATTTCAAACCGAATAACCACAGTCCCAAGCGACAAGATAGACAAATGCATTAGAAATTGACGGTATGCTATCGATCGTTTATCCACCACTTGCAGTGCATTGCTTCTTTTTTTTTTCAAAAGGAGGGATATTATCCCACGGTATATTATAAACAAAAGGATTTACAACCTAAGAGGCGGGCCCCAACAAAAAGGATCCAGGACACCCCACAAAGAAAACACTGCACAAAGAAGAAAGACACCCAGAAAACATTGCTTAAGATGATGAGGCGATTATCAAAGAGTTGGGTTTGTCCTCTCAAAATAGATTACACTTGTATCTTTCATATAAAATGATTTTTCAATACAGATAAAATAAAAAGAAAATTCTTACCGTAGGCCATTGGGAACAATTGGAAAGCACCTTTCTAAATGGCGAACTTGCTCGATACTTGAAGTGAATATAGCGTATGAGCGTAGGCTCGAATTATAGCTAAAGTTAATAGCTACGTGATTATTACTATGATTACACTAAGGAATTTAAATGTAATACCCCTTTTTTTCAAGGGTGAATTACATTATCTCTTTATGGTGTGGCGCATCCCACTTGAGCTTTGGACCAACCTCATTTTTGGGCCAATGCCCTAACTTGATATAGAAAAACTAATGGATGGAGTGGATTTGCCAAGGCATCTCTATGGGGTCCACTGTGTAAAAAACAAGAAGAGAGAGAGAGAGAGAGAGAGAGAGAGAGAGAGAGAGAGAGAGAAGTGACATGCGTGGGACATGCGTTATCACGTCACCACGAGAGCGACACCACCACCCCGATTTTTCTCTAAATATTCTCCTTTCTTCTCGTAATAGTAATCGTCCGCACTTAGTTGCGACTCACAGTACCATTCATTTAGATGGAACCCATCCTCATGATTGAGACCATCCATTAGGTCAAGAATCTTACAAAACCCTAACCGTTGAAATATTTTTCCTAAATACCTCTTGTGAGGCCCACCGGAATTCTTGATCTACTCCATTCTCGAGCTCCTAACCCATCTTGAATCACTGAAACCGATGAATGGTATGCATTCCTTCTAAACTCACAGTGGACCCCACCTAACACCAACAACATACTGTACCTCGCATCTGTTATAGAGTCCGCCCAAAACGGAACTCATCTTCCGTACTTGCGGCCATGCCACTTCACAATCCGCACGAAGCTTATCCTCACGATCTCGACCATTAAATCTCTCCATCCAATGGCCTACCCTTCTCCAGCATGAATTATACCCAACAACCAATCAAAAGAAGGCACGAGACCTCAGTATTTAATTTGTATTTCGAAGTACAACTACTTCGACCTTCTAATCCAAGAAACACTAGGAAAGACAATCGGAATAAGCTCCATCTAGATCATCTCAATTGTTCGCAACTGACCTAGGAAAATAAGACAAAAGAGAGAGAGAGAGAGAGAGAGAGAGAGAGAGAGAGAAAAGAAAGATTTTATAGAGAGAGAGAGAGATATCCCGGAGACAGGTTCTTAGGAAGTAATGAGTTCGCCCACCAGGTCAAGCAATCTATTATTGAGTCCCGCTGTTGTTTCGTCGAGTTCGGCCTGGTCTTCCACTTCGGTTATTCTTCTAAACATCCTGGGTGAGTAATTCATGTTATCCGTCTGATTAAATGGAACTTTTGACCTTACCAATTGCATTCATGTGGTATTCGGCTATTTGCACCTGACTTAGTGAGTCAGTCTGTTATTTTCTCACAGATTGGTTTATGAACTAAGAATTCTAATGTCATAGATTATGGATTGTATTTGAATCCTAGGAACCATCAAGAATAGGTCTGTATAGTTAGCCGAGCAATAGTACTAACAAATTGTGTATATGTTGCATGGTTCATTAAAATCCCTAGGAAGATCCAAACCTCCACCAATTGCTAGCAATCCCAACCAGACATGGAATTCTTTCACATTAGAATATTTATTTGCAAATCAAGTAGGTGATCTTCCAAGTTGAAAATCCTATGTTAAGTTTAGTTGATAATTAATATGTACATTAAATTTATTTGAGCATCATTATGTAAATTGAATTTATTTGAATTTATTTTATTTTCATTATATAGATTGAATTTATTTGAGCATCATATCCTAGCATAAATTTTATTTAATTTATGTTTTATATTGTAGAATTTATTTAATTGACTTTCGTTGTGGGTACTCTACCCATAGAAAAGATCAAGTTGTTACGGGTTCTCTGCTCAGGTCATTCAAAAGGATGTTTATTTTGTTTCGCATTTTAAATTTTAGCAATTGTGAATATTCGATGCCCAATCTATGTTTCAAGGTATATGTCGTATGTAGATAATATTCAATCCATATCTTGCGTTCTAGGATACAAGTTCTATTTTCTTTATGCAAGATTAAGTGAATCTATACATAGGTGCTCTACCCTGGCTAAGTCCAAAAACAGATCAAAAGTCATTTTGTTTTATTTGACTTCCTTATCAGAATTTTAGTTGTCATTATTAAAATGTTAATGCTCTCTTATAATCAGGTTGTGGATGCGTAAATATAATTTTCATATACATATTTGTGGGCCATGATCCCTAATAGAAATAGGACTATTTGAGATTAGGAATTTAACATCCTAAAATCACTTCGCACATTAGATATGTGGCAAACGTCAGTTGTGGTTCTTAGTGCGAGGCCCCTACTCGCTCGTGATACCGTGCACCACGACTCAACCTTTTGGTATATTTTCTTTTTATAGCATGTCTACTTATGATAAGTCGTGTTGACTTTATTTATTTTGTCAAGATATATTTGATGCCAACATAGTATTTTCAACTGTGAGAATGATTTGACCCTACGAGCTATCGCGCTCACCCCTATAGATTATTTTGCAGGTGCAAAGATGAAATAATGTAATCAAGCTAGACACGAGTTTAGTTTTATTTTTGTTTTATGATTAGGTTGCATTATGAATGTCAATTTATTATTTAGTTATTTAATTTCTAATATGAGAAAGACTTGTAGAAGGTTTTGTGGAACTTTTGATAAATGAGAATGATTTTTTTTCCTTTTAGTTGCTTTGCTTGCCTTGAAGACGTATGAAAATTTGGTGAGTTATGATGTATATTTTGTTTAAATATAACTTACTATTTTAGAATTTGCATTCAAGCAGTTACGATGTATATTTTGTTTAAATATAACTCACTTTCTTGGAATTTGGATTCGGGCTTTGCCAACTCAGATACCGAATTTTGGGGCATGACAAATGATAACTAATGCTAAATGACAAATAATGCTAAGGAGCATAAAGTAATTGAAGGATATATTTGATTTGGTTTTGTTGGTATGAGTCGTCTTGTTCCATGAATTTCTTTGTTATTTATAGCTCTAAATAGATCATTTGGATGATTCCCACATTCTGACCATTATTATAATCATTTCAGCATTACCAATATTATAATCATTTCAGCATTACTGACTTCCTAAAGCCCTTCTTCTAAGCCTGATCTACCCTATAACCGTTATTATAATCATTTCAGTCATTGCAACCCACCTCCTTGCCAATTGATTTTAAAAAAAAAAAAAAAAAAAAAAAGCGAGTGAGCTTTTCATTCAAGAAAACAGAGCTATACAAAAGCATTTCGATGGCGACAAAAAAGGATGGGCCACACCCCATCGGACCCACATTCAAGCGGCGATGCGGTAACGCCCTATACAAGCCGCCTATCATATCCTAAATTCACATGTAAGCTAAGAAAAGAAAAACTCCCCTTGAGAACGGGCGGAGACGCTAGGGGGAAAACAAACCGAATCACATTAACTTTAAGCGACGTGCAAACCAAAAATCCGAAAGAGAAACGACTCTTTTTTCGCACCCAACCAATCTGAATGGTACGCTTCGATAGCCCCTAGGCTGTCCTATCAAGAACCGGGAGGCCCCTCACCTCCACGAGGAAGGGCCGCAAAGGAGGAGAGAAGAAGCAGATTCTTGTCTCCCAACCCAAATTTGCCATGCCATCCGCCGGTCCATTTCCTTCTCTATAGATATCTGAAATTCAACATTACATTAGGAATTAAGAAGCTCTCGATTCTAAATCAATCTAACTCTTCCATTTCCAACCCGGAGAAACACTTCCTGCAGAACCCGACCACCAACAACGAGTCCGATTCAACGATTATATTGTTGAATCCATGATTGATGCAAACCAAGGCTAAAGCCATCATGAATTGCACGTATCTCCGCCACATATTAGAGGCGATGCCGTAGCCCGCATAAAAAGCAAAAAGGACCTTGCCATCGTCAGCCCTGTACACTCCTCCCCCTCCTGCCACTCCCGGATTACTCCGAGATGCACCATCCACATTAAGTTTAACCCACTCAAGTGGTGGTTTCCTCCACCTCACTACTTGGGATTCTTCATGATGGGGTTGCACCTCAAACCCCAAGGACAGCAACACCCTGTTATGGGTTGTATGGCTACCAGTACGCCAACCAGGAAGAACCCTCCTGTGAACTACTCTTCTCAGCCAACCAGAGATGCGTGCGATGAGGCTCTCCGAATCCAGCCTTCTCCCTTCAAATCTGGAGGCATTCCTGCAAGCCCATAACTCCCACAAAATGAAACATGGTAGTTGATTCTTAAAAGGCCCAAAGGGACCATAAACTGGACGCGAGCCCCACCAGTGGGAGAGCCACTCACCGAATGATTGAGCACGAACCATGGGGACTCCGTAAATGCGGGCAAAATGGGACCAAACTCGGCTCGCCTTAGCGCTATGAAGAAAGACATGATCAGCATATTCCACTGAGGGCCTCTGCCTGTTTGACTCGTCGCAACAGGTACACCTCGAGGCCATCTGTACCCCACGGGATTGAACGGCCTCATCCACAGCAACCGCCCCTCTGAGGATCCGCCACACTAGAGTGGATAGCTTCGGGGGAATGAATGCATCCCAGATTTTTCGACCCCAAAGGGTTTGGGGACTGCAAGCACAACAGCTCTCCCAAGCCGACGCAACTGAGAACTTGCCAGATGGATTAGGGGGCCAGAAAGGGGTGTCAGCTCCATCAGTCAGACAATAGCCACCATGAAAAATCACATCAATCTGATGTTGAGAAAGCACGGAAAAAACAGCTGAAGGAGGGAGAGGGCCCATCTTCCCCAAGAAGTCCTTCACTCTAAACTCTTGAAGAGCGAGGGGTTGAGTTCATCGAAATATCTTTAAAGAGGCCCAACCCGGACAGTTATCTTTCCAAAGGCTCAAGTTTCCTTCCCTATTTGCCATTGGATAACATTCTTGAAGGAAGGAAGAAGGGCTCGATTCTCTTCCATAAAGGGGAAACGATAGGAGAAAGAAGGAGGCGACCGTTGTCTTTGAAGATCCCGATCGTACCGCGACTCACAAATGCGGCCCATAGACCGGATCTACTGCTATGTTCAATCTTGTCCATGCCATCTTAAGGCGAAAGGCGGTCATGACATCTTGCGGACTCCGAATACCCAAGAATAGCCGCCTTCGCACTTAGGAAGAGCAATGGACTTCCAACTACGCCAATGGAGTTTTTTCCCGCCGTCCTTCCATAGCTCAATTGACAAAGAAAATCCGCAAACCGACTCTCTAAGCATTTGATAACGCCAACTGGGACATGGGTAGCAGCCAACGTGTGGACTAGAACGCTAGCCAGAACATGACTCACCAGAGTGGCTCTACCCGCCATAGAGAGAAACCTTGCTTTCCAACCCTTAATGCGCCCATCCACTCTATCCACAAGTCTCTGGTAAGCGTCTTTCCTCCTTCTACCTGTCGCGATTGGGACCCCTAGATACACCATGCTCTCCACTGGGTTAATCGATCCTAACTCCCTTCGTATAGCCGCAATCCTGGAAGCTGCCATACTTTCAGGATGCATGAACATGCTCTTGTGGAAGTTCACCTTTTGACCTGAGACCCGCTGATAGAGGTCGAGGAACTACTTGGCCGCCTGGATGGAAAGCATGCCTCCATTTAGGAACAGAAGTGTATCATCTGCGAAAAGAAGATGGGACACCAGCACACCGCCTCTCCTTCCTCTGAAGGGGAGACAGGAACGAGAAGACACCAGCTTTTGGAGGCCTCTCCCAAGAACCTCAGATGCCAGAATAAACAAACTTGGTGACAGCGGATCTCCTTGACGAAGGCCGCGAGTGGACTTAAAGAATCCCCCCGCCTCCCCATTCATGAGCACTGAGAACCAGCTGTTGCTCCAACAACGCTCCACCAGCCGGATCCATTGGGCAGAGAAGCCAAAACGACTCAAAACTCTTTTTAAGAAGAGCCATTTCACTCTGTCGTAAGCCTTTTCCATGTCAAGCTTGATCATTATGTTTCCACCTCTAACTTTTCTATTTATCTCCCTAATCATTTCTTGCGCAAAGAATCAAGCTAGACACAATGTTTTTTAGATCGAACGACCTTTAACAAACGCGCCACATCAAGGGCTGTCAATCGAGATGGAAGCAACTTGTTCAAACGGTTGGCAATGACTTTAGCAAAGATCTTGTAGATGACATTGCAAAGGCTGATGGGACGATAATTTGCAAAACACTTAGGAGCTTCCTTCTTGGGAATGAGAACAAGGAGGGATGACGTGAAGGCTCTCGGGAGAGAGAGGCACCTTCAAAGAAAAAATAAGATTGCTGCATTCAAGAGGTCATGACCAACAATCTCCCAACACGTTGAGAAGAAAGCAAAAAACCATCGGGCCGGCGGCAATTGCTGTCAATAATGGATAGACATAACCGCATGATGAACCTCTTGAAGTGACGGTTTACTCATGAGGAGGTTGTTGTCCTCATTCGTAACCAAAGGCGGAATAATCTCCAAGATATTTTCCTCCCGGGTCGACCATCCCAATGAGAATTGAGTGTGGAAGAATCGACGGCAGCCTCTTTGATTGCTGCCTGTGTCACTACAGTATCCCCAGACTCAAGGCAGATAGAAGAAATGACAACTTTTCGGGCTTTCTCCGTTGCAGAAGCATGGAAGAACCCCGTGTTTCGGTCACCTTCTTGCAGCCAGTTATTGCACACCTCTTTGTTTATTATTTCTGCTTCGGATTCCTCCAGCCAATTCACAAATGGCTCCAAAGCCTTCATGAAAGTTTGTCTGCCCTTTGGGTTTGTTCCTCTATGGAACCAGAGGAGAATGGTATCTTCGTCATTTTGGCATCGGCATAGAATTTGAATTTTTGTACACAGTTTGAGCTTCAATTTCCCATCGTTCAAAAGTTGTCGGGAAGAATTGAAGAAAATTACACCCTGATCCATAGCTCAAGTGGTAGACCGGGTGAAAGATACCTCGTTTCAACACTGAGGTCTTCGATTCCCTCGTGGGGGTGGCTAACAGTGAAGTGTGCACTGACAGTGGGTGTACTAACAATCTAACCAAAAAAAAATATTGAAGAAAATTCTCCTCCATTTTTTCCCCACTTCAAAAGTATAGTATCAGATCACCAGGGCTATTATCAGTCATAAACTCCAAAAAATCTGTAATGAAAATCTGTAATGAATGAAAGTAGAGAAATTTGGCCACAAGAACAACAGAAAAACTCTCCGGCGGAAGTCCTGATAGCTCCTGAGAGTGTGAGGGCTATGAAAATAGCAAGCCTCTTCCTCTCATTCTCTTCAAAAGGGTTTATATATAGGCAAATTACAAGCATCAAAACACAAACGATTACAGGCAAATTACAAGCATCCAACCACCCCTTATAATTTCTTTACCTGTAAACACTTTACAAATGAAGAATTTTATAGTCATCCACATGACTCCTTACATTTATCTGTCTTCTTTTTCTCTTCTAATAAGGTTTGGGTATGAGCCAGGTGGCCGGTGACCACATCCGATTCAAACCCATCTCGCAACGTGTCTCAATGCTCCCATCTTCTACATTGTATACAACAAGGTTGTGGGTCCGCAACCGACTTCTATCGCGCCATTCCGGGTCAACTTCCTCGAAATAAATGCGGTTCCCTTCACAGCCGGTGAAGTCTCGAGCAGACAGAGACATTGAGCAATTCACACTCAAAAACAACATAACATCTCCCAAATCTTTTAAAGGGAACAACTGGTTTTTGCTCACATCCACCCTGAAAATCTCAAAGATCTGTTTACTTTCGTGAAAATCAAACCTCATTGTAACCATCAACAATTGTCCAGAAGATTCCACCAGATACTCCCAAGAGAACGCGTATCTTTCAACGATCGAAACGATTGTCGTCATGGTGGGATGAGGCCCACTCACATCAAGAATCCCAACACCCCCAGAAGATGTAACAACGTAAAAGTTACCGTTGTAGTACATGATGTCCCGCAAATGGGACCAATTGCTCTCCACGTAGGTCCACCTGTCATCGCCCCGCCTGCAGAAGGCCAGCCCCTTCCCGACTCTGAAAATGGCAACGATATAGGGCCCAGCTGTGATGGCCTTTTGCACGAACTTCACACCATGCACGGTGATCAAGGACCCACGGATGTGGCCCATCTGATATGTGTACTCGATGGCGCCAGAGTCCCGTTCTCGGATATCGATGATTGGAGAGAGGGTGGTGAGGCTGGGAAGTGGCGTCTCAGCTCTGGAGAAAGGATTCAAGAGGGAAATGTTAAGGCGAATGTCTATCATTATAAGGTTACCCTCTGAAGATCCATGGCAGAGCTTGGTGTTGTCTTCGTAGGGGAACTTCTTGATGCGATAGGTCTGATTATCTGAGAGGCTGAAGAAGATCCAGAAGTCGTTCTTTTCATCATCAGGAATTATAAGGACAGGGAGCTGATGAAGTAGATGGTGACGATTTTCTAGAAAGATATAACGCCATGTCTTGCAGACAGCACTAAAGCGAATGAAATCAACAAGAACAGTTAATCTTTTCAGTATCAATTCAATTATATCCTTCTCAAGTGCCAACCAATCAACATCTCTATCCATTTTCAAAATTTTCAAATCCATATATCAGAAGATAAGAAAAGAAAGCAGATTACGTAAGAGCAATCTCCTCTCTACACTTTTCTTTTTCTTTCTTCTACTAGTCCAAAGTTATATAAATAGAATGCATTCGGACGCAGATTGCCTGCCACCCTTACCTTCAAGCTAGGTGGTCACTGTAATGTCTACGAGAAATCCGCCCCACTCATCGGTTTTTCCACTACATGAAATAAATAAATAAATCCAAGAACTCAGGTGGGCTAACGACAGGAAATGCATGGGTCTCAACGAATGTGTTTTAATGGCCGGCCTTTAAATCTCCTTTGTTTCCTATCGTATGGCCTACGTGAGTTTTGGCTCAATCTCTTTTTGGTTTCTTGTTCTAAATCTCCTTTCTACATCCCTCATTATAATTTATTTGACTATGTCTTCAGTTTAAATAAAGATTCACTTGTCCTCTGGACCCTCACGTCTTGTCTTCAACTTGTTTACTGTCGAAGGCTTCGACTTTCAATTCTAACTCGCATTTGGTACTTCAGCTGAAATTCTTCCAAGATGGCCGAGTAGCTCATACTCGAGAGCACTGGATGGTGGAAAAACAGATGATGAAGTGGATTTTTCACAAACTTCAGTAGCCCACCTAGCTTTCATACATGCCAACTTGGGTGGTTGGAGGGTATCATAGGCAATGCACGTCCAATATTTTCTGCTGTGGGAAGCTAGGTGGGCCTACTATGATGTTGTAAATTTACCCTGTTAAGAGAAGTCTTTAATTTGAAGTTTTTGAGGTCGTTCGACCGGTCGTGGGACAGCCACGATTGGTCATGGGAGGCGCTCGACCAGTCGTAGGTTCAAGTCCTAGCATGACTCAAAGTAAAGCAACATTGTGCTGTTTTTCTCTGAGGTTTACGACTAGTTGTAGGTGAGCTACGACCAGTCGTAGGAGAGCTACGACTAGTCGTAGGTTAAGCAGATTCGTTTCCGAATCCGATGCGGACTTGTAGATTTTGGTGTCGCCTTTCACAAGGGTGCGAAAGGAAAGTTTCCTAAACTATAAATAGAGGGTCCCTAGGATTATTCTAGGGCATGCTAAGGCTTCCTAAAGGTATTATAAAGAGTTCTGGGGTTATCAAAGGGTGTAACAAGGGTGAGATTCGAGGTTGTTCGAATTGGGTAAGTCCTCTCTCTTTGTAATTGATGTTTTCATAGTAGAATTTTATCGCTTTGTGCCGTGGTTTTTTTCCCGAAAGGGTTTTCCACGTTAAATTTGTGTGTTCTCTTGTATGCTTGGTGCCATTGAATTGCTATCCTATATCTAGATCTGTGTGATTCCGCAGGCCAAAAATCCCAACACACCCCTTCTTTATAAATGGTTTGGATGGCATATAAGCATCACGGTGGATGTTAGAGAGGTTTCAACGGTAGGTAAATCCCTCCCCACTGTTTTTTTTTTTTTTTTCAAAAACCTTTTCCATTTAAGAGGAACACATACAGATCTAGATTTTCGGGCATCAACCAGAAACAAATACCTGGCCCGCCTATCATATCTATACAGAAGGGAACCCTTAATCTTTCTAATAGAATCCAAACTTGTTTTATCTGGGAGAAAATGACCCTCGACTGTTTCCTTATAGGGTGGTGGAGTTTTAGATCTGTCTCATCCTCTCTCTCTTTTTTTATGTCCGAAATGAGGTAACAAAAGATACAAACCAGGGTCAATTTCTCAAAAACATAATGGCCACACCTAACTTCAAATAGGGATATACATTGATACACCACACTCTGACAGTTTAAGCTTTTGGAGTAAATGGTTATTTGACATGGTATCAGAGCGGAAGGTCCTATGTTCGAATCTCGAGAGCAGCAAATATGCCTCGCTAATATATTATTCTCCCACGGGGGGTCAGGAAAATCAGGTCCGGCCTAGGGATCGAAAAATTAAGCCCGGCCTATTTATGGTGTGAGTGTCCCTCCACCCTCGTCAGTATGTTCCCGTGCAGAGTTCTCACCCTACGTGCGCACGGGGGGGGTGTTGAAGTGATAAAGTCCCTTGATATACATTGATACACCACACTCTGACAGTTAAAGCTTTTAGAGTAAATGGTTGTTTGACAATATGTAGGGACCGTAGTGATGCAATGGCTACGGTTCGCATCGGGATCGCGATTGTAGCCATTGCAGCTAAATGCGAAGTGCCTATTCCTAGGGTTAGGTGACCTCACTTGAGGTGAGGTCATTACCATGGGCCCACCTTGAAGTATGTATTCTAATTCATGCCATCCATTTGTTTTTCATTTCATTTTAGGGCATGAACCCAAAAATAAAACAAATCCAAACATCAGGTGAACCATACAATAAGAAACAGTAGTAAATAAATGCTCCACCACTAAAAAATTCGTAGGGACCACGCTTCTTTCATGTTTATTTGCTATTTAATCTTTTTTTTTCTTTTTTTTTTGGGAAGTGGGCTCATGCCACAATTATCATTGATCTTGAAAACTGTACACCCATTCAGGTGGGACCCAACAAAAAGGGGCAGATCCCACCTATCATATAAGCTCAAACTTTACAAAAAAAAAAAAAAAACCCAATGAAAAGGAAGAAAACACAGCGAATAAAAAATTAATCCCTGCCATCACGACCTCTAACCACCCCCAATCCCACCCTATCGAAGAAAATGAGGCCCCTAACATGAAGCGGCAGCTCGGCCAAAGTTGAGAACTGAGAAGAATGTTGGGTCTCACTCCCAATTTTAGCCAACGCATCAGCAGGGAAATTGGCTCCCTGAAAGTGTGAACAATGAGTACCTGGCCCAACAATCTAAGGTTTTGGATTCTCTTAATCCAGTAGCTCCACTTCCACCCAGGACAAGAATTCCCATTAAGAATGTTCACTAAAAGCTGCGAGTCGGACTCGATCTCCACCTTATCAAAACCCTGTTGAAGACAAAAAGAAAGACCGTCCAGAATGGCCCGAATCTCCGCACACGTGTTAGTACCGAGCCCATACGCAGCAGAGAAAGCAAGCAGAAAATGACCATTGTTATTTCTGCAAATGCCCCCACCTCCAGAGAGTCCTAGGTTGCCCCTGCTAGAGCCATCGACATTAATCTTCACCCAATCATTACGCGGCCTGATCCAACGTACCACCTTCGTCTGCACACGAGACTAAGTCGCAGGAGGCGGCCCCGAATTCCTGCGAATAACCGAGGAGGTTGGAATGTGGGCCAGTCTATTAACACTCCTTTCATCCACGTACCTATTTAATCTGTTAATAGGTTAATAGGTTATTTGCTATTTAATCTGATAAGTTCACATAGTCATGAATAAAGGGTAACAACAAACATAAGCTTGATCCAAAACTTTTATGGTTAATTTATAAGAAGTTTTTAGTCATCAATAGCCATTACTTCTTATGGTATGGTCCACTTGAGATTTGGATCTGTTTGGTTTTTGGCCTCATGTCTTAAAATGATATGGCAAAACGAATGGACAACATAGATATAAAATAGATATATCAAGGTGGACCCCACGTTATGCACTTCCAAGGTGTCCACACTTCGGGCCAAGCTTGGGATGGTGTACCCGAAGAACGGGCCATGGTTTAGATTTAAAGCCTATTTACAAATCGGGCAGAACTCTTTTTTTTTTTTTTACTACAATTTGAAAAGATCATCCAAATATCCCACACCATAATATCCCACACCATTAATACATGAAGAAGCCAATAGAAACAACATAAAAGAGAAATAAATTTTCATTCACAGCCATCCTCTACATCCCATCCAATCAACTCTGCATGCCACCTAGCTTCTTAGCATTCAGTTGTAGTGTCTTGATGAGCATTGCAAGTAGGGCCAGTTGTTCTGAGATCCAAACTTACTTTAAGTTGATAGGCTCACTATATACCTAAGAGCTCATCGACGGTTCGATTCGCACCAAGACCAACCTTGTCCAGGAAAATCAAGCCCTTAGTTTGCCTCGGAAGGGAATCATGATCATGATAGTTTCTCTCCTGCGTCTCGCTTCCCACTCTCGCCAAGCTATCTACCAGACCATTTCCACAAATACCTGACTGCCTCAAATCGTTGATCCTGTCTACCCATGGTTTCCAATTCTAAGGGCAATTTGATTCGCCCGCAAGAATATCCGTTGCCAACTTTGAATCTGATTCTACAATAATCCTGTTCATCCCTTTTTTAAGATAAAATTTTAAACCGTCATGGATTGCACGTAATTCGGCACAGTTATTCGTTCCATAACCATAACCAGCCGAGAAATCGAAAATGAAGGAGCCATCATCCTTTCTGCAAATACCTTCGCCTCCAGATATACCTAGGTAACCCCTAGTAGACCCTCCACATTTAATTTAACCCACCCCGCGGAGTAGGTTGAAGCCATTTAATCACTACTGACGTTGATCTATTTGGGGGGGGGGGGGGGTCCCTATGTGGATTTGAAAATGTAGTCAGTACCTGGAAGTTTTGGATCATCTGGGCGGCCCACCATTTGATTCAGGCAATGGAACTTTGGGCGTTCATCTCCTTGTCTCCGAAAGTTGCTTCATTTCTAGCTCTCCACAATTCCCAGAGAATCAGAAGAGGGAGGGAAGATCTGATATGATGGGAGGCGGAACCTGGCACTGCCGCATTTCTCCACTGTTGGATTCTACCGATCACAGAAATTTGAGGGACCGAGGATACGCCACAAAGACCCTCAAAGTGATTCCAGAGTTGGACCGCCTAGTGACCTGAGAAGAATAAGTGGTTGATTGTTTCTGTGTTCGGTTGGGCAGAATTTCCATGTTGACAGCAGCGACATTTTGAGGCAAGGGCAATACCCTTTGCTTGAACCCAGCTATCAACTGGGATGGCGTTTTGGACCAGACGCCAGATGAAAACTGATACTTTTGGCGAATCGGGCAGAACTAGAGTTTGGTTTAAATGATCATGATCCAATCTGAGTATGACCACGGCACTGTTATTCACTGTTATTCACACCATTTTTAATAATATATCAATGTGTGATTAACAAATAAAACCTATTTAAAGTATGTTTTTAGATTTCAATGTCATATATTAAACAATTTCACTTGATGCAATTAATTTTCATTTATGTACTCTCATTTTACGAACTTCAATATTAAAATCTTGACTATGTATTTCTGTGTTGGTTTTAGGAAGGAAGAAAGAGACCGGAATCTATGCATTATGTATGAATCTCCACCACCCAACCTTTGTGGGCCACCAAAATATTTATGATATTTGTGTGACGTCTAATCCATTGATCACTAGTTGAGGAACCTCATGTTCATACCATGAGGACCTGAGCTCAATATTCATACCATGGGGTATATATAACGGGAATGGAGACAACCACCCTTCATGAGTCATCTTAAAACTCAATTTGATTCACAACATAGGTGAGCCACTTGTTGGGGCCTATTGTATAGGTTATATTCCATCAAAATTAATCATTAGGTGAGCTCAAACAACAAGAAATTTGTCTGCAAAATCTATGACTCTTTGGATTGGCTTAATTGTATTTTGACAAATTTTAAAACCTAGAAATTGTATTTCAGTTTGAAAGAGCTTGATCTTTCGTAAAGAAAAGGACAAGACCATTTCTTTCAATGACTGTTTTAAAGATTTCTAAGTGTTTCTAATGTTGATTCAGATTTGAGAATAGATGAGGATGTCATCTATATAAGTGAGAATGAATTCTTTATAAGGATTAAAGATATCATTCATAATTTTTTGGAATTCAGAAGGGCATTTTTGAGACAAAAGGCATTACATTCCATTAAAAATGACCCAAGGGAACTGTAAAAGCCATTTTGTATCGATCTTTCGGGTGAATCTGAATTTGCCAAAATCCATATTTTAGGTCAAATTTAGAAAATAAATTGGCTTTGTGCAGTCTATTTAGTAAATCATTTTTGTTTGGAATTGGATTTTTAAGACATGATTGAGAGGCTTGTAGTTTATGACAAGCCATGGGACACCTCGTTAGAGTTCGACAGCATTTTCTACATAGAAGGCTGCACAACTCCATTGAGATTTAAATGGGCGAATGAGTCTCTTTTGGAGAAGAGATTTGATTTCTTCATCATATAGTTGAAGAAGTCAAGAATCCATTTGAGAAGGGCGAGCTTCGGTAAGGATTAGACTTTCATTAAAGTCTTCTACATATGGTAGGGAGACTAGATGAGTTTTTCTGTGCCAGAAGGCATTTGGTACTTCTGAACAGAGAGTTTCAAGAGTTTTTTGGAATTTCTTCAAATGATTTTGAAAGTTTGGTTGTTGGAGCTATTTTTGGATTTGGATGTGTGAAATTTCATTCCTTAGGAAGTTTATTTGAGTTTCTTTATAAAAAAAACACAAGTAATTACTTCAGAGATTAAACCAGTTTGAGGTAGTTTAATAAATTCGAAGAATAAAGTCACAGAATTAATTTTGGTTTGGATGCCTTTACTTGTGGTAGTAAAGGGTTCGATTTTAAGGATAAAAGGAGTGCCAAGAATGGCATCATGTTGCAGATTTTTGACAATTATGAAAGAGAGCGGAATGCATTCTCCATTTTTGCAAACATGAACATTTGGCAATTTATATTCGATGTGAGATATTTCCTAACTATTAGCAGTGTAAATTGTGTTATTAGTTTTTTCACAGAGATGAGTAGGAATTAATCCTTCTCAAAGACAATTTAAGTCAGCGCCAGAATCTATCAGGGCAATGACTTCTTATTGGAAGTTTGGAGTTGCAAGAGTGATTGGAATATACCATTTTTGGAACTAATCTGTAGTAAGAGAATTGATGAGATTAGGAGCAAGATATTCATTTATTTGATCATAAATTTGTCCAACCGTATCTGGGTTTGCAAGTTGCAAGAGTTCGACTTCCCTTTTGAGGGTAGCAACTTCTCTTTTAAGGAGATTTACTTCCTTATAGAGATCTTGCAAGGTAACCTAAATTGCAGACTTGGAGTTAAGGCGTTGATAGACGTCTTGCATAGAAAATCGAAGAAGTTCTTGAACAGAGAATAAATTCAGATCTTCACTTTGATAAGAAATAGATACAATTTGTTCTACAGTTTTAATGATGAAATCAAATTCAAGAGATTCATCATTTTGGAAAGAACCTTCTCTATAAATCAGATTCAATTCTTTAGTTGGAATAATTGAGGCTAGCCTTTCAGATGGTCCTGCCTATTTCATCTGCATTCCAAATTATTCAGTCACCCTGACTGACGATCATTTGTCTAAATTCCTTATATTAGGAGTTTATACAAAAGGAATCGATATGTACCCAAGAAGTGAAAATATTGCGGTAACTTACCGTATATATTATAAGCTGATGAAAACAATTACTCTTGGAACTGTATATGTGGAACGAATCCGAGGTTTAACTACCTTGTTTCTAGCCAATCTAGCTCATAATGTCATAACACCAAAAAGAATTAAATGGGACGATGTAAATCTTTCCAATTGGCATCTTGAAGATGCTCAAGAAAAAGTCCCAAAAGAATCTACAGAACCAAAATTTATTCAAACAAATGTTGATGGATCTGTAGACATCATCTTTGTCAAATATACTCAGCCAGGAACGAGTTCTTCTCAAACAATGCCAAATCCAAAACAAAATCTTCTAATGACAATTCTCACTCATGTCTTTAGCCCTTGCTATCAAAGGCAAGAGGATGATTACAATCCTTCTGAAAGTGATTTTCTCCCTCATGTCAATATGATTTTCGTTATCTGCCAAAATCTATCCTCCTTCACTATAGATATTGAATATCTAAAAAAGGAATTCCAAAAACATCCATTAACAAAATGGTACTTCAAAAACATTCCTAAAGTAATTGAAAAAGATCTCAAAGAAAAATGATATCTTCACATAAACCAAAATCAGATAACTATTCCCTTTTTCACTTTGTTTAAAACCTTTAGTGAAAGTTTGCCAAATAATATCCCAAAACAAATTCTTATGCTTCAGAATCTCACACGAAAATGGGATGCTCAAGCAGGAACTCAAATAAGCCAAACTTTTCCTCCCTTTCAACCCATCAAAGTTTTAGGTACTATCTCTTCTCCAATCAAACTTGCTGAAAAAATGAGTGTTGATAGACTTATTAGCCCAAAAGACCTTGCTCCTATATTTAAACAAAACAACTATACAAATACTTTCCTTCATACACTCGAAGAACAATTGACTTTGCAAAAGATGTCATTTTCTCCATCCACACCTTCTTCTTCTTCAGATCAAAGAAAGATTTCTGCTTTCTTTCTTCTAAAAGAACAAGCTAAATCAGCTTTTCCAAATCCAAATATTGTTCATTGAAATTTCATTGCTGAATTATTTAAAGAAATAGATGAGGCTAAAAATCCTTCTGTCAATGTTCTTTCCAAAGAATCTCATCTAGAAGATGAATTCCAAAGTCTTCAGCTCACTTCCGACGATGAAAATTCTAATCTAAATTCAGCTGAGTCTGATTCAGACTCTGACAAATCTATTTTAGAAAAGGAAAAACATCAATTCCTTGAAATTCAGCAACCACAAATCCTTAAAAATTCGTAGGGACCACACTTTTTCATGTTTAATTTCTATTTAATATGTTAATAAGGTCACATAGTCATGAATAAAGGGAAACAACAAATATAAGCTTGATCCAAAACTTTTATTGTTCATAAGAAGTTTTTAGTCATCAATAGCCATTGTTTTTTATGGTATGGTCCACTTGAGATTTGGATCTGTTTCATTTTTGGGTTCATGCCTTAAAGTGATATGGCAAAACAGATGGACAACATAAATATAAAATAGATATATCAAGGTGGGCCCCACGGTATGGGCTACACCTAACCCTCTCGACAATGCCCATGGCTATCAATAGGCAGGCCAGTCAGGGCTTCCAGGGCTGTCCACACTTCAGGCCAAGCTTGGGATGGTGTACCCGAAGATCGGGCCATGGTTTAGATTTAAAGCCTATTTATAAATCGGGTCGAACTCAAGTTTTGTCTAAATGATCATGATCTGATGTAGAGCCGGTCACGGACAGTTTCATGACTAAGATGGATCAGAAAAGGCCCGGTCGACGACAAAAGTGATCCGGACTGTCGAACCTTAGATCAGGCGTATCTCACAATCCGGAATGAGTCATTGGGCATAAAATATATGATTTTGGGGTAGCCGGGTTGTGCAAGCCGGATTTGCGAAATACCCTCGGATCGATGGTCCTTTCCTTATTTTAATTCCATTTTTACTATAAATAGCAAGTTCTAGTTTGATTATAACTCTTCATCCGTCGGGCTTTAGGAGTTGCGCCCAACGTGAAAATAGCTTAGAATAATTAGGAGAACGGTTTGGTGAAGCCAAATAGGACACTTACTATTTTTGGCCGAAAACCTTGAGCACTAGTAGACATCACGACCGTCTATGAATAGTAAGTTTACTATTTATAATAAGTTGCGAATTCTCTGGGAGTTTTAGTTGTAGTTTGCTTCTGATTTCTCTCCCATTGCTTGGTATCCCTATTTAAAGGGTTGTGAACTCGTTTATTTCATTCATTAAACAATTTTGAATTTTATAGAATTTATTTTCTATTTTTCTTGCTTTCTTTCTCGTGGATTCGAGAAACCTCCGTGAGGAGTCTAGAGAAGTTTCGTGGATTCGGAACATTTATCCTCTTGAGGGAGACGGTGCTCGACCTCATCACGTTCATCCCTGCGTCATGATCCAATCTGAGTATGGCCATGGCGTTGTTATTCACACCATTTTTTATAATTTATTAATGTGTGATTAATAAATAAAACCTATTTAAAGTATGTTTTTAGATCTCAATGTCATATATTAAACAATTTCACTTAATGCAATTAATTTCCGTTCCTGTACTCTCTAATTTTAGGAACTTCAATATTAAAATCTTTACTACGCATTTTATTTTATTTTTACACACGCACACTCATGCCTTAGTGGGATTTCACCACCTACGGATGCTCAAACCCTTAACCGGGTATTCAAACTCTTGGGAGCTACCACCGGAGAAAGATTAAGGATCCGAACTACGCATTTGTCAGTTGGTTTTAGGAAGGAAGAAAGAGACTGGAATCTATACAATATGTATGAATCTCCACCACCCAACCTTTGTGGGCCACTAAAATGTTTGTGATACTTGTGTGACGTCTAATCCATTAATGGTGTGATACTTATTCACACCATTTTTCATAATATATCAATGTGTGATTAACAAATAAAACCTATTTAAAGTATGTTTTTAGATTTCAATGTCATATATTAAACAATTTCACTTAATGCAATTAATTTTCGTTCATGTACTCTCTAATTTTAGGAACTTCAATATTAAAATCTTTACTACTCATTTTATTTTATTTTTACACCCCCGCACACTCACGCCTTAGTGGGATTTCACCACCTACGGATGCTCAAACCCTTGACCGAGTATTGAAACTCCTGGGAGTCTACCACCGGAGAAAGATTAAGGATCCGAGAACTATGCATTTGTCTGTTGGTTTTAGGAAGGAAGAAAGAGACTGGAATCTATACAATATGTATGATTCTCCACCACCCAACCTTTGTGGGCCACTAAAATGTTTGTGATACTTGTGTGACGTCTAATCCATTGATCAGTTGAGAAACATTCATACCATGAGGACCTGAGCTCAATATTCATAGCATATAGTATATTTAGTTTTTCAAAATAAATAAATAAATAATTTTAAATAATTTGAAATTTTTCCTCCAAATTTTTAAAAAGCAAAAAAGGTATTTCATCTTATAATGGTGGGGGTTTAGTCTTACATTGAATAAGCAAGAAGAAAAATTTGAATTTATAAGAAGAAGATTTTACATAGGACTTGGGTCCCTTTCAGGGGCATGTGATTTTGGTTGTTTGGGGAGCTAGCTATGCCATTAGTCATAATCTATGCCATGAACCACACGTGCACCGGGCTGGGACATAGACGTGGCGTGGTGCGGTGGGTGCTAGTGAAGGTTTCTTTTTCAAAAAACCCAACAGTCACAGCTCTCTCTCTCTCTCTCTCTCTCACTTAGAATTTATGCAAAGATTTCATCGGCTTTAGTCTCCAGGTTAGACATATAGTGGCAGTTCGGGTCTTAATTATTGCAAATAAAAACTATTAAAGGTTTCTGTCGACAAACACACGGCTGGAAGTTACTTGTTTTAAGTTAGGAAGTTGATGTAGCACAGGAAACAAGTAATTACTAGGATCATTGCAGCACACGTCTCTTTGCCAATAGATGCACACATCTATCTTTATTCTTTCTTCTTCAGATTCCTCCAGCCAATTAACAAATGACTCCAAAGCATTCATGAAAGTGTCTGCCATCATTTTGGCATCCGCATAGCACTGAATTTGAATTTTGTACACACAATTCGAGCTCCAATTTCCCATCGTTCAAAAGCTGTCGGGAAGAACCATTTTTCCACTCTTAAAAAGCAATATTATATCACCATGGCTATTATCAGCCAGAAACTACTAGAAAAAATCTATTATGAATGAAGTAGAGCCCTTTGGCAACAAGAACAGCTGAAAAACCGTCCGGTGGAAGTACTGATAGCTCCTGAGAGAATATTGTTGGGATGCCTTGCACAAACCTTAGGATCTAGCCTCCCGAAACAAACCAGAATTATGGATAATAAAGCAATGAAATAAATCAAAGCATCAATCACACACCACATAAGAGATTTTTACATGGAAAACCCTCAAAGAGGTAAAAACCACGGGACCTCGTCCAGATCAACAATCCACTATGAAGTAGAACGTTACAATCTTCTTCACTCACGCAGGAGTGGATAAACAATAAGAGAAATAGATAAAACAGAGAGATCTAACCGATTACGAGGACATAGAAGCGCTGAGATATAGATTGCATAGTAGAGAACCTCCACGAGCAGAACCTCCCTTCTATAAGCTTCCTCTCTCTCTTTCTCCCTCTCTCTCACCTTTGATAGCCCTAAACCCTTTAGCAAATCCCTTGCAAAGCTTTAGGAAACCCTCTTGCTATTTTATGATGCCTAGAAAAAACCCTAGGCAACCCCTTTTATAGTTTTGGAAAACTCCTTTCCGCATCCCAGTTGCGAAAGGACTCAAATCCGCAGTTTCGCGCAAAATCGAGGAATAAACTGCGTAACCTTCGACTAGTCGAGACATCCCTTCGACCAGTCGTAGGCCCACTTCGACCAGTCGAAGGTTCCTTCGATCAATCCAAGCTATAGTAAAAAACAGCAAAATTACTCATTGGACTTTGAGTCGAAGTTTTCGACTCGAACCTTCGACCGGTCGACCACCAGCCTTTGACCAGTCGAGTAGGGCTCTCGACCAGTCGAAGATGGGTCAAAATAACCCATCAAATCTCTCCCTTTTTGACCCAGGAGGGATCCACCTTCTTCAAGCAAGTAAGGTTTCTATAAACCTCAAACTTGCCCTTGAGCAAAGCCTTGGTTATCATGTTTTACCCATTATCGTCCGTGTGGACTTTCTCAAGCTGTAACACCTTCTGTTCCAAAGTATCCCTGATCCAGTGATACCGAATCTCTATGTGCTTCGACTTGGAATGCTGACTTGGATTCTTGCTCAAGTGTATAGCACTCTGACTATCGCAATAGACCACGTGCTCCTCCTGCTTTAAGCTAAGTTCCTATAGGAACCTTTTCATCCAAAGCATCTCTTTACATGCTTCTGTGACTGCGATGTATTCGGCCTCTGTCGTCGACAATGCTACGACCTTCTGTAGCTTGCTCTGCCAAGAAACCGCTCACCCTGCAAACGTGAACATGAACCCCGATGTAAACTTCCTGGAGTCTATGTCACCTGCCATATCTGCATCTGTGTAGTCCTCTAACACAGGTTTTCCGTCACCATAGCATAGGCTCAACCTGGATGAGCCTCTTAGATACCGTAGTATCCATTTTACCGCTGTCCAATGCTCTTTGCCAGGATTGGCAAGATACCGGCTGACAACACCAACCGCATATGCTATGTCTGGGCGTGTATACACCATAGCATACATCAAACTTTCTACCACAGATGCGTAGGGTATTTTCTGCATCTCTTCCACATCTTCCTTCGTCTTGGGACACTGCCTGTCGCTCAATCTGAAGTAACCATCCAGTGGAGTACTGACCGGCTTCGTGCATTCATATTGAACCGCTCTAGGACTTTATCAATATACCGCTTTTGTGACAGCCAGAGCTTCCTGCTGCTTCTGTCACGGGTTATCTCCATTCCTAGGATCTGTCTAGCCGGGCCCAAGTCCTTCATCGCAAAAGACTTGCTCAACTCCTGTTTCAGCCTGTCAATCTTCTTGATGTCTTTTCCCATGATGAGCATGTCATCAACATATAACAGCAGAACTAAGAAATCACCGTCTGAGAACTTACGCGTGAACACATAGTGGTCCGACTCCGTTCTGTCATACCCATGCTGTAACATGAACGAATCGAACTTCTTGTACCATTGCCATGGAGCTTGTTTCAGCCCATACAAGCTCTTCCTCAGCCTACACACCATATGCTCCTTGTCCTTGACTTCGAACCCCTCTGGTTGGTGCATGTAAATCTCTTCTTCCAGTCACCATGGAGAAAGGCAGTTTAACATCTAAGCTCGCTCTATCTCTATATTCATGCTAGCCGTCAACCCAAGCAACACCCGTATGGATGTCATCTTCACCACTGGTGAGAATATCTCCTCGAAGTCTATACCTTTCCTCTGACCAAACCCTTTCACCACAAGTCTGGCCTTGAACCTCGTCTGTGAATTCTTCTGCTCAACCTTCTTTCTGAACACCCACTTGTTGCTCAAAGCTTTCTTGCCCTTAGGCAATTTCACCATGTCATAGGTGTGGTTCTTATGCAAGGATTCCATCTCCTCTTGCATAGCTTTCAACCACTCCTCCTTATGCTCGTCGGCTAGGGCCTCAGAATAATCTTCTGGCTCTCCCCCATCGGTTAGCATAATGTACTCATGCGGCGAGTACCTCTTGGACGGTTGTCTGTCCCTAGATGACCTCCTCACCTGTGGCTCAACAGGTGGATCAAGTGGGGGCTGCTCCCCTGGTCCATCTTCTGAAGGAACTCCCTCGTCCTCTGCACCTTGCTGTACTCCCCCATCATCAGGCACCACGGGAGGAGTAATCGGATCCATGTCCTCTAGCTCACCTGAACTAGGCTGGTTCTTCTCTGGCTTACCAATGTCTTCTATACACTGATCTTCAAAGAAAACCACATCTCTGCTCCTGACGAGCTTCTTCTCGGTCGGATCTCATAACCTGTAACCGAATTTTTCATCACCGTACCCTAAGAACACACACTGCCTGATCTTCATATCGAGCTTAGACCTCTCGTCCTTTAGTACGTGAACGGATGCCACATCCAAACACCCTGAGATGAGTACTGTACTATGGATCTGTCCAGTCCACACCTTCTCGGTACTCCATTCAACGGGCCGATGGAGACACATTTATCAAATACACCGCCGTGCGCATTGCTTCTCCCAGAACGTCTTGGGCAACTTCGCATGGGATAACATGCATCGATTCTCTCAACAATGGTGCGATTCATTCGCTCGGCCTACACCATTTCTTTGGGGGTCTTGGGCCGTCTTGTTCATGCCGTATACCCGTGGGACTTGCAGTACTCGTGAAAGAAGCCAGTGTATTCACCACCATTGTCAGTGCGGATGCACTTCAATGGTCTACCTGTCTCTCTCTCGACCATAGCATGAAACAACTTAAACACACCAAAGACCTCGTCCTTGGATTTCAAAGCATAAACACAAACCCTCCTAGATGCATCATCTATAAAAGTGACAAAATACAATGCCCCACCTAAGGTTTTTGTCCTCATAGGATCACAAACATCAGAATAAACCAACTCTAATGCATGCACTTTATTAACATAAAAAGCAGTTTTAATAAATGAAACTCTATGCTGTTTCCCTGATAAACAATCAAGACAGGTTTTGAGAGGCATACCTGTCACGTCTGGAAGGAGCTGGTTCCTCGCTAGTAGCTGAAGCCCTTTTTCACTCATGTGGCCTAGACCCCTGTGCCACATGTCAATAGTCGAATCTTTCGCTGCGTTCAACCCACCCTTACACATACTGACACTTGCCCTGTACAGGGTACAACACTTCTTTCCTCTAACCATGATCAACGAACCCTTGATGAGCTTCCATCGCCCACCAGCAAACCGGCATTCATAGCCATCATCATCCAACCTTCCCGTCGACATCAAGTTGAGGCGAAGGTCTGGGATATGCCTCACATCCCTGAAAACCAATGTGCAGCCCATATCAGTTTTCACACAAATATCACTGACTCCCACGATTTTTTATACACCAGAATTTCCCATCTTCACAGTCCCATAGTCACCTGACTTGTAGCTTGTGAAGGAGTCCCTGTGTGGAGTCGCATAAAAAGAAGCTCCCGAGTCTATCACCCAGTCGGTGCCTTGACTCGTAGCCGTAAGACATACGTCATGATCTATAGAAAGAATAACTACCATGTTGCCATCTGAAGCGACTGCGTGGAATCAGATTCATCTTCCTTCCCTTTTCCTTTCTTGTCGTTTTTCTTACCACGATATTCATGCTTGTAGTGGCCCTTCTTGCCACAGTTCCAGCATTCAACATCTTTTCTGTTACTCGACTTGCCTCTTAATTTATCTCGGGCCTTCCCGTGCTTCCTGTTCTTTCCTCTCCCCCGTTCCTGCGTCACAAGAGCCTCTTGCTAAGTAGACCCCTGAGACTTCTTCCTTGTCTCCTCATTGAAAAGATAACTAGTTACCTGTTCCATGGATATCTTTCCGTCTGGCGCGGAGTTACTTAGAGACACCACCAATGTCTCCCAACTGTCAGGCAATGAACTAAGCAATAGTAAAGCATGCAATTCATCATCCAGGACCATCTTTATAGAGGTGAGTTGGTTCATTATATTGCTGACCTCATTCATGTGCTCGGCCACAGAACCACCATCCTTGAACTTGAGATTCATAAGTCGCCTTATCAGAAATATCTTATTACCAGCTGTCTTCCTCTCATACAGCCCTTGTAATTTTAGCCATAGGCTTGCGGCTAAGGTTTCCGTAGACACATGGTGGAACATAGAATCATCCAACCATTGTCTAATAAACCCCACCGTCTTTCGGTCCATCTTCTTCCAATCATCATCAGTCATATCCTTAGATTTTGCTGATATGCCTGAGATTGGAGAATATAAATCCTTGCAATAAAGCAAGTCCTCCATCTTAGCCTTCTATATGGTCCAGTTAGAACCATTGAGGCTGATCATCCTTGAGCCACCTTCCATAATTCAAAACCGATCCTACCCGTTCAATGAACTTAGCTTTGAAACCACTTTGTTGGGATGCCTTGCACAAACCTTAGGATCTAGCCTCCCGAAACAAACCAGAATTATGGATAATAAAGCAATGAAATAAATCAAAGCATCAATCACACACCACACAAGAGATTTTTATGTGGAAAACCCTTAAAGAGGTAAAAACCACGGGACCTCGTCTAGATCAACAATCCACTATGAAGTAGAAAGTTACAATCTTCTTCACTCACGCAGGAGTGGATAAACAATAAGAGAAATGGAGAAAACGGAGAGATCTAACCGATTACGAGGACATAGAAGCGCTGAGATATAGATTGCGTAGTAGAGAACCTCCACGAGCAGAACCTCCCTTCTATAAGCTTCCTCTCTCTCTTTCTCCCTCTCTCTCACCTTTGATGGCCCTAAACCCTTTAGCAAATCCCTTGCAAAGCTTTAGGAAACCCTCTTGCTATTTTATGATGCCTAGAAAAAACCCTAGGCAACCCCTTTTATAGTTTTGGGAAACTCCTTTCCGTATCCCAGTTGTGAAAGGACTCAAATCCGCAGTTTCGCGCAAAATCGCGGAACAAACTGCGTAACTTTCGACTAGTCGAAACATCCCTTCGACCAGTCGTAGGCCCCCTTCGACCAGTCGAAGGTTCCTTCGACCAGTCCAAGCTACAGTAAAAAAACAGCAAAATTACTCGCTGGACTTTGAGTCGAAGTTTTCGACTCGACCCTTCGACCGGTCGACCACCAGCCTTCGACCAGTCGAGCAGGGCTCTCGACCAGTCGAAGATGGGTCAAAATAACCCATCAAATCTCTCCCTTTTTGACCCAGGAGGGATCCACCTTCTTCAAGCCAGCCAGGTTTCTACAAACCTCAAACTTTCCCTTGAGCAAAGCCTTGGTCATCATGTTTTACCCATTATCGTCTGTGTGGGCTTTCTCAAACTGTAACACCTTCTGTTCTAAAGTATCCCTGATCCAGTGATACCGAATCTCTATGTGCTTCGACTTAGAATGCTGACTTGGATTCTTGCTCAAGTGTATAGCACTCTGACTATCGCAATAGACCACGTGCTCCTCCTGCTTTAGGCTAAGTTCCTATACGAACCTTTTCATCCAAAGCATCTCTTTACATGCTTCTGTGACTGCGATGTATTCAGCCTCTGTCGTCGACAATGATACGACCTTTGTAGCTTGCTCTGCCAAGAAACCGCTCCCCCTGCAAACGTGAACATGAACCCCGATGTAGACTTCCTGGAGTCTATGTCACCTGCCACATCTGCATACGTAGCCCTCTAACACGGGTTTTCCGTCACCATAGCATAGGCTCGGCTCAGGATGAGCCTCTTAGATACATGTAGTATCCATTTCACCGCCGCCTTGATGCTCTTTGCCAGGATTGGCAAGATACCGGCTGACAAAACCAACCGCATATGCTATGTCTGGGCATGTACACACCATAGCATACATCAAACTTCCTACCGCAGATGCGTAGGGTATTTTCTGCATCTCTTCCACCTCTTCCTTCGTCTTGGGACACTGTCTGTCGCTCAATCTGAAGTGACCATCCAGTGGAGTACCATTCATATTGAACTGCTCTAGGACTTTCTCAATATACCGCTCTTGTGACGGCCAGAGCTTCCTGCTGCTTCTGTCACGGGTTATCTCCATTCCTAGGATCTGTCTAGCCGGGCCCAAGTCTTTCATCGCAAAAGACTTGCCCAACTCCTGCTTCAGCCTGTCAATCTTCTTGATGTCTTTTCCCATGATGAGCATGTCATCAACATATAACAGCAGAACTAAGAAATCAATGTCTGAGAACTTACGCGTGAACACACAGTGGTCCGACTCCGTTCTATCATACCCATGCTTTGTAACATGAACAAATCGAACTTCTTGTACCATTGCCGTGGAGCTTGTTTCAGCCCATACAAGCTCTTCCTTAGCCTACACACCATATGCTCCTTGCCCTTGACTTCGAACCCCTCTGGTTGGTGCATGTAGATCTCTTCTTCCAGGTCACCATGGAGAAAGACAGTTTTAACATCTAACTGCTCTATCTCCAGATCCATGCTAGCCGCCAACCCAAGCAACACCCGTATAGATGTCATCTTCACCACTGGTGAGAATATCTCCTCGAAGTCTATGCCTTTCCTCTGACCAAACCCTTTCACCACAAGTCTAGCCTTAAATCTCGTCTGTGAATTCTTCCGCTCAACCTTCTTTCTGAACACCCACTTGCTCAAAGCTTTCTTGCCCTTAGGCAATTTCACCATGTCATAGGTGTGGTTATCTTATGCAAGGATTCCATCTCCTCTTGCATAGCTTTCAACCACTCCTCCTTATGCTCGTCGGCTAGGGCCTCAGAATAATCTTCTGGCTCTCCCCCATCGGTTAGCATAATGTACTCATGCGGTGAGTACCTCTTGGACGGTTGTCTGTCCCTAGATGACCTCCTCACACGTGGCTCAGCGAATTGGATCAAGTGGGGCCTGCTCCCCTGGTCCATCTTCTGAAGGAACTCCCTCGTCCTCTGCACCTTGCTGTACTCCCCCATCATCAAGCATCACGGGAGGAGTAATCGGATCCATGTCCTCTAGCTCACCTGAACTAGTCTGGTTCTTCTCTAGCTTACCAATGTCTTCTATACATTGATCTTCAAAGAAAACCACATCTCTGCTCCTGACGAGCTTCTTCTCGGTCGGATCCCATAACCTGTAACCGAATTTTTCATCACCGTACCCTAAGAATACACACTGTCTGATCTTCATATCGAGCTTGGACCTCTCGTCCTTTAGTACGTGAACGGATGCCCTTCATCCAAACACCCTGAGATGACTATACGATGGATCCTGTCCAGTCCACACCTTCTCAGGTACTTCTCCATTCAACGGGGCTGATGGAGACCTGTTTATCAAATACACCGCCGTGCTGTTGCTTCTCCCGAACGTCTTGGGCAACTTCGCATGGGATAACATGCATCTGATTCTCTCAACAATGGTGCGATTCATTCGCTCAGCTACACCATTTTGCTGGGGGGTCTTGGAACCGTCTGTTCATGCCGTATACCCAGGGACTTGCAGTACTCGTGAAAGAAGCCAGTGTATTCACCACCATTGTCAGTGCGGATGCACTTCAATGGTCTACTGTCTCTCTCGACCATAGCATGAAACAACTTAAACACACCAAAGACCTCGTCCTTGGATTTCCAAAGCATAAACACAAACCCTCCTAGATGCATCATCTATAAAAGTGACAAAATACAATGCCCCACCTAAGGTTTTTGTCCTCATAGGATCACAAACATCAGAATAAACCAACTCTAATGCATGCACTTTATTAACATAAAAAGCAGTTTTAATAAATGAAACTCTATGCTGTTTCCCTGATAAACAATCAAGACAGGTTTTGAGAGGCATACATATCACGTCTGGAAGGAGTTGGTTCCTCGCTAGTAGCTGAAGCCCTTTTTCACTCATGTGGCCTAGACCCCTGTGCCACATGTCAATAGTCGAATCTTTCGCTGCGTTCAACCCACCCTTACACATACTGACACTTGCCTTGTACAGGGTGCAACACTTCTTTCCTCTAGCAATGATCAACGAACCCTTGATGAGCTTCCATCGCCCACCAGCAAACCGGCTTTCATAGTCATCATCATCCAACCTTCCCGTCGACATCAAGTTAAGGCGAAGGTCTGGGATATGCCTCACATCCCTGAGAACCAATGTGCAGCCCACATCAGTTTTCACACAAATATCACCGACTCCCACGATCTTTGATACGCCAGAATTTCCCATCTTCACAGTCTCATAGTCACCTGACTTGTAGCTTGTGAAGGAGTCCCTGTGTGGAGTCGCATGAAAAGAAGCTCCCGAGTCTATCACCCAGTCGGTGCCCTGACTCGTAGCCGTGAGATATACGTCATGATCTGTAGAAAGAATAACTACCATGTCGCCATCTGAAGCGACTGCAGTGGAATCAGATTCATCTTCCTTCCCTTTTCCTTTCGTGTCGTTTTTCTTACCACAACATTCATGCTTGTAGTGGCCCTTCTTGTCACAGTTCCAGCATTCAACATCTTTTCTTTTACTTGACTTGCCTCTTGATTTATCTCGGGCCTTCCCGCGCTTCCTGTTCTTTCCTCTCCCCCGTTCCTGCGTCACAAGAGCCTCTTACTAAGTAGACCCCTGAGACTTCCTCCTTGTCTCCTCATTGAAAAGACAACTAGTTACCTGTTCCATGGATATCTTTCCGTCTGACGCAGAGTTACTTAGAGACACCACCAATGTCTCCCAACTGTCAGGCAATGAACTAAACAATAGTAAAGCATGCAATTCATCATCCAGGACCATCTTCATAGAGGTGAGTTGGTTCACTATATTGCTGACCTCATTCATGTGCTCGACCACAGAACCACCATCCTTGAACTTGAGATTCACAGGTCGCCTTATCAGAAATATTTTATTACCGGCTGTCTTCCTCTCATACGACCCTTGTAATTTTAGCCATGAGCTTGCTGTTTGAGGTTTCAGTAGACACATGGTGGAACACAGAATCATCCAACCATTTTCTAATAAACCCCACCGTCTTTCGGTCCATCTTCTTCCAATCATCATCAGTCATATCCTTGGATTTTGTTGATATGCCTAAGATTGGAGAATATAGATCCTTGTAATAAAGCAAGTCTTCCATCTTAGCCTTCCATATGGTCCAGTTAAAACCATTGAGGCTGATCATCCTTGAGCCACCTTCCATAATTCAAAACCGATTTTACCCGTTCAATGAACTTAGCTTTGATACCACTTTGTTGGGATGCCTTGCACAAACCTTAGGATCTAGCCTCCCGAAACAAACCAGAATTATGGATAATAAAGCAATGAAATAAATCAAAGCATCAATCACACACCACACAAGAGATTTTTACGTGGAAAACCCTCAAAGAGGTAAAAACCACGGGACCTCGTCCAGATCAACAATCCACTATGAAGTAGAACGTTACAATCTTCTTCACTCACGCAGGAGTGGATAAACAATTAGAGAAATAGAGAAAACGGAGAGATCTAACCGATTACGAGGACATAAAAGCGCTAAGATATAGATTGCATAGTAGAGAACCTCCACAAGCAGAACCTCCCTTCTATAAGCTTTCTCTCTCTCTTTCTCCCTCTCTCTCACCTTTGATAGCCCTAAACCCTTTAGCAAATCCCTTGCAAAGCTTTAGGAAACCCTCTTGCTATTTTGTGATGCCTAGAAAAAACCTTAGGCAACCCCTTTTATAGTTTTGAGAAACTCCTTTCCGCATCCCAGTTGTGAAAGGACTCAAATCCGCAGTTTCGCGCAAAATCGCGGAACAAATTGTGTAACCTTCGACTAGTCGAGACATCCCTTCGACCAGTCGTAGGCCCCCTTCGATCAGTCAAAGGTTTCTTCGACCAGTCCAAGCTATAGTAAAAAACAGCAAAATTACTCGCTGGACTTTGAGTCGAAGTTTTCAACTCGAACCTTCGACCAGTCGACCACCAGCCTTTGACCAGTCGAGCAAGGCTCTCGACCAGTCGAAGATGGGTCAAAATAACCCATCAAATATGAGGGCTGTGAAAATAGCAAGCGTCTTCCTCTCATTCTCTTCAAAAAGGGTTTATAGGCAAATCACAAGCACCAAAACACAAGCAATTACTGGTAAATTACAAGCATCCAAGCACCCCCTATAATTTCTTTACCTGTAAACACTTTTAGAATGAAGAATTTTACAGTCATCCACATGACTCCTTGCATTTATCAGTCTTCTTTTTCTCTTCTAATAAGGTTTGGGTATGAGCCAGGTGGACTGTGAGAACATCCAACCCAAACCCATCTTGTAACGTCTCTCCATGCTCCAATCTTCTACATTGTATACAACAAGTTTGTGGGCCCACAACCGCTTTTCATAGCACCCTTCCATGTTAGCTTTGGCAAAATAAATGCGGTTCCCTTCACAGCCAGTGAAGTCTCTAGCAGCCACAGACATTGAGCAATTCATCCCCGAAAACAACATAACATCTCCCAAAGCTGTCAAAGGGAACAATTTGTGTTTGCTCACATCCACCCTGAAAATCTCAAAGCTCCATTTCTGTTTGTCAAAGTAAAATGTCCTTTCAACCATCAGCAATTGTCCGGAAGATTCCACCAGATGCTTCATCCCGAACACTTCTCTTTCAATGATAGATTCGATCGTCGTCATGGCGGGGTGAGGCCCACTCACATCTAGCAACCCAACACACCCAGAATATGTAACAACATAGAAGTTACCATTGTAGCATATGATGTCCTCTATGTTGGATACGGTGGAGGATTTGTGTAAATCCAAAACCGTATAAGGATCCTTTGAGATAGCTGTGCATGCTAGCTATGCATGCTAGCTGTGAGTTTTTTTCTAAGTTTAGAATATTAGTTGGGAGAAGATAAACAGTAGATTTTTCCTGGATTTTTTTTCTTTCTCTAGCTACCCCTAGGATGAATCTAGACAGGGATGGTTTAGTGATTTCATAAAAAGGCATCAGTGTAATACGATTTTAAGCAATTCCAATACAGCAGCAATAGTTCTCCCTTCTTCTTCCAAGAGTTTCTGTTCTACGGTGGCTGTAGCCACACATCAGCAAGTTCCAAGAGTTTCTGTTCTACGGTGGTTGTAGCCACACATCAACAAGTTGTTGGGTTATACACCCAACAAACTGGTATTAGAGCCCTTGATCCTTGGGCCTCATCAGCCGTGAGAAGGAGGTCCTGCACTCCCTGTCTGCAAAAATCTGTTTTCAAAAATCAGAGGTCCTGCACTCCCTGTTTTCAAGCAAAAATCTGTTTTTAAAAAATCAGAGGTCCTGCACTCCCTGTTTTCAAAAATCAGATTACAGAAAAAAAAAATCTGTTTTTTTTTCCAAAAAAATTAGATTGCTGTTTTAAAAAAATCAGATTGTAGTGAAAAAAAAAAAAAAAATCTGTTTTTCAAAAAAATCAGATTGCTGTTTTTTTTTTAAATCAGATTGTAGCGAAAAAATCTATTTTTTCAAAAAAAATTAGATTGCAAAAAGCCAAGAATCTATCCACGATTCCACTGTTTCAGCCAAAAAAAATCAGTCATTTTTTTTTAAGGAAAATATGGCCAGCACCATCCAGCCGCAGGTTCCTAAGTTGTCAAAGGACAACTATGAAAAATGGTGCATCCAAATGAAGGCGTTGTTCGAGTCGCAAGAACTATAGGAGATTGTCACCGATGAGTATGAAGAACCCACTATGGAAGAAGAAGCCGCCTTCACCAATGAAGAAAAAATCAATCTAAAAAATCAAAGGAAGAGAAACAATAAGGCTTTGTTTCTCCTTTTTCAAGGGTTGGATGAATCCACCTTTGAAAAGATTTCGGAAGCAATATCAAGCAAGCAAGCATGGGATACTCTTGGCACCATCTTCAAGGGTATAGATCGAGTGAAGCAGGTTCACCTTCAAACATTAAGAGCCGAGTTCGAAGCGACTTACATGAAGGAAGGTGAGAATGTTACTGATTATTTTTCACGTTTGTTTGTAACTATCAATAATTTAAAAAGAAATGGTGAAAAGATTGAAGATGTCCGAGTTATTAAAAAGATACTTCGATCCCTCACAACCAAGTTTAAGTATGTGATTGTGGCGATCGAAGAATCAAAAGAAATTGAGAAACTCTCCATTGAGGAGTTGATGGGATCGTTGCAAGTTCATGAGCAACGAATGCAGAAGAATGCCAGTTCCATGCCAATGGAACAAGCTATGGAGTCAAGATTGACTCTGAATGATAATAATAGTGGACGTGGAAGTTCACAACATGGTAGATGTTTCGCTAACAATCGCGCAAGAGGTAGAGGGCGCAGATATCAACAAAACCATGGCCAAAACTAGCAGAAAAATACCAATTTTCGTGGAAGAGGAAATGGTAGAGGCAAATCGATGCGTGGACGAGGAAGTACAAAGAACATCCAGTATTATAATTGTAACAAGCTTGGCCACTATGCATCTGATTGTTGGAGCAAGCCAGTGAATCAAGATGAGCTATCCAACTATGCCGAAGCATCTAGCCATGAACAAGAAAGCTCCACACTTCTCTTTGCACAAGAGAAAGGTGGTGATCAGCAGGATGTATGGTATCTCGACACGAGTGAAAGTAATCACATGTGCGGCGACAAGAAACTCTTTGTGGAACTCACAGAAGGAGTTCATAGCGATGTAACATTTAGAGACTAATAAAAAACGCCAGTAAAAGGTAAAGGTAAAATCAAAATCTTTTAGAAGAATGGTGTTCCAAATTATATTTCCAACATGTACTACGTACCCAACATGAAAAGTAACACACTGAGTCTCGGACAACTCCTCGAAAAAGGGTACGTCATACACATAGAAAACTCTTCTCTTTCCATAAGAGATATGCATGGACGTTTGATTGTAAAAGTCGAGATGGCGAAGAATTGTATGTTTCCTCTCCATATAAACACAATGTTTGAGAAGTGTTTTTATGGAAAAGCAAAGAATGATTCCTGGACGTGGCATCTTCGCTTTGGCCATCTAAATTTCAGTGGCCTGAAACTTCTATTCTCATCAAGCATGGTGCATGGATTGCCTGCGATTGAAGTTCCAGAACACGTGTGTGAGGGGTGCACACTTGGAAAACAACAAAGGAACTCATTTCCGAGTGGAATATCCTGAAGAGCAAGAGAACTGTTGTAGTTGGTTCACACTAACATCTGTGGACCATTAGAGTCAATCTCTCTTGGAGGTAATAAATACTTTATTACCTTCATTGACGATTTCAGTAGAAAATTGTGGGTGTATGTAATCAAAGAGAAGTCTACTGTTTTTACTATTTTTAAAATTTTAAGACCCTTGTTGAAATGGAAAGTGGTCTTAAAATAAAAAATTTTAGATCTGACAGAGGTGGGGAGTACACCTCAAATGTTTTTCTAGAATATTGTATGGAACATGGCATTAAGCAACAACACACTGCAGCGTACACGTCACAACAAAATGGAATTGCAGAACGGAAGAACCGCACCATCCTGGACATGACGAGGACCATGCTGAAGGAAAAAAGTCTGCCAAAGAATTTCTGGGCAGAGGCAGTTGCATGTACTGCCTATTTGCTCAATAGGTGTCCGACCAAGAGTGTCAGATTTCAGACACCACAGGAAGCATGGAGTGGATATAAGCCGAGCATGGCGCACCTTAAGATCTTTGGGTGTGTCGCCTACGCTCAAGTTCCAGAAGCAAGAAGGAAAAAACTTGATGATCATGGCGAGAAGTGCATCTACATCGGCTACTGCGAAGAGTTAAAGGCATACAAGCTCTACAACCCACTAACCAATAAGTTGGTGGTAAGTAAAGATGTAGTGTTCTGTGAGGAAGAATCTTGGAAGTAGAACAAAGAATATTCGGTCAAAGAAAGTCAGGTTGAGGCCAAAGAATATGAAGAAGAGAGGCATGTGAATCAGGAGCAGACATCCACATTACCCCTTTCAGATCGCAGAAGTTCAGGAGTACGTTCCATCTCTCCTGGAAGTACTTCATCAAATCAGAATTCATCCAGCACATCTTCATCCGATTCTCCTTCAACCTTGGCTCCTATTAAAATGAGAAGCCTCAACGACATCTATGCAGAAACTGAGGAAGTAAATTTACTTTGCCTGTATGCAGATCATGAGCCTCTCACATTCGAGGAGGCTATGAATGAAGAATGTTGGAGAAAGGCTATGGAAGAAGATATTCACGCCATCGAGAAGAATCGAACATGGACGTTGACCTCACTCCCCAAAAGTCAGAAGACCATTGGTCTCAAATGGGTATATAAAATTAAGCGGAATGTCGATGGTAAGATCGAACGATATAAAGCAAGGCTCGTAGCAAAAGGTTACAAACAGAAATATGGGGTAGACTATAAGGAAGTCTTTGCCCCAGTTGCTCACCTTGACACTGTAAGAATGATTATCTCCCTTGCAGCTCATCACAGTTGAATGATCTACCAACTGGATGTGAAATTCGCATTCCTAAATGGGGTACTCGAAGAAGAAGTATACGTTGACCAGCCTTAAGGCTTTGTCATGCAAGGGGAGGAACACAAGGTGTATCGGTTGAAGAAAGCTCTGTATGGATTGAGGCAAGCTCCCCGTGCTTGGAATACACGGATCGACGGTTATCTTCAAGAGAATGATTTAGTCAAATGTCCATATAAGTATGCCGTCTACACAAAGAAGAATATCCGTGATGATATGCTTATAGCTTGTTTATATGTTGATGATCTGTTGTTCACTGGAAACAGTCAGGCGATGTTTGAAGAATTCAAGCAGGCAATGTTCAAAGAGTTCGAGATGACTGATGGTGGATTGATGTCTTTCTTCTTGGGCATTGAGGTGAAACAACAAGTCGGCGGCATTCACATATCCCAGAAGAAGTACACAAAGGAACTTCTTGAGAAGTTTCAGATGGTCGACTGTGAAGCCGTAAATACACCTGTTACAACAGGCCTAAAGCTCATGAAAGATGGAGAAGGAAGAAACGTCGACTCAACCCTATTCAAGAACCTAATCGGAAGCTTACGGTACCTCACAATCACTAGGCCAAATAGTCTACAGTGTTAGGCTTCTAAGCCGGTATATGGAAGCTCCAAAAGAGTCACACTGGCTAGCTGCAAAACGAGTACTGAGGTATATCAAAGGGACTATTGAGTTTGGTCTCTTTTATTCGTACAATGATGAGGCGATGCTGTATGGATACTCTGATAGTGATTGGGGTGGTGACCAAGATGAAAGAAAAAGCACCACAGGCTATACTTTCTATCTTGGGTCGACAGCCTTCACATGAAATTCGAAGAAGCAGAGTGTGGTCGCGCTGTCCACACTTGAAGCAGAATACATGGTAGCATCGTCCACCGTCTGTGAGAGAATTTGGTTAAGGAATCTACTGAAGGAGCTGAAGCATCCACAGGAGGAATCTACAATCATATATGTGGATAACAAGTCGGCAATTGAGCTAGCTAAAAATCCGGTGCAGCATGGAAGAAGCAAACACATTGATACCTGATATCATTTTTTGAGAGATCATGTGAAGCAGAAAACAATGAAAGTAAAGTATTGTCATACTATGGAACATGTGGCGGATATTTTCACAAAGGCATTGCCAACTGACGCATTCAAACGACTAAGAACGATGCTCGGAATGAAGCCAGTTTTGGTTTGAAGGGGAGTGTTAGATACGGTGGAGGATTTGTGCAAATCCAAAACCGTATAATGATCCTTTGAGATAGCTGTGCATGCTAGTTGTGCATGCTAGCTGTGAGATTTTGCTAGCTGTGAGTTTTTTTCTAAGTTTAGAATATTAGTTGGGAGAAGATAAACAGTAGATTTTTCCTAGATTTTTTTTCTTTCTCTAGCTACCCCTAGGATGAATCTAGACAAGGATAGTTTAGTGATTTCACAGAATAAGAAAGCCTATAAAAAGGCATCAGTGTAATACGATTTTAAGCAATTCCAATACAGCAGCAATAGTTCTCCCTTCTTCTTCCAAGAGTTTCTGTTCTACGGTGGCTGTAGCCACACATCAGCAAGTTCCAAGAGTTTCTGTTCTACGGTGGCTGTAGCCACACATCAGCAAGTTGTTGGGTTGTACACCCAACACTCTAAATGGGACCAATTGCTCGCCACGTAGGTCCACCTATCATCATCCCGCCTGCAGAAGGCCAGACCCGTCCCGACGCTGAAAATGGCAACGATATAGGGCCCAGCCATGATGACCTTGTGAACGAACTTCCTACGACGCCCGCTGATCAAGGCCCCATGGTCGTGGCCCATCTCATACATCTACTCGATAGCGCCGGAGTCTATCTCGCGAATGTTGATGATTTGAGAGAGGGTGGTGAGGGGGGGAAGTGGCGTCTCAGCTCTGGAGAAGGGATTCAAGAGGGAAATGTTAAGGCAGATATCTATCATTATAAGGTAACCATCTGAAGATCCATAGCAAAGCTTGCTGTTGTCTTCGTGGGGTAACTCATTGAGGCGATAGATCTGATTGTCTGAGAAGCTGAAGAAGTTTCAGAAGTTGGGTTTTTCATCATCGGGAATTATAACGATAGGGAGTTGATGAAGTAGATGGTGATGATTTTCCAGAAAGATAGATCGCCATGTCTTGCAGACAGCACCAAAGCAGATTAAATCAACAAGAACAGTTAATCTTGTCAGTATCAATTCAGTTATATCCTTCTCAAGTTCCAACCAATCAACCTCTCTAACTATTTTCAAAATTTCCAAGTCCATATATCAGAAGATAGGAAGAGAAAGAAGAAAACGTAATAGCAATCTCCTCTTTTCTTTTTCTTTCTTCCAGGCCCTTCTTCTACGACAAATCCGCTCCACTCATCGGTTTTGGCCCTACATAAAATAAAAATAAAAATAATTCAGAACTCGTGTGGGCTAACTGGTGGCTGTTCTGTACGAACCAGATCTATTTGCTTCAAAAAGAGAGAATTATTAGCTTTACAAAGCCTCAAGACAACTTATAAAATCTGAGTTTAGGAGAAGAAAGGAAGAGAGAAAAAAAAAAAAAAAAAGACTTATTTCTGAGTTTTCAAAATATCTTACCGGACTGAACTTTCTATACAGATTTGATGTTGCTGTGTTTTTAAGCTTCTTTACACCTATAACCTTGCTATAATCAAATACCAAGGACTCTTTATATACATTTGCATGAAATGTGAAAAGACAACCATACCAATTCTTCCAATATTTAATATTTCTAGAAACCTACTCAGGCTTTGCATCTTCCAAAACAGCTCCTGCTGTTGCATGGGAGTTCAACGGTCACCGGCTGTTGCTGGGACATGGGTTTTGGTTTGCAACTCCTGATTTCCTGCGAAAGGGTGCGGATTGGATACTGAAAGGTCAGTAGCCAAATGGCTACTGAAGTGACCTCACCAAGCTTTGTGGACCCACCATGATGCATGTGTTGTATCCATACCGTCCAACCATTTGTAGAGATCGTTTTATGGCATTACAAAGATAATGAGATAGATCTAAATTTCAAGTGGACCCACCACAGAAAACCGTGGGAGCCATCACACCCACCCTTGGAACATTTATAGGGCCCACAGTGATGTATTTTTGAGATCCATCCTATTCATAAGTTAACATAAAGATAGATAACGTGAAAACAAAAATATCAGCTTCATCGGAAACTACTGTGGCCCCTAGGAAGTTTTGAACGGTGGATGTCACTGTCCCCACTCCCCACAAATGGTTGGACGGTATGGATACAACACATGCATCATGGTGGGGACCACCGAGCTGGGTGCCGTCACTTCAGTAGTAGTATCCAATCCAGGCCCATGATATTATGGCTTTATTTTTAACTTGTGGGACCCTTTGTCGGCTCCCAATTTTAGGCCGCCCGTAACTCAAGCTTCATCTAAAAGGTCATGACCCCATCTAAGTATGGCGTGTATATCAATGTGTGATTAACAACTTAAACCTATTTACAGTGTGTTTTTACATATCAATGTGATATATTAAACAATTTCATTTAATGCAATTAATTTTCGTTTATGGACTCTCTATTTTGGGAACTTCAATATTAAAATCTTTACTACATATTTGTATGTTGGTTTTAGGATGGAGGAAAGAGACTGGAATCTATACAATATTATGTATGAATCTCCACCACCCAACCTTTGTGGGCCACCAAAATGTTTGTAATATTTGTGTGACGTCTAATCCATTGATCAGTTGAGGAACCTCATGTTCATACCATAAGGACCTGAGCTCAATATTCATACCATGGGGTATAATAATGGCGATGGAGACAACCACCCTTCATGAGTCATCCTAAAACTCTAACTTGATTCAAAACATAGGTGAGCCACTTGTTAGGGCCTATTATATAGGTTATATTCCATCAAAATCTGCCATTAGGTGAGCTCAAACATCAAGAGTCATCCAAAACTCAGCTTGACTTAAAACCTAGGTACTATAAATTTAGAAGGGTTTTTTTTCTGTGATATATATTGTTTTGATGGTGTGGCCTGTTGTATTTTGGTGTTTAAAAATAAATAAATGAATAATTTTAAATGATTTTTAAAAAAAAAAATCTCATTATTTTTAAAAAGCAAAAAAGATATTTCATCTTATACTGGTGGGGGTTTAGTCTTATATCAAATAAGCAAGAAGAAAATTTTGATTTTATAAGAAAAAGATTTTATACAGGGCTTGGTCCCTTTCAATGGCATGTGATTTTGGTCGGTTGGAGAGCTATGTCATTAGCCATATCTATGCCATGAACCACTCGCGCACCGGGTGGTATATAGACATGGAGTGGTGTGGTGCGTGCAGGTGAAGGTTTCTTTTTCAAAAAAAAAAAAAAAACCAACAGTGACAGCTCTCTCTCTCTCTCTCTCTCTCTCTCTCTCTCTCAAACTTAGAATCTATGCAACAATTTCATCTGGTTTAGTCTTCGGGTTAAACATACAATGACGGTTCGGGTTTTCATATATCGAGTAAGCCGGTGTGACAACGGGAGATTGATTGTCCAACATTCTTATTGTACTACTACTGACGTCTTTCAAAGAAGGATAAATCAATTTCAAGCCAAGCGACTTTCGTCGCACCTCGAATCAAATAAGTCTTTTAAATTCCTCCTTAATCAAAATTTTAAATTTATTTTTTAACAATTAATTTTAATTCTGAATTTCCATAATTACAAATTTATAGATAAAGAAATTCCTACATGGCCCACTCGAGTCTTGAATCCGGCTAGTCTTTCTTGTATAGGGTGAGAAGCAGGTAAGTCAACGGGTGGACTGAGTAGAAGTTAGACAGAGAATACAGCAGGCCTCGCAAAGCTTAGTTGTGGCCCGTTTTCCCTACCAAAGCCACTATGGAGGATACCCATGATTGGACCTTGTTTACACGTGCCATAGATGTAGGGACATCTTAACCATCTAAATTGATGGCCCAATTATAGATTGAGCATAACTGAAAATTTAACTAATAATACAATTTTAACAGTCTGAATTGGTGACCCAATTGTAGATTGAGCATAACCATCCAAATTGGTGACCCGATTGCAGATTGATCATAACTGAAAATTTTACTAGGAAGAAAATTTTAACTATATGATACTCCTAACTCAAAGTCCTCTTTTATGTTCTACCATCTGTCTTGATGTATATGTTGTATACCCACACAATTCTTCTATTTTTTTTCATCTCATTTTAGGGCGTGAGCACAAAAATGAAGCATATCCAAATCTCAAGTAGACTACACCACTGGAAAAAATGGTGATTGAATACCCACCATTAAAAACTTCTCCAGGGCACAAAAGTTCAGGATCGAGCTAATATTTGTGTTTTCCCTTCATCCAGGTCTCACACAATCCCTGTCGATATCACTGCATGTGATCCTTGTTTTTTAGACGTAATTTTTCAATTATTTTTCTCTTGCTTGCAAACCGTGGAAAGAAATTATTGTTGATATACCACCATTTATAATAGAAAATAGAAAAATAAATAAGCCATAAGACTCCTAAAGCCTGTGGGGTCCACCATAGTGTGTGTGTGTGTGTGTAAGGTGATAATCATTATTTATATATAAGGTGACACACATCTCATCCCGATGTGGTGTGGGCCACTGGAGTTGTGGTTGTAGCTGATTTTTGGTCTTAGTGCCTAAAATCAAGGACAGAACATGATAGGTGAAGTGGATTTTAAATATGCAAATGGTGGGCCCTACAGACCTTGTTGTTTTAATGTGTAAATCGGGTGTTGAAGAGGATTCCAGTCCTTTAACTCCTGCAAGATACAATTTCCTCCCTCAAGCTGCTATGCTGCTGCTGATCTTTTACGGTGCAATTTCCTCTCTGTAGATTTTTTTTTTTTTTTACTTAAATATATTCTCATGCAGGATATTTGATTCGATTCACTGAACAACAATCCTAACCATCCAAAACCCCACCCCACCTGGTTTTGTCTGCTGATGTTCTTTGGTTGAGTCCCTATTTCAAAGAGTTCTTTCCTGAGACATTAAAAACAAGGGCCTGTTTGGTAGACGACAGCTTACAAATGCATGCTATTTATAAAGAGACGTCTTAACAAGTGGGGCCCAATCTTCTTCTTTTTTTTAAGAGCACAACACCTGTAGTTCTATTGATGTGGAAACAAAAACCATTTACATCTATGATGGGGTGCCAAACCTACTAACCTCTCCACTACACAACCACTAGGAGAAGTGAAAACACAACCAAAACCACAGAGCAAGACCAAAACACAGAAAAGAACCTACTAAATACAACAGCTGCCGGATGCATGCAAACTTCCTTTAATAAGATGAACCTTGTCCTAACAATCGTACCCCATTTTGCTGATCTTGGTTAATCCCAACAGCATGCATTTATGTGGAAATATCTCTCATTTGCACCCACTCATTTGAAATGTGGCCTTGTTCTCCATTGTTGAGAGCTTGAACTTCTTATAAGATCAATCGTGGGTCCGCAATCTCCATCACTCAATCAGGTAAAGCCATCATAACAAATTGATGGAAGCTTAGATGGTCTTTAAACATGTCATCAGTGTCCTCTTTCTCGTCAACATCTCAAAAAGAAGGATACCATAACTGTAGATATCCCCATGCATAGACACCTCATCTCAACAAATTGATGGAAGCTTAGACTGTCTTTAAACATGTCAACATCTCAAAAAGAAGGGCACCATAACTGTAGATATCCCCATGTGTAGACGCCTCATCTTAACAAATTGATGGAAGCTTAGACTGTCTTTAAACATGTCATCAGTGTCCTCTTTCTCGTTAACATCTCGAAAAGAAGGATACCATAACTGTAGATATCCCCATGCGTAGACGCCTTTCCGGCCATTCCATACACTGGAGTAACATAGCCAACAGATCCCTTGATACCAGTTGAGATGGTTTGATATTGAGAGCTATTGCTGGAAGCATTAGAAAAGAACCTGGCCAATCCGAAATCACCCATTTGGGTGCGCACATGTCATCATCCAATAGAACACTGCTTGTTTTTTTTATCGCGATAACAACTGGTGTGGCGCAAGGGTGATTAAGATACCCCAATACAGAGGCGACATCCTTTTTTATTAATAGAAAGGTGGGAGCACACCACCTAAACTTTGTTGCCATGATTAAAATGATGTACAGACATTCGGGTGAGCTTGAGAAAAAACAAAGGGGCCTCGCCTATCGTATAAATCCACGGACCAAAATCAACAAAATGCATTAACCAACAGCCCAGATCCACAACACACTGGAAACAACTTCCAACCAGCAGCACTCCTAACCAAACCTGGCTGCATCGAATTCTGGAAGCAGGGCAGCTAAAAGCTGGATTGGTGAAGCTGCCATCAGGCCCGCGGCAGCCCTGCTGCCTTAGACATCTGCAACTAGGAGGCTAAGGACCACAACAGCATTCTCCGCAGCCGACCCCAGCAAGGAAATCTCTCTGAAGAATCCAACCAAAACCGACAGAATTGAAAACATCATCAGCGACTACCCCCTCACCACACCTCCACTAACCATCTGCAACAGGACAGCCCCTACCTTCGACACCTAGCAAAGACCAGCCACAACCACTGAGGAAACACAGTACCAAACCAAGCCAGGCCCCACCAGCTAGCTTTGCACCTGAGGAGAGAGAGAAAGAAGGGGCTGGCCCAGCACACCGGAACAGAAACCGCCATCTTCTGATGAAGCAAAACACGGCAAGCAACAGAAGAAAGCAGGCAACACCTCTCAAGCAGACTTCACAGAGGATTCCGTGCACTAAACAGTGGAAGAGACAGTTTAGATGCAAGAAGCCCCAGCAGCCCTCATCCAAAGACTCCAAGGATAACTGCAGCCATGATGCAGGACATGAATTTAAATATGATATGCAAGATTTCATGCTTAGATCACGTTAGTTCAGAAACAATTACACAAATTCCATATCCCACACAAAAGTCCAAACATTCAATTAAGGGGAATCTATGCGGGTCCAGGCCTACACATGTTAGGGTTGGATCAATGAAAATTATGAACCAAACGATACTCAAAGATAAGAAATAATCATCCACACATGCATAGTAATCAATCCCTAATTCAAGGGATTCACCAATTTCAAATCAAGGAACCCTAGGGTAAGAAAAAGGGCATATAACTTAGGGAAAACGTAATTTAGGGCTAGGTTTCATGAAAAACGGCTATGAGAGGATAAAAGAGGATAAAAACCTGAGCTAAAAGACGATCCCGCACGTGGACAACAACAATGGCTCAGATGGACGTGCGTGTGATCCCCGCCGCACGTGTGTGGGGTCCACTATTCAGAAAAAGGCCACCTTGGCTCTGGTCGGCCAGGGATAGACTCCAAAACCCTCAAATCTCAACTCGATCCGATGCACAGTTTGTGTGTGGTACTCCGCCGAAGTTTCAGCCCTCCTGTAGGGCCTGATTCTAAAATTCTGATGTGGAGAGGAGAATTGCAGCAATAGATGATTGATTCAAAGTGTAGATGATGGGGTGAGATGAGAAGAAGGGATGATAGAAGATGGGTAGTAGAGATAGCGATGGATGGGGGCGAATCGGGATAGATGTGGCTTCGCACCACGGTAGTTAACCCTTCGATGAAGGGAGGGCTTCGCACCCAATTAGGCTTCACAACTCAGAGAGTAGGAAAACGCAGAATTTTTATTAATCTTCAATCTCAAAAAAGTTACAAGGGGTGCTTTTATAAGAAAACCCTATACCCCAAAACTGCACCATGTCATGCAACCTATTACTTGGCGATAAAGTAAACTAAAATAAAAACCAAACACAGAAATCTAAAGCGTTCACAATGTTCTAAATAATAACAATAAGTAAAACCTAAAAAATGAAATCAATCCGACGAGTGGGCCACGATCATGAGATCCCATGATGGGCTTTTCTTGACTATCGGGCCGACTTTTCTGAACCAAAACTTGTCTTTTAACTAGGAGGCCCTCCTTGGACGTCGTCATCGAGCCAGATCAATGATGGGATCCTCTTTCTGCGTACGTACGTGCGTAGGGGTGGTGGTGTGTGTGCACATGTGCGCGAGATGTCCCCATCAAGCCAGACCATCTCAAACATACAAGCAGTTCTTCCATGAGGACAACATCCAGTCCAGTAGGCAAAGATGAAACATAACATGCCATGATCACAAAGAAGGACGATGGAGCAAAAGTGACCACAGAGCAGCAGAGGAAGATATAAGCATTAACCGACTTCTGCTTCAAGCTGGCTAATCACTTTTTTTTTTAACCACAACAGCAACCTTGCTAACCAATTCCAGCATAAAAGGCGTGATTCAATAGATCCAGCAACAATTCCAACCCAAGCACCCCACAGCCTCCTGAGACCATAATCACTGACACACATAAACAGACCGGCTCAGGCCTAAAATCAGATCTTCCTTTCAGCCCAAATCTCACCAACAACAGACCATTCTCATCAAACCTTCGTTGTCAGCCTTCCATATAGACCAAATCCTTCCTCAGCTTCGACCCTCACTTAAAGATCATCATCACCCAGACTCGAAAAGAGACGAGCCAAGAAAATCTGCTGCACCGAATCAAAAGATGCAGACCACGCAGTACCATAGGCCCTGGCAGCAGCCGCAGAAGGCAAAGTTGGCAGCCCCAAGATCTGCAGCAAAACAGAGGTACCTAACTGGCCCCAACTGGCTGATCATGCATTCCAGATGGATGGACAACACCTCTCTCGGAACCTCTCTATATTTCCACCACATCCACCAGGCCTACAGCATACAAACAACCCTGCAGCTGAACAGCTTCAAGATGCAGGGCTGCAAAGCATCCCGCTGGTACAGAGGGTACAGAGTAAGCTTCCAAAGAGAAACAGCATAAGGCCTAAAACTCAGCTCCTAAGGCAGACAAAAAGAATCAGATTAGCATCCAGAATTCCTCAGCTAACAGTTTCAAGCAACCTGGATGGGCAGACAGCAGAGGAGAGGGCAGGCAAGCAGCGAACCAAATCCAGGAAAGACAAATGCAGTTTCCTTGAAGCAGATTAAGGAGTAGAGCAGCTGCATTGCTCCGACCAGATACAGGCTAGCTAGTCCTGGCGCAGGCAGCAGCAGGAAAACATAGGCAGACTGCAGTCATAGCCCATGCCCATGGAAACCTCACATACCACCAAACATGCACACAATCGCATACGCCCCCACCACAGTCCACCCAACCCCAAAGCCCACACCCACAATATACAAAAACACCCACCCCGACCCAACCCCCCACTGAAACCCATACACCCTCAGAACACACAAAACCCACACCCACAAACCCACACTGATGCAGGACATGAAATGTAAATATGATATGCAAGATTTCAGGCTTAGATCATACCATTCAGAAACAATTACACAAATTCCACATCCCACATGAAAATCCAAACGTTCAATTAAAGGGGAATTTATGCGGGTCCAGAACCTACACATGATAGGGCTGGATCAATAAAAATTATGAAGCAAACGATACTCAAAGATAAGAAATAATCCTTCACACATACATAGTAATCAGTCCCTAATCCAAAGGATTCACCAGTTTCAAATCAAGGAACCTTAGGGAAAGGAAAGGGGCATATAAGTTAGGAAAACGTAATCTAGGGCTAGGTTTCATGAAAAAAAAAAAGGCTATGAGAGGATAAAAGAGGATAAAAACCTGAACCAAAAGACGATCCCGCGTATGGATAGCGGGCTTGGGGCGCTCCGTCGAAGTTTCAACTCGCCTACGGGCTGAAATCTGGAAACCTGCTGTAATGAAGAACTCCGATGCAACAGAAGGACAAATTCGAAGTATGGATGGTGGGGGAAGATGAAAAAAAAGATGATGAGGGATGGGGATGAATCGGGGTCGATGTGGCTTCGCACCACGGTAGTTAGCCCTTCGAAAAGGGAGGGCTTCGCACCCACTTTTGAGTTCTTCCACAACTCACGAAGAGAGCAGAAAACTAAAGCAGGAATTTTTATTAAACTTCAATGAATCAAAAGAACTACAATGGGTGCCTATTTATAGGGAGAGCCCTATACCCAAAAACTCGCACCATGTGCGACACCTATTACTTGGCGATGAAGTAAACTAAAATAAAAACCAAACACAGAAATCTAAAGCGTTCACAATGTTCTAAATAATAACAATAAGCAAAACCTAAAAAATGAAATCAATCCGACGAGTGGGCCACGATCATGAGATCCCATGATGGGCTTTTCTTGACTATCGGGCCCACTTTTCTGAACCAAAACTTGTCTTCTAGCTAGGAGGCCCTCCCTGGACGTCGTCATCGAGCCAAATCGATGATGGGATCCTCCTTCTGCGTACATACGTGCGTAGGGGTGGTGGTGTGCGGCCGTGCGTGTGCACGATGTCCTCATCAACTCTCCTCGGCTGCGAAGATTTCGCCACTGGCGAAATAAAACTCCTGAACTGCTCTAGGATGTCAGGATCAAGTCGCTGGAGCTCCGCCTCAGTGAGCCATGTGCTGTCTGAAGCTGGACGTGACTTCCATTTAACAAGGTACTTCTGAAACCCGCCATCCGACGTAGAAATTATCTCATGGTCCAGGATATCCTCTATTTCCTCTCTTGGGGTGTGAAGGCTAGGTATGGGAGGTAGAGGCTGGGATGAAAGGTCGGGAAGAGGCCATGGATCAAAGGTTAAGTCTGGAGAATCAGGACGGGTGGGCGAAGGGCTGGACAAAGTATCAGTGGGTCCCTGAAAAGCAACTAGATCCTCCACATTGAATGTGGAACTAATTCCCATGGAGGGTGGAAGATCTACCTCATACGCATTGAGACCGTTTCGCTTTATAATTTTGAAGGGTCCAGTATTACGCGCGTGTAACTTACTGAACGGCCCCTGGAGGTACCGCTCGGGCTTCGATGCGGACCATCACGAGTCCCCAATATTGAACTCTTTGAAACGTCATGTTGGTCTCAGAAAATTTGTATTGCTCATTACTAGTAGTGATCTTTCGCTTTGATTTCTTGATGCAATGAATGTATGTGATATGCAAAAGACTCTGCTGGACTACGATGGCCTATGGGATAATGACATGGGGATAAGATCAATAGGCTTCTAGGCTTGTAACCAGTAACGACTTCAAAAGGACTTAGACTGTGGACCTATTGAGAGAACTATTGTATGCAAACTCGGCTATGGGTAGTACGGCGTCCCACGTCCTAGTATGCTCCCCTACTAAACATCGAAGTAAACTCCCTAGGCTTCTATTAACCACCTCGGTCGGCCATCGGTCTCGGGTGGTAGGCAAAAGAAAATTGGAGCCTAGTATTCATCATGTGCCATAGTGTCTTCCAAAAGTAACTCATGAATCTTACGTCACGGTCAGACACTATGGTTTTTGGTAACCCATGCAGTTTGACAACCTCACTAAAGAACAGCTTGGCAACATGAGAGGCGTCGGAGGTCTTAGAACAAGGAACGAAGTGGGCCATTTTGGAGAAACGGTCCACGACAACAAATATGGAGTCATGCTTTCGAATAGTCTTGGGAAGTCCAAGCACGAAGTCCATACTGATGTCCTGCCAAGGGATGAAGGGGACTGGCAAAGGTATATATAATCCTGTATTATGTTTCCTCTGCTTTTCCAGTTGACAAGTACGACATTGCCCTATAATTTTGGCCACATCCCGCTTGAGGCTTGGCCAATGAAATCTATCCTCCACTAAGGCAATGGTCTTGTCACGACCGAAATGACCATGACCCCCACAATGTAACTCCCAGACAAGAAAATCGCAAAGGGAGGTGCGTGGTATGCACAAGCGGTCACTTCTAAATAAATATCCGTCCAGAATCAAATACTCACTGTTAGCTCCTGACGGACTCTCTAATAAAGACGTATATACAACCCCAAAATCTGGACACTCAAAATATTCTTCTTTGATGCGCTCAAGGCCCGTAACTTCAACGCTCATGGAGTTGAGTAATACGACTCGACGACTCAACGCGTCAGCAGGCTTATTCTCTACACCGGCCTTGTGCTTAAGCACAAAAGTGTACTCTTGAAGGAATTGAACCCACTTGGCGTGCCTGGGGCTTAATTTCTTCTGAGAGTTCAAGTATTTTAAGGCCTCGTGATCAGAGAACAAGACAAATTCTTGCGGTAATAGGTAATGTCGCCAATGGCGCAATGATTGCACTACCGCATAGAATTCCTTGTCATAGGTGGAATATCTCTGCTTCGCCTCGTTCAGTTTCTCACTAAAAAAGGCGACAGGGTGCCCTTCCTGGCTAAGTACTCCTCCTATGCCGACTCCTGACGCGTCACATGCGACTTCAAAGGCTTTTGAAAAATCTGGAAGTCGCGTGACTGGAGCTTCGGTCATCTTGACCTTTATCTCCTTGAAGGCCTTCGAGGCGGCCTTTGTCCATTGAAACTCTCCTTTTTTTATGCAGTCCGTGATGGGAGCCACAATGGAACTGAAGCCTCGAATGAACCGCCTATAAAAAGTGGCTAAGCCATGAAAGTTACGCGCACCTCATGAATATTGCGGGGTTCGGGCCAATTCGATGGCCTTGACCTTCTCGGGATCCGCCGATACGCCCTCAGCTGACACAATAAAACCTAAGAAGATCACACTACTAGACAAGAATGCGCACTTCTTTAGGTTGGCGTACAACTTCTCGGCCCTAAGGATCCCACAAACTTGCCTCAAATGGTTGAGGTGTTGCTCCTTAGTCATGCTATAAATCAAGATATCATCAAAGTATACGACTAGGAACTTCCCCATGAAGGGTCTCAACACTTGGGTCATCACACGCATGAAAGTGCTTGGGGCATTAGTTAACCCAAAAGGCATAACTAGCCACTCATATAGCCCATCCTTCGTCTTGAAGGCCGTCTTCCACTCATCACCAGGGCGTATACGGATTTGGTGATACCCACTTTTGAGGTCAATTTTTGAGAAGATAGTAGCATTGGCCATCATATCTAGCATGTCATCAAGACGCAGTATGGGAAACCGATACTTGATTGTGATTTTGTTGATAGCCCTACTATCAACACACATCCTCCATGTGCCATCCTTCTTAGGTGTAAGAAGGGTGGGCACGGCACACGGACTCATGCTCTCTCGAATAAAACCCTTCTCTAGGAGTTCATCAATCTGCCTCTTCAACTCAGCGTGCTCCTTCGGGTTCATTCTGTAATGCGGGAGGTTTGGTAGAGTTGCCCCAGGGATTAAATCAATGGCATGTTGTATATCCCTCATAGGGGGAAGCTCATTCGGTAAATCATCAGGAAAGACATCACGAAACTCATGTACTACCTGAATGGCCTCAGTGGGTAACTCTACGTTAGTCTCTGGTACACTCTCCCTAGCCACAAGGGCGTATATCATCGAGTCCACCTCCGTTTCACGCTCAAAGTCTTTGGCATTCAAAATATGGAGCGGTTTGGACTTGGACTTCGACTCCTTCACTTCTTTTGGGCCGCTCACACTACTCTGTGTGGTGAACTCTTTTCCAGTTGTATTCTTGGGTGGTAGAGGATTTAACTTGACCTTCTTACCCTCAAACCAGAATGTACACACATTTGAACGACCAAATATGGTAACATCCCTGTCATATAGAGCCACGGCCTACCCGAATGATATGGCCCACATCCATAGGAACAACATCACACCAAATTGTGTCCTTATAAGATCCGAACCGAATAGGGACAAGACAAAAGGTGCGAGAGGCGGAATGGATGTCTCATCAACCCGGGAGACTCTATAGGGGGCGAGGATGGGCTTCCGGGTTTCAAGCCCAACGACTCACGGTGCTAGTCGATGCCACGTTGGCACAACTACCACTATCCACGATCATCTTACGTTCTTTTCCCCACATTTCGCATAAGTGTAGAAGATCGTGTTGCGGCGCCAGTCATCAGTGTTCTTGGCTTGAGCCAGGGCGCAACGCACAATTGCGAGGGTCACGGACTCTTGTGCTCCCTCTTCCTCATCACTAGGGGTTCCGACTGGCTCATATTCCTCCTCCTCACTATCACTCTCTGGGGGCACTACTTCTACTTGCCCATCAATAAGGAGTACTTTGGTGCCCTCTCTGCCCATGCACCGGTGAGCAAAATGACCAAATCACGACATCTAAAACACCTAGTGGCCCCACTTCCACGTGAATTAGACCCAACAATCTCTTTACCCTTATCATCCTTAGGTCAGGGCTTTGAACATTAGGGAAGGTTTGTTTTGAAATCCGTGTTAGGTCTAGCCCCGAGAGGGTTGGCCTTAATCCGGATTCGAGAAAGTCAAACCGCCTTCCCACGGATGCTTTAAGGTATTGCTCAACATCTAACACTACTTGGTACAACTGTTCGATAGTGTCTATGTCTTTAGCGAGCAATTCTCTCCTAATGTCAGGACGGAGGCCCGTTTTAAAACGAGCAAGGGTGAGTACAGGGTCCTCATCAACCTCACAACAGGTCAAGTACTCTTCGAATTTCTCAATATAGTCAGCAACATTCATGGAACCTTATCGAAGAGATTGCCACTCCTCAATCAACCGCAGGCGATAAGAAAAAGGGAGGTACTTCTCTTTAAGTGTTTCTTTCATTTCGCCCCAATGGACTATTGGGAGTTCCCTCGCTCTTTCTTTCTTTCGCTCAACCGTCGCCCAAAACCTCTTTGCTTGACCCACAAGCTTCATCTTGGCGAATCGGACTCGTCGAGCATCCGACATATCATACCACTCAAAATAGTGGTCCATATCCGCCAACCAATCTAAAAAAGCTTTAGGGTCTAAGTGGCCATCAAAAGTAGGGGCATCTACTCTAACTCCCTTGAGGAGTTGCGCATCTGGGTCATATTGGTCATGATATCCCTCACGGGGCGGGTGCACAGGTGCGCGCCCATGACCAACTCCTTGGCCGCCTCCATTCCTTTGTCTAATCTCCTGACCACCTGCTTGAGAATGGGCATCTTCCCCAATGGTGGGGTTTGCCCTGAGGGAGGCCTCTATTTGAGTAACGCGATCATCAAATTGGTTAAGGCGTTGATCCATGCGTTGTTCCAAGCGCTTAGACATAGACTCAAACTGCTGGGTTAACTTGGCCATTGATTCTTGTAGTTGCTCCATGTTTAGAGTAGGGTGCAAACCAAAACCGCGACCCGTTCGTGTGGGCATACACAGGCTAACTCAACCTAAGGACCTGCTATGGCAACTATATGCATCTATAAAAAAAAAAACTAAATGACCCTATGAGACTGTATATGAAGGCGATAACACACCGCTACTAAAATTCAGCTATATATGATGGATTGAATGCATGACAGACTCAAATAAACTAAACCCTAAATATGTGGTGAATTCCCCTACAAGAACCCTAGGCTTTGATACCAAATTTGATGCAGGACATGAAATGTAAATATGATATGCAAGATTTCAAGCTTAGATCATACCATTCGAAACAATTACACAAATTCCACATCCCACATGAAAATCCAAACGTTCAATTAAAGGGAATTTATGCGGGTCCAGGCCTACATGATAGAAGTGGATCAATAAAAATTATGAAGCAAACGATACTCAAAGATAAGAAATAATCCTTCACACATACATAGTAATCAGTCCCTAATCCAAAGGATTCACCAGTTTCAAATCAAGGAACCTTAGGGAAAGGAAAGGGGCATATAAGTTAGGAAAACGTAATCTAAGGCTAGGTTTCATAAAAAAAAAGGCTATGAGAGGATAAAAGAGGATAAAAACACTGAACCAAAAGATGATCCCGCGTATGGATAGCGGGCTTGGGCGCTCCGTCAAAGTTTCAACTCGCCTACTGGTGAAAAATCTGAAACTGTTGTAATGAAGAACTCCGATGCAACGAAGGACAAATTCAAGTATGGATGGTGGGGAAGATGAAAAAAGATGATGAGGGATGGGGATGAATCGGGGTCGATGTGGCCGCACCACGGTAGTTAGCCCTTCGAAAAGGAGGGCTTCGCACCCACTTTTGAGTTCTTCCACAACTCACGAAGAGAGCGAGAAAACTAAAGCAGAAATTTTTATTAAACTTCAATGAATCAAAAGAACTACAATGGGTGCCTATTTATAGGGAGAGCCCTATACCCAAAAACTCGCACCATGTGCGACACCTATTACTTGGCGATGAAGTAAACTAAAATAAAAACCAAACACAGAAATCTAAAGCGTTCACAATGTTCTAAATAATAACAATAAGCAAAACCTAAAAAATGAAATCAATCCGACGAGTGGGCCACGATCATGAGATCCCATGATGGGCTTTTCTTGACTATCGGGCCCACTTTTCTGAACCAAAACTTGTCTTCTAGCTAGGAGGCCCTCCCTGGACGTCGTCATCGAGCCAGATCGATGATGGGATCCTCCTTCTGCGTACATACGTGCGTAGGGGTGGTGGTGTGCGGCCGTGCGTGTGCACGATGTCCTCATCACACACACACCTAACCCAAACCCACATCCACAACAGACCCACACACACGCCCGCGCACTATTTTTTCCTTATTATTTTCCTGAACAAAGATGCAGGTGGACCTGGAAGGAGAGCATAATCAACATCCTACCTCGCTGGGCATGGGATCTAACTGCCTAACCCCAGCTTCTCCAAAAGATCTGCAGAACATAGACTCATGTAGACATCAAAGCAGAAGGGCCAGCATATCTCCAACTAATGAAGCACAATTGCAGCCTAACTGGCAGCCCTTCGATTACTTTGGTTCCCATCACTGGTGTGGGTTGCAGATTTGGTTGCATCAGGTGGGATGGAGTCTAACCCATTCCATATTCTTTATACAATTCCCTTCTCTTCAAGTTCATGGATCTACTCAACATAAGCTTTATGAGAGCTTAGATCTTAAATTTGAGAATTCAGATTGTTCAACATTCAAATGCCATTAGGGTGTAGCCCTGAAATCAGGATTGTTCTTGCTTTTCTAGTGGAACCCATCCTTTGGGAACTTGGGTGCATAAAATACACACTCCATTAGCTGAGTTTTCAATTTTCTTAGTTGTTCCCCCATATTGAGTGGAACTCTCCCATCAGTTGTAAAACACTGAAACACTCCCTTATCTAACATAGCAATATCCGTTTTACATTACTAGCAGGAACCGACGCCAATGCCCATGAGCGAGGTAGGTACCGGTGGCACACAGTTGCATGTACACAATTGGTCGGTGCATGTGATCGCCACAAGTTTGAGCTGTGTGGGGACCACCGTAATGTGTGATTGCCATCCAATCTTGTCCATTACATGCACTACGGTCAGTGATTGTGAGCGATGAAGGCAGTGGTTATCCATTTCAATTTTATATAATCAATGACCGTGTGACTTGAGGGCCTGTTTGGATTTGTGAAAAGCATGGTAAAGGAAATAGTATTTCTCTGGAAAGCTTATTTTCATGAAATTGTGGGGGAAAGGAAGCATTGCCTCAGTCATAGATTCCGGTTGGCCTTTCAATGCATTCCAGTTTGGACCCAGCATAGTATTTCTCGGGAAAGCATATTTCCATGAAACTCTGGTAAAGGAAGCATTGTTTTCCTTCTTTGTTTTATAACAAAATTTTACTAAAAAATTGGGACATTTACAAATTTGTTGTTTGGCAAAAAAAAAAAAAAAATCTTGGAAAAATTTCCTATTTACTAGCATATTAGCACATGGGATGGTTGAAGATGGACAATGGCACATATGGCATCCACAGCATATATGGGGCACTTAAAGCTGAATTGTGGCACATGTATCACACATAAGGAACTAGAAGCTATAGGATTACACATGTGGCACAAGAGACATTAACGCATTTGACAGGCAGGTACTCAAAACTAGATAGTAGTACTCGTTCATGTAGGCACATATTGCATATATGGAGCAATTGAAGATGGATGATAGCACATGTAGCACATTGGCACATGTGAGGCACAAGAGGAGATGGATGGTGATATATATGGCGCATTAGCACATGTGGGAGGCTTGCACATGTGGGGCGCAGGAGAAGATAGATGGTAGACATGTACCACATTGGCCCGTGTGGGGCATTATCGAGGAAGGATGATGGCTCATGTGGCACATGTGAGACAATTGAAGTGGATGGTGGCGCATTTGGGTTTACTCTTCAGAAACCCATTTTCCTTTCGTCGTAGGAAAATGCCTTTCTTAAGGGCAGAGGTGAGAAAATAAATTTGTTGATTTTCAAAAAGAAAAAAGAAAAAGAGTAAGTGGGAAATGACGTTTCCAACAATTTCTCACAACGAAAAGTGAAACAAACACTAGAAAGTTAGTTTCTCAGGAAATGATATTTCCTTTCCTTTCCATGAATCCAAACAGGCCCTAATTATAAAATTTTCATGGGATTGGGCACAAAGCTATTCACACTATAAGGATCAAATTTCACAACTTTCTGCCTCACATAAAACAGATAAAACATGAAATTTTACTGGCACTGAACCAATCTTTTCATATGCAATGCATTGTAAATACATACACATACACTTTCATATACACCCTCCAAAAAAATATAAACATGGAAATTACTTGCCTGGTTTAGTCTGAGTATCGAATTTCTAAACCTTTGATACTTTGTATAACACATGCATGAAAATATAAGCTAAATAACCAATGGTGGTTTGTTGGATATCTGCTTTCTGTTCAGGCTTATAGAACTTCTCCTTATGATGCAGGCTGGAGTAAACTCGATATTTTATACTCTGATACATAATGGAGAAGGCTGAGAGTGGTGTGAAGAGAATGTCTCCATGTGATTTTGAAGCACTGAAGAAGTGCTTGGAAGAAAACAAGGGGAACTATTTCAAACGCCAGTCGCAGATAGACGCCTTTAAAACTTCCTGTTCTGTGAAGAAACCACCTTCTGCAAAGCGATCCTAATTTATTACTATCCTTCTAGAATGCTCCAATTTTCTATCTCGGAAAGGAACTCTTGCTTTTGAGTTGTTTCTAGCTTCAAAAGTGTGCATGATTTAGTTTTCAATTGAATAATAGTGGGTGTTTATGTATTATGGTTGAAGAATGCTCCGTCTTGTTATACATTACCAACCTTAATCAGTGCAGTTTGGATAATTTCTATTAGAAATGCAGACATCTGTTCTTTTTTAGAAGTAGAAGTGCAAATAAATGCACAGCCAGATTTCTTTCTACTCTTTTTTTTTCTAAGTTTACCTGCCATTTTACCGTATGCCTCTGTGTGAAATAACAGAACTATGGATCTCAGACCATACTTGTAGTTAACTCAACGCAATAATATCTGTTTGGTCATTGTATTGGCATGAAACTAGTCTTGTTTCAGTTATGTAGCCTTTCATCTATAGATATGAGAGAGATGAGAACCAATTTAAAGGTGTGATTCAAGTTTTTGTGTATTATTTTCTATATCTGCTTTTTAAGTTTAATTTTAACATTTTACTGAATGCTGCCGTGTGAAATAACAGAATTATAGATGTCAGACCATACTTGTTTTTTTTTTTTTAGAGATAACAGCAAATATATTGAAAAAAGGAACAAAAGGAAGAAACAACAAGAGAAAAAACCAAAAACACAAAGGAAACGATCTGCTGAGATAGCAGAACGCTCTTAGACACCCAGAAAAGACAAATCGACCCTCTTTAACTCCTTTACATTACCCGCCCATTCGATGACCAACTTTTTAGCCTTAGAACCTACAATCTCAGACCATACTTGTAATTAACTCAACGCAAAAATAACTGTGTGGTCATTCTATTGGCGTGAAACTAGTCTTGTTTCAGTTATGTAGCCTTTCATCCATAGATATGAGAGATATGAAAGCCGGTTTAAAGATGTGATTGAAGATTTTGTGAATTATTTTCTATATTTTCTTTTACTATTGTTAGACTTGTTATCATCTTGGGAAGATTAGATTGATTCATTAAGGGTCTATAAAAGAGGATAAGCAGGTAGACATTTCAAATTTTCTGAGTTTTGAGTTTTCTCAAGTATTGTAAGAAGATTGATATCAATAAAGTTTTTCTCCAGCTCTATTTATCTATTCTTTTGGATATTCTCTTGTCCATCTCTTTACGATTCGGGTGTCGACATCTCATTGAAACGATAAACAGGTTGTACCATCGGATGAGCCATTTACAGCAGTTAAGGGGCTTGAAATCATACTTTTAGTGGCCCAGTGGGAGTGGAGAGGCAAATGTAGAAGAGGTGTCGGCATTGGAGTTCTAGTAGATATAAGATTTTGTGGAGGTACAGATTTATTTTCAATGAAATTCATTCTCTAGCATTTGGATTTTAAAAAATCATTAAATCAAATAAGTGGGGATGTGAATCAATTGACTACTTGGCAAGAAAGGGTGTTTTGAGGAGTGACCTATGATTCATGGCTTAATGGTCTGTCCAATATGTTCATAGTTCTCGCTTTTTCCCTTCTAAAAGAAATTATCATTCACCAAACTAAAAAGATAAAACTTTCACGCTTCCAAGGTAGATAGACCATTCAGCCAAGAATACTCCAGGTGCCAACACGACACACATCCGGGTATAGCATCGGGCAGGCTCCTAAATGAACATTCTTTAAACAAATATCTGGTTGATTGACATGACAAGTGGGTCATACATGAATAAAACCAAGGATGGTTACAAAAAGGTACCCAACGTTCCACAAAGTCACGTACCCCCTTGGAGGAAACTAATGAAGACAAAAGTCTTACACACATGTGCTGCATGGTAGGGTGCTTTCTTTTTCCCCACTTCCATGGTTGCAAACCCTTCATCAACGCAGATGAAAAAAAAAATGGATACACACACATGCAAATATAATCCTATATTTAAAATGGATAGTTCTGGATTACTCCAACTTCCCATGAAGCAATTGCATCAAAGTCACATAAAGAAAAAGAAAAGAAGACAACTACATATCTGCATCCATTGGGAAAGGGAAAAAAAAAAAAAAAAAGCATATCATTAAAGCACTAAGGTCTTACTAGCATTGCATAAATAAGAGCGAAGAAAGAAAAACATATATATATATATATATATATATATATATATATATATATATATACTTATGTATTCAACAATGCGTACTAAAAAAAAACAAACAAGAACAAGGAAAATGACTCGGGGGGTCGTTTGGATGCCTGTGAAATTTTTAGTTATAAAAACTTTACAACAGAAACTCTTTTTAGGTGTGAAGAGTTTACCATCTATCCTGTTTGGCTTTAATTTTACGTGATAAACACTTTACACAGGAAACTCTCTTTAGGTGTGAAGAGTCTACCGTCTGTCCTATTTGGCTTTAAGCTCTGAAGTGTTTAAAGGTAGTTGCTAGCTGCAAAGAGTAAGAGGTAGAGCAAGTGAGGCTAGCTGCAAACTTCTCTTGAAATTTTATATATATATATATATATATATATATATATATATATATATATATATATATATATATATATATTTTATATATATATATATATATATATATATATATATATATATATATATATATATATATATATATACTGACCTTATAATTGGATTACCTGTAATATGAAACACAGTATCATGCCATTGCCAGAGTTCTAAAAGCCCTTGTAATCTGTAAAGGATTTACAGTCAAATTACAAGCATCCAAACACCCTGTAATGCATTTACCTGTAAAGACTATACAACTAAAGAAATTTATATGAAACCTCACATTTCACAATTTTCTTTTCCTCTTCTACCAAGGTTTGGGTGTGAACCAGATGGGCCATGGCCACCCATCTATCCTGTAATGTGACTCAATGCTCCCATCATCTACATTGTATACACGAAGGTTGTAGCCCCCACACAACTCTTTAGAATACCATCCCTGATCATCGATAAAATAAATGCGATTCCCTTCAAAGCCGGAGAAGTCTTGAGCAGAGAGAGACATTGAGCAATTCTGCCCTAAAAACAACATACCATCTCCCAAGGCTTTTAAAGGGAAACACATGTGTTTGTTCAGGTCCACCCTGAAAATCTCGAAGTCGACAAGCCTATTAGGGTAGTCCAAGCACATGATATCCATTCTCTTCGCAACCACCAGCAATTGTCCAGAAGATTCCACTAGATACTTCCTACAGAACTCAATGTCTTCTTCAACAATCATAGCCACCATCGTCAAGGTGGGGTAAAGCCCGCTAACGTCGAGTAACCCAACATGCCCAGATTCATGAATGACATAGAAGTTACCATTGTAACACACAATGTCCTCGAAAGCGAGCCAATAGCTCTCTACATCCTCGAAAGCGAAGCGATCGCTCTCCGCATAGGCCCGCTCATCGACATAGGTCCATGTATCACCGTCCCGCCTGCAGAAGGCTAACCCGGACCGGAAGGCGAGAATGGCAACGACGTAGGGCCCAGCTGTGATGGCCTTATGCACATACATCTCACGCATGAATTTGGCAGTCTTGACGAGAGGAGCAAGGCCGCCCGGCAACCGACACATGAAATTGATGTTGCCGGTTTCCGTCTCGTCGACATCAATGATGTCAGAGAGGGTGGTGAGGCGGGGAAGGGGCATTTCAGTTCTAGAGAAGGGATTCAAGAGGGAGATGTTGAGTCGGATATCTACCATTATAAGAGAGCCCTCTGAAGATCCACAGCAGCATCTTTCATTCTCTTCGTTGGAGAGCTTCTTGAGGCGATAGATGTGATTCTCTGAGAGGCTGAAGAAGCAACAGAAGTCGTGATTTTCATTATCGGAAAATATAAGAGAGGGGAGCTGATGATGAGGTAGACGGTGACGATTTTCTAGAAAGATCGATCGCCATGTCTTGCAGACAGCACCGAAGCTGATGAAATCAAGGAGAACCGTTAATCTTTTGATGATTAATTCAATCGTATCCTTCTCAAGCTCCAACCAATCAACCTCTCTATTTCTTTCCATTTCCATATTTTCGATTTCCATGCTTGAGAGTAGAAGGAAGCAGAAAATGGAAAAGAGGCAGAAAGGATTTTATTCTCTTTTTAGGTCGTATGGCTACGATACACCGCCGATGTATTGCGGAGGAAGCGATGCATGGAGAATTGGGCGGAAGGACCAATGAGATCTACTCGTTAAAAATCCACTCCGTCTATCAATGAGAATGGAAATCACCACCGTTGAAATTTTATCAGAACTCAGTAGGGTATTTATATGTCATCCAAACCGTTCATAAGGTTATTATCACTGGGATGAACTATCCAAACCGTTCATAAGGCTATTATCACTGGGATGCACTGTGGGTACAAATGGATTAGAGACTACTACCCAGCTGTCACTTTGGGGTGTACACGAACCGAGCTAGCTCTGTTAGCTCGCTCGACTCGACGCCCACACGCTCGATTCGACTCAGTTCGAAGCTGAGTTCTGGCTGAGTGGAGCTGATTTTTTGACCTTGAAAATGAGTTTGAGCCGAGTTCGAGCAGGCTTAGCTCGGCTCAACTAGGATCGAATCGAACTCGGATCGAACCAGTTCGATGACTCGGTTACTTTGCCATTGATGTTGCTCAGCAACTGTTTGATAAAATAACTCAACAAAATGTGGCCGGTGACAAAGAAAGTATGTACATGAAATAAAATGGCACATGCTTTAACATCCAAATGTAACATGCACACCACACAAATATTGCAGTCTTATTGTTCTTGAGAGTTTCACACCCATTATAGGCCTTAAAAATCCAGAGTTGAGAGTTTCACAGCAACACAAATTGGCATAAATGCCTTGAAAATCCAAAATATATGAGGGAGACTTGCAGAAACAAACCTGCAGTTGCTCTACCTGCGGCCACACCTTGTTGACTATTGGGCATCAGTGTTGGTTAGAAGTGGATTACTATTTGATGGATGGTGTAGATTAATTGATTCAACTACACATTGGGACTGAATTAGGAGCTAAAACACCAAAACACAGTGACCAACTTAAATCAACCACAAGTCAAATGAGCCTCCTTAGTTCACTATATGAGGTCAATGATGATAAGTCAGTAGACAAGGTCTTGATCAATCATAAGCAAGCCTCATTTTCTACTTCTTTCTTTTCTCCGTTTTCTTTTCCTTTTTTCTTCTCTCTTTTCTTTCTTCTCCGTTCTTTTTTCTATGACCAAGGGATCCATAGGAATAAAAAAGGAAGGGATTCATTGCCTCTGTTTGTAAAATAGTGGGATTTTGAAGTTGCAGTTCAGGTGTTTGTAGAAATGCATCAATGGCGAACTCGACTCAATCTTGGCTCGAACTCGGCCCAAGCTGCTGACTGAATCGAGTCGAGCTAGCCAGTCATGCTCGAGGACCAAGCCAAGCCGAGCTTGAGCTAAGGTCAGCCAGTGACCGAACCGAGTCGAGCTGAGGCCAACTCGACTTGGTTCAACACAATGTACACCCCTAGTCACTAGCTAGTGACATATAGGGTCCCTAAGCTATCGTGTTGTATAGAATTTATCCACACCATTCATCCATTTTGCAATGTTGTAACAAATTAGAGGTGTACACGAGTCGAACCGACTCGAGCATGGCACAGCTCGACTCGGCTCAGCCACTTGCCAACCCCATCTCAAACTCGGCTCGACTCGGTCCTTAAGCCTAACTGGCCAGCTCAACTTGATTCGGTCAGTAGCTCGGGCTAGTTTGAGCCGAGTTCAAGCCAAAATCGAGCCGAGTTCGCCTCTACGGCATTTTCATAAACACATGGACTGCATCTCAAATTCTCACTGTTTGTAAAACAGCAGTAGCGGTTTTTACAGGTATTTCATCAAACACCTTGTGGGCAACATCAAAATCAAGAAAATGCGGTATTTATTTCACATAAATTCCTTCCTTGCCACCAACCTACACTTGGTTGGGTCATTTCATCAAACAGTTGGTGAGCAACATCAATATCAAAGTAACCGTGTAACATCCTAGATTTTCACTGTTTTGGATTTTCAAAAATCCTTGATTTTTTTTTATTAATTAACTTATAATATCACTTAATGACCATTAGCACTCAATGTTAGTTTATACATGGGTGGTACTAGTAAAGAACTGCACAAGTCCGTTTAATCAACCGTAGGAAGCCAATGAATCCGCCCGATCATTTGAACAACAAGTTTAGCCCCATGATTTACTCACATAGGGCCCAAATCTAAACGACTCATCACTAATTAATCAACGCAAGCATAATTAAATTAAAGATCTAACCGAAACCGAGTCAGATAAGGCCTGGATCTTGGCTAATAGACCAAATCAACCCTGTTACTCTTTTAGCCTAAAACCGACGGTTTAGAGTAATCATGACCAAATCTTCACTTTCACTAGTTATAAATAGGTCACACAATGAACATAGCTAATCCAAAACCTAATCATTACCCACGAGAAATCTCAGTACCTAATTCATTCCATAAATGCTCCGAATTTCCAAACAAGCTCTAGACCGCTCGTTAGTGGGCCACTAGTTCCAAAACAATAGGATAATGTCTGTTTTACTAGGCTTGACGTCCATCGCGAGAGTCGGACCTGGGTGCTATCCAGAACCGCTCAACTTGAGCTAAAGGACGAGTGCATGAAAAATGCAAATACCCTAAAGGAATGAACTGGAACTTAAATGAATTAGGTCGTCTACTCTTATGCAAAGTTGAGGATTTCGGACCGTCGGTTTACGACCAAACTTTACCCGTGGAGTAAGGATATTTCCCTGCTCATATTCGTATAGCCGCGGCGCCGATTGACTATCGATGATTGTTAAACAGACTTCTAATCATATATGTCGATCGGCGTATCCAAATGACGGGCCGATCATATACATACGTAAATCATCATTAGGGCCAACTATCCAACGGTGGGTGTCGACTCCTACACCCCATAGTGTGCCTTAGAGCTTAGAAAGACCCTCCCATAAGTCTAGTATAATAAAAGCGTAGCTCTTGGGGACATTTACACCAAATCTGGCATTATAAAATGGCCTCATTCGGGCACCCCTCTACGATTTTGCCCTAGAGGAAAGAAAGAGAGAAAGAGAGAAAGAGAGAAGAGAGAAAAAGAAGAAAGAAGAAAGGAAGAAGAGAGGAAGGGAGAGAGTATTTGTGTGGGTGAAGGAAATCTTGATGCTTGTAGGGTTGGTATTTCCTCAACCAAACCGGTGGCTACTACAAAACCTCCACCAAACCCACCCATGCCAAGAAGCGGAGGTAAGAATGGTATATTTTTCCTTTAATAGAGCAACCTAGTGTAGATTTCTAGGCATTAATGTTGTCTTTCTTGATTTGATTTAGGAATTGACGGTTTTACCCAAATCCTCAAACCCTAAGATTTCAAAGAATGGAAATCTCCTCTTAAGGTGCGAACTATTATCCTTAGGTGGCCTAGCACCAATTTTATTACGAATCTAATGATTTTGTTTGTTTAGATGATGTATTTGGAGAATCTAAAGAGAACCTAGGAATTGCTTAGTTTGTTTGGAATTGTGTGTCATGTTGATTTTCTCATATGATGTTGTTCTTACCCCTCACATGATTTGGTACAAATTGATGATCTTATGTTTATGTCTTGTTTGGTTTTCTTTACATGATGTTGCCCTATAGCATGTATGCCTTATTAATCCTTGTGCAAATTGGCTCTATGAGATGTAGGAAGTGTTTACTTCCCCACCAACCCACACAACACACGTGCACCTTTATTCATGATATTGTTAGCCTCTCTTACTAGAAGATTCTAAATTGTATGATGAGGAGTATGAGAACTTGATGTTATTTATGCTATTTGATAATCCTGTTAGATGGCATGTTATGAATCACCACCCAAACCCCGGGGTTGGTCAGGAATACGAGAAGAGCGAAGGCAGCCCCGTTGGTAAGATCGTCTTGAAGTTAAACCCATGGATTTGTACGAGTGTGTGTGGGCGACAGTAGTTAGACTACATGGGTCGCACGTACCCGATATCATTCTACCACGTACTTGTCTGAACTCATGCGGTCTAGTCTACTGGCTGACCAACCTTGTTTTGTTAATCCTATTTGCTCATACATGTATGGAACCTGACACACCCTACAACCGTTATAGCCCATCGATAACTACTTAAAGCCTATCCACCGTCTCGTGGGCCAGGCATGGTGGAATGAGACACTGTGTTCGAGATGTCGGCCTACGTTGGGGTGACGAACCTCCCCGTAGTGACCGCAAGCAATCCCAGTTCTCAGCACTCCCCATGTGCTTGAAGTCGGGGATGGGGAACCCGACGGGATTAAGGATCGCGGTGCCCTGGTCTCGCACGTTGAGGGGCCTTGGCATCGTAACTAGTTGTGGCATTGATATGTGGGGTGTATCAAATTCCCTAACTTGCTGGATGAATGGACTTAATTAATAACTTAGCTAACACGATCACATTACATCGCATTAGTTAGGGTGGCGACTCGGCAGTCGAGGTCGCTCTGAAGGAGTGTTGGTCATACGCGATCGTTAGATGGAGTTGCTCGAGGGAGTGTTGTGGCGAGGGCATGCATCATATCATCTATCATGCATACGCATTAATAAGATTAGATAGGTGTTTATGAATGATTGTTTTTCATTAAATTCATAATATAACTAATGTCTGTTACAACTTAAGATTAATAGCACCCAATGAGTTGATCACTCACTTCCACTCTGGGACGATGTTTTAAAACACCAACCAGACTCTCCCATAGTTGCAGGTGACGAGGAGTATAAGGAGCCTGGCGGCATGAGCTTAGACGGGGAGGACGAGCTGTCCTACTTTCAGTTGATGGGCGGCTCTCCATCGGCTTAACAGGCGGGATTTAAATCGCTAAGTCGTGGACTCAGCTTTATTTTTTTTGATATATCATTCTTTTTGTGATTTTGTTGGGCAACGCCTTGTGTGACCCATTTATATTCTTGGATCTGTATATATACTGGATCTCCTTCATTTCAGTAGACTTGTGTGGTTGTGCTTCATGTTCCAGGAAATTTCAGGTTGCGCATTTAAACATGATTAAATGCATATTAATGAAAATCGATTATAAGTGACCCCAGGAACTCGAGAGTCGAGTGTATGCACGACCCCCAATTTTCAGGGCGTTACAAACCGAGTCACCAAATTGGTTCGATCCGAGTCCGATTCAAGCTGGGTTTGATCCGAGTTGAGTTGAGCTCGGCCAAGCTCGAACTCAGTTCGAAATTTTTTCGAATTCAAAAAATCAACTTGACTCGGCTCAAACTCAGTTTCAAACCGAGTCGAATCGAGCTTTTCGAGTCGAGTCGAGCAAGCTAACTGAGCTAACTCTACTCATGTACAGCCCTACTTGTATGAGCCTTAAAATGAGGCAGTTCCAAGGCTTAACTGAACCCACAATTGGATTAAATGCCTAATTGAGAACTTTTTAAGGAGTCATAGAGGTTTTTGGAAGTTTTTGGATTAAGCTGATAGTGGTAGCTTTACCACCGTTGCTTTATGTGGTGTGGTCCACTTGAGAATTGAAATTGCCTCACTTCAGGGCTTGTAACTTAAAAAGATAAAGCAAAATTAGAGTTATACACAACCATGTTAGCATGATTAACTCACTCAACTTTACTCGGAAAAGTTTGACTCAAGTTCAAGCTAAGTCAAGCTGATTTTTTGAGTTCTAAAAAATTTTAAGCTGAATATGAGTTATAGGCTGAGTTCGACTCAACTCGGTTTGGAACTTGACTCAATACGACTCGGATCGAGTTCACTTAGTATAATTATTTATATATTTAAATAAATTACATATTATATTATACATATTAAAAACTCTAAGACTTAGCTTGAACCCATCTCGTAGGCTCAAACTCGAACTTGCTCGAAAGATCGAGCTTAAGTTCGGCTTGAACTTAGATCGAGCTGGCCCAAGATATTGACTAAGCTGAGCCGAATTGGCCAATCAAGTTCGTGGATTGCTAAGTCGAGTTCAAGCTAGGATAGCTTTCTCAACATGATTAACAGAGCTGGCCAAGCCCGACTCAATTCAGCTCATGTGCAGATATTAATTGTCACATGTTTTACTTATGCCAGATGTCAAGGAACATCCGGTTGTTGGGTTGTTGGGAGTCTGGGGCTCCTTGCTTCATTAGGGGTCGTTTGGCACTGTAGATTTGAGGGGATTTGAGGGGGTTTCAAATTCCCTAGTTGTTTGGCAGCATAAAGTAACTGGGGGTTTTAAATCAAGGGGTTTCAAATTCCCTCTTCCGGGGGTTTGAAATCCACTGTTAGAGCTTGGGTGTAACATGTGTGTAACATGTGTGTAACATGTGTGTCACCATACTAAAATCATTTCAAAAATCATTTCAATAGTTGCAGGTGTAACATGTGTGTCACCATACTACCATTCTATTTGGCGCATGGCCCACTAATGATGATCAACACCATCCAAACATTGTCCAGCAATGTCCAAACATTGTCCATGTAAGTCAACGGTTAAAAATCATTGGTTAGTCACTTAGACATGATCTTGTGCTTATGGCCCATCCAAGACTTGGAATTTCATCATTTTCAAGCAAAACATATATTTCAGCGGGCTTATCACAACCATTGTGTCAAAAATTACATATATCACTAATTAGGGATATTAAAGTGATTTAGTAATTAAATTCAAACCTTTGTAAATATACCATACATAGCTACTTTTGGATTGAAGTTTATTCACGCTCCAGGGTGCCAAACACACTGATAGGATTTCAAATCCTGAGGGGTTCTGAATCAAGGGGTTCCAAATCCACGCTCCCAAACAGGCCCTTAGTCTCCGCGGAGTAAGAAATCGTGTCTACTCTTCCCACGGATATACAAAAAAAATCATCAGCCCAAGGTAAGGGTAACAGTTACCAGGATAACACTGAATCTGTTACTTTTTCAAATAAAATCTTAACAGTATTTATGGTGATACGATTGCATATTTGCTTACGATAATAAGATAATTTTACGTTTTACCATTCTTTTCGAATGCCTCAGCCTAGTTAACTCGCTTGACTTAGAAACTAGGTTTGAGCTGATTTTTTAAGCTAAAACTTGATTTGTTGAATCAATTCCGATCGGATTCATTGAATATAAATATTTTGTTAATATTTATATATTTAAATAATTATATTTATATATATATATATATATATATATATATATATATATATATAAAATTCTAAAATTTGTAAGCTTGAACTCGAACTTGGCTTGAAAGATTAAGCTCAAGCTGGGCTCGAGTTAGCCCAATGTGCTGCCTGATGTTAGAAAATACTGTGTTGGATATACCGAAAATAAAAATAAAATAGATAAATATGAATTTTGTTTTACTAGGCTGAATCACGTAAATCGATACGCTGTTCTTAAAGCGTGATTCGCCCCCTTATCAATTGCTGATGGGTTACAAGCGAATTGCTTCTACATCTGACGTGCAGCAATCACGATGGGTTCACTTAAGAACGGTTTAATGCAGTAGATCTATTCTAGCAGAATCAGACAGTGGAAATATTCACAATATTCTAAAAAGGAGATCTGGAGTATTTGATGGGAGAAATAGTGTTGAGATATTCATTTTAAGCTAGAATGGTCCAGTTTATATAGGTACCAGGGAGTGGTCCGTTGCTAAGTGGCTATCAATGGTTCGGAACATTTGAAAAACGTTTTTGACCTTTGACCATTAATTTCAGCCGTTTCTGGTTGTCGAATCATGATGACCCGTCCGTTTTCATACCGTTGTAGCTTTCAAGGCAGCTAATCGTTTTAAGAAACTGCCGAACGTTTCGAATTTATGATCTGACCATTCTCAGTCGCCTATAAAGCCTTGGATCATTTCAGACCCATCGCACCTAGGCTCTTACCAGACCCTTCGTACCGCGCATGCAAAATGCGCCAACTAGTGCTACTACAGCCAAATTGCCCCACGCCCGTGCCCGAGCGTGTGCATGTGTTCCAGTGGGTATTTTCATTTCCAAAACATCCAAGTAAGAATACTACACACACATCCACATATAAACTCCAAAAACTTTTCTACCATTTCCGATATGGGACTAAAGACACACACTCCACTTTTTAATTTGAAATTCCCGAAAACCATGTTGGCAGCAAAATCCTAAAATTTTAAATTTTTGAATATTTTCAAAAAAAAACCACAAATTTCAACGCCTGAGCCAATCCAAGGTATGCAGTTAGGCTTGAAGACTGCCAAACTGATTTGGAATTAAACTCGACTCGGTTCAGCTAATGTACCCGCGGTGATTGAACACCTACATTGATAAGAATACCCAGTCCTGAAAAGATCATATGTTATATCATGAATTGTATCTGAATTTGGACGGTTCAGATTCTTCCCTTTTTTTTTTCTTAAAATTCCTTCTTAGTTACGCCTACTTATAGAGCGTTCAAGAGCTGCACAAGGCGTGCTTGTCATGCTTACATAGTGATACAATTGAGCCGAGAAACTTTGACACGTTTCTCATCATATCAACGGTCTTTCTGAGTTGATAAAGATGCTGGAAACTGATCCAGGCCGTTCATCTCAAACCCCAGCAGAATTTTCAAAGTGGGCCGTAGTTTTACTGATCGGTCTGTTCATCGAGCCATCCACGTAGAGGACATCATCGATCCAAGCGACCATGTTGAATGCCAGGCTCTCCAACACCCTTGAGTAGCTCTCTAAGATTGCTTGCCCCACATCCTGCAATAAACGATTCAGATCACAACCGTTGCATACATACATACATGCACGTGCTCATGCACATGTGTCACATTGAGGGTCCTCTTACCAGCACATGTGCTGATCTAGGCCGTTCATCATGTGAGACCACTGTGATATTGTGGTCGACCATGCCCAAAAAGTTTATATGACCATGAGAAAAAATGGACAGTGATATGTATTTGATGGGTCGCAACTGATGAATGGCCCATATCTCACACACGTGTGACACATGTTTCCAAGCGTGTGGTGGATAAAATGTTTGATCACCTTCAAGAAAATCTCACATTTCCCAATTTGCAATTACTCAATATAGTAGTCTGATTCTTTATGAATCTGATCCATCCATCCAACTACATCTACTGTGGATGGCAAATGGTTGAAAATACAAATGAATTGGATGATCCTAGCCATCCTATCAGTGGCTGTCAAGGCAACGGTGGGAAATGAAAACAGTTATCGATCTTTTCTGGGTCGGGTCGGGTGGTAGTGCATAGAAGGCATGGTTTCTTGAACATAAGCCATCTATGATGGGGCCCAGTATATGGATGGATCTGATTGATCAACTGCCTCCCCATTACCAACATGGTTTTAAGACTCAGACGAGTCTGATGCAAGTCATCTGAGTCAACTCAGGCATGAACTAGTTCGGTGAGTCTTTTAACCAGGATTACCAAATTATCAATTACTAAATCACTGGTGAGGACTAGAGTTGGGCTAGAGACAACTCGACTCGTCCGACTCATTCAAACCCGACTCGACCCGAACTGAATGGCTGAGTTGGTCCGAACTGAGTAGGCTTCACCCAATCCAAACTCAAACCGAGTCGAGTTCAAATTACCCAGTAACTCAACCTGAAACTCAATCTGGTCAGACTCGACTCGATTCGAAACCAACTTGACTTGGATTCGGGTATATATATAATAAAAAAAACCTTAATTTTTAAGTATCTCTAACCCTATACGCTGAACCCAATCCCGACCTGATCCCAAACTCTCTCTCCCTCCCTCCCTCATCCTCCTCGCATTCCAAGCCCAGCAACCACCCACCACCCTCCTCTCTCTCTCCTCTCCACTCCCTCATCTCTCGATCGGAATTGGTGCCAACTCGAACTGACTGGGTACTTTTGACCGGGTCAGACTCGGTCCGGATTAGTCCAGGCTAGACCCAGACTTGGATCGGTTCAGTCATGCTGGACTTGGTACCGAGTCGAGTCGAGTCGAGTTTGGGTCAGGCATATTTCAAAACCAGATCGAGTCGGGTCATCCCTAACTCGGTCGGACTCGACTCGATGCTCAGCTCAGGATGAAAGGATCTTGTGTGGTATACAGTCCAACATGACAGCACCCACAGTGTGAAATCCAGGCCATTCATCAGATGGTCCTCTCTGAGAACAAGCCCCAGTCCAAAAATCATGCTAGTGGGGCCTTATAAACTTTTGGTCATTTTTCTTTTGAATCATCCAAGTCTCTCACACCCAACTGATGAATGAACTATCCTAATTTTCAGCCCAGACCATGATCTCTGTGGGCCACACCTACCCAATGAATGGCCTGTATCTTGCACTCTTGCAAATCTAGTCTGTGTTTTTTGCATTACCTTGTTGTACTGGATCTTGCATGTGTCCAACGACGTCTGCGACAATCCGGGGTACCTCTGCTTCAAGCACAACAGTAGACTCTCAGCTCTCCCAGCAAGCGTCGTGTTCTTATCTCCATCTGCTATCAGATCTTTGACCATGTCCCATGACGATTTTGAGTGGTTTATGCACGCTTTCCGCCTCCACACGTACAATGAAGCCTCGATGCGGTCTGCCACCTCAAGAGCTTCGTGCTCGGACGCGATGTTGAGACAGTCGAGGAGATGTTCTGGAGAAAATTGGTCTGGACTTGAAATGTAGCGGTGGATTGAATCACCTAGACTGGCTTTTCCACTCTGAAAATAAGGACGACGGACTTTTTCAGTCGTTAAGAACAGTGTGTGTTTGGATGGACTATCAAATTGAATTGCAATTAGTAGACTGAAATAGTGGAAATAAGTAAATTGCAATCTCATTCTGTATATTCAGATTTTGTGTTTGTGATATAGAGCTGGTCGCGGACAATTTCATGGCCAAGATGGATCAGAGAAGGCCCGATTGGAGGCAGAAGTGATCTGGACCGCCAGGTTGTCCATGCCGAATTTGTGAGATTCCATCAGATCGACGGTTGAAGATTCATTTTATTTCCGTTTTTACTATTTATAGTAAGTTTCATAACTTTTGATCCATTGCGTTTTAGGAGTAGTGCGAACATGAAAAGGGGTTCGAAAAATTAGAGGAATTTAGGCCAAATTGGACACTTAATGTTTTTGGCTGAAAACCATGAAGTCTAGTAGAAATCATGACCATCTATAAAAATAAGTTTATTATTTATATTAAGTCATGATTTTAGAGAGTTTGATTAACTTCTTCCTGGGTTTGATATCACTATTTAAATGATTGTAAATTTGTTTTTATCATCAATCAAGTTATTTTCGATTTTTATTAGAATTTATTTCTTTCCCTCGTAGATTCGAGGAATCTCCGTGAGGAGTCCAGCGAAGCTCCGTGGATTCGGAGTAATTCCCCCGAGGAAAATGGTGATCAACCTCATTACGTCCTTCCCTGCATCAGTTTGGCCTCCAAATTGTGATCATTTCTGTTTGGAGATGGACTGATTGCAATGTGGATTTACATTGGGAATGCTACTTACAAGGCCCCCATCTGCAAATCCCATGAGCAAGTGGCATATGTGCTAATGTGGCACATGTGAAAGACTGAGTCCATGTGGCCCCATGTAGAATGTTCCTGGCCTAATCTCACCAAACTTTTGCCATGAATGATCATATCATCTCTCTTCAATCTTTCCAAGTTAGAATATTTGTAACATTGATCTTAACTTACAATGTGTGCATTGCAGGGATGTCTCACCTTTGGGAGAGCTGCAATGTATGTTTCTGGGACTTCCATCTCGGCGAGGACGCTGCTGTTGATGGCCATTGCTGCTTTGAGGATCTGACTCGCACATTCGCGCTTGTGCTGCAGCTGCTTCCTTGATTTCTCGGAGAGGCCACGCAGTGGGACGCACGGCACTGGCAGCCACCATTTCTCCTCCTTCCGTTGGATCACACGCCTGAACGATCCTGAACTGTTTGGGTTTGACGTCAAAGTTCCCTGCTCTATGTACCAAAACTCAGTGCTGCTGAAACTCTCCAGTATCTCCTGTCAATCAAAGCTTTGATTGTTTAGACAGTGATTAAATCATTGTTGAAAATTCATCTTCATTCCTTTTGTGCCAATGGATCTCATAGCTTGGTTGTCCAGAGCATCGATCTAATGGGCCCCACAACAATTGGGTGGTTACCAAAATATACCCAATTCAACTGAAAATGAACAAAGATTGGACAGCTAGGATCTTTGGATATGGAAGATTTTCAGATCATGGTCCATTAGAAAAATAGTCTGGATTATTGAACCATGGGCCCACTTGTACAAACTGAAAACCTGAGGGCTGAAATGGGATCTTACCAGCAGCATAGTGTCTAGCTTTTGCAGGGCAGGAAGGTTTATGTAAATATCTGATCTGGGTCTGCTTGTCATCACCTAAAAAATGAAAAATGCTCGTTAGAAGCAAATTTCTACCAAATCAAAATAGACTCAAAACTCGGTGAGTCCCCAACCGGTCCTTTTTGGAGGCCGGTTCTGGTCCAAACCGGTCTGACCATTTGGTCCAGTCCAGGTTTTAAAATTCTAGTTAGAAGCAAGGAAAAGAAGAAGCTGATCTTGATTTTTTTCTGAAAACCCGTCTCTATGGGATTGCGAATTCTCGCCTCTAGAGAAGTCCCATCTTGGAAGCTTTGGCAGCAGGGGAGGAATTCAACTATGTAATCACAAACAGATAGAAGACATTCCATTTCTCTTAGCCACATGGATTTCTTTTCAGGTGGGAGAGGTTCCAACCTCCAAAACTGACCAAAAACGGTAGCTGCACATACAAGAACACAAGTGAGAGATTGGTTAACTTACAACTGAAAAGGAAATTAAGTAACGTCAGGTTAGTTCGAGCGTCTACTCAGTGGAGAAAGTTGTATATCTTGATCACACCTGTCAGTGTTCCGAATTGTTTCGTATAGTGGGACCAATGGTGTGGTCTTAAGGGACTGATTGGATCCTGATGAAATGCAGACAATTGGTTGTGATTGTCTATTTCCAATGGGTGGTTAGGATAATGTAATTGGGTTGATAGTGGAGGATGGTCAATCAAATGATGTAGCCCACTAGATCAATGGCTTAGGTTATCTGAAGGTGGTTGGGACCCACTTGTACATTGTTGGGACAGTTTCTTTCAATGGAGCCTAATGTATTGCCTGATAACTGAATCAGTAATTGTTCTAAGGTTCTGTAGCTGTGCTTCAAGCGAACGGAGAATTATCTTAATTTTTGGTATTAAAGATCAAACAGCATGAATTCAAATAGATCCGATCGAAATTATTAAATAAAACACACGAACACCTGGGAATTTTTGTGTTTTGTATAGAAAAGCATACCATAGAGATTTGTAATGGCATTTGAAATTGCGGCAGCGGTGCAGACGCCTTTCCCACTTCCAGACATGTCTTCACCCAGCAACAGCTTCGAAAACCTTTCCTTCATCATCTCAAGCTCCTCTGTAAGTTCCAAAAGAGAAGGCCAGAAGAGAGAGTTTTCATCTTCATTCATGAACTTTGAAGTTGTTAATAAGAGGTCTGAAGGCCTACTCATGTGCCTATGTGGCATGCGCATGAGGATCTATGCTGTTCATCAGATGGTCCCTGGAAATTAGGCTGATCAGGCCATCAGGCCTACACATATGGATCACCTGTTGACTGGGCTCACTTGGTTTTCAGGCCATGCTACATAAATGGTGGGTCCCACCTGATGAACGGTGACATTTGTATGTGTGGGGGCCGTTGGATACCTCAGTTACGAAAAATGCGGTTCGAATCACAGCATAGAACAGGGATCAAACACTACCTGAATCAATTGCTTCTTGGTTATTGGACTTCTCATCCAGTGAATGGGAGTATTTTTTCATTCCCAATCTAGAAAGAATCGCCGGACTACGAGCCACCGATTTGGCGATGGGCCATCCCAAAGGGGAAGGTTCTTCACAACTGCCATTCTCATCATTGGGCTCTGAAAAAGATGAGGTTTCAGAGTTTGTTCGGCTGTATCCATACGTATCGCCGCTTAGAGTAGAACACCCAGTATCCGTATTCGATCTATCCATCCGAGCTTCGGATAAATTCTCGTCGGGATTTGATGCGTTATCCATCTCAAAGTTTGGGAACTTGGGTATGTTTGATCAAACCTGCAAATGATCAGCTACATTGTTTCAATTATCCACAGCTGACTGGTTGAACAAAAAGGCATCAGGAAATGGCCATGAGTTGCTGATTTCTTCCTGTTTTGGTGGTGGAATGTCAAAATTATATGGATTCAGACCATGGTTTTAAGACTCGAGCGAGTCCGATATGACTCTTCTGAATCGACTCTGACTCAGTAGCACATTTTCTGGTTCAATACAATGAGTCACCCAACTCAAGTGAGTCAGGCCAATTCAGCCCCGACTCAACCCAGGACGAAACGAGTTGGTTCAAGTCACCTGAGTCTTTTAACCATGATTCAAACACACCCAAAGAACCTCCATTCTCTGTTCTCATAGAAAATAGCAACAGAAATACCGGTGGGCTACCATGAATTGCTGGTTTTCTTACTATTTTGATGGCAAAACAGAGAAGTTCTGGGGATTTATAACATACCCACAAATCACATAATCATTAGAACCTCTTTTGTGACAGAAAATAACAACAAAAACAACTGACTGGCTATGATGGATTGCTGGTTTTCTTGCTATTTTGATAAGTAAATGGCGAAATTAGATGAATTTGTTAAATGCCTGAAACACCTGCAATTTCCCGTCAAAATCACGTGATCCGGAGATCCGCTGTTCTTTTCGAAAATAACAGTAGTAATGGGCCTAATGGCTGACGGATTACAGGTTTGCTCAAATACATCGAACAAATTACAATTGGATACATCGGGACTATATCCGTTGGATTATTGATCTTAGAGGACGAAGGTGGCTGCCTAAAAATCTTCAAGATTGGAAAATCCTAGACATTCATATCAATGGCACACAAAATGCTTGTCAAGGACATGCTTCATATTCAACAGAAAAAAGTTACATGACCAAAGTAATTAGTTATTCTAAAAGGAGAATTTCACCTCAGCTATCCTCCATCGACGGTGAGGCCCACCTTGTAAATGGTTTGGATCACTGAACAAAACCATAGATCCAGTGGATATAGTCCCAATGTATTGTTATTGTAATGCGTTGGGACGTATTCGAGAAAATCTCGACTGGTTACATCAAATTTCTGGTTTGCTTGCCATTTTGATAGCGCAACGACGAACCTAGGTGATTTTGACACATGGAAACGAGAATTATCCTTTCATAAATCACATAATTCCGAGATTCTCTACTCAGACACAAAATAACAATAGGAACTACTAGCTATGTCGAATTGCTAGTTTTCTTGCTATTTTGGTAAGAAAAGAATAACAGTGAGAAATTACTTGGATTTGAGAAATGCATGAAAAACTGCCTTTCCTAATCAAAATCCCATAATCCTGAGAGGCTCTGCTCTTTTAGAAAACCTGAATTGCTAGTTTTCTAGCTATTTTGATGGTGAATTGGCAAAACTAGGTGGTTTCAAAAAATTGCCCATGAAATGAAAATTATCCTTTCGCAAGTCAGATCATTCTAAGATATTCATACACAAAATAACAATACAGCTAACCAACTCATGACGTCGGAATGCAGGTTTTCGTGTTATTTTGATAAGAAAATGAAAAAATAAAAATAAAATGTTGGATTTGAGAAATGCCTGTAATGGCTGACATTAATGGCCAACTAATTACGCTGAATTGCTGGTTTTCTTTCTATTTTGACAGTGAAATGGTGAAACTAGGAGATTTTGAAACATGTCCATGAAATGGCCACTATCCTTTCACAAATTGCACAATTCCTCTATCCATAGACAAAATAACAATAGGAAGAGTCGATTGAATACGATGAATTGCTATTTCGGTAGTGAAACGGAAGGATTTCAAGGATTTGAGATATGAATATGAAACCAACATTACCCATCGAAATGCATAATCTTACAGAAAATAACAGCTGACTGATTATGAAAATTGACAGTTTGCTTTCTATTTGAGATATGAATATGAAAACCAACATTACCCATCGAAATGCATAATCTTACAGAACTAGAAGAACGACATACCAGAGAAAGACAGGCCATAAGAACTCAAATTCTCATACTGTATAATCTGATTAAGAACAGGAAAAAAGAAAATCTAGAAAAGCTGAAGGCAAGAATAACTTCAAAACCAGAAAAAGCTTGGATTTAACAAAATTCAAATAGAAGAAGCTATTTTTGGAGGGAAATCTATGTTGGGTCTTTGTCTTTCTTCTACTCTCAAAACCTCAATTCCTCAATTGCTGAAGAAATGAGTCTAAAAGAAATTTTCAAATGATTTCTAAGTCCAAAAGCTGAAAAGAACGAGAGATAAAGAAAAATAGATTTGAAAATTCCAACCGTTAAAGAAAAGAAATGGTCCCCTCCTTTCTCCTCTGGATTTGAATTCAAACGGCTAAATGAAGCTGGTTGTTTTGAAGTTCTTCCCTCCCAAGAATCTGACTTTCTTTCTCTGCTGCGACCTTTTCTCCAAAAGAGCTTTCTTGAAACAAATCCATCTCATGGGTATGGGAGAAGAGGAATCCTGACCGTTGGAAGAGGGGCTTTGAGTAGAGCAGATGTAATCCTAGCCCTTCAATTGTGATGATCTAGAGACACCCATTTGGAGATTTGAGAGAGAGAGACAGAGAGTCGGAGAGATTTCAGAAGATTTTTGAATGGTTTTCAGCTTGAAGTTAGCGGTTGGTTTTCGTTGTCCTGGAGACTGGTCGGCCCACAACGACTTTTAAATGGGAGTAATATGGTAGATCAGGGAGCACCGAAATATGGTAGCTCCATCCCTCCAAAGTACACGTGGCATATCAATACATAAATTAGGACCTTCCATCTAGTGGCTTTATTATGGACGGCTAATATTTAAATATACATTTAAGTAAGATGAAATTTTCGACGGTCAACGTTGATTGCTAAACAATCAAGGAAAAAAGAACGGTTATGATTTTCTGATAGGTATACCATGGGCCCACTAGATAAGCGGTACGGATTGACACATAACCATGCCACGTGTACTCTGGATAGATGGCTCTACCTTATTTCGGTACTCCTGGCTCTACCGTATCAACGCCCCTTTTTAAATTCTCAATGCCTTTCGAACGTGCGATGAAAGAGTTACTTATGGTAGATGGAGAGGCCCATCATCAAAACGTAAAACGTAAAGGATGCAGATTGTAAACTACCCCCACTCTACCTAGCTAGAGACGGACGGTCCTCGCAGGGGCTATGTGGGGCCCACCGTAATGTATATGTTTTATCCACTCCGTCCATCTATTCTTGCAGATCATTTTAGATATGAACCCAAAATGGAGGGATATAAAACCCTCAAATGGACTACACCATAGGAAGCAGTGGGGATTGAACGGTCCCCAAGAAGTTTTGGATCAAGCTAATATTTATGTTTTCCATTCATCCAGGTCTATGTGAACTAATGAACGGTATGGATGGAAAATAAACATCATGGTGGGACCTAATAAGATTTCAACGGTAGGCGTCATCGTCACCACTACTTCCTGTGGTGTGGTCCACTTGAATCTTTGATCTACTTCCCTTTTTGGGTCTGTCGTAAAATTATCTCTAAAAATGGATAGACGGCGTGGATAAAACATATACATCACGTAGGGACCAAAACCACCTCACGTGAAACGTGCCACACGTACAGGGAATCCCGAGCGTTCGTTAGTGCCGGCGGTCTCCATTTATCAGGCGCTGTGCATGTATTTTAAGAGCTGGATGGTTAGCAAAAATGATAGCGGACGGCCTATATTTAATTAACGTGTGGAATGCACGCGTGATTTTTGATGAACGTTCAGGATCTCGTACACATGTGCCGCTTTGGCACGTATGGTGCGTTCGTGTTGGAGGGGGCTTAATCGAGGACGGATTTCCTACCACCACCGTGTAACCAAAATCTTTGTCGATGTCCGTGTCATATCCGACCGTCCATTCGCTACCCCAGATCATGCTACGTTGTGATCTCAAAAATCGTGCAGCGCCCACAGAAGTTTTGTATCCGGCTAATAGCTGTGTTTCCTTCATTTCAACGGGTTGGATTGCATATAAACATCATAGCAGACCTGGAAATATTTCAACGGTTGTGTTTTCATCTGCATTGTTTCTTGGGGTGTGGCCCACTCGAGTTTTGAACATGCCTCATTATGGTGGCTGTTCTAATAACAGCTTGAGTGAAAGTGATGTACGGAATGGATTTCAAAACCGGCATCACGGTGGGGGCTCAGAGAGGTTTTGGTTACACGTGTCTCCTGATGGAGATTTGCGTCCTTCTTACTTAAATGAATTTGTCTCTCCACCGTACACATTCATGTTCAATGACTACAGAAACGGTGGGCCCTGTCCCTAAAACTGACTGCCTCGACCGTCGAGATCTTGCAGTCGGTGGCAATCAATGGGTGGTTGAAAAGTAGATGATTAGCTATCCCAAAAACGGATTGGCTACTCCCCCTGCTGCTCTGTGGGCCCACATGATGTATTTGTTTCATCCATGCCGTCCATTTATTTTTTTCATATCATTTTATGGTATGATACCAAAAATTAGGTATATCCCAATATCAAGTGGACCACATTACATGAAACAGTGTTGAATGAGGGTTGACCATTAAAAACCTTTTGTGGGCCATAAAAGTTTTGGATCAAGATTATCTTTCTTTTTCCCTTCATCTGGGCCTGTATGACCTAATCAACAGATTGGATGTCAAATAAACAATATAGTTGGCCTTAATAGGATTTTAATGGTGGATATCCAATCACTATTGTTTCTATGTGGTGTGGTCCATCTGAGATTTATATCCCTCTCATTTTTGGGATCAAGCCTAAAATGAACTATAAAAATGGATGAACAGAATGGATGAAACACATACATCATGTTGGGCCCACAGAGCATTCGGAATCCACGTCCTTATTAGGGAACACTTGAATGATAGAAATTAGTGTAAGTGGTAATAATTGTTGTGTTTAGGTGAATGGATTTCATGTGACTTGAAATCAAATTTAAATCAATTTTTTTTATCACAGTAAAACTATGTAATTTCATTTCTCATAAATTATGAATACGACGTATCACTACCAATTTGTAAGTCACGGGACTCTCCTTTCCATCACTCCTCCACGTTACATTTTAAATTCAAGTTATTAGATTGGCGATTCTGAGTCACATGAATTCAACCTTAAAGACAATCGAACTTGACCTACAAACATGTGATCATTCCAAATATGACTTGAAGTTGCTTAACCTAAATCTAATTCGCTTTTCAAATCATGCCAGAGTTTTGCATCCTCAACCCAACTTACAAATTTTGACAATCCAAATCAACTTGTGCTTATTTTTTTATATTTTTTTTTATTTTTTTTCCGTTAGCTTGTTAGTACACCCATTGCCAGATCACACTTCATTGTTAGCCACCCCCACTAGGGAATCAATATCAAGACCTCAATGTTAAAACGAGGTATCTTTTATCCAATCTACCACTTGAGCTATAGATCTGGGTGTCAATTCAACCTGTGCTTGAATTGATCACCCAAACTTGAGTTGCAGCCTTAGTAGGCACTTAAACAATAATATTACACACATGACATGTATTGATTTTATAATAGATGTAGGGTTGTACACAAACCGAGTTAGCTTACTCGACTCGACTCGGAAAAGCTCGATTTGACTGAGTTGAAGCCGGGTTGAGCTGATTTTTTTAGCTCAAAAAAATTTCAAACCAAGTTCGAGCTTGACCGAGCTCAATTCGACTCAAATCGAACCAGTTCAGTGACTCAGTTACTTTGATATTGATGTTGTTCACCAAGTGTTTGATGAAATGACTCAACGAAGTGTCGGTTGGTGGTAAGGAAGGTATGTGTATGAAACAAATACACTTTTTTATTGATTTTGATGTTGCCTATAAGGTGTTTGATAAAATACCTGTAAACAGCTGCCGTTGTTTTACATTCGATAAAAAATTGAAAGTGCACTCTAAGTATTTGTGAAAATGCCGCATATACTTGATCTTGGTTCGAACTCAATTCGAATTAGCTCGAGCTACTGACAAAACCAAACCAAGCCAAGCCAAGTTCAACCTGGGTCAACTAGTAGCCGAGTCAAGTCGAGTTGTGCCAAGCTTGACTTGGTTCAACTCATGTACATCTCTAAAGAGACACAAATTATCTATAATTAGAGCTACAAATTCATTATTGCTTTGACATGGTCTAATGAAAAAACAACACCTGTAACGTATCACATTCACGATGTAATAGTATATAGAACCCTTTTTTTTTTTGGTCTCAAGGTTTAATGGAAATTTTAATAATTCTTATTGCATGCAATTTACATTCAATGAAAAAAAATGTGATATGCTTTTAGTGGTAAGGGCAATAATGTCATTTCACACAAAAAAACACGCAACATATTAAAACCTATGGATATAAAGTGTTTGAAAATGTTATAACCAAGTGTTGAAGCGGTACTTGTTTGTTGAATAAAATCATCCAATATTTTACATTTTAATCATCCAATAGATTTCCACCAATATGATGGTCAAGATAATTAAATAAACCCAAATTATTTTAGTGCATTACACGTCTGGCTTATAATTTGGATGGTTTAATTTCAATTATTTATGTGCCACGTATGCAATATTTTAGTGATTTCTAAGTGACTGCCTATGATCATCATACTCTGCTAGAGTATTAAATGATGATGATTCGCTGACACCATGTCTTTGCACATTCAATAACCTGATGAGGCGTACTAATCCCACACGCGTGAAGATGCCTGCCCATCCACTCACTGGCACATGTTCCAACTTAGAACACGTGCCTAAGATCTAACCTTTCTATTTAGTTGAAATGATTACATCTTTTACGTAAAACATCAGGCAGTTTTGCTCCTCAAATGGGCTACAATGTAAAAGTTAGCAAGTTTTTTTTATCATTTTTAGCCGTCCATTTGTTTCGTATGCTGTGGCCCACCAGAGATGTAATATGGCCTGAATTGTAAGCCAGATGATCTAAGCAGCATAGCCAAGCTGATGGAAAGATCTGATCAAGCACATATGTTCCATAATGGGATGGGCACACGTGTGTTGCAAATTCGCTATTGCTCATCTAGTGTTCATTTACTGTACATGTATGTCCATCCAAACCGTCCAAATCGTAGGCTTCATTGTGAATGAATTGTGCCCAAAAATTACAATGATAGATCATACCATTCTTCCAATTGATTGCATCAAATGGATGGTTAGTAAAGAAAGTCGCCCGTGACCCTAGTTCAATCGCAAAATCCAACGGTTGGGATTATCCAACTACTGTGATTTTCTGGCTATGCTCCATCCACAGTATACCATACCACTTGGATGGTCTGGATTTTTTTAACTTATGCTTCATGCTCAGGAAGATCCATACAAGAAAACGTAGGTCCAATAAACAACCTGAATCATCCATTTGGAGGGCCTCACCTTGGGTTTCTTATGATTCCAGACGATCACTTTGGTAAATGATACTAACCATCTGATCAATGGGTCAATGAATAGACGGTTAGGATGGTGTGATGGATGGACGGTCTAGATTGCTGATTGAATTGTTCCTAATGAACAATGCAACTGGTTGATCATTTCCAGTAGGAACCAGTATACAACTAGAACCATTTGATAAATGGCATCAACCCTACAGGCCATTGGTTGGTGTTCTTTGTCGGTCAATGTGGACCGTTTAATCAGTGGGCCACCCCTCGAAACCCTCCCAACGGTGTTAACCATTCTATTGAAGGACATTTTGGGGGAAAGAAATAAATGGCTATAGAAGTCGATGAAACTTCTTTTGACCATCCATTTTTTTTCCTAAAACGAACCTCCAATCCAAGGGTTAGGATTAAGCTAATGGTTTGAAATTTGGGTTATGGCCCATCTAAGGTAGGGACTACCTGATAATCGGTTCGGATCTAAGTATTTAGTTGCCATTTGAATGTAAAGCAAGTCGCTGACAATTTATGCTAAAGAAGCAGCGAACCTTAAAATGTGACAAATCAGTCCGTTTGGCCCATTTTTTGAGCTTTTCTGAGTTCCGCTGAGTCGTCTTAACGGGGTGTTGGATGATTTTTGACCGAGTCTTAACTGAATTGAGTTATATATATATATATATATATATATATATATATATATATATATATATATATATATGGGAAAAAGTACTATGCGCTCGAGCCCACAATAAGCTCCCATGAGGTCAAGCTGTGTGGGCCCCACCGTGATGCGTTTCGAACATCTACCCCATCACTCAGATGCACCATTCCATCGTGAGCCTAGGTATCAAAAATCAAGTCAATCCGTTACTTGTGTGGGCCACACCAGATACAGAAGTTGAGAGGGGCCGTGCACCATTAAAACATTCATAATCATTTTTTGGGCCCACCGAGATGTGGTTTGCAAATCCAGCCCATCCAATATGTGTGTCCCACTTGGATGAGGGTTCAGACCAAGTTTCAGATGCATATTAATTTCAAGTGGGCCCCACCAATTGCTTTTATATGTTTTTGGCATATCTTCACATGATTTTAGATGGTATGGCCCACCTGAGTTCCGTATACGACTGATTTTTGGCATATCCCATAATTTAAAGAGGACCCATCAAATGTACGGTATTGATGGTCGACATGCATCACAGTGGGGCCCACACAACTCAACCTCATGGGAGCTTATAGTGAGCTTGAGCGTAAAGTACTTTTCCATATATATATATATATATATATATATAAGGTTCTATGCGGTCGAGTTCATGGGAACTTCCCATGAGGTCGAGCTCCGTGGGCCTACTATAATGTGTGTCGAACATCAACATCGTTCATTTGATGGTTATCCTTTTGAATTATGGAATATCCCAAAAATCAGTTGTATGTGGAACTCAGGTGGGCCATACCCTCTAAAATCATATGAATACATGCCTAAAACATATAAAAGCATTTGGTGGGGCCCACCTTAAATTTAAATGCATCTGAAACTTGGTCTAACCCCTCATCCA